>CABFOC020000031.1:0-600000 GCA_902141235.2 Clonostachys solani | reverse complement strand
GTGGAAGGATTCTTCAAGATGCTTGAATTCAGGATAATTACTACTTTGCTGTCTAATATCCTGACGCTGCGCCTGCTCAAGTTATTCATGCCAGCGCCAGGATCGGGGCCTGATGTCCGCAAAACAGCGACGCACCCCATTGAGATGCAGGCTTTGGCAATCGCAGACGGCAATGATGCGCAGCGAGCGACTGCCAGTTTCTCGTTCCCATCTGGATCTTACCATACCACAGCACTGTTTCTGAGCCAGGCTGCAGCATCGCTGCTTTATTCCAAGTCCCTTGAGGGTGGTATAAAAGGAGGCTGTCTGACGCCGGCTATTTTGGGAGAGGATTTTGTACAGAGAATCAGGGCAGCGGGGGCGGTGATCGAGATCTCGTCAAAGCAAAAGTGAAGCTACATGTTTTAGTTAGTCTTGGAATAGAGACTGATAATGAAATTGTCTCGACTTATCTTTTGATCAAACTTAGGGTACTTCCTGTTTTTCTGGCTGTAGAGATCTTCTAGTCTTCCTCGTGAAGTCCTCTTACCGAAAGATACAGGAAATAACTCTACATCTAGCTATACTGGTGCTTGCAGAGGTCCCGACTTTGCTTACATAGATAGGTAGTCTAATCTCAAAAACGTCAGCGCAACGTAAAGAAAAGGAGGTTGTGGGTCAATCTCGAAACAAAATTAGCGGTTTGAATCCCCAAAAGGGCTCAAACTGCGCGGGGATCCGAGTCCGAATGCATCGCCGCCGATCTCATCTCATCTTACACCGGCGTTGTGGCTTAGACGGCATCAGCTGCCTCGGGATGGATCAGCATCTTTGTGTTGTACCAAGATTCCCAGAAAAATTGTACAAGCAGGAAAAATATAAAAGCATGTTGCGCTTCCGAGAATAATCGACAGTCTCTTCCATTCTCAACCTTTCAGATTAAGTCATCTATTCGTTACGAAACCATGAGATTCTCACTCTTCGCCTCCCTGGCAATGTCCACCCTCGGGCTCGCAGCTAGTCTCGGTTTTGACTACACTGACGAGTATGCCCATATCGGTAACAATACCTATCATTACCTCAGAGCGGAACCAGACAATGACAAGAAATATGCCGGGACTGCCTTATTCGTCCATGGCTGGCCTGACATGGCCTACGGCTGGCATAACCAGATCTCCCTCCTCACGTCCTTGGGATACCGTGTCATTGCCCCCAATATGCTTGGGTACGGGCAGTCATCCCGCCACGCTTCTCTTAAGCCATACACTCATAAAAATCTTGCCAACGATCTCTCCCAGCTTCTCCAGGCTGTTCTGAAGGATGGAGAAAAGGGGATTATCGTCGGTCATGACTGGGGTGCTCCGGTAGTCTGGAGTCTTGTTGTGCGCTATCCTAAACTCTTCAAAGCTGTCATCAATCTGTCGGTTCCGCACTTCACTCCTGCGGCTGAGTACGTGGATCTTGCCGACGCAATCGAGGCTGGACAGAGAACATTCCAGCGCTATATGCTCCAGTTCCGCCAGCCAGGAATGGAGGAACGATTTCGGGGGGCCGACAAGTTTAGGCATATGCTCCGAGCTGTGAGCAATCTTCCGAGCCCAGGCCAGCTTTCTACCAGTGCTAATGTCTGCTTATAGATTTATGAAGGAACGACCGCCGATGGCCAGTTTGGTATCAACAACACGAACGGTTTCAACTTCGATCTCCTCGACCAGATGCAGGTGGCTCCTTTCCTGCCTCAGGACCTGGAAGACATTTACGTCCGTGAGATGACCAGCCATTCCGACCTACCCGTCGGTCTCTTCAACTACTACCGTACTGCAAGACTCGATTGGGAGGACGAAATAGCCTGGCAGAACAACGGGGGCTCGTGGCAGATTGATATTCCGAGTCTGTTCATCTGTGGCCAGAGGGACCAATTTGTTCCGTGCCAAACTGCCCAGGGCATGGAAAGGAACTTTAAGGATCTTCAAAAGTTTGAAGTTGACAGTGGCCATTGGATTCAGATCGAGGCCCATGATAAAGTCAACGAGATTATACAGCACTGGATCGGCTCTCTCAAATGTCATAAACAGTAAGCGACAGAAGCTGGATATGGGAATAAAGCATCCCTATTCACCTACTAGAATATCTCTCTCAAATAACCAATTATTTATTTACTGGTATCGGTATTTACATATAAGATTAAATTCCCTCGTGTGATTGAGTCATGTGTATATTTAGGATATCTCTTCCAAGGTTTCCAGCCATTAATATGCCATTGGACAAGGAAGGGTCAAGTCACGATCACGCTGGTCAGTCCAACCCGCGGATTTGATTGGAGACAGGACTACTATTGGCGTCGCTCATCGACTGTTTACCGTTAAACACGCTGACATCATTTTGGCCTTCATTGGAGGTAAGATTGCAGCTGCAGGCACTCACGAGGAGCTGATAGCGACGAGTGAAATGTACCGGAAAATGTGTGAGGCCTAGAATCTTGATGGTTGAGATTATAAACGTTTTCCCCCTTCCCCTTTTCGTTCTTTTATATTCTGTCTCCTAAGTAACTAAATCCTGTAATTATATTCACTGTAAGTAGCATAGATAGATTAGAACCATTTTTCTTTGTTACCATCGTTATTGGTTGCATGTGATAAGCTGTTCAAGCCTACCTATCGCCACATTCGTGATAGCAACACTTGTGACGAATGCGGGTGTAGAGAACTGGTTGAGCGTTTGAACAGGGAATACCACAACCGGCAGTCCATTTGTCCACTCTGCTGTCCACTCGCGTAGGTATAGCCGGCCTCCGGACGTCGAACGTACCCTACGTATGTAGATGTCGGCCCGCCCGGGGTTTTACAATAATCACAGCAAATATCCGAAACCCCGAAACCCCGGACAGCCTCTTCACGCAGAACACAAGGCAGCTATGGTATTCCGACGCAAAATGTACTGTAACGTTTTGCTTTCAGTTACTACGAACATTGGATAGCAGAATAATTATAGCTGCAAATGGGTTCGCAGTTAGTATCTTCTTAGTAGAATAACATTAGTCCTCGCAAGTAGAGAAACAACAAGGGACAAACAGAGATGCTAGTACAATAGGGCTCCCAGATCATCAATAATGAGACGATTGGTAATCAACACAGGTGGTGGGGACTAGTAGTGGTCTGGAATCTTTAATGCTTTCTTTATTAAGCTGCAGCATGCCTTGCTGCATGTAGACCGAACATGACCTGTTAAATCGAATGTAAAGAGGTCCCATTTTCTATCAACTCAACATGAACATTCTTGTGATTGGAGGGACAGGAATGATAGGCGGCCACGCTGCCCTTCACTTGCAGTCCGAAGGCCACAGAGTTACTATCGCAGGCCGCCGCCCCAGCACCGTTCCTGCCCTTTCGTCGATGCCTTTTATAAAAGGCGACTATGTTCATGAAGACTTCACCAAAGACCAGCTCTCTGGGTTCAATGCCGTTGTATTCACAGCTGGTGCTGATGTGCGTCATGTACCGGCAGACGTCGACCCAGGAACATACCTCCAGCAAGCAAACGGAACAGCCGTGCCCAAGGTGGCAGCACTCGCCCGTGACGCCGGCGTTGAGTACTTTGTCCACGTTGGCAGCGCCTACCCGCACATTCTTCCCGACCAAGTCGAGAAGAATGCCTACATCCGGTCTCGCAAGTTGGCTTCCGAAGGCGTCGCCAGTCTTGCTACGCCGTTGTTTAAAGCCACGAGCCTGGACCCGCCATTTGTGGTTGGGACTGTTCCCGGCATGGACGTTCCCATGTTCCAGGCCTATGTGCAGTATGCAGAGGGCAAGATTCCTCTGCCCCCCTGCGCACCACGAGGTGGGCTCAATTTCATATCGGCCCAGTCGCTGTCTGAAGCAATTTCTGGGGCGTTGAGGAACGCCGACGAGGTTGCCGGGCGGACTATTCTGATCGGGGACGAAAACCTCACCTACGCCGAGTATTTTGACAAGTTTTTCGAGGCAGTAGGCCATGAGGCAGGAAAGGTTAAAGCTAAAGATGGGGAGCATCCCTTGTTGCCCCAGTCGGCTTTGTTCGCTGGGGACAAGGTTGTCAGGTATGAGATGGATCCTAAAGATGAGCAAACTCTGGGAAGCTTTAGACGGAACGATATTGATCGAGCAATCCGTGAGATTGTCGGACAGTATCGCTTTATTTGAAGTACACTATTTGGAAACAATTTAATCATGTAAAGAATTAGCATACCACTGCTATGCTCCGTCGTCTTCTAGACGCTACGCCTCACTAGATATTCAGCCTTGACTGGATTGACTCAACATATCAATCACTACAAAATATAGTTTGTTGCAAGAATTAGCAAATGTTCTAGATAGAACTAGATAAATATCCAAAACTTTGTTCATGATTACTGGCACATGGTAGGACAGGTCTTGTAGATTCTAGATACCTGTCTGATTTCCATCGATTCTTAATTCTGCAGGATATCAAGCCAAAAATGATTGAAGAAAAATCGCACTTTTCATAACTGCCTGAGATTGAAACCATCTTCGACGGAAAAATGCTTCCCAATAATGCTAGCAATAAGGACGAGACAGCCCATTCCATCGAGGTGTAATGGACTTCCCCTTACTAAGGACGTAAATTCAAGCAAGCTAGTACAATGACCACACAAGGCCCTAACCCTGGCTCATCGACGGGTAGCATACTTTCTCCGGGATGTGCTCAAAGGAGCTGCCATTGCTGTTCATTGCCTAGCACTGTGCAGACCGTGAAAAGTCATTGGGTCATTGTCCATCAGCCCCATCATTTGCTGACTGATTTGAAACCAGGAGGGTAGATGCATGGTCGGCTGATCGGCGTCTGCCATTTCTCTAGAGAAGGAAGCCATTGCCGGCTCACCCACTGCCTCGCCCGTGACGCCCTGTTGACTAAACCCCATGGCATTGAGGTAGCTGTCGATCTCATGGGTCTCTTGCATTTCGTCACTACACAGGGCTGCGCCGAAACTCTGCTTCAACTCGGTGTAACGTAGAGCAACGTTGTGGAATACTTGGAAAAGGCGCTGGTGATTGCGAGCCGCGGCAGAACTCGAAGTAAAGGATTCCAAAGACTTGACAAAGTCGCGCATGCGTTGCAAATCCTCCTGATCCCCAGTCTCTATGACGTTGCAAAAAAGGACAATGTAGGGCGTGAAAGGCCGCAGCATGATAAACCTAGGATGTGGTATGTTAAAGGAACATGTAGTTTTCTCATGGCTATCTACCAAGATGGAGCCGCAAACTCACCAACTCATATATGAAGAAAGAAAACCAGACATCCTACCGGCAGTAACGACAGGTGATGTCTGGTGACAAGCCAGGGCTTTGCGAGCAGAAACAATACATTGTGTTGTGAGGCTTGCTGTTGGGCTGGCAGGCACTGTTTCAGTGCGGTAAATTAGAGTCTGGATGGAGTAGAGTAGAACTGTGTCCGAGTACGACATGAACTCAATTAGTTCAGACCATTCATTCTTTGGAGTGCGAAGACTCCATTCGCGCTGGAATAGTCTGTTAGAAGGAACGTTGATAATTGCGTGGTACAATAGGACAGCAGCGAGAGAATGAATCTCGGCTGTACAGACTCACCAAGGCGACCTGTGATTCAGCCGATAGTGTATCAAGCTCCCGTGACAGCTCCTTGACGGGAAGTACCCCATTGTCGCGCAAAATGGCCATGGCGTACGGTCCGTAGAGGCTTTCATATATCTTAGAGGTCAGCTTCGCAAGCTTGATCATAGATCGTGCATAGTTCAGACCAGCTTGCCCCCCTGGCATGGGTAGAGAGATGTCGCCTTCGGGGATCCGAGAGCACCGCCCAAGACGAAGGCAGAGAGTCTTCTCGAGGAAGTATATAGCCCAGAATAGCAGACCAGGCTCATTGGATAGTCCACAATAGCCCACATTGTCCGGTCTTGCAAGATGGTAGCCAAGGGAATGGCACGCCTGATATGCAGCGGTCACCAGCAACCATGCCCAGTGAGGCTTCAGAACTTCTATTGCATGTACTGCCTGGTAGTATCGGTTAGCCCATGTGTGTAATCAACGACGCATTCTACATACCCCTAAAGTCAGAGCAAGAACAAGCTCCAGGCTGGGCCAGATGTGAAGTTGAAGACTTAGAAGGGCCGTCTCTAGATTCTTTTGGCAGGTAGACTTGAACTCGGTCGTGTCCATTGATATATTTGGAGGCTTCTGGATCATGATTTGATCGTCAAAAAAGTCTTGGTTGCTCCGTTAGCGAATGAAAAGCATAATCGAAGGATCTTTTCCCTACATGTGAGAGCAGCATTGAGGATTATATAATCGGCGACGGAGTAATCAGATGCAAAGTATACCCTCAGGCAAATATCAGAAAGTGACTGTGAACGCAGGAATGTCTGTATAAAGAGAAACGTAACGTGACGGCTTTCTAGTTACAACTAAATTAGAATGAGGTACATAATGAAGACAACGAAGAACGAGGACAAAATGGACACTTACGCTGCGCCCCTCGTATGGCGGCCACTGACGCCTCTATAGGCGGCATTGCACAAGCCTTTGGGAATTGGTTGAGTTGTTGCACGCCCATATCAGGGTAGCATTTTGACATTGCTTGTGGAGCTTTGGTTGCCTGGACAATCTGATCAAGGTCGTCTAAAAGGTCCTTAGTATCAAAGTTATATCCACGCTCTCTATCAACAACCGTGACCCTATCAAGGAAACCCATGGCCATCTTGGAATGAGCGGATAATGAGGTTGAGCCCTCCGCCATCACCAAAGAAGACTCATTCTCATCTGCTGATCTGGCGAGCAGGTTGTCGGATTCGGAATGAGTGATGTCGGGAGATGGTGGGCTGCTGACGCGAATTCGAGCGCCAGGCGGAGGCACAGTTGGCGCTGAATCCAAGGAGGCGGGAGAGGATACTACTGAGTTGTTAGGGGAGCCATCCTCAGACAAGTTTGGGTCATGACGCTGGGTGCCCGGGGATTGCTCGGAGATGTTGGAGTTGGCGGATCGTGCATGCTCGAGTTGTCGTTCCAAGTAGCGGATTCTCGAAAGGCTGGACAATTCGTGCCATTAGCAGCCTGGACGGAACGTACAAGTCACTTTGAAAGCAGGACCTACTGGGCGGCTGAAGCAAGGCGTTTCTGCCGTCTTGGGCGTGCTACACGCGGGGACTTTGTGCATGCAATGCCCCGCTGCTGGCAACTGATGCAAGGCTGGTTGCGGTCACATCGTACCTGTGGATAGAGAAGCGAAGGGGCGTAAGCGTCTACCTGCACGCTCCTTAATGTGAATACAGAAATACATGTCCAACTACCTTTTTGATTCGGCAATTGTCACACTGGGTCAGGGTAGGGTGGTTATTGATTAGCTAGAGCTAGGCACATCGAGCAAGTAGTCAGAGGGTTTCAAGTCTTACAGCTTTCGTCGCCGGCACAGCATCCGCCATGGACAAGGAGAGCCACCCCGATAAGGCCAGCCGATACCGAACTACGATGAAGACCGATACAGAGAGCCTAGATAGCGTGCTAGCCAGTACTCGCGGCGTGGTGAGCAGATCGGGGGTCACTGTCGCGCGATAGGAGTGTTGGAGTAAGAGAGCGTTGGAGCGGGTGCGAGGGGTTCCGGGAATTTAATTGCCACGGGCTCCGAACCATCCGGTCCCGAAATGCCGGCGCTAAGCTAAGCGAGTTAGCACGATGTCACGGTATGAGGAAGGGGGCAGTAAAGAGGTTAGGCTCTATCATGATATCCAGATCACCCAACAGGATAGCAACAGATTGCACCGGAGACTTTGAAGAAGTTGCCATCAGAGACGATTGTGGCCGGGATTTTCTCTGGAGTTCCCCAAATAGGTTCTAAAATATCTCTACTCATGCCTTACAGAGGTGTCTTATGTCACGAGTTGGTAGATTCCAAAATGTTACTTTGGCCGGAGAGGACCTCGGCGGGCAAAAAAAAATAAGGCATGCCGTGACTACGTGCATCTAAGTGCTAGAGGACACAGCTCGATCCAGGTCCCTAATGAGAGACTATCAGCCGAAGGCCCGGGACGCCGCTATCCCGAAAGCCCGTGATAGGTGGCAAGGTTGGCAAGGAAATCGCCAACGCTAGAGATAGATGCTGGTGGCTTGGTCACGGAATTCCACACTGCACGTCTCTTCATAATATATGGTCGGATATTAAGAGTGAGGTTAAGCCTGGACTGATTGGTCTCTGGTAGTATCCATACAAGCGCATTCTTGATCTTCATTTCTCAACAAGCCAAAACATCCCACACCAACCTGCAATGAGTTTCGCTGGCAAGATTTATGTGGTGACTGGCGCCGGGTCCGGAATTGGAAAAGCCACTGTAAAGAAGCTCCTTGACCAAGGGGCCACGGTTCACGCCCTCGATATTACGAAGATACCCGTACACGAAAACACAAGCGGCCAGCAAATTTCACACGAGAATGTGGACATCAGTTCACGAGATTCAGTCAAAGCAGCCCTGAACGAGATTTGGCGTGCTAAGAATGACAACCAATGGCTCGATGGGCTTGTTAATTGCGCGGGTGTCCTCCGCACAACTGCGTACAATACCAGCGCTGATGAGGACAAAGTATTTGACTTGCTCTGGAAGGTCAATGTCATGGGCGCATGGCATGTCACCACAGAGTTTCATGCTCGGCTGCAACATCTCCGTCAATTAGATGGCCCCCAGTATGCCAAAGCAACAACGAGCATAGTCAATGTTGGCTCGATGGCTTCAGTGCGAGGTATTCCCGGGATGGCGGCATATGTGGCTAGCAAGCACGCGGTTCACGGGTTGACTAAGACTCTTGCTCAAGATCTCGGTCCCTCTGGGTACCGAGTTAACACGGTGGCCCCAGGTGCGGTCAATACGCCGATGATAGCAACGGAGCTTCGGGATGGCGCCCATGAAACGGACAGGGCTTTTCGGGGTGCGTTCAAGACATTCGCGGAGCCGGAGGAAATTGCCGACACCATCTTGTTTCTCTTGGGGGACGGATCGTCGTCGATTTCTGGCCAGCTTTTGGAGGTGAATGGCGGCTGGCCGTAGTCTATTTCCACGCCCTGTTTAGATACAGAACCCTTGGGCGAATTTAATCGGGATAGTAGAGGAAATACTGAAGAGTATCTTTGCGTCTGTTGGTAATGTCTATGCCGTATAGAATGCCATCTATATTTATGGTAAGAAGCGTAAATGGAAGAGAGATTCCATGATAATGAAATAACAGTTATTAAGTGAAGGAAGCCGTCCCCTTTTTCGAATGCAAGAATTTTTACTGTATAACCTATAGACTTTCCCTATGGTTTGCGGGCCTCAATGGTGTTGCAACTTGGAAGTTTAAACAGTGTCCTGTGTTCGTATGTGAAGATATCCGCTGTAAAATCTCCATTTTGCCTTTTACTGTGTGAAACAACTAATAATTGATAAAATAAATTCAGGTCTAGGTGATCGACCAACAACCCCTCTATGCTACCAGCTTATGGACTGGACTTTGCAGGAAAGTCGCCTCCGGAAGCAATGGCAACTCACTTCAGATCAAACCGGGACCAGTCTTCCAAGGCCTTTTCAGTCTCCTTTCGCCATTCCTGAAGACCCAATGTCCAAAACAATGGCTCTCTCACTTTCCCGGGAATATTGGAGCCGTTCCACCAGGAAGGTGTATCCTTGGCCAGTGATTGACCATACACATCAAGATTGCGTTGAACGTATTCTTTGGCAGGGGCAGACTTGACCTCAAACGTAGTGGCCTGTTCATCTTTCAGTTTTCCAAGGAATCGTATAATCCAGTCGACCTGCAGCTCAAGAAAAGGTGGCCCGTTGGCAAGCCCCGAAGGCGCCTGCGGCCCATAGAGCATGAACATGTTGGGCAGCCCAGGGGCAACCATGCCCAAATAAGTCTGGATAGACGAGGACCAGCGCTCTTGCAGGCTCACGCCGTCTTTGCCAAGAATGTTCATCTCATACAAACTTCCTGTGACTCCGTCGTAGCCGGTTGCCATAATCACTATATCCAAGTCGTAAGAGGGCGTAGCTTCCTCGACAGTGGCATCATCGGAGATGACCTTGGTGGTGATGCCCGTTTTTGTGAATTCTTGTATGGCTTCCTTTTTGAGGCTCACCAGCTTGACATTCTGCTGATCAATCATCTCATAGTAATCCATCTCCAAATTGGGTCTCTTGGTGCCAATCCACTGGAACTGCTGCAATGGGGCCATTATGTCCCTCTTCACCGGATCCGTCATGCGTGAACGAGCAGCCTTGGCCCAGTATTGGTAAAGCTCTGCGTTGGCGGCCTTATCATAGGTGTGCTCGGGGTAGTTGCATGTCAGGATGGCGTAGCTGCCTCGAGCCCAGAGGTCGCTATAAAACTGCTCGCGCTGCTCAGGTGTGTCTTGATAAAAGGAGCGAGTTGGAGGGTCGTACGCGTAGCCAGACTGGTCTTTTGTTTTGGCATGTGAGAAGAGAACCTCGTATGCATTCTTCTTCTCTTCGGATTCAGCGGCAGAAATAGCTCGCTGGCCCATAGGCAGTGCCGTCGGCGGGTTTCTCACAAAGACAGTCAGGTCCGCTCCGACATTTTCCTTGGCGAGTTCTTGGAGAATCTGTAGACCAGAAGCGCCCTGACCAACAATGCCCACCTTCTTTCCACAAAGGTCAAGATCAGATGGCCATCGACAGGGGTGCACAATAGTCCCTTGATAGTTGTCTAGCCCTGGGAATTGTGGAATATACGGCTTGTTGGTAGTTCCCGTTGCAAATATGGCGTACTTTGACGTGGTACGAATGCCATTATCCGTTCTCATGGTCCAATGATCCGAGGCAGCGTCGAACTTTGCCTCAACAACACGAGAATCAAATATGGCGTCTCTGTGAAGGTCGAGAGCATTGCTCATTTGGGCAAAGTAATCACGGAGCTCGACATGACCAGGAAAGCGTTCCGTGAAGTTGAAAGAACGCCACGTTTCTGCAGGCTTGCTCAGTTGATACAGGGGCACTTCGGAGTCCACACGCGCTCCGGGATATTTGTTGAAGTGCCACACTCCACCAAAGTCGCTCCCGGCTTCGATGAGCTTGACGTTGTACCCAGCTTTGCGTAGCCAATAAAGGGCGCTGCAGCCTCCAAAGCCACCGCCGACAATGACAATGTCGGCCGTGATGGATCGTAAGCCATTTGAGCATTGACTTTCTAGAGTCATCTTTGGCCTGACTGATTGCGTGGTCCTGTCTGGATTGTTATTTCTCTGGTAGTCAGGTGAGATGTTTGGTCAAATAAGTGTAGATGCTAGTGATGACCAGGTCTTATCTATATGTAATCGTATGGTTGTATTCTGATCCCATGAAATGTACCTTTGCTACTCGGCTCGGAGGGATCTTAATAGTCAGCAACGTGAATGGATGGACTCCCTGCAAAATATAATGCCATATTTCTAATCATTCTTACACCTTTGAAACTTGTGACCACAGTTATTCGAGAATGGTGCTTAGGCTGATGTTAGAGCGGGTACCGGGAGAGCGTCATGATCCTGAGTGGCTGCTGAATGAGGCCACGGTCAGATACAGAGCGTCCACGTTGACCAAAAGACACTATTCCGGGGTAGAAATGATGGTAGGGGTGCAGAATAGGCAAAGACCAAGTGGTGGAGTGGTGACATGCAGCCCCATTCCGGGGTTTCGGGGTGCGAGATGCACGTCGGGGTTCTCTAATGGCATCGAATTTCTTCCTAGTCAATCATTAATGATTGATTGTGCAGCCGAAAACCCGACATCCGAAACCCCGGAACGGTCACAACACTCCATCATTCGGTTAGCCAAAGAATGGGCAAACACACATTTCCGAAACCCCAGCGCCGTCTTCTCGGGCATTATGGACTAGTAGAGTTATGAGCCATGTTACATGAGAGGACAGAGTTGAATCAACCCCAGCCGAAACACATAATACAGCCCTCCTGGCGATAATCTGTAGATTTTTTGAACAAACTGGCCTGGTCCGGAAGCTTCCGTTGTTCTCAAAATAACTGGAACGTCATTTGTTCCTCTATTTACCGTCATCATGGCTTTGTCTGTTGATACAGAGTTCATCACTGCTCTTGGCCCTTTCCTTCAAAGCCAACAAGACGTCGCAAAACCGGCTCTTCACGATGTAAACGCCAGAAGAGCACGTTATGCAGCGATCGGTGGCCTAGAGCCAAAAATACCTAAATCTGTAGCTTTTGAGATTAAAACGATCCCGGGGGAGGGCGGCTCTACCCTCAGATTATACCATTTCAAACTACGCGAACAGCCAGATACATCACCTGCCGTCCTACACTTTCATGGAGGAGGCTTTATAAGCCTTACTCCAGACATTGTGATCGAAAGGCTTGCCTTGATAGTGCGTGATACAGGCGTGCAAGCCTTCTCCGTGGATTACAGGCTCGCCCCTGAGCATCCATATCCGGCTGCCCTTAACGACGGCTGGTCTGCTCTGGAATGGATCCGCGAGAATGCTCAGGCGCTCAAAGTTGACGCGGCGCGCATTGCAGTCATGGGAGATAGCGCTGGGGGCGGCCTTGCTGCTGCCATGACTATCCGAGCACGCAATATCCAACTCCATCCTCCCCTTTCTTATCAGATTCTATGCTCACCTATGCTTGACGATCGAACTCTGGGGGAGGTTCCCGGTGATTTCAAGCTCTGGGATGAAGACGACAACCTGACCGGCTGGACGGCATATCTAGGCAAGCCCCCTGGTGGAGATGATGTGCCGGACACTGCAGCACCAGCCCGTGTCAAGGACGTCGCTGGCCTTCCAAGGCTGTATCTTGATACATCTCAGTTTGACTTATTTGTCAAAGAGAATGTTAACTA
Organism: Clonostachys solani; assembly: GCA_902141235.2. NCBI lineage: Eukaryota > Fungi > Ascomycota > Sordariomycetes > Hypocreales > Bionectriaceae > Clonostachys > Clonostachys solani. Next base: position 587,159 of record CABFOC020000031.1, on the reverse strand, counting down.
TGTGACAAGGTTTATTGAAGCAGGAATTGAGGTGGAATGTCATGTCAGTCCGGGCCTCCCTCACGGTTTCGATGGCCTATTGCCTAGCCATCGGGTGTCTTTGGCATATGAGGAGAATAGAAAACGAGTACTCAGACTTCTTTAGCCATCTGGGATTTTCTCGTTAATTCAAGCAGATATATTTCTTTCATTTTTTGTTGCAACAGTTGCAAACCTGAAATCTCTGTGCGCTGCTAAGACAAGAGATCGCTACGAACCTTCCCAAAGAACCATCTCTAAATTGAAATACCGATCTCGCATTTATTGTGGCCTTACGTATGGCAGTTGACTACTATGTAGTATTGGGTGGTGGTTCGATAAGACTTACATAGAAAGTTTACCAAGCTGTGTCGACAGCTAATTGCTTACAACCCCGTCTCGAAGGCCCATGGCATCAAAGACACTAAGAAGGGCGCTCTTAAGTACTCCTAAAAGGCGGTGGACAACGTGGGACCATTCTTATATTTCGTCTTTTGAGAAGAGGCAGGCGTATCTGTTCAATGGCCCGCGCATGTTATCATGCCTCCAGGAACAGGGCTTCGAGTTTCACTTCAGCAAAGGATCCCCAGACTATTATCTATCTCTCAGCGGGGCTTTTGGCAAAGGCGGTGGTCGCGCCATAGAGTCAAAGGCGTTTAATACTAAAAAGCTTGGGAATTATATCGTAGTTGTAGGATAGTATTTACTAATATCTCTACTTTAATCCTTAGCTTTTCATTAATAAATACCTATGTAAGTGCTTAGCATATCTATAATTATAAAATTACCCATGTACGTTATTTTGAAAAGATTTAAAGAAAATTCTACCTTAATGTTTTAATTAATCAAAGTATTAATTAGTTAGGTAGTTTATTGTAGGGGATAAAGTAGATCGAATCAGAGAAGCGGCTCCGATTCACACATCCAAGTAATACGCAATTCTAGAACAGATGCTTCATCAAGCGTTTGTCGGGATCTTCCATCAAAAGCTGGCGATATACGGGAAACTTCAAACTCGGGATTTCGTGCTTTCAAGCAAGAAAAATCTCTTTCCATGCTGGCCCTGGTTCGAAACTATCGTTTAAAGCTCCTGAGTCAAGCCAGCCGATTCCTCTTCGCTCACTAATCCCATCACGTGTCTCGATACACATGACAAAGAAGGGGAGAGGTTTACCATACTTATGATGAGTCCGATATCCCTGACTACTCGGGACACTGAGTAGGATGACTTCAAAGATTGTCTGGTCGACAAAGAAGGCGTCCTCGTCATAACCATCCATGAAGAGTTTGCCGCAAGTCACACCGTCGCGGGTACTCAGGCACGCCGAGCTACGGAGGTCATCAACGTTTGTGAGCTGGAAAAAGGCCGAGAGAGTCCAGAAGTGCAGAACCGCGTAGTCTGTAAAGTGAGCACCAACTTGCCGGCCGCGTTTGGAGGGTTCGGTATGGGAGGTTGAAAAGGGCAAGTGCGGGCAAAAGGATTCAAACGGGCGTCTTATAATACCGTTAGGATTAGGACCTGTCGCAAGCTCTATACTCCCCAAAGCGGTTGCCTTGTGCCAGGTGATCCAATGACAGGTTTCCTGCCATACATAATTAGAGACTGTGCAATTGAAGTAGTGTCTGTTAGTGAACGGTTCGTATCTCGAAGAGAATTCGAGACGGCCTATCCAGCCCGACCAGGAGTAACTGGGAAATCCCTTCCGACGTCGCAGCGAAGTATGCTTGCCATAAAACAATAGAAACTCGTCGAAAGCATTCATGGGAAGGCCTTCCAAAAAGGAGGTGTTTTCCATCTTTTCTCCGAACCGTCTCGTGATACCAGCAATTGCTCGGTTCACATCGCTCTGGTTCGTCAATGCGCGCTGGCTGTAGAGCTCGAGGAGCGATTGGAAGCCTGAGACTGGCTCATACTTCATGATGCCGAAGAGGGTCCCGGTGGAGAGATTTCCAGCTGGGGACTGATCCAAGCCTACCATTGTCTCAGAGTATACTCGGCCGGGGCAGCGAAAGTATACTTGGTCGTTGACGAAACAAAGTGATCGGCGTGATAGAGCTTGTTCCTGCAGTCTTTTCTTTGTTTAAATCTTTGAGGTTAATAACGGAATTCTTTTTTGAGAGAGAGACAGATCTAGTGAAATACTCACGTCCAACCGCGCGAATTGTATACTGTATCTTGCAAGAGATGGCAAGGATCCGTGTAGACAGCTAGTCGAAGCCCTGGCTCTATCTCAGCTATTGCCTGTGACGTTCCACGGCTTCCGGGGCCAGCCCCCCGCAGACCGGCGTTGGCATCTTTCCCGCCGGCCGCCACGATACAAAGGATGGATTGCTCATATATGAGATCCATGACGCTTGTGCCATGCCGTAGGTCCTCCGGGTCGTTTTGCACAAGACACAGGGAATCCACCCACAAGTAACGCTCTCCGACAAGTTGTGTGATTGTGATGGCATCTTGGATGGTCTTGGGTATGAGATCCCAGGCTTGTCGAATAGCGTCGGGTTGCATCAGGCGATATCTGTTTGTTCTTGAAAGGCGAAGACTAGGGACAAATCCCCAGACGTAGCTGAGTGTGACATACCGAGTACACTCGCAAACCTCAACGAGACAGTGCTGGTGAACATCAATCAAGCGCAGAACTTTCAACCCGGGGAAGACGTCCCCTAGCGCTGCTCCTCGATGTCGCAGAAAAGGATGGCAAGAGGAATGCGTCTTTTCGCACTCTGCTAGCCAACTCCTCACTTTCCCAAAGTCTATCTGCGACTGCGAAAACGGCATGTAAAGGCCGTGCGGGTTGGTATGGGCCGGCTCAGATCTCGACCTGACAAAGGACAGGACCGTTCCGGCGGAGATGCCTCTCGACGCAAGCCAGACGGAAAATACGCCGCACTGGGACGGATAGTTGAGCCACCATAGCCCAACCTCGTGGCCGTCGCCGAGCAAGTAGTTCTCGGTCCGCTGGATCTCGAGAGTGGCAAACGTGACGAGCCTGCAGAGTGGGCAGTCGCGCACCCGCACCTGGCCCAGAAGGCCGAGCTTGAGTATGGCCTTGGGTTTGAAGATGTTACGTTCGGCGAGCACGTCCTTACCAAAAGGTGGGTGATCCTTGTCGAAGCCGAAGCCGCTGCAGGTACGGCACAGCCGGCCCTGAAAGACCATTGGTTGTGTGTCCTACGGACCTCTTGCTCTGTTGTCTTCGAATCTCGGCCGGCCTCGAGTGTTAATGCGGTAGAATTTGTGAAACTCATAAAAACGTTGCGCATTGCGTGCAAGAAATGGCCGGTTATTACTGCTTTACCCCGCGCTTTTGGGAGGGGGTCGGATTTTGATAAGACTGCGCCTCTGAGAGGAACAACTCACACGAGGCAGATTTTCTGACACTTGGCAAGGCATCCAAAGCAGACGGCCCTTATAATATCACAAAATACCTGGCTCAAGTCAACGCATAACGTCATAGGGCAACCTGGTGGAGGGTATCTGCGAACCACATTCTAGCTCGCCGATTCAGACTGTTCTACAGCAAGTATTAAAATATATAGACCTAGCTAAAGCACCGATTGATGTTCACATGTCCCAGCCATTAGCGTAACTCCTGGAATCTAGTCCTGTCCATCATTTTCAGATTTCTTTTTGTGTGGAATGTTTCCGATAAACAGAATGGAAGTAGCTCTCTATATGGTGTATATACATAGAAAGAGGTAGGCTACCGTATATTGATTTTTCTCTCACTCGACGCCCGAACGCGAAGAATATATCATCCTCATAGAGAAGCTTGACACAATAGCTCTAAGACAAAGATGATGCTTGTCAGCGAGTGAAATCGTTCTCAGAAAAACAAACTTTACAAAGTTCCAGCAATGAATTCAAATACTAATGTGCAACTTGATGGAATACTCATCTCAGCCAAATCGTAGCAGCGCTTAGAGGTTCACTCTCTGAAGCGTGTCCATGAGGAACAGCCGGTCTCTATGAACCGCAGCAGTCATCAATTTCTCTAGAGACTGAGGATCCGGGAACAATCGTCTACTGTAGAGAAGCTACAGCACTCTGAACTGGTATTGCAGATGCCTTGAAGTGCGTTAGTCTAAATAGTTGTTTCTATGGGTTCCTCAGTGGATGTCGTTTCATTGGAAGAAAGAATAGGCAAGCGGGCGCATCCTCGGTCTATAACGCATAAGACTGCCGACGTTGGGTTCATGACAATTGCTGCGGACGTTATTATCGATGGTGATAAGTTGATTATAGGGGTAGAAGAGACTTCCATACTTTGAGAATCCGCGAGCTGATAGGATAATGCTATGAGGGATCCTACGAGCATTATTTTAGCACAAGAAATTTCGCCGCCAATGGAACGTTACACATATCCTCTATTGGTAAGAGTCTATGAAATAGTTAGCTAAGGCTGACCTAAAGTTTTCCTCTCTACTTGTATGATAGCTCTATTAATTACAAGATTCGAGCCCACAAATACCTTTGTCCGTTTCAAGCGAAGGACCGAGGTGGGAGAACTAGTTATGAATCAAAATAAATTATTAACTTCCTATATTTCCCTAAAGAGTGTCGAACTCTGGAAATTTAGTTACTGTGCAAAAGGCAAATTCTTAAGGTCAGCTTGCTCGGTCAATCCTGTATCTCACATCACAAACTTCATTAGAGAATATGAGAACAGGACTTGTGTGACCAAGGAACATGACGGTACTCAACAAGCTACCGTTAGAACTAGTCATATTTGTTTTGAGTTGTGGATCAAATTGACGATTCATCCCGGCTCGTGGGCAATAGTCAGCCCGATGGCGAGCCTCCACGTATCGTCTGACGTCGTAGCTAGTCCCAGCTCGGACCAGGCAAGAATGTCAAACAACGGGAGCGCGAATGATTTTGCCATAAGGGCTATACTTCTATGCCAGGCGGTGGTTTAAAGTAGGCCATATGTCTATTATCAGGCACTCGACCCTCGAAATGAGTCATTGAACCTTCTCGAGACAGAGGTAATGCTAGAAGCCTGGAGGTCTGGTGGAACGAGTGCTGATTTTCAGATTGTCTATTTTTGGATTGTCCGCTTCAGGTTATATCTCTGGCGTGACGCCTAGGATGGAGGAGCATCAGAAAAAAAGGAAATTAATATCGGAAATATGTGGACATGAGTGGACATGGTGGTACAATATGGGGAGACTTCCGTTGCTTCACCCCAGTCATGCTGCTTGGCTTGTGTCATTTTCGGCTGCGAAATTGAACGGTCATGAGTCATGACTCAAAACACGTGTGGGTGCGCTTGATGACGAAATCCGTGCTCTTTGCTACTATCAAAGCTATCTAGTTGTGTTTGGCTATATAAACGCACGGTAATATTTACTCAGATTTGAGTGTAAGCTCAATGATGCTCTCAGGGGAAGCAGTGTTGGAGTAGATGTTGGCAATCTCATAGCCAGCCTCGGCGACAATGGCGGCCCACTCCTCGGTAGAGCGCTCGCGAGATTCGCCGAAGTGGCCCAGCATCATCATATCCATGGAGGTAGCAGGTACAGAGGGCCTCTCTTCAGACAAGACTATTTCGTTGAGGAGGACACGTGAGTAGCCTGGGGTAAGAGCGGGCTTGAGGTTCTGCAGAATTCGGACTCCATCCTTATCGCTCCAGTCGTGGAGAATGGAGTGTAGGAAGTAAGCCCGAGCACCCTTGACGGGCTGAGGGGTGTAGAAATCATGGGCTTGGATCTCGAAGAGGTCGGTCTTCTCGACGCTGGCAACGACATCGGGCTGGTCTTGGAGGACAAGCTTTCCCGGAGCTGGCTTGATACCATTGGCGAAAGAAGTGAGGTCGTGGCCACGGCCCCCACCAACATCAACTACAAAGTTCTCACTCACAGCCTTGTCAAATCCCTCGGTCAGTCTCTCGGCAATGGGGTAGAACTGCCACCAGTCTAGTTGGCCGGCACGGTACACAGACATGAAAGAAGCAAAGTAGTCCACAAAGGGAGGAGTAGCGCCAAGCCAGTGGAAGAATGGACGATCAGTCTTGTGAGCTGACTGGAACGGCCCATCAGTGAGGCCGGGAGGCTTGTAACCGGCGGACTTGAAATGCTCCGGGAAGCCCTTGAAGGAGGTGGCGGCGGCTCGCTGGCAAAACAGGATGCTGTGCTGGTAGTTCTCGGCGGCCAGGGTGTTGGAGAGCTCGGTTGACTGCCATCCCGTGGACTTGGAGAACTTGACAATGCTGTTGGCAACGAAATGTCTCATAATGCGCACGAGAACGGGGACAGTGATGCCAGTCTTCTCAGCGAGGGCGTCCGTGCTGATGCCTTCACCAGCATCACGAACATGCTGGAAGAGCTGGGTGTTGACAGCGATCTCCAGGCATCCGGACAAGGAATGCTACCCAAAATTTAGTCATTCTTTATGCAAATTAAGAGGCGAAAATCTAAAAAATGCGTAGGCTTTCACTTACCGTGGCGAAGTAGACGCGCTGGAGAAACTCGGAAGGAGCCTCGAGCTCGGCAAGAAGCTCTCGGTTGAGGCTCAGGAGAGTCTCACGAGAACCGGTCTCGTTATTTGCTACAGCAGCGGCAGCTGCCTGCATGCGCTCAACAGTATCAGAGGGGGCCATGGCGGCGATTTCGTGTTAGTATCAGTTTAACAAACGGAGGGATGAGAAACGAACCCTGGCGAGATACGAATGTGGCGTCTTGGGCCTTTAACCGTGTATTGGTTACCCAAAACAACCCAGGAATGCTTTTTATGTGGCACTCCTTTGTTTTACCGAAGTGGAACGTTTGCCCGTAATAATGAATGAACTATACTGCGGTTCCCTCGGCTCCTACATATTGACCCTGGTCAGTACTGCCGATGCTGCGAATCGTGATGCCTATCGAGCCAATGCCTGTCCGAACGACAGCTCCAATGCCATGCCAGATCCATCACTGACCGCGTATATGGTCAATTCACGTCCTACACTAGCCTTGTCAAAGTCCCCAAAGGACCCAGTTCCATCTCCATTCTCGCCATCCATCGTCCCCTTACGTATAGCTGGCTGTCTGTTAAGGCCTCCGCTATCAGCTCATAGTCTGACCCTAGTAGAGTTCAAATTGGTGCTAGCTGGTGGGTTGGTCAGGTGCCAGGGAGACTGGTGATTGTTGGATTTGTTTGTCTGTTTGGTAGGGATGTGGCAACGAGATGGGTGGAGATGCTGTACCGAGATGGATTTCACCCCTAGCTTCAGCCTCGCCCGCGTCTGATCCGCTGGCTGCCGTCTCCGTTGTCCTGGATATTTTGGGGACTAGCACAAGAATGATTCGCAACCAAGCACGGATCCGAGCAATTACTGAACGTTCAGGTGAGCGGGCATCCCTGGCTATGATGTGATTGTGTTGGCTGGGAACCTAGAACGTCTCACGCTAGGAGAGAATGGTGGACCGTTGACCAGGGGTTTGACCTGAAGTTGGACCATTCGACCTGACTGGGCAAATTATCCTGGTCCGACTAGCCCGATCCACGAACGGTGACCAGCGGGTCAGTGAGATGGAACCAGTCTACCGGCACCAAGACGTGTCCGTCTCGCGGCCCGTGGCCGTGTCGAAGACTCTTGTTTTTATAGTGTTGCCAAATATAATGTTGTATGATACACAGGGCGAAAGTTCTCCTCTTAATCATGCGGTGACATCGACTCGATAGCATAAGGCTTCCACAACATTTCTCTACTTGACAGAGTGTCTCATTTAGGCTGGGAGATGGCAATATGGATCCTTTCTTTTCTTTTTGTGAAGCTCCATAATCCACCTGCAGCTACATGGGTGCAAGAAGTTGCTCCTTCGCCCTGGATGTCTCCTGGGAAGAACCCGGAAGTCCGCTGGCGAGCAGATTACTGGGTTATATCATAATATCTGTCCTACGATAGCTTGGCAAACATAAAATACCTCTAAACGTACGGTAGATTCATGTTACTGTAGGTATCAAGAGATAGACGAGTCGCAATATCGTACGGTTTGCATAATAACCAAAGATCTTCAACGCTGTTCCATCCTCCCCCATCTGAAGCAAGCCTTCTCTGGAGCCCTATTCATCCCGAGCCACTGTTTTCCGTGACTCCGTATGCACGATGCATAAGGGGTCGCCGGCGATCGAGCGTCTGCCCCTTCTTAGCAACACCCGAAATTTCCCAGAAAGCCCCTTGCTACTATGTTATTGTGGAATTCCCGGCCGAGTGGTTTTTCTTTTAAGGCAATGATGACAGGTGAGGAAAAGGCCCCGTCTTTGTCAAATATGAACCGTTCGGACGCTCTTCCTGGCAACATATTCTCCATTTTGTTTCCAAGCCATTACCGTGGACACTTCTGAGGCTGTGACCGGCGGGTCTAAGCAGCTCGAGCTGAGTCTCGTCGCTTGGATTTTCACGAGCCTCGCTATTGTGACCGTCTTTGGAAAGATCTATACAACGACCTTTGTGCTTCGGCGGCCTGGCTGGGATGATTTGATGATTTTCCTGTCACTGGTAAGGATCTCCACATCTACAACAACGACGAAACAAGAGCTCAAGTTATAATAGCTGGCCAGTATTGTCGCCTCAGGTCTCATCCAAGCATCTGTCGATCTGGGATTAGGAAAGCACACGGCAGAGGTACAGGCTCAACCAGGGGGTCTAGCTGGAATGGTCACGACGAAGAAGCTACAAGTCCTTGGATACCGTGAGCCAAGACCCTTTCCTTTTCTTTGGAGCGTGTGATTCGGAATGCTAACATGCAGAGGCACTCAGCATTCAACATCTTGGCCTATAGTCTTCCGAATGTCGCTATCTTGATCCTCATCGAGCGGCTGGTCGGACATACCGAAACCGTGTCCCGCACATTTTTACGAGGAGTGGTCGTTGTTCAACTTATCCTTGCCTTCGTTTCGGTTATCATTATTTTCGTCCAGTGCCAGCCAACGGCATATTCGTGGGACCAGACGATCGAAGGGGGTAAATGTTGGGACCCGAACGTGTTCAACTACACCTCCTATGTTGTCAGCGCAGTCACCGCCTTTACCGACCTGGTGCTCGCGGTGGTTCCTATTTCGGCATTCTGGAAACTCCAGATGAAGCTGCACCAAAAGATTGAAATGGCTGTCATGCTTGGGTTGACTCTCATTTCTGCGATCTTTACAGTCGTCAAGGCAACATATCTGCCTCTGTTCAATGACCGAGTTGATCCACGTAGGTTTACTTTTCACTTGACGGGTTGACCTCAACTGACGGTTGATAGTGTACAACGTTGTGATCTTGGTTGTCTGGGGCCTGATCGAGCAAAACATCGTTATTATGGCGGCGAGCATTCCGACCCTTCGACCGTTGTTCCGCCATATCAGGAAGAAGGGACCTTTTACGACCCCCACAAGTTATATCCGAAGCGGGAACAATACGAAAGAACGAAGAACCTCGGTTTCGGAGGTGCCACTCGAACAGATGAAGGTCAATGTGGCTCGGGGAAGCAGGCGAAGCTTTGAGATGCTCAACTCTTCAGACGAGCTCCACGAGGAGCAGCGACCACAGGCCGCGGCACGTTGGGAATGATTTTGTACAGTATTTTTTTGTCTCCTGGACAGGATGATATCAACTTTATATAGACACACGCACCAATTGCAGTATATAATTGACGTGGTCGTGGTATACCACGTCTTACTTCTCAACCAACGATGCCTTTTGATATTCAAATTAGAGCCTATACTTTGTCGGGCCACGATGAGAGACTTCCTTATTTGATGAAAAACTCGCGCATAGTAGTAACTTTGGTACTGAAAGACTTCACAATAGATGAATACAGGACTGACTTCCCGTTACCTTGTGATGAGTTGACTTGTGCTCATGGTTGTGGTGGATCTCGTCCTCTGAAGGATTCGATTGTGTGATTAGCCAGATCCGCATCGCCACACTTTTTGGGTAGACTCCAGTGAGGGAATTAGCTGACGAAATTAGAATATAATTTCACGCCACATCAAGCAGAAATCATGATCATATAGGCAGGTTGGCTCGATTGTGCCCGGCCTCAAGCAGCGCTTGCTAATGTTGAGGACAACGAAGAAGGAATTCCATTTTTCAATAGCTCAGAGCACGCATGCTTAGACTGGAAATAGCTCATTTCAGTCTAAAAGTTCTTGACCACATCGATTAGGTCCGATCTCACCTCGGACTGCAGTCTTACGTGGCTACCAACATATGTGAACGAGCCAACCGTTACGCCACAGCACGCGCCAAGGGCAACCTTCTTTCGCTTTTCGAAGAATGCATGATGCTAGAATGATTTTGGGTTTCTAGAGGTACTTCTCCCTGCGGGCTGAGGTTAAATTTTGTTCCTCCCCCACACACTTCATCCTCAGCTTCGGCGCCGGACAATATGGGCTCCCAACCACGCGACGGCTCCCCTTATTTGTGAGTTTATTGAGTACGAACTTCTACTAGGCAAGGGTTTGCTATCTTACGGAGTCTGGATAACTACTAGTTGGTTTCAGTGGTGGGACTGTCTGGCTGGTGAGAACCTGAAATTGTACGTCGCTATCTTCTTCCTGCTCCTGATATCTACAGTATCAAGATTGATCCCCTTTATGTTGATACATGCCAGAAAACAGCGCACTCAAGGATGATAAAGCACCCCATGCCAACCCGTGAGGGGCTTAAGTATCTCAGACTTCACCATGATGATCTTGAACTTAGGGAGCCTTTCCACTGAGAGCGACGCTTTTCAATTTCCAGTGTCTGTCCGAGGGATGAAGGTTGCCCCTCCCGATATCCAAATAATTCATGCACTGGCTGTTTCAAGCTTTGGACTGCCTGCATACTCGATGTTGTGTTCTTTTCCGCTGGTATGTGAAAATACGGTGACCCCTTTTAACTCTCACTACACCTACAAACGGTAATAACACAGCATTCGTGATAACAATAAGTAGTATACTCTATCATCATGAAAGAGAATTAACTCCTGAACATCCTATATAACAGTTATTTACTAGCTGAACGGGTTATCGCATCGCATTTGGCCGTAGATAGGCCTGGGTCGACGCCGATGAACAAGCTGCACCTTCGGGATTATTTTGAGCCACAGTTGCCTCATATTTCATCACCACCAGGCCGAAGCCAATCAAAGGTATCCAGCAGATCAAAGTTGAAGTCGAGCTGCATGGGAAACCCCCAGTCCACCGACTCCAGCATCTCTCCCCCGACTCTCTCATCAGGCGCATTCAAGTGCTCGTCGAGCACCCTCTGAATAATCAATTTGGAATCAGCGCACAGGGTCCCATTCGGTGCCGAGGGCCGCATCCAGTCCAGGAAAGCAACGACAAGGCTCAGCTTTTGAATGATGCTTGAGCGAGTCAGACGCGCGTCTTTGGGATGCGAGCGCTTGAATGTTGGACGGAGAAGTTCCACGCACAGGATACCGGCGGCGGGGACCGCATAGGAGATGAACTGAGGGAGAAGGGAGGTTAGAATAAGTGAATAAGTTTGGCTTTCGGGAGCAAATTACTCACCAGCCAACCAGCATGCCTTTGACGTTGAGCAGCCGCTCGGTCTCTCTGGTTCAAGCAGAGCGTCATGGCCAGCATGTCGAAGCTCGTTATCAGCAAGTCCCCTGAGTCTGGGTATCCGTGCCGGAGCAGAAGCCTTTGAACAAGAAACAGACTCTGCACATGCTCTAATCTGAGGAGTATCTTCCCGAAGCGTTGGTCATTCATCGCATCCGGCTCCTCGAGATCCTTTGGTGAGTACTTGAACCACGCTGGCAGCTGATTGTCCAACGCTGAGTGTTTTTCTTGTAGCGACCTATGAGGTAGAGTATTAGTTCATGTATTAGTGAACGACCAGCATGAAAACTCCTTTAGCTTACAACAACTGATCAATCGTCACATGGTTGGGATCCCCAAGAGCAACCTCAATCAACTCATCGCGGATCAACGCTGCTATATAGCGGGCCCGGATGAGTGTCGATGAATAAAGCCGCCCTTTTGTGTTCCACCCATTCGCGTCGAGGGCCCGAACAGCCTGTTCAAACGCTATGGGATCTGCGGCCAGCTCCTCGTCCGAAAGATCCAGTAGCAGCGGCGTCCTGCAGAACCGGCGGCTGATCAGCGGTGGCCTGCCAGTGAAGCAGACAAAAAGCTTGTCGCTGATGAATGTTTGCGCGAACAGGCGACGCTTATACTCTGAGGACAGTGAAGCTTTGTAATCTGCTGATCCTTGCTGGGCGTGCAGCCCGAGATATGTCGCCATGGCGACGTTGAGGCCGTGTAGGAGCGAACAGGAATATGTGCCATCACCGTCGACAACGGTATGCAAGGCCGATTGCCTGCGACAGATATCGACAAGCACGTCGTTTCCATCGCAGAGATGCCGAGATATATCGATGCAGTAGTCCACACAAGTCCGACAAGTTTCATGAGATTCCTTGCCGTCCTTCCAAGCTACTCGCCGAGTGAGCGGAGAGTCGACGGGATCGGACACGCGGTTCATGTGTAACCAGAGAATACCGAGAGCTTCCCACCTGAGACTCGTACCGCAGAACTGATCTAAGAAATCACTGGAACTGCTAGTGACATCTCGCCAAGGCTGCGCAGTGTTATGACAAAGCAGTTCTGCGATAGACTTCAGCGCGACTGCCTCGTCCTCAGCGGCAAAGTTTTCGAAGAGCGAGTTGATGGATGCGATTATGCGGTCCACCGCAATATGCATAAACCCGGTCGAGGCAAACGAGGAATCATTGAACACCATCTGCTCGTTAGCCTGTCCTGGAAGGGTCTGCAGCACATAAATGGCCATCTCTCTCAAAGGAGCCAGCAGCCTCTCAAACGAGACGAACTGGCGCGTCGAGTGGTCGAGGCGACCATAAGTTGGTGTTGACCCGTTGGCGAGCGAGAGCGTGCCAATTGTTTCGTTCAAGACGCTGTTGTAGCTGATCTCCCCCAGGTACCCAGTGCTTATCCTCGTTGGGTTGTCTATCGACCGCTGCTGATACTGCGAAATCGAGGACAGGGCCGAACTTGGCGTGTCTGGCTGTGATGGATTCCGCGATGGGACACCGAGAGGACGAGGATTCGACTGCGAATAGACGCACCGGGCGCTCTGCTCCCGTCTCTGGCATCTCAAGCATACTGGTCGCGTGTGATCGCACGCGACTTTTCGAGATCTACACGGGTCACAAGCAGCCGGGCGGCCATTCCGGCGACGGTGCGAGCTGGATGTCATGGGCCGCGGTGAAACTGTTCTTCCTTTGTTGATACTGAACTGAAGTAGGATTCGAAGGCTCGGTGATGACTCTTACTTCGCGTCCGAGTTCGGTTCTAGCAAACGGCCGGGATCAAGATGGGACTCGTGATCGTGATTTGGCCAATAGAAGCTTAACATTCAACCACCTCGGCCAGCAGGCCTGTGTTACAGCGACTATGAGTTGAAATAGCGGATGGTTGGAACATGGAGAGGCCTATATCCGGACCCACGTTCGCAATCCTTCAGCAAGGTTGTCACCTATCGGCAGCATGAAAGTACAGCACGCATCAACATCTTTAGGGCTGTTCTGGTACTAAAAATCAAGCTGACGTAGACCTTCGTTATCCATTCCGGCTATGTCTACCGCCTCTTTGCGAAGAAACCTAGCACGATGTTCCAGACAATGCCTAATGTAAAGCCGGTCTGGCTTTCAGCATACTCTCTGGGCCTGTCACCCACATCTGCCATCTTGCAAGCCAACTCAACAACTGCAGAGGGAAAGTGTTTCGATGAGCGAGCATATGCAGCAACTAGGTCGTTTCCATTTGTGATGCCTCCTAGATCGAATGATTAGAAAAGAAAACTAGAGAGCATTTCGAGTACAGAGGAAGGAAAAAAGAAAACGGCGTACCGCTTGACCAAAAGTTTCCGTCCTGGACCCATCTGTATTTCTCGCCAACAAATGTTGCTGTCGGATACAGCTTCTTCAGCGCGTCTTGTAAGCCTCTTGGGCCGCATACTGTCCGGCCGTCCAATAAGCCGGCCGAGCCACAGAGGTAAATGCCAGTACAGACACTAAGGACGTCGGTGTTTGGGCTCTTTGAGTGGCCGAGCAGAAAATCCAAGATGGGCTTGTCCCATTTAGCTTCCGGATCGGGGCCGGGAACCAAGACAATGTCGAGTTTCCCAGGCTGCACATCAGGGTGTATGATATCGTGTGTTGCTCGGACTGTCATGTTGGATGACAGCGCAACCATCTGCCCATCAGTCGCAGGCGCGGTAATGTAAGATATATTGACACTGGGCGCGATGTCTGCAATGTGCGAAGGCAGCAGTGTTAGGAGTGAAAGATACTCCTTGCTCATCATGTGCAGGACATCAACGCAGGCGAGATCGAGTAGCTGTGTCTCTCCGGGTATGAAAACCCCAAGCCGGACGCTAGGTTTGCTAGACATTTTGCAAGGTAATAAACAATGACCCCTGTCGCAAATGTCAAAATGGATTATCTAGAGCTGGATGTGAAATACAGAATTGCTTCATTGTCCTCATAGAAGGGCGAGACGCTTTGGCTTAAGGAGGCTCAAAGTCTCCGGAAAATCGGGTCGACGGGGCATCTTCTCTCCCGTCGCCGAACTCCATCGGGTGTCCGGTCGAAATGCATCACACTTTCTCGGCGAGTGCAACCGGCGAGTACATTGAGTTCAATACTGTACTCGCGACTTGATTCTGCCCTTAGTTGCTTGTAGGTATCATCGTAGGACGGCTTAGACATAATGAAGGAGAGAGACGCGCCTCAAATATAGGTTAAACCAGATATCGATTGAAAGTCATTGGTTTAAAAAAGAAAAGGAAATAAAAACACGACGTGTGTGACTTTGGATCTGATCGTATGTCAGCTTTCAGCTCATCTCGCGGCCACGCCTCATAATACTACATTGCATGACTCACTCGTCAGCTCTGCCTGTTCGAGGAAAATGAGCCATGATGAGCCTTCCAGGCATCGCCCCTTTGAAAAAGGTAATAAATGAAAGATAGTCCATGATGGTGACGCTAAATGGCCAGATAATTTCATCATTCTGCTGCTCAGGAAAATCGTGAGGAGCTGCTCCCACTGTCAACGAAATGGCCTCGCTTCTAGAAAACCTGCCGAATGAAATCATGCTTCATATTTTCAGATATATCAATCCGGGAGATCTCGACGCCACGCAGGCACGGCTTATAAAGTGTAGCAAGGCTCTTCGTCGGCGCTTTGAGCCGTGGTTGTACTCGTCACAAGAGTCTTGTGACAGAATCGTACGCCTGGCATGTATCCGCGGATTGAACGAGACAATTAAGCTGGCTGTTGGTACCTACAATGCATCACCCAGCACTGTCACCATATGGCAGAGAAATGGCAGAGGCAAGCCAGCTAGGCCCCTCAAGATCTTAACACTTCACCTTGCGACCAAGAAAATGAAATCGGATACATTTGAGCTCCTTTTGAAGCTTGGGGCTAGAGTCGATGTTGGGGACATCAACTCGGTTGTGGCAACTTCGCAAATCTCTCGTATCCTCAAGGCTCTGCATATTGACCATGCAAAAATGCTGCACCCGTTTTTCACATCAGGCACTGCTGGACAAGTGCAGCACATCTCCGTGGCAGACCATTGCCTCGTCCCGGCTATCATCAACAAAGCGTCTGTCGAGACCGTTCAGTTGCTCCTCGACCATGGAGCCAGCCCTAACCGACTTGAGGCTGGCGACGTTCGAATGAATGCACTCTCTGCAGCAGTCAAAGTCGGGTCGATAAACATCTTTACGCTGCTATTAGACAGGGGCGCTGATTTGAATGTGAAAGGGGCTTTGTCTCGGGGGAGATCTATATTCGAGGTTCCCGTCCTTGCTGCTGCTCAAGCCATGGCAGAATTTCAATCAACGGAAATGCTACAGCTTTGTATTGACCATGGTGGCTCCCTCGACGTCAACCTCCGATTTCAACATCGACATTCGAGGACCTTCATGACGGTCCTGCTCGCCTATCTCGACGCCATAGCTGATTGGCAGGTCACCTTTAGGCTTTCTCCGGCCCAGGCAGTCTCTTTTATTTTACATCATCTTGGCCATCACGAGAGCGGTTACAGGCACAAGGAAGAGGCGAACCCTGGACATGATCGCCTTCTCATTGGGCAAATCCTGGAGATGCTTGTTCGAAAATGGGGAGTCAACTATTTGGAAGTGGACGAATTTTTCCACGTAATTAAGCTCCTCGCATTAGAATCCAGCAGGTTCGACTGCGATATTCTCGATTTTTTGTTGTGCATGAGTGTCTCAAGTCCTCTTACCTCAGGTGCTTCTTCGCGTTGGTTAGAGGTGCTGAACATTCTTTTCCAGTGCCGAGACCATACTGAAATGGGAAGGATACTCTATCAGTTCGTTCTATACTGTGAGGATACCAAATACATATCTAAGCGGGAAAATGTGGAAATTCTCGTCGACCGCCTCATCCAGTCAGGGGCTGATATCAATTTCAGTCCACATGAGGATATATCTTCATATCCAGTTCTTCACGCCGTTTGTAACCAAATCGACAAAGAAACCAGAAAGATGGAAGAGGAAAGACTCATATTTTTTGGATGGCAATATGAGATAGATTCAAGATCTTGGTTACTCGAGATGATTGTCCGCAAGGGCGGAGATGCCACATTGCGGTTCAATGGACTGACCGCGCTTGACCGGCTCCGGCGTACAAGGCATCATCACGTCGAAACCAGGATTTACATTTCCCATCTAACTGGCTACTTGAACTATCCGGGAGGAGTTATGGATGGCCTTGAGGACTTTGTTGAGTTTTCCGGATTATTCTCCGATGAATAATACAACTGGGATTTACTTCTGCGAATAGATGGGGTTGCATTGTAATAATTAATATTCAAAACTATCTCTTCCAAACGAGATAATTATATTTACTTGCACCTACTTTGTAGAGTCGGAAGACCAAGCCAATCTCCTTATCCCTTACCACTCCCTACATGTGAGGCGACTATCATCATCTTCATAGGAAAAAGTCATGCTTTTGTTGAGTACAGTGCTTGAAAAGTTTCAATGATTCTCAATGATTGGGTAGCTAGAACCCGCCGACACTTTCTAGCTTTGACAATCATTAGTTTTGAGACACAAAGGGTATGCTAACTACCGACAAGGCGTTCAAGATAGAGATACATCCCATTGAACACAAAGATCGTGTTGATCTCAAAAAAGACTACTTGGAAATAAAAAAAAAGGATGCGCATTTGACTTATGGGAGGCAGGGAAACAAAATACTTAAGGATACAAGTAAATGTGTCCTGAAGAATATTATTGATTAAATTCCTAGCCATGTTCTACACCATCCATATTACTACTATGTACTTGCCAACTAGTAGTTCCTTCTTCATCCTACCATACTCTTGATCGCAATCGCGAGCTTTGGTTAAAGACTACCACCGTTAGTTTGAGTATAGTTAATTCCCCGACTAATAAGACAAGGGTTTCCAATTGGGAGCTCGTTAGGCTGACCATATCTGTTCTTTCACATTGCAGTGGTGTCTATCGTCTATGACTGGGCAGTTCAAAACGCCGTCTGACGCTAGGATGATTTCTTCTGGTAACTGCCTGCAGCACGGTCCCGTAATAGTCCGTGGGCACGTCAAGACTAGCACCATGTTCGAGGAGAAGCTCGACGACCTCAGTCTTGCCACGTACCGCCGCAATGCTCAACGCCGTGCCGCTCATGGGGGCAACTCGGTCAATGAGGGCGCCCCTGTCGAGCAGCAACTTCACGAGGTCTTTGTGACCTCGGGCTGCCGCCAAGTGCAGCGGAAGAAACCCTTCAGAATTAGGTGTGTTTACCTCCGCGCCGTCTAAGATTAATCGCCGAGCAATCTGGACCTCGTCGGTTGCGAGGGCTTCCACCAAGGTATAGTGTTCGTCCCGGCGAGACTGCATCGAGTCCCTCAACTTCTTGATAGTTAATGTGACCCAAGATCTAATAGCCGTGCGGAAGCTGTCGACTGAAACAGGTTCAGGCGTTGAACACGGTCGGTCCCCAATTTGAGCTAATATTCTGTAATCTCGTATGTTCTGGACCAGCTCGTAGAAAAGGATTTCGACAGGAGATGTGTCCGTCACTATGATCTCCACGAACTTTACCCCAAGCTCTGCACCAAGTTCGATTCCCTCCTCCGTTGAGACCGCTCTTAAATCTCCCATTCCAGGCATATTGCCCGCTAGGATCATGGGCATCGGTGGTATTCGGCGTTGATGCCAAAAACGCCGGCTTGGGTCGATCTCGCTCCGCACTCGCTCGATTGCGTTGTACTCTTTCCGCACTCTTTCGAACGCGGTTCGGCTCGTAACACTGTACACGAGCAGCACAGCATCGGCGTCCCGGATGAACTCTTCAGCTAACATCGTAGAGCCGCCAGGTAGTGCGGAAAAGTTCTCCGACATGAATGCTTCCGCTTCTGTATCGCCTTGTGCTCCAGTGTCTGCATTCTCTCCGATATTAGTTGTACTTCCACCGGCCTTCAGTCTACTGAAGTGGTGGTTGCAGTAAGTAGTTGTTACATCATCCTCGCCGACGCTGCCTAATGCCATGAGTAGTAACCTCATTGGTCTTCTCGTTGCGGAAGACGACATTTTGACGGTGGATTGGATGTGCATCAATGGCTAAACAGACTACAACTGAGCTTGGGTACATACAAATATATATCCGCAGTTCAGATCGGGACAACGAACGGTTGTCAGCCAACAAATGTCGAGAAACTTAAAATAGCCTCAGATAAAACGGCGTGTACGATGAAGTGCCAGTCTTTATGTCACGCCTAGCTGACTGACTCTTTAAAGGGAATGTCCAACACGCGGGGTTGCTCCAGTTTCGAACTTTGGTTTGCCATGATGGCATAGAGTGACTTGGTTGTGAACTGCTGGTGGCACCTAAAAATAGCCCGCTAACAAGGATAATTGGGCTTAGCCGACATGTTGTACAGGCTTGATTGTCACAGCGGCCGTCCAGCGCGGCCTCGTATTATGGTACACGCCTTCATTGACAAAACAGCTTAGACTAACAAACACGAGAGATCAGGCAACAGTTCGCCTAAGCAGGCAGACAATTATGTGCCCCGCCAACACCCGAGTTTTGTAAATAGCAACCAGATGCTGACTCAAGCCTACCAATAAAAAACCTGAAGGGACCATTCTTCTGGCACATATGTGCCATGGTCCACCTGACCAACTCTTTCTTCCCGGCTAGCTGGCCGGGCCGTCCAAGCCACTGGCCGCCTTTTGTGGCTTTGAGTCCGTGTAGAAAGTGGCTGTGCCGAGGCCGGAGGCCGGTGGCGCAAGTTCGTCGTTGCCCCTAGAGTACCCCAGTGACTAACATCAGGAAGCATTGAGTGAGCCCAAGTCTATAATAGTTGTCTTCCGGAGATTCCCCTATAGTTTCATACATATACCCAAGGTATAAATCATCTTGCAAATTTAAGGTCGTCTGAGACCCCAATACATCTCAAACAACCCAGTGCGTCGGCGTTGATCCTCATAACGAAATTGTGAGTGACTATGCCTGTTAATGCTCCAAATCTTCAGCCTCCATACCTGTGCATAATATTAAATAAAGAGAGTTGGCATGTCTCGAGTGCCCCTGATAAATTGTTTTATGGGATCGTGTCCTCCAACAAGGTCTTGAGAATGTCTTCCACTGTTTCAAGTCCATCATGGATCAGATCTGCCCGAAGAATCTGAAAAGTCCCTCGGTCCCTCTCATCCGGAAGTCTACTCGAGAATCGGTTCTCCAAGTCGGTCAGGTAGTCTTCCTTGTAGCCTGGAAAGCCTGGCAAGCTTGAAGAGGTGAAATCGGGAAAGCAATCCGTCACCGGATTCCGCACGAATATATTGTCAAGTTTATCTATGTGAGTCAGTATGAGCACCAGGCGGGTGTTTGTAAACTGGCGGTGGTTTGCAATGGATTCAAATAGGGTCAATTCTTCTGCCACGCGAAGCTCATTCTCATCCTCACACAGGACTTTCGAATAGGAGGTAGCGTCAGCCGTGAAAATGACCACCGAAGTATTCGGGAACGCATGAATCCATTTCTTTCGCTGTGATTTATTCCCGCCCACATCACAGATCTGGAAGGGTCGGGAGTTGTAGTGCATAGTGGTCTCGTAAATCCCTGTGGTTTTGACAAACACCTGGAGGATATCTTGCGTGGTGGGCGTATAGCGATGCTGGCCTCGGTCAGCCAGGTGCTGGATTCGGCCAGCTAGCTGTTTGATATTGGCCGGTTGCGTGCGATACGACCAGTAAAATCCTCGCAAAAAATTCTTGTCTTTCCAAAGGGAGGAGATGGCGGCTTCCACATCTCGGATTTCGGAGCGAGGCTGATTGCGTAGAGTCTTAATGTGAGGCTTGTTTATGTCCGGGTACTGCAGGAAGGTACCATTTTTTTTCATAAAATCCAACACCGTCATAGTTTCATTGGCCAAATAGGTTCGCATGGTGTCTGCCCAGACGGCGCGCTCCTCCTCGGTGGGTTCCCCATCAATAAGATATTGGATGCGTTTCAGCAATGTGGTCTTCCCAGATTGCGATGCCCCAAGTATCAATATTTTGTTGCTGGGCTTTTGTTCCACATAATGGGTTTCTTGCTGAGGCATGGACTTACGCCGCGAGCGCCATGGAGTAACTTCCAGCCAGCTTCCAGGATGAAGTCCTTCCCCGGATCGCACTGCATGAGAAAATCTCGAGCGCAAGGGTACACGGCTATAGCTTGGCTCACTGTGTGTGGATTCGCCTGACTCTTCCTTGATGGGCCCTAACGTAATCTCGGATTGTGTTTGAAATGGTGCTTCTTCTTTATAGAATGACACATCTGGACGGCCGGCTCTGATTGCCTGCCTCAAATGTGATCTGTGAGCGTTTTGATAAACCCGAGAGCCCGCAATGACAGCATCGAAGTCGAATTGAACGCTCAGAGCGTTTGTATTATCTGAATACATGCTAGTCCTATTGTCACCGAGCCCTGCAATCGAGGACGTGCAGTCTCTGCCTGATGCAAGTATAGCTTGGCTGCCGCTTTGCCAAATCTTGAACTTTTGCTCAGCCCACGTATTGCTAAGATCTCGTTAGTACAGAACTAGTGAAGCTTAAAGGTCTAGGCAAGGCTTGCCATTGTATAGCCTGCAGAAAGAGATTTACCACGTTGACCTGTCGGTCGAGCATGCTTAAATAAACATCTATGTCTTTCTCGTTCCACATGTATTGTAACTTGCTCTGCATATGCAAGGAGTCACAGTCTGACTCTGTTTCAAACTTGTCAAGGTATTGCTCTAGCGCCAAGATGAGAGGACAAAAGCTGTCTAGTGAGGCTTCTATCTGAGAGGCCAGTTGAAGATACCGTGATTCATTAAGGAAGGCAGACGATTTCCACTGCATTAATTGGCCAACTGCTGCCTGGATAATGTAAAGCTGGCCAACTAAGGTGGTGATCTGGAAAGGCGCATTATGATATCGGCTCCTGAGGTCGCTCAGTTTTCGAATGCTCTTCGCGACCACATCGCCAATGGAAACGACTGATCCGATCAAGCCAACAATTGTAATGGGATCCATCACGACTGGTGAACAAACCCATAGGATTGCAGTGGAGTTTCAACCGGGAATTCCCTTGGGAATATGCCTGAGATGTGAAGGGTTTTGCCCATTCTGAGCTGTCAGCCCATGGTGGCTGAGCGGGGTATAAAAACAGGCAAGGCATTTATTTAATACGTTCACTTTCCTCAATTGTTTCCCCGATGGCGGTAAATAGCTTAGATAAGCTCAGAATGCCATCACATGCAACATGGTAAGCGTCATGTCCGGTCGTGTTGTTGTGGCGGTTTGTCATTCGCCAGTGCAACAGTAAGCAGAAACTGCATTAATTCGTTAGACATTCTGAGAACAGACCCGAGGACTATCTGGAAATTGTACATGCTCAACCTTATTCCCTTCTTAGATTGTTATCTTCTAATAAAAAGGATTTGCCTGATACGTATCTGACAGATTTTCCAATCTATCATTTTCCTCCGTCTACTAGGTCGCGCCCTTTCAACCCTTCTTCCCAATCTTGTGAAGACTCGAGACAATCTTATCCCGACGTTTCAACACTATATGCTTGCCATTCTGTGACCATCCTCTATGTATGATTGAGTCTTGGGTTCTATGGTTTGGCCAATCTTCCAGGCCAGCTTGGAACAAAGGCCCAGAGAAAGACCATTCCAAAAGCAGCAATCCCAAGAGCCCATCCACCGTGGAGGCCCTCAATATATGCGTGTCTCACTCCTTCAAGCTCTTGGCCCTGGTATGCATCCTTTATTCCTTCAGCACCAGCGGCAAGAACGGCATGGGGATCAATACTAGGAACATAGTGAGGGAGTTTCTGCAAAAGGAGGTTGTTTAGAATAGCATCAGAAACAGCCACGCCCCAGCCACCCGCAAGGAGCATGAAGACTGCAAGAGCAAGAACATAGTGTCAGTATGGTAGACGGGTCTGGGATTAACGATTGTGTGCAAAACTAACAGGAAACAGTGGCCACTGCGATAGACACATCTTCAGCGCGACTTGATACGGTGGCTACAAGGTTTGGAGTTTGCACCCCGAGACCTGTACCGGCTCCGTATAAGATCTGGTACCCAATGATGGGACCTAGGCCTGTGTTGATATCGCACGTGTAAATGAGGCCACCGGCGATGGTAGAGATGAGCCCCGAGGCAATCAAGAACGGCTGGTAGAATTGAAGCTTGCCGATTGCGATTGATGCGACCATGGTAGAAACAGCTGAATTGTGTGAGATATAATTAGCACAGGACTTGAACACAGACGGCTATGCGAGCAAACTTACCCGTGGACAAGATAGACGGGATCATCTTGATACCGCTCTGTACAGGGGTATCCCCTTGGATGGCTTGAAAGTAGATGGGGAGATTATACTGCAGCGCAATGTTTGCCGCGTTCAGGCTATTTCCCAAGTAAGTGAAACAGTCAAGAGTATGGATCAGGAGGGACTTACAAGAAAATCAGCCCAGAGCAACCGCCAATAGACCTCGTGCGTAGCAATCGATAGACTATAAGAGCTCGATCACCTTGGAACCACTCATTAAGAGCGAAGAGAGCCAAGAGCACCACGCAACCGACTAGAAGCCCAATGACCTCGGAAGAGCTCCAAGGCTTTGCCACACCGCCCCATTGCACGGCGAGGAAGAAACAGAGGACACCCGAAAACATGAGGACAAGTCCCACGGGATCAAAGTTCTTGACGATCTCCTTCATGGGGACTTGGTGACTCAGTTTAGCGCGCGCCGGGGTTCTGAAGAAAACCGCCATGCAGCCCATGGTGAGGCCACCGATGGGCAGATTGATATAAAAGCACCAGCGCCACGACACGCCAGAGGTGAAGGCACCGCCAAGGAGAGGTCCCGCGACGCTGGCAACGGTGAAGACGGAACCCATCAGCCCGACCACTGTTGGCTGCACGCTGGGCGGCACGACGAATGCTGATATGGTGTAGCCTCCGCCTGCTACGCCTGCGGCTCCCGCGCCCTGGATGGCACGCCCGATGATGAGGGCTGTGCTCGATGGGGCGAGGGCACAGAGTAGGCTGCCGACTTCGAAGATGGCAATGGCCAAGATGTAAACAATTCGCAACGAGAAGTACTTGTAGGCTTTTCCCCATGCCGCAATGAATGTAGCCAATGTTAGGAAGAAGGCGCTGTGCGTGAGATAAGTAATGTTAGCAATCCTCGCCAATAATTTATACACTTTAGGGCATTCATTTTCTTTCAATATACAGAGAGAAAACCTTTCACCCCACGGGTCATTCGGGTCAAGGGGTTTCTCGAAAAGGTAGATGAGAGGGAGTTCAATGCATACCTTCCATACCAGCCGGCGTCGGCCATACTGTTGAATTCGGTCGTGATTTTCGGAATGGCAGTGCCTACGATGCTCTTTACTTGGTATTAGATCGATGGAAGCCTATTTATTGCATTCGGAACCTTGGCTTACCATGTCAAGAGCAATCTGCGGTAGGGAGGTTGTTAGCGGTCAGCCGAGGGAATTATAGGTTTGTATCACTTACTAGAAAAGTGGCTAGCATCAGACTCAAGACCACGATGCTGCGAACCAAGATAGAAGGGTAGACTATTGCCTCCCTTCCCTCGGCTGGATCGTCCTTCTGGCTTGTCGTGGCATCATCGCTGCTTTGTTTCTCGCACTTCGCAGGGGGGTGGCTTGGTGCTGCGTCGTTGGTGGTTTCCATCTCTGGCAACAAAAGAGAAAAAGCAGAAAAGTGATAATGTATCGATTGAATATAAAGAAGGCCATAGCAATAATACATGGGAAATTCTTCAAGGGATCTCGAGAAAGAAATGGCGAGTCTTTATACACCAGCCTCAGCACAGGCAACCCGATTAGGAATGACTTGTCTCATTGGCTAGATGCCCCTGTATACCCATAATTATCTCATCCCAATTAGGAAAAACTTCTCTCATTGGTCCAGCTCTCGAAGCGTGGAGAAGAGTGGTGCTGGACACAGCCATTCGATCCCTTCATCTTTATCAGGTTTTCAGTCATAGAGGCTGAAATTGGGGTCGAGCCAATCTCGGGGTTCGGATTTATGTGGAATGTCTTAGAAACTTTCCAGGATTCTTCTTTCCTCAGGGACAAGGGGGGATTATGGAAGGCAAATTGTCAAGTTACCAAACGGATGAACATTTTGGATCTAATTTCTTTGGCCATTGCTGCAGCATCAGAGATTCCAGATGGTTGCCACGTCATGAAAAGATCCCGCCACTAGTTGTCGCGCGTCTGGTGAGAAGGTAATGGATGATACCTTCGCTTCACTACGCAACGTCCATTTCTTGTCAAACAGGTTTCCGTGCACGTTCTTCTCCCATACGACAATTCCAACCTGCGGCTGCTGGAGGACTGTTGCCAGGAATTTTCCATCAGATGAGAACGCAGCCATGGTTGGCTCCTGATCCCGTAGTTGCTGCATTTCCTCATACGACTCGAACTCCTTCTTGCGTAAGAGAACGAACTCACCATACTGGCCCCTCGCTGCCAATAGGCTGCCGTCCGGCGAGAAATTTATCACTTCCCATGACAGCGTCCGGTATTTCAAAAACCCAGAGGTGCCAAGAGACCGCCAAATGACGGAAGTGGTGTTGTCAATGTACTGTACAAACTGTCCCCCATCCGGTGACACCACAATCCACTTAACACGGTTTCCAAGCATGATCGACGCCAGGGTTGTCAATTCGTTGCCGTGAGATAAGTAAAACGCACGCATCTGAAACTCATCTTGGCTGCTGAATCGGCCTGTTCTATGACCGCCTAGTATGAGGGTTGTCGAATCCTGCGAGAGGGCCCATGCATCCAAGTAGAGGTCTTTAACTGGCAAGTGGTGTTTCTTTTCGAATTCATAATGTCCGTCTTTCTTTTGCCATAGTTCAAGTGACCGAATGTCGCGAAGATTGCGCGTCAGGGCAACAATTCGCCAGTAAGTCACTGCGATGCATTCTATGACCTGCCAGTCAGGATTTCTTAGGGTGTCCATTTCTTTGAATTTCCCATCTTCTCCTATAGTATAGGAGTGAATCGCATATTCCATGCATATGACGAGAGTTTTCCTGTCTGAGGTGTAAGCGGCGGAGACCATCACACCGTCCTTTCCACCGCCCACCCTTAGATCTTGGGCACGCGGGAGGCTCGGATTCTCGGAGGTCTGATGTGCATTCGTAGTGCGAGGGGAAGAGCCGGTTCCCTTGTCCTGACGCTCAAAAACCTCGTCCAGGGGAGCCTTTTCATCATTCGGTGGCTCTGAGCGGACACCAGTCCAAGTCTTGGCTGAAACGTCCGCAATTGTGCCTATTCTTGGAGTATTGGATCTAGACGTGCCCGAGGCTTTGATCAACAGCTCTGTTTTTTCCTCGGCACCACATGACATAGTTGGCCACTCTGCCGAGGCCTCGACAGTCGAATCCTCGACTCCCAGCTTGAGCTCTTCAATCGGAATCACCTGTTCCTCGTTTAAATCTATTGAGATGGATGAAGCTAAATTTAGCCACGTGTGAGTCAAAGCTTCGGTTGCGGTTGGTCGTTGCTTCGGTGAGGAGTGCATTGCGCTGCTAACAAATGCATTGCATTCCGCACTGAGAGATTTCTCGAAGGGAAACGCGGAACCTTGGACAACATAGGAATACAAGTCCCGTGGCGCGCTAAATACCATACCCCCAGTGGCCATTCTAAAGGCAATGGCGCCAACTCCCCAGATGTCCAACGCAAGAGAGAAGAGCCGTTCGCTGTTGTCCGCCATGTCAGCTGGCGTGAAGATCCCACGGACTTCGGGCGCCTGGTATGTCTCGGTCCCTACGCTTGTGCGCAGGGCAGTTGTCTCGATTTGCTTAGTCGTACCAAAGTCGGAAATCTTCACCCACCAATTTGGGCCTGCGTGTTGAACGAGGATATTCTGTATTACTTGAGTCAGCCCCTTGGTGGTTTTGACCATTCCTCCAAATTCTCTCAGTGAAGCAACTGACATTTGGTTTTAAATCCCGGTGGGCAAACTTGTTCTTGTGCATGAATTCCAGCCCCTCCAGGACCTGGAGAATTATCAAGCTGGTCTCGGCCTCTGGAAGAGGATTCTTTAGATATCTCGACAAGTCGCCATGAGGGAGGTACTCCATGGCGATATATAGATAATCCTGACTATCGTACCATCCAAATGACTGAACAAAGCAATGCCGATACTAAGAGAGGGTAAGCAAATATATGAACTGGTGGGTGTGTGGGCTGTAAGCACCAATTCGTGAGAGAATTTCATGATGGCCGAGAGTTCCCCTGACAGAGCCTTGGTAGAGACGGACATGGGACCAAAGTTCTTATAGATTTGTTTTACAGCTCTCACTTGGCCAGCGCTGGGACCTGAGGTGCATCGCTCAAACCAAACGGTGCCAAAGGTGCCGTGGCCGAGGGCCTTGGTGTCCTCTCGCTCCCATTTCTCCTCGATTGCCCTCCGCCGTATGCCTCTAGCGGGATCCGAGATGTACTTGGTATGAATGGTATACCCCGGTCTGATTGTGCATTGGAGCTCCCAGTCGCGGGCCAAATCTGATATCAAATCCTCCATTTGACGGGTTGCTTATGTTTGTGTAGGGTTTCATGGAGGCTGAGAATGCAGTGGCTCGACTGGCAATATGCTTATGCTAACGCTTAGATAATCGGAGCGTGTAGCGGTTATGCACATAACGTGGATGCAACCGCAGCCCAGTTGGCGGGGAACAACGACCCCCTTTGAGGGATAGAAACACCTCGTCATTGCACCTCATTTTGACCTGGCGGGAGCGGCAGCGCTCACACACTTCTCTTCGGCTTTGGTCTGTGCGGTCAATCCAAGAGTCAGCTAGAAGAAGGGAGCAGCGAATGAACTTATTGGGACGACTACTGGGCCTAGAACGAGTAAATACACGAAATACTGCCTTTAAGTAGCTAATGAATATGGATGAAGGATCGTTATGACAAGAATTTCTTTGGACTTAACATCGTAGGTTATATCTGTGTATGTGCAAATAGAGAATGTGGCTGGATGGCTTTTGGCTGGGCTCCTAAAAGGCGTCACGTACTGGCTCAGAGTCTCCCCTCTCAACGGGCCGTTGATTCGCTTAAGTCTGGCCCCCGAGTTTGATAATCAGTAACTCTGCAGGGCGAGTACATCGCGGGAAGGCAGCACGGAGCGCGCTGACCACTGCGCCACAGGGGCCGTTGTTATAGTTGAGTGAAATACCCGGGGAACTAATAGATAAGTGTCACAGATTAGGCCAAACTAGCCAAAAGGAAAATTCCTTGCCTAGTCTTCCACGGTTGCCCTTATATAGCGCCTGTCATAATAAGGCATTGCTTTCTGTGCCTTGGTTTGGCGGAAGGCCACGACGCAGTCAGCTTCCCGGAACGCATCAAAGCCACTCATTTCTGAGCCGACAGTTTGACTTTTGCTGTGCTAGCCCTTTCTATTGCAACTCTTGCCATGCACTGCGGGCAAAGTTCTGAGGTTAAGCCAAACGGTCAGACTGTGCTTGGATGGTTGCATGGCACTGCAGATTTTCGGCCGTTTGAGACACCATCCCAGGATATCGAAAGGATGAGCGAGCCCCAAATAAAAGTTTAGCCTATATTGATTTTAGTTTTGTTGCATTGAAGTATTTGAAGACTCAGCATGCCCATTATCACGAGATGGACCGACTCCATGCTTCCTCACTTGTCATAAATATAGGCTCATGTCCATCGCCAAGAGATGCCCCAGAGTCCTCAGCCCCTGTATTAGGTCTATTATTCTGACATGAAAGGATGTTTTTTGAACAGGTGTTCTCATATTAAGACTACTAACTCCCATAGATGTCTAGAAAGCTCAGTATGCATGTGGTGAATCCACGGAAAGCGGCACAGGATGCTCTCCATGTGCGTCCAGCTCTCAATAGCTAACAGCTGAGTAATTTCGTTTATACGCTGTAGTAGCCATGGCTGATCTGATTCTTCCAATACTGATATTCCACCAATGAAGAGTAGCCATAATAGAGGCCTCTTGTCCGGCTCACTTTGTCCCCGGTTGACGATGTCCCGTAAACGCCGAGCAACAAGGTGATATTTTAGAAATCTTCTGCCTCCGGTTTGCAGGAATAGTGTAGTTAGAAAAGCGATCAGGCCAATGTGATATACCGAGTTCGGATAACCTTCCATGGGAGGACTGCCCAACGAGTGAAATCGAACCAGACGGTATCCCACTGATACAATGATCTCTTGCAGATCATCCGGGTCAGCGTCGCAGGTGTCGTCATTATTGAACCAAAACGCAAGACTATTGACATCCTGAATTATTTTCTGGAGATCCGGGCTTGACTCTGCCGAGCATGGCGTAGAGAAGACAGAGCTCCCGCCGACAAGGCTACATGTAGGCATGCCCAACTTCTGGGCAGCCTGGGCCATGCGATCCCGAAATAAAACAACTGACGCCCCGTAGTGAAGTGCAAAATCGATGTCGGTTCTGCTGAGTCTTAGTATGAAGGTTGGGCCATTTGAAGATTTGTAGTGGGACTCACTTGGCTAATTTCAAAGCCAGGGTACGGTCCTCTACCATGCAGAGGCCACCGCGCAGTTCCAGCATCTTGTGCAGACCTCGTAGATGTATCTTTGCGCTGGCTTCGTCCTCTTTGAACATATCTCGTATAACAAGGAAATTGACCACTGCCAGGTTCGAATTCGACAAGGCGTCTGGCGTATCAAGTTTCTCATTCACGAGGGCCACAGCTTGACCTAGGTGGTACGTGGCTTCCCATGACACGGGCTCCTTGCCAAAAACGAAAGCGTTTAAGATAGACATCAAAGCAAGGGAGCAGTGGTAGGCTAGAGGACAGTAGTGAGAGCTTGCTCGTTTCAAACAATTCAAGAGAGAGACTGACATGTCTGATCTAAAAACATGATGCGGATCCAGTATGACTTGATACGGTCTAGTGAGAGGCAGAGCTTCGAGGGATACACGGCCATTAAAACAGATGTGAAATCTGCGTTGACTGGTGAGCTTTCTCTCTGAATAGTAAAGGGGTCATGCACTGACATGTCTTGGCCACTTCGAGACTCCAAGGCGCGACGTTCATTGACAGAAGCGGAGGTAGCGACTGGCAAAGAGGGATCGAATCAGAGCCATGCGATGGCAAGACGTTGTCTCGTCTGCCGCCATGTCCTTGCGAAGTTGACAGGCCAGTCAAGCCTCGAGCTGGTTTCACGCCTCGATGATGTGTCTTCCCGATGTTCTTCTCCCTCATCGCATGACTGCGGGCAGCCCTCTTCGTAGACCTATCCGACTTAGTGCCGTCAATGAAAATAAATCCTTTACCCATATTTCCCGCTGGCCCTCAACGTCGATGTCGAATTGATTGTCGTTGTCAAAATGGATTGAGTGGACATAAATCATCCAAAATGGGGCTGGGTTCGGAGAGTCGGAGTTAAGCCTGCCAAATGTCCATTTAGGGCCTTTCGACAGCCAAACACTTCAATTTCCTGTAGAATAATCTCGCCAAAGAGTGACAATTCGCCCCCGACACCAGCCTTTCCGCTTCAAGCCGCCGAAGCAGCCGTCGATATTGGACTCGTTGTTGTCGTTGCTGTTGCTGGTGCTGGTGTTGTTGTCGATGTTGTTTGGGACGATTTTTTCGCGCAAGCTATCACAAAAGGCCATTCGCCCCCCGGCCTCTAATTTTCTCACTAGGCGGATCAAGGCCCGCCAGTATCTCCTCCTCTCCAAGTCATTGCTCGCCGAAGCGTGGTCGTCAATTGCGGCCCCCTAGCTCTATCGTCGTAGTTGTCGTCTTCGTCATATTCGTCGTTGTCGTCGTTGTCGTTGTTTGTTATCGTCGTCGTCGTCGTCGTCGTCGTCGTCGTTGTTATCATTATTGTTATCGTTATTTTCATCGTTATTTTTTTCGTTATTGTTATCGTTATTGTTGTCGTTGTCGTGGTCGTTGTCGTTGTCGTTGGTGTTTGTTGTGATTGTTATTGTTGTCGTTGCTGTCGTTGCTGATGTTGGAGTGGAAATGCTCTAACTGGGGAGTAGGATGCCGTACTTTGGTACGCCAAAGCCCGAAGGCAACTCCTTCCACTTGACTTTTTGTTTAATCTTCCATATCATTCCAAATAGGTGGATATCGAAATAATAAGATGGACGCAAACTTGTGGAAAGGGCAAACTGCACCAGTGCCATACTTAGGTAGTAAGTGCAAACCCCCGACATGACAAGATGAAATGAAAAATCGGGCGGCTGCACCACCATGCACGCTCTCAAATATTGATTGTTTCGTGTGTTGCGGATTTCTCTCCATTTTCAGT
Source organism: Clonostachys solani (assembly GCA_902141235.2). Taxonomy (NCBI): domain Eukaryota; kingdom Fungi; phylum Ascomycota; class Sordariomycetes; order Hypocreales; family Bionectriaceae; genus Clonostachys; species Clonostachys solani. Next base: position 556,277 of record CABFOC020000031.1, on the reverse strand, counting down.
ATATTCTGGCCCTTATGACCCATGCCGTGTCTGAAGAAAATCTTTAACAACGGCGTCAAAAGCTCTGACTTCCGCTTCCAGTGACTCAATGTCAGAATCCGACCCGAGGATATCCATTAATCCATCCGCATCCGTCGAGCTTGGGATTTCTGGCAATGACGCGAGGTCCGGATCAAACCCAAGGATATCCATTAATTCATCATCATCCATCGAGTTTGGAATTTCTTCCAGTGACGCGAACTCCGGATCCGACCCGAGGATATCCATTAATACATTACGATCTGTCGAGTCTGGGATTTCTTCCAGTGACGCGAGGTCTGAATCCGATCCAAGGCTATCCATTAATCCGTCACCATCCGTCGATTTTGGAATTGCTATATGCAAATTGGGAGCATCACTTTGCTGTAATGAATTGCTCTGATCATTCCCGCCCTGTTGACAAGGGTCATTTTCCAGATTGACCTGGCTTTGGGAAAGTGTCGCCATTTCTTGAGGCAGGGAGGCATGAGCATGTGAAGAACTTTTCGTTCCTGCGTGCTTGAGAGCAGTAGTCGCTACGCCCATCGTCAAAGGAGAAGGCATGCCTCGTTTTGTTATAGGAGTGATTAGGGAAGAATGATGTATTGCGTGGGTTGAAAGAGGAAGGGATGGATGTCTTGATTATGGAACATGAAGGGTGTTTATAGAGCATTAGCACTCTTGGCTAAGAGTGACTCATTTACTAAAGATAACCTTTACATGGCTTTTTTAACCTTTCAGGTCGTCATGTGCAGGAAAAAAAAACGAATGGAAATCATAACAAAGAATAGCCGAATGGGTTCGTAAGGTTGGCCAATAGCAAGCTACCCGAGCCATTACCATAACTTAAATTTCAGACCAAAAACCTAAATCAATTGAAGCATTCCAGGCGTATTTTCTTTATTTCTTCCGCTAGAAACGTCAGTCAAAGGCCAATCGATTTAGTTGTGCGGCTTTTCTCCCAAATAACGTCAGAGCTATGGCTGACCGAAACTTGAACGACCCTAACAAAAAGTTAAGCCGGCAGAGTTTTGCTACTAGTCAATGTAATAAGTCAAATAAGACTCACCTAATACGACAGTGGGAGACGATTGTTTTCCCGGAATGGCTACAAAGGCCCTGATCCCTTCACTACCCTAGAACTGATGGTCTCATGCCAAGTCAGGGGGGAATTAGAACAAATATCTCGAGAGCAATAAGCTGAGGCTATAAGAGGATTAAAATTAACCTCTGTTTAAAATACCCAGGTGGACTTAGCTGTACGACTCAGAAAGACAGGTTCCGTAAGTTTCAACGTTAATACAAAATATGTCCAAGCGACTTCGAAGGTTGTCTAAAGCATTTGACCTTTAACACAAAATCAAGATTTTCAGGAGGAACTAGACTCTTCTATTTTAATACGTGTCTATATACAAAGGATTAGAATTATGGCGATTGTTATTGAAATTCGCCGGAACCGATGTGGATGACCGTTATTAATGCCACTCGTAATCGCTTAGTAGTCAATAGTGAATAACGGAATGATTCTCATCTTCGGGGACTTAATATCTTATAACATGGTACTTGAAATGGAAGCCAACGCTAATTAGACTCTCAGATTTGCGTAATGCGCGTTTAATCTCAACCCTCAACTTTCAAGCGGCACAAGATGCTAAGAAGAGCTGCTGATACGGTTTCCTTCCTTGGAATAGACATGGAATCTACCACAGAAATGGGATATGTGGGGGATTCAGGATGACAGACAAGTGAAGCGGAACACTCTTACTCATGAAAATTATGCATTACTTTATGTATCAAATTATACTATATACTATGACTTCGAGATAAAACGACCTCTAGCTATGGATTCTACGCCAAGATGCCGATCCATCCTCTAAACACAGTGGAAGTTATCTGCAGAGTTAATGTCTCCCGTGCCCTTATACGTGATACGCTTAGGATGCGAGCAGACACCACGCTCGATGGTCTTGGTGGTAGATGGCACATAGGAGCCTAGCACATCAGGAGCCTTGCCCTTCTCAACCCAGTCGATGATATCAGGGAGAGGGTTATTGATGAGGAAGCCGTAGTTGCCCCAGCCGGGGTAGTAGCTCGAGCCGCAGTGCCCGCCACCAGCATACATGAAGAGACGGTACCAGTCGGCGACGTTGGCGTCGGATTGCTGCTCCCGCTCCCAGAACTGGACGGTGCCGTCATGGGGGATGATGGGGTCGTTGAGGGCGTGGTACGACAGGAGCTTACCGCCAGCAGCCTTGAACGCGGTCAGGTCCGAGCCGTCTCCCCCCAGCCTGAAAGAATAAAGTTCGCGGGCGGTCGTGTGGATATGTTCGAACTCATCGTATGAGATGCTGTTGATGTCGAAGGTGGGGTCCTGGAGGAAGAGCTTGTTGATGTAGGGGCTGGCAAGCGACATGGGATAGGGGTAGGTGACATTGTTCCGTGTGTATGTGTAGGCGATGGCCTGGGACAGGGAACCAACAGGGAGACCGTACCAGATGAACTCTCCGTTCTGGGACTTGGGTCCGGCGTAGGTCTCTCGGATGACATTGGCATATCCCTCGGTGATGGTGACCTGGCCGCCGGTATCAGTGCAGTCAATGGTCTTTCCAACCTGGCTGCTTGGGTTGAACTTGCAAAGGTCTGGTCGGGAGATGAGCTTGTCAGCCACACCGTCATCCAGGTCACAAGCCTCGATGGTGGCGGTGAGATAATGATTCCAGACGCATTGAGGAGGGGCAACCGTATTCTGCATCACGACCTGTGGCCACATATCTCCTGCAACAAGGTCGGGAATGTACAGCGCGGGAGCACCGGCGACAATTCCATCGAAGTCCTCGGGATAATGCCAAGCGGCATCATAGCCCATGCGACCACCCGTGGAGCACCCGTTGTAGTAGGAGTAGTTGGGCTTCGAGCCGTAGAAGGCCTTGGTGACGGCCTTGCTGATGACGGTCAGATCGTGGAGGGCGCGGTAGGCAAAGTTCTTGAACAGGCCCTGATTGACAGTTCCGTCCGCCTTGGCGATCCAACCTCCGAGTCCGGGATCGATGGTGCCGTTTAATGAGAGACCGCCCTCGGTGGCAGCCGAGACATATCCCCCGGCAATCAACGGGCTAAACTGGGCGGAATCCATCGTCGCGAAGTTGCCACCACCCATGACAACAAGACGTCCATCCCACTGGTCCAATGGCAACCAGATGTAGTTGTAGACAAAGTCCGTGGCGCACGAGTGCGATGTTACGACGGTGACATTGCAGATGGACTTGCTTGCGCCCTGGTAGGAAACAGTGCTCTCAGCGCTCTTGACCGAGACAACCCTGAATTCCGAGAACTTCTCGGTCAGGGTGAAGCTGGCGCAATCCCCTGTGTTGCCGCGAACATGAGGTGCTGCGGCAGCTAGGCCTAGGAACGTCAGCAGGGTGAGCTTCATTGTGGGAGGATGGTTCAAAGGATTGAAGGAAGGAATGAATGTCAAGAACGACCCCTCGGTTAGTGAACCCAGGCACTCTTAGGGCGGACGGAAATACGAAAGAGGTCGTTGCCGGCTCTCAAGAAACAGCGAGATCAACGTGCTTTTGACCAGGTCGAGGGTTTGATGAGCCAGTGGCCAAGACGCCCGTCGATTTGCTGCTGAACGTTTGGAGAGCCACTAGACTCGTTGGGCAAGTCAAAGGATTTGGGCTAACTGACCTTGCATGATTGGCACCAGAAATTACTCAGGTAGCTGTTGGCTAGTGCCTCGTGAAAAGCTGGGCCAAAGTGTCCGAATCCGAAACAAGAAATGCATGCGAGCCAAGCCCAACCCCTGTTAACGTGTAGCCTGGCTGAGCCCGAAGTAGGCCAAGTACGTATGTCTACCTGTACACTGAATGGTTCACTCAATCAGGCTATGAACCAAGCATGTTGAATTAAGTTAGGAGATGAAAGAATGGTGATGGCATTGGTTTGGAATCTTTAGGAGATCAACAGGTAAGCCTAGCATTCCACTCCAGCTTTTCAGAAACCCGCATTGAGGAAACAACGTACATCTTATCAGGTAAAGGTAAAGGACCCTTTGAATCGTCTCAAGCGCATCTCTACCGCAGCTAAACCAAGTCATGTGCTGGGAAACGAGATTTGTCAGACGGTAGCCACCGCATTATTAGAAGCTACGGTGTGTGAGCACTCGATCTGGTCATTCCCCTCCGAGACAAACACAACTCGGCGGAGATTATGATCACGCTGAATTTGTCCACGGACACTAAACCTCCCGCACGGAACTGCGATCCATGGCCAATATTTGAGACCCCAAGTGGGGAGCGCCGGGCTGTGATCAGAACAAGGTTAAATCACTCGTCATTATTCTGCTTGGGGCTGTGAATTCGATAGCTTGCTATGGAGTCCTCGCCTGACGCGATTGACCAGGACAAGGAATACCAAGTGGAACTGGAATGAGCTGATATGAAACCCCCTGGAGTTCCGCCATAACTATGCACTGAAATCGCTGAAACCCTATCCGTCGCTTGTTAACAATATCGTAATCTATTCCCATGCATTGTGAAATCCCTCTAAATCTACAATTAATCTAAGTCAAATGATAACAATTCTGTACTGTCATAGGCCCCTTTCCTCGGCCTTTAGATGCTTACTCTGTTCCTCCGACCCTGTCAACGAGACTGTCCTGGACCCGTACTTGCGTCTTCCTGTTTCTTCGTCCGTGCTCGTCTTGTGGGGATAGATTTCTTCGGTGCTGTCGGTGGTGCGAGCATGAGGAAATGCCTCCCTGCTCATGGTTGCCTCGTCGGGCACCTCATCGATAATCTGGCTCATGCCCTTTGATTTCCCGTGCTTTCGTTCCACGAGGCCACTCAGCGGGATTGACCTGCTGTTTTCTTGTCCGCGATTCATGTATAGTTTCGAGGGGTTCGATCGCTCGGTGATGCTGTTGAAGACGTAGTAGAAACCGGGGATCTTCTGGACTAGAGCTTTCAAGGTCGGGATGGAGGAGCAAATGAGGAGGGCCGAAATCTCCGTCTCGCACCATATCGCTCCATCTACCACTCTCTCTGTAGTTTACGTCAGTAAATGTTCATGTCTTAAGCCTTGGATCAAGGTGGCTGGTCTTACGTGTCAAGTTAGATCCAGTCGACGTTGTCTGAATGATGCGAACGATGGAAATAATGCAGACCCTGAGGTCGAGTTAGCCATGTGCCAAACCAAATAGAAGAATAGTGAGCGGATAAAAGCTTACAAAAGACCGAGGGACATCATGAAGATGACGCCAATGCGCTTTCCCTTGGGCATCTGGAGCTTCCAAACTGTCGGGATTGGCTGAATGAAAAGAATCAGGTCGGTAGATACATTAAACGCGAACTGAAACGATCCTGTTAGTGATGAGCGGGAGAGATGAAGTAACTAAACTTGGCCAAACCCACCGTTGTCCACCACAAGACCCGGATGTCAATGCATTTCCCTTTCATACCAGGTGTCCAAGCCGAACCGACAGGAACGCACATGAAGATTGCAATCATGGTTTCCTCCAGCGCCTGGCAGAAAAGGAATCCAATCAAGCATTTGTTCAAAATTAAGAGATAAGTTTTCGGCAGAAGACGCATGTATAAGACGGCGAATGACATCTTGGCTGTGGCAATGGCCCAGCTAAAGGTGCAGGAAAAGACGACATTGAGCTAGGTTGGTACTCGTTTGTTAGCTTCTCAACCGGTAATGGGCCGCAGTGTTGGTAGTTCAACGTTTGGCCTTGATCATTTGCTTACCATCAAGAACTTTGATCTATCGGGTGTAGAAACCTCACCAATGTCGAGGCCCAGCCCATGGTGTGTTGCTGTTCTCGCGTAAGAGGTTGTGCTGTAACCTGATGAGAGATGACGAGAACCTACCCAGAATGACGGCACTCATAAACCCGACGAGACATGCCTGGAAAGTAATTGGTTAGGATATGCTTGAACTAGAAGAATGCCACATGGTTTATATACCCAGCTAAAGCAGACCAGCCCTAAGAGTTCCAAATTATTAACATTAAGATCGACGGTGACACCCCCATAACGATTGATTCAAAGCTTACCATCATCGAACCCAAAGTCCCGGCGCTGAGCCCGTAGCCAAATTCTGGGGAAAACTGCCGCCGAAGTTACCACAAGAATGGAGGCCGTGGCCGCAATAACCGTGTGCCGTCGGTCTCGAGACATCGTGATACCCTTCTTGGGCGTGAAGGGCCTCAGTGGCAGAGTTGTTGGAGGTCTGTTTGAAGGGGCGACCCAGTGCCTTGGGAGTGGGACTCCATGATTTTTAACTACGATGTGGGTGAATCAGGGATTGGCGTGTTTACACACGGCTTCCCTTCGAAGTGCAGGGATATCTTCTTGCTCTCACAACTGGGACGAGAGAGATCTTCCCAACCACGGGACGGATAACGTTAGTCTTGGTCCCTTTTAGTGCACCCCCTTACTCCTACACTTCCGCAGACCCAGTTACGGCTGCTTATATCCAGTCATATTTGCGATCTAAGAGCCCTACCGCTTAAATAGAATCAGATGGCTGCAGATCTAGCCTGTACCAAGGCGGTCCCTAGCGGTAACTCCGTTCAATACCCGCACTTTTAAAGGTTCCCAAACATAGAATACGGGTAATTATCATGATTAATAATAAGCTGTGGCGTTTTGGAGCTGAACGAGGGTCGCAGATTGTAGCCGTTCAAGGAATTGCTTCCCCCCTAGTTCTTCTGGGTTCGGTGTGGGCGACGCTGCATGAAGAATCTGCAAGCGAAAGGTTCAGGGGTGACACTCAGTCCGGCCGCTCGGGTCCGTGGCTGTATTCTCAGCCGAGTTAGGCAACTCAGAAGAACGAGGGCAAAAAGATGCAGCAGGAATACCCTCAAATCCTGGGATCCCCCTGTGAAAAAGTGACTGCTCGTAGTTGAGATGAAGAGAGAATCTAGCATATTGCGTCCCGCATTGCATTGGATATCGAACGCACAGCCAAGGAAATGGCAGTGACAAGTTAAGGCTACTCTGAGCATTACATAGTACTTGCTCCTCCCCATTGACACGAATTTATGGCTGTTTTTCTTCCGTTCCTGTTCGTTCTCTGTTTTGGGGTTTGCTAGCCGCGATTCCCTGTTGCTTATTGCTGCCAAGAAGTCTTCATCTGGTTTTGCGCTAGCAAGGTTCAAGGGGAAGGGGAACTGGTCCTAAGAGCCTGCTTAACGGAAGCTGGCGAATGAGGAGTCTTGGGTCAAGTTCCAGCTGACACCATATCTTTGTGCGTGTGGCAACTCGGGGGGAGTTTCAGTTATGGCCTTTTTAGGTGGCTTGACAGTTTGCTCCGGAGTAGGGGAGATTGCTGTGTCCTTTCACTTCGCTTGCTGGAGGTATCCCTCGTTATTACAAGACCCTCCAAGGTCTTGTACCGACAAGGTTGATCCTTTCCTATCAGGCCACGGGCATATCCTAGCCTACCAGATAGTGCCTGAATCATCGGACCCTGAAGGCTGCTTTGCGTGTGATTTCTTCCCCCAAGGAAACCTCCGACGTTGGTTTGCGCAAGGGTTGCGAGTCGATGGCAAACCACTGAAAGCTTTGGCTGTACCCATAGCCAGTCGGTCGACTCGCTGTTGCCAGGGGTCGATTGAACTAGGACGATGCACCTGAGAGAATTATTGGACCCTGCCGCCCGCTACGACGCGTGGATGCCTTCGAGTGGCTGCCGCATGTAGCGCCAGTTTTGGTTCAGTAACCGACCTCGCTTATAATGTACAAAAGCGTTTAATCTAAACTTCAAAAAGAAAAGGCATAGCATTTAGAATACCCTTGGAATTACTAAAATGCCATGATTAACTCCGGCTTGCATAATAGTGGCATTGCGGACTTGTCCTGACGAACAGAACGTGGGCCTCGGCTTTGGCTCTCGTTGGCCAGTAAGCCATTGGCTAGTTCACGACATTAATGTTGGCTGAATTACGCTTATCGCTTTCGGGCCTCGCCTTTGTAAAGGCATACATGGCGAGTCATTCGCTTTTTAGTTTGAGTACAATGGTGATGCTTTGATTTCTGTTGCGTCATCTTCTCGTGCCTTGGCGGTGCGATGAGATAAAACCATTAATGATCACATCACTCGTTAGCAGTTTGAAGATATTGACTCGTTTCCATTACTCTTGCAACAGACAGTGTTTCGGATATGGGGCGGCGAGTAACGTGCCAGGATTAATATAATGATCCTCGAAAGACGACGTTTGAAATATATATCAGGTTATCGTAATCAGGACTTCTGCACTGTCATGTACCTAGATACCTGGATGAACACATATGGGTGATGAACGGCCATTGGAAGGGGCAACACCAATTTTCATGCCTCATTCACTGCCATGCTTCGGTCTTCCTGTCGGAGCATCACAAGTATTGTTCACACACGTTGTCGAAAATGGCTCGGAACTCCTCTTTTCGCAAAAATGGTACTTCGAGTTGAAGGTAATTCTATCAAAGATTTGAGAAGCACCGCTGAGAACACCTGGGCCCAGGTTTGTATGCAGATTGCTACGGTGTAGTCCATCTGGCTAGTAACTTGCCTCAGTCCCTCGGGCAGCAAATCCTTGATATGTCTCATGCTTACAAGGCACCGCAAGGCCCATGAGTACCAATTTATGCACCTATAGTTATTTACTGTGGTTACATGTTCTCCATGATAGTGAGCAAAGGTATAGGGGACTATATCTGGCTAATCATATCCCAAAAGCTTATCTCTGGAGATCATATTCTAACTTTGAGCTCCGCCAGGGAGCTTTCTTTCTTTGAGTTTTTCATAAAACCGTTCGCCCGCCGTGAGATATGTGGTGGCGTACTTTGAAAGATCTCTCGCCATATTATCCTTCTATCTTTCGAGGCTGAGGCTAGTTCTATTGCAATGCAAGTCCAGCAATTAAGTCTACGTCCTAGATCATTACTTCTTGAGTTGTAAAAATTCACTATAGATTAGGATTTGGGATAAAACTAGGGGAAATCCATTACCACGAAGTTAGTACCACCCATAATAATAGGATGCCTATCCCACTTATCCACTGGGAGTCAGATGTAGTTGCAGACATAGTCCTTGACGCATGAGGATGTCACCACAGTGACATTTCAAATGGATTTTCTTGAGCCCTGGTATTACTATAGCCCATATATTAATAGTTAACTAATGAATCCCTGTAAAACATCTGGCAAGAGAAGAGATAATAACGCACAGCGGCATTTATAACAACTAGATATAGCTGAGGAAAAGTATTATTTGGGTATGTACCTATCTTTTCCTTGAAATTTATAGTGAAGATTTATAATCGTTACGCTCTATACCAGGAATCCTACCAACGATGTTGATAGGCTACATACACCGCCTCTTACCCCGGCATGGATGGTCTTAAGCAATGGGCGTAGTGCATTTCGTGGTTGTCCAATGGCCGCTCGGAATGCTTCCGATGCCTCATCAACAGACATCCGGCGGGATTGAACGAGTGCCGATCAATTCGCAATTTGTGGATGCCCTTCAGGATTGGAAATGTCTCATTCTTGGCACGGGGACTAAACACAATCCGATGCCGAGACCAGAACCCCGTTTACCCGGCTGTCAATATCGCGGAAAGCATAATACAGACAGCTAAAGTCCACGCGGCTGACCTTCTAACAGCCCATATACATTCTACAGGCTTTTGAGTGTAGGTCATTACATTACCTTATCGTCATTTAGAGAATCTCGAAGAGTTGCACAATGTCTTTCCGAGTCGTCATTGTGGGTGGTAGTGTGGCTGGCCTAGCCTTGGCCAACATGCTTGAAAAGTTCGATATCGACTTCGTCGTGTTGGAAGCTTATCCCGATATCGCCCCTCAAGTTGGCGCCAGTATTGGTCTGTTGCCCAACGGTCTCCGTATCCTGGACCAGCTTGGCTGTTACGATGCGTATCGGGCAAAGGCGGAGGACCAGGTCTATCAACACGCATACTTGCGAGATCCGTCCGGCAAGGCGTATGGATATCAGCACGATCTTATGGCTATGTGGGAGAAGATGCGAGTTAGGCTTTTGCCTCTGAGGCTCCTATAGTTGAGGCTGATACGAAGAAAGGCTCGGGTACCCGATGATATTCATCGACAGGCAAATGCTCATCCAGGTGCTCTACTCGAACCTAAATCATAAGGAGAGGGTTCTTACCTCCAAGCGAGTCATCTCTGTCGACATCTTGGAAGCTTCTGCTGAGGTTACAACAAAGGATGGCCAAGTCTTCAGCGGTGACATTGTCGTCGGAGCGGATGGCATTCACAGTACGGTGAGAAAGGAAATGTGGCGACACGCTCCCCCTGGCTATTTCCCCCATGACGAGTATTCTAAGGTCCCGGCTTCAACTCTTTGCATCTTTGGAATTTCTAGCCGCCCTGATGCCTATCCTGGAGCCAGTCAGCACAATACCCTATCAGAAGGTCACAGCTATTTTGTCATGGCTGCTCCAGGAAATAGAGTTTATTGGTTCTTGTTTATGGAATTGAAGGAAACGCTTTATGGGGAAAACATCCCGAGGTCTGTCAAACAGCAGGATGGCTGGAAGTTCAAAGACTAACATGATCTAGGTTCACTAAAGACGATGAAGCCGAAATTGTGAAACAGCACTTTGACGATTGCATTATTGACAACATAACCTTCAAAGACTTATATGACAGGCGTATTATAACCACTTTGGCGCCGCTTCAGACGTATGTGTTTGAGAAGTGGCACTACAAAAGACTTGTAACTATCGGAGACTCCGCTCATAAGGTAAGCCAAATCACAGTCGCATTCGGACATGAGAACTCCTGCGACAGGAAAGCTACCGGCATTCACGCTAACAAAAATATCTCTCGCAGGTCGATCCCGTCACGGGCCAGGGCGGAAATGGCGCCATTGAGTCCGGGGCACTTCTAGTGAATGCCCTTCTCCGAAAGCTAGACACGAATTTGAATTGTCTGAACGAGAAGCAGGTGGAAGACGTATTCGCAGAGATACATGCCGGTAGATTCGTATGTAGCTGTCGCCCCGGAAACTGACCGACTGCAATACCAACCACGGATAACATGACTAGAAACGGGCCCAAGATGTCGTACAACAGGGCTACTGGCTCCAGAACGCCTTCACACAACGGTCAGCGATGGGGAAGCTTATTGCACGTTATTTCATGCCAGCCCTTGGGTCATTTGGAGTTCTTTATAGAGGCGTGGAGTTTTGCTCTCCAGCGACCAGCTTGCATAGGCTTGAAACTCCTCGACGTCCTCGGGCTGTGCCATTCGAAGACGAGCTGCCCGCAAAAGCAGTGAAAGATCTACACCAGATTAGCAAGCTAGCATCCGTCGCTATCACTGTGTGCTTATGTGCTTTGGCCGCTGATCTGGTGCGCTTACCCAAGCGCCTTGATTTAGCTATTGAAGCTTTAAGCTTGATGGATATATCAAGGGCATCAATTTTACCGGTCATTACTTTTCTTGTCAAAATAGCCTCCCTCCTGGCGATGGCACTAGTTGAGTCCAACCGAATCGGCAACAAGCTCACTTCATGGGTCCTGTAAGTTTCTCTGAAATACTTGGTGATGGCGGATTTCTATATGAAACCTCCTCTTAACAGAGCACTAACTGAGAGATAAGATCGCCGTATTTACCACTGTCAACAACTTCCTTGGTCCAGGTGCCTTAGGCCCTCTAGCCGCACTTTTTGCCCACTGGTCATGCGGCCTCATCGTCGGAAGACACGTGCCAGTTGAAGCTGCAAGAATGATTCTACCGATCGTCGCAGTCGGGTATGTCCTTCCGGCTGCTATCGCCATGTCCAGGATGGATTCTACCTCAATCATGATCTGGAAGAATGCCCCCATCATCTGCTTCATGCTCGCAAGAAGTCCTTTGGCGCTTGCAAGCCCTTCGGGATCACACATACCCGATGACGAAAAGTCCAAGCTTCAGATCGAAAGGGAAAGGACTCGCAACATGTTTGCGAAAGCAGATTTGCCATATATTCGACTTGTCCACTACTCTGCTTTCCTAGTCTCCGCGGCCACTCAACTGATCAACGTCTGTCATCATGGTAGCCTCGTAAACTTGACATTAGCAAGAAACAATGTAAGACTAGAGATGCTGGGATTTTCTAGGTACGATGATCTGGCTTTTACACTCTCTTCGCTGATGCTCGCGCTCGGAGCTGCGCCGTTGAGCCTGCGCCTGCGTGGGTACATCACGACAAGTCAGTCTTTTGCATCTGCTCTTTTCATCTGTTTGGGACTTCCGATCGTTGGTCCAACGGCCACGATAGCGGGTATGGCCATTTACCGAGAGTCCATTCTTGCGGGATTTGGACAGTAGCTTAAATTTGCTCCTAAGTAACGTAGTGTTGTCCTTATGCTTACTATGCAGAAGATTGATGAATGGAAACGCTTCGAAACGGCAGGTCCATCAATCGTAGCCAGGATAAAGAGTAGCTATACCTGGTGGCTGGAACGGTTTTGATGATTCTAATACGATGATTAACCCTCAATACTGGAAAATCTATTTACTGAAAAGTTTTATGTGTAAAATATATCACTCGCAATCTTTATTCAGATGCCCTTCTGCTAACACAACCTTAAAAACATTCCGCTGAATATACCTGAGCTATCGATTGGCCGAGTAATGCTTAAGTCGACAGACGCGAACTTGTGAGCAACACGCTGTAAATAGAGAAATCCGGATATCTGGCTAATCCCAACTATTCTCTAGCCATTGAGTGTGCGAGAAAGCAAATAAGCATGTCTTGTTCTCATCTCCTAGTCGAGCGACAATGTCAAATGTATGTAGCCCCGTCTCCACAAACATCCCTATGATGATGAGCTCGGCCAATATTTCGCTCTCCCCAGGCCCAGGAAGATAGTCTACGTATGTGCCATTCGTGTGCCGTATAGACAATTGACCTATCCCCATCTCAGCGCGAAACGCTTTAAGCGGAATCACATAAGAACTCGGGTCATCGGGCTTGCCATCAGGATCAAGGCGGTCAATAGTTATATTCAGCGTTGCTTCAGTCAGCGCAGCCTCGAGATCCTTTATGGCTTTAGTTTTGGATGATGGAAGGCGCCCGGACAGGAGAAAGAAAAGGTGCCGATCTCTGGAGAAGGATCAGCTAGGGTGGCCCAAGATGCTAGAAATTAGGGTGGTTGAGCATACGTGATGACGGGAAATGGAGCGATATCGAAATCATCAGTGACGTAGATCTGCTCAGCTTTTGGGACTGGACCAAATGTGACATTATTATGGCAGGAAACTCTGTCTCCAATTGCAGTGCTGCTGGGCAGGCCAGCCTCACCCAAGTTCACTTGCTCAGTTGAAATAGGGGAAATAGCGACGACAAGCGTGGCGGAGAGAGCCGCCAAGATTGGCAGAAACAACATGGTGGGCGGGTTAAAGATAAAGCTGAGGCGAACAAGATAATGGAGACGTTGGGTTTTTATATTTGCATGAACGCCTGGTAGTGGCGCAGTCATCCATTGTGGTCCTTTGGTTTCTACATTAGTTATACTTTTGCCGTCTCTGGATTACATGCGGAAGATAGAAAAAAGATGAAATCCTGATACTTGGGAAAAGCAGAGAATGGCAGCGAGCTAAAATATCAGAATGAGTAAAAACACAGGTCTTTTCCGGTGGTTGAGGGAATGCCACATGACTCTCGGTCGGTTAGACACTGCTTCCAAAAATGACTCGTTGTGGCCTGATGAGACCTTCGGCCACTACCTTTTTGATCGCCCGGCCCGACCCCCCTCAGTAAACTTGGCGGGTGCTGAACATGACATACTTTTTGCGATAGGTCCTCACACTATTTGCGAAATATAGAGCTAGTTTTAGAGCAGTTGGCATGTCATGAAGTCTCCCGTTCCATGCAGAAGCGCTTGCTTTCTTTCAGCCTTCAAGGGAGAAGGGCTTCTGTCTAGAGCGATGAGACAGAGCAGCAAACTTAGCTTATGGCGATCCATGGTCACCAAATCAATGTTATAAAAAAGGGAAATACATATTTATGGCTAAACCATAGAATATGTAGGATATGGTTCTTTCCTTTGAGTGACACGCAATTTCTTATATCAAATCGGTTAACCATCCAACCCTACCCCCTAGTAGAGATACCGCCTAGAGAACCATTGATCCAAGCATCGACAAGCTGATTTCTACTTGGCTCCAGCTATTTTTGTTCGGAATCTTCCATCTGGGGGCGGGATGGTTCCAAGAGTTATTCATTCGTTCTTAGTTACATGGTGATCAGGGGTTTAATAAAGGGAACAACTAGAGCATCACAGCTGCCGACCTCAGGGCGCACAAAACAGATTCGGATTACAGTTTGTGCGTTCCATTTCTTTATATTAATCGAGACCCGGGTCTGTAACCCGGCCATTTGACCGAGAGTAGAGTTGGACTGGTCCAATACACTGCATCAGCAACGATGTCTTTTCATTCGTAAACAGATGGGGAACTTACGTTTTGTAGATCCTAAACCATATAACTCGTGCCTATTCCAATCATACCCAGCAACTATCAAGTCAGCACATGGTGTCGGGTTGATGCTGTCCTACAACGTTGACAGCAACTTACGAGGATGCTCCAAGTCGGGCTCCGCAACGTGCAGCCAGTAACCGTTTCTTGCTACTTGTTGCGAATGATACTCATGGTCCACAGTTCCCGGAATAGAATTTGACATCAGGCAAGGTAACTCCCTCCAACAAGCCATTCCTCCAATATTTGGCTCGTGCATTCGGGTCTTTTCTTTTCCCTGGACTTCAAGTAGCTTAAGGTCAAAATAACTGTAGAGCCGCCAATCCGCCCAGGATATGATAATTTCCGCAGTCGGCGGGGCGATTCGAGATAGCAAACAATCCAGTTTCGGAAGAAAATATTCATAGATTCTTTCGGTTTCCTCCTGTCTCTGCTGGAAATTATACCCAAGCCCTAACTCGATGCCAAACAATTTATTTGACCTAATGAGCCGTTTGAATGCGATTCGAAGATGGCGCAGAGCAGGAAATGTCACGGATGGATACTCTATGCTGGAGCGATAACTAGGCACGGTGGCAGCATGTCCGGAAAACGCTTCCTCAACTGTAAATTCTTCTAGTTTCCAAACGAGCTCAAGCGATGTGATCATTGAAAGAACATTCAATGTTAGGAAGTTGTTGATGTCTTGGATTAGAACTGAAGACGAGATGTGGATTGTGTTGGTGCGATACAAGACATCCATGCCTTCCCAGTATCTACAATCAACGGTTTCAGTTCCATAGGTTTGACAGGTGAGAATGCGGGAGCTTACGCTTGTCGGCAAGTTAACAGCCAGCCAGTGGCGCCGATGAAACATTTGTCTGGCCACGTCCCTGGATATTTGGCACAAAAGCCTGCGGCTTGAAGACATTTGTCCAGCTGGGGCTCTCTCATTGGTGGAGCAAGAGCGCTTCCTCTCCTCCCGTGGGAGAGTTGATGATCAGGGTGGTGTCTATGGCAGACGCAACTATACCACCTCCACCTTTTAGGCCCGCGTCTATCGAGGACATCTCCTAAGTATCCGGGGCCGCCCTCGAGAGTAATAGAAATATTTGCGTGCATATGATGACGATGTCGTTTTCGTTTGGTCTTCAAGTCCTTTGCGTTAGATGTAAGCACCTTGAAAGGATGGCGGAAAGCAAGATCCAAATGGACTGTCTGATCACCAAAGGCTTCGCGGAGAATCTGCTCGCGAACGTCTGGATCTAACAAAAAGAATGGGCCGTTGGGTCTGCTCCACTGGCAGACGAGAATTTTATTCAGTTTGGGTGAGGTCGTGGGCAAATCTTCTCGGTCTATTGCCTCTTTCTCCTCTTTCCAGCGCTGCTTGTCAGTCTTTTTGGCTAAGCCTCTCCCAATTCTTTTTATAGCATGGTAGCAAGACCATGTATCGAGGTGAGATAACAACCAATTCATTGTCACCCGTTGAGTAGATGTAAACCATCATCCGTCATCTGCATTGGCCCATGTGTGGAGGCGATGGCGGGAATGAGGCCACGTCCACCACGAGGTCACGTGTCACTTTCCATGTTACCTTGACTTGTCGAAGGATCGTCTCGATTCTTAAACCTCGCCCCCTGGGTTGCGAATCGTAATCTTAGCTCAAAGAGGGGACCCGGTCCCCTTTCTGTCTTTTTCTTTCGGAGAATTAAACGCCAATATTCCGTGTAGACATCTAATTTTATCACGGTCACCCAATGTATCTCAATACATTAGACGCACTATATAAACCAGAATATTTTGTTATATAAGCGGTGGAAAGCTTTGCTTCATTAAAATCATGATAAAAAGAGGGTGGAAATATGCATCTATGAAGCGGACATGTCTCCGAACGAATGGGGCCCCAAAGGCTGAGATGTACGGATCGAGTAATGAAACTAATTTGTTTTGGTTGGGTCGAGGGACATTTTTCAAGTGACGAAGCACTCCTACAGAGGAGGCTGCTGATCTGGAAACGTCAAAATTCGAGTGAAGTTCAGCATTCATCATGCAAGGGGGCATCGCCCTCAGTTGTACCATGCAGCTCTCTTCCGTGCCTCTGCCGCTCTGCCCAAGCCTAACGGGGCTCCTAATGGGTGAACAATCAGTTGCAAAAGTCGCATGTAATCTGCATATACCAGCTTCTTTACTAGAGAAGATCAAATGTCGGTTTATCATTTGTAGGCGAATCTCCTCAAACTGCTTGGTCAATTGGGGAATATCCACCAGAGTCCGCCAAAGTTGAGCATATAGGTGGCGATGGCGAACTCAACACCGATCAGTTGACGGAGACTCTCGAGGGCAGTTAGATTAGAGTTGTAGCTGATCGAATGCACGTTTCTGAGAGAGAATGAATCCCAGTTGTCGCAAGTGTAAACATATAGCGACTAGTCGTAATCTCACACGGCTAGAATGAAATCCTCAAACTTTCAAGCGATGCCTATGCATGAAAAAAAACCCGGCGATCACTTGTGGTTGATTGTCGCGTAATCGAGCTTCTTGAATGGAGAGTCTCTATTATCTGAGAGGGAGAGGATATCGGTTAATTGGACCTGACCAACTTTGAACCCGGGCAAAGACGACTGTCATCTTGTGGCTAGGTAGCTTTTAATTCGCGTTCAATTTAACAAGGGGTCAAGAAGAATTAGAAGATGCCGTAAGGGATCAAAAGGTCAAGACAGGGGATCTTAGCTTCAGTGAGAAGACGGCATTTCTGGGGCATGTGTGAGCTTTGTCCGGGGCTGGGAGCGGGGTATGGGCTGAAAGTCGAAACTACATGTAAGTACGGTGAGACCATGTCTCGAGATTCTGATTCACTCTTCTTCAGAGAAAGCCAACTCTGATCTCCTTCTTCTACTCACAATAGTTCGAATAGGTAATGGCCAGTTTGCAGATACGCAAGCATCGAACACCACAAATGTGACTGAGAATGGGGTAGTTCGCTTATCCCTCGTCAGCAGCTGCGTAATATACAGTGCGCTATATCTGCCTATGAACTGTAGGGACTAACTTAATCCCCGCCCGTCTCACCCCACTTGAACCCTTTTCTGCCGGAGCCATCTTGCTTCTTTCTCAATTTATCTCCTACCAGCAAATCTGTGTTGGATGATCATCAATACAGCACCACCTCACCTCATTC
The DNA here is from genome assembly GCA_902141235.2 of Clonostachys solani. Taxonomy (NCBI): domain Eukaryota; kingdom Fungi; phylum Ascomycota; class Sordariomycetes; order Hypocreales; family Bionectriaceae; genus Clonostachys; species Clonostachys solani. The sequence goes on along the minus strand of CABFOC020000031.1, from coordinate 538,607 downwards.
AATTGCAGCAGTAGAGGGCCTTTATCAGAGATGGACGCCTCACTAATAAGTTTACCACCTGAGTTGCAGACTCGTATCCTATCTCATCTCATTGCAGACGGTGGCATTCAATCCGTCCATCCTGTTCTCTATACATGCAAGCAGCTTCACTCTGTCGCCCTCCCACTCTCTGTACAAGTCTTCAGATTGAAACACAAATCATCAGACAGCACTCTTCTTGATCGAACCCGGGCCTTGCAGCTTCTCCGCTACCTCACCATCGTCAAGCCTGAGCTAGCCAAGCATGTCAGAACACTCATCATACCCGAGTGGCTGTGGCCTCAGTTCGAAAGTCCTCTCGGGAAGTCCGGCCCTACAATTGACGAGATGGAAGTCTACAAGGCCTTGATTGCGAAGACAATGAGCCTTGACCCTGGTGGCGGTGAAGAGCCCGATGCAGACCAAGCGCAATGGATTGCGGAGCTCGAGAAGGGGCATTCACAAGCCATATATGCCATGCTGGTTATAGTTTGCACTGGACTGAAAGATTTTTGCTTCGGCGCAAGCTCAGACCGGCCATATTTCCACCGTATCCTCGAGCTGGCAGCGCGACAGCCATCGACTTCAGTCTTTCGTCAAGGCCAGCGAATTTCCAGCCCGCTTTCTAGCGTGACCGAGATCTATCACGAGGCACGAAGCGGCCAAGTTGAGTGGGATTTTCAGCCGCAATGGATACTTCGGCTGCCCAGCCTGCGTTCATATGAATGTGTCATGGTCAGCATCGAGAATAAGGTCGAGGAAGCCATTGCCGATGTTCCACCAGGGTCCTGCTCAATAGAGCATATTTACCTTCGCAAATCCCGTGCCTCTGCAACGGCAATCGCCCCATTCCTGGCTATATGCAAGTCGCTTCGATCATTTGAATATATCAGGCAGGTGGACGGCGTGGTTTTTGATGAGATGATGCCTCTTGATCTTATGGTTGCCCTGCGGCCACATGCCAAAACTCTCGAACATCTCCACGTCAACTTCGATGATGATCGGGACAAGAGAGGGTGGGGCGTGCAAAAAGATAAACTCTGCATGGGATTTGAGCTCCGTACCTTGACTGCATTAAAGACATTGACTATCGGATACCAACCTCTGACCGGCATGCTGGACAGCCAGCCCTACCCAGCATACGGCGAAGATAACACTGAAGAGGTCCCCCTGGAAGCCGAGGGTTCGCCGAGATTGGTGGAATGCCTACCGGAAAATCTAGAGCGGCTGGAGATTCTTTCTTGCGGTGAGAAAATCATCGGACAGGTGGACGAGTTGCTGCGAGTAATCTCGTTAGGAACTTCGTTCAAGCGCCTTACTTGCATCCGCCTCCTCTTTAACAATGAGACAATCGACTTGAGTGCAGTCGATTATAGCAAAACCTCACCTCTTGTGAAGATTGAGGTTATTTCTCAGACTGCCAAGAACCGAGCATTCGATATGAGCCCGGGCTGTGTGCGTAGAGGCCAGAGCGTCAACGCCATATGCTCACGACTCCAAGCACCCCATCTCGGGCTGCGTCAAGAGTGGCTGGATAATCGATGTTCAGACCAAGCATGGGTATCAGCCGATGGCGGCATCGTTGTTACGGAACCAGATACCGGTATCTTGGTCACATTGGCGTCATAGAGGGGGATAAGGACCAATGATTAGTTAGCGCATCCGAAGGCTCTAGGTTTCTTCTACGTTCATAATACACTGTTATTTACGTTGCAACTAGTGGAGCATTTATCCTAATCTTTCTACAGAATGATCTGCTGACACGCCGATACTTCCAACTCTTGACACTAAATCATGGAGGAGTGTCCTCCGTCTACCGCAAGTCCATGGCCAGTGATGTAACGGGCGAGGGGGCTGCAGAGGAAGATGACAGCGTCAGCAATCTCCTCTGGGGTTGCAAGCCTTTTCATGGGGTTGGAATTGGTCAGGGAGGCTCCTAATTCCGCCGTAGCATCAGGGTGAGACATGAACCCATCGGAAATTGTATATCCCGCCAGGATAGAGTTAACACGGATTCCCTCAGCTCCATGATCGACAGCTATCAACGGTTCGTTAGTATCTTTTCTATACCATCAGAGGGAGAGGAAATTGTATGGGGAAAAAAGAAAGAGAAAAACAAGCAGCATCAAGACATACCTGCTGATTTGGTCATTCCAAGCCGGCTCCAAGTGGTGGGAACGTAAGATCCGCTCATCGGCATAGCACCAAGCGCGGTAGCGGATGAGACGTTGACGATGCAGCCACGCTCAGCAGACGGGGTTGTGCTTGTCAATCCCTTTACATCCTTGAGAGGTTGATTAAGCATGGCCTTGATCTCCTCGCGAGTGCAGAGAAAGCTGCCGCGTGCATTTGTGTTGCTCATTTTGTCCAACTCTTCAGTCGAGATGGCCGCAAAGGGAATAAACTTCTGTGCAATATACTAAAGAAATAACTCGGGTATTAGAAGAGCCGGAAGTTTGCTAAGATATACCAGAGCAGGCATGGGAAACCAAACCCAACGAGTTGGACGAGACGTACCCCTGCGTTATTGACGGCATAGTCAATCTTGCCAAACTTCTCAACAGCCTTCTTTATGACATTGACGATGTCATTCTCCTGAGAAATATCGCCAACGACAATAAGAGTCTCGAAACTGGAATTGGTCGCGAGCTCCTTCGCCTTAGCAGCTGTGTCCTCAAGCTTTTTTTCGTCGCGGGCAGAAAGGACAAGGCCTTTGACACCAGCGGCAGCAAAACCAAGTGCGGTGGCGCGCCCGATACCCTGGCCTGAATTTGTTGTGTTAGCATAGATGTTTCTCCTATTCAGGATTTTTGGTAGTCCTACTTGCGCCAGTAACGAGAGCGACACCAGGCAGTTGGAAGATTGAGGTGGACATGTTGAATCTGAGTTTTCTTTCAGATTTTATAAGATATAAGAATAGATAGGATGCGTTGGAATCTTGCTTGATAAGATATAAAACAAAAATTACTGGAAACGCTTACCATTTTATAGATTTATTCTCACAGCTCACATCAGAGCTTGACGATGATCCACGCTTAGGTACATCTCTACTAAGGTGAGACGCCCCACTAAACGCCGACAGTCTCCACTTACAGCCGCCTCGCTGAAATATCTATCCGGATAACTTGCATGAAATGATTGAGGCATGGCTGAAAGTTGTCCCATTCCTTGATAAGCTGATGATATTGGCATTATTATTTTATTTGGTTGATATATAGCACAAATTTAAATCCTGTTCGGTCGCCCAGGAGCGGATAGTGGGTAGTTGCCCCTTGAAAATGCTCTTCCAATGTGCCCCGTGTGGCGATGCCTAGATATCTGGCGCAAAGCTGGCACAAAGCGACGATGATGTGCCGTATTCCATACACCAAGTGTAAAGATCTCTAATGAGCTCACCATATTTTCCATTATCCCACCCTCCGCGAAGAGTAATCATCGATTTAATACCGTCCATATGAGCGGTCCACTCACAGTGGTTGTCAAGGTGCTACAGCGTCGTATGAATTAGCATCAAGTCGCCTTAATCTCGCCAGTACGCTGGAAGCAGTGAATACCTTGTTGTAGCTCAAAGTCATGAATAGAACGGCAAGGATATCAGCTTCAGATATAGCTGCACAACCCTCTACGGCTTGCCGGATGTTTTCTATGGCAGCAACCTTGTATTGGAGACAAGAGCCAGGGGGGAGCTTCCCTCTTGTGGATCCAAGCTGGGCCGCATACATGCGTGCGCCGAGATATATGAGAGAGAACTTCACGGAGTCGTTTTCCAGGAGTTCAGAATATAAGAATGAGGGCTCAATAGCTCGCGGGCGGGTTGTGCAGTATTGCGACCGTAAATTGAACAAAATAGGAACTGGCGGATGTCAGCATAGAACCCAAGACGGCAGTTGAAATGTGATCATATCTAGGTTAAAATATACATGATTCTAGCAGATAGTTCACACTGCTGGCGGGACACGGGATTATGAGCTCAACATCTACGTGATGTATCACAAGGTCAGACGACCACAACATCCATGGGTCCTATCGTCCTTGGGTAAGCCAAAAATCACGATATATAGGTGGGATACAGGATTTTCAAGATCACCCACTCTATACTTCTGCGCAGGACCACGGCTCGTAGCCTCATCATCTTTGTCAGCCGTGGCTGTCAAAAGTGGCATTTCATGGTGAAGACCCGGTAAGGAGACACTATCCATCATTATGAGGGGCAAGTTTTAATATGGCTATGACCCGAATAAACTAACCTCTTTTCTCTTCTCAAGAGATGTTCCTCTTTGTGGTGGGAGTAAATACACTCTGCACCTTGTCGCGAGCAATTATTGCAAGGCAGCATGCGGTTGCACTATCATGTCCCCGTTAGTGTTTGCAACTTCTAAATTGAGATCAAACAAACCTTCTTCTTTCGGCCACGACATCTGGTACAAGATAGCACTGCGCGGTGCCGTTGAAAGACCGGATCGGTTACCATAATGCCCAACCTTAGAGATGTCCAAACAAAGGAACGACTGTGGGTCTGGGATGCCTTAAATCCGAGCGTTGGAGTCTGGACATTTGTCAGCACGCCATAAAGGCGAGAAAGGAGTACTCGCGGGTTCAATTCGGCTAAATCTCTACCAAAGCTGGTCTAAGAGTAGAAATTAATGATTTATGCCAGGTAAAATGATGGCTTCGGAATCGCAATATTCTAAGACCAGGAGCTTTTTTTCTTTTGCTGGATGGGTTTCTCGGATGAAAAGGGGAAGAGTTCAGTCTAGCGTTACGTCCATATCTGGGGTGTTCATTGTCTAGGTTACCATGCTTCTGATCATCTGAGGTCAGGCTTATAACTACCTAACTAGAGCGAAGTTCTTAGGTCATCAGCTTCAGACAAGACCAGAAGATCCAGGCGTTCAAGCTAATTAGGCGCAAAACAGTGTAAAGTTTCCTTCGTTTTTTTTTTTAACCGAATATAATTGTTTTCTATCGTAGTCGAGCCTACGAGAGGTGGCTAGGTACAGGGTAGCTATTCGCAGCAGGTTAGCCAAGAACCAAGTAAAGAGTCCTGGGGTTTTTGTCAAGCTTTCGAAATGCTGAGAGATGCTACCGTATAGCTGTAGACGCGGGCTCAAAGATATCGAATAGATTAGTTAGAGTGACTGGCATGAAATATTTGATCATTTCAGATGGGAAGGGCCTTTCCTTGATCGTATACTTTCCTAGATGCGCAATAGAAGTATGAGAACGGCTAGCATAGTGCCAACAACTTCTACAAACATCATGTTCCCGCCAGACGGCGAATCCCATGTACACAGGGTGCTTTTGGGCACCAGATACGTTTGCTTAATGCTAGTGGAATGAAAGGAATGCTTAAGTGAGTGGTATATGATCCTGTGATAATACTATCAACTACGTTCTTTACCATTCATTTCTTCTCAGCAAGATTTCTCCTCCCTCCATTGTTCGCCCAGCCTGTGGGACTTTCAGGATACCGTTCTCCACCAAGTCTTTGGCCAGCTGAGGCAAGATCCCGTCGCAGCCCTTTGCCACCAGGACATTCACTGTCACGGGTAGCAGCTCCTCCTTTCCAGTGATGGAGCTGTTTGTGGCCGCCTCGCCGAGAGGGAACACGCTATCGGGTACCTCGCTGAAGACGCTTATTCGACTCGTGCTGAACCCCGTGGCCGGTCCAGGCTCCTCAAAATACTCATTTCGGGGTGTGGGAGTGCCATCCATACCCAGATAGAGGAGAATAGATTCCGAACACTGGGCCTCGTCACCAGAACGGGGCAGCACTTCTTTGTTGAACCAGTCCATGAAAGCCGTCTTATTTTGCAGGGCAGCCTCGTAAGACCCTTCTGGCAGAGCCTCAGCCCAGGCCCATCGGATCAGTGGGACAGGATTCACGAAAGGTCGCCGACCGTCATAGGCGGCTGCGTAGTCAGCGTAAAAAGGATCACGGACCAACTTGATCTGCTCAAGACCTATCAATGCGGCGTAGGTATTACGAAGCATGACCTTCAATGAATCGCCTCCAGGGCCTGAGGAGTTCCATGCAGACTCCAAATCGAAGGTAGTTGGGCCATCAGCGCCAACAAACGAAGCCAAATCGCTGGCAAAGTTGGTCATGAGGGGATGGGCGCCATCGAATCCGTAGGTATACACCTTGCTGGGGTACTTGATTGTTGAGGAGGATTCATACGAGGTGTAGTTCTTTCCATAGAGGACTTTGTTGGCAACATCCCAAAGCGCAGGGTCTCGGACGATGAATCCAGCAACGTCAAGAGTCGGGCTCAGAGGCATTGCACCGTCAAGCGTAACCAGTCCCTTAGAGGGTCTGTTTCCGAACACACCTTGCGCCCCAGCTGGCCCACGAATGGAGCCACCTGTATCAGTACCGATGGAAATATCAAGCCACTCATAGGCTCCAATAGAGGCGCCGCCACCAGAGGATGAGGAGTAGGGATCATTATAGCCGTCTCCACGAGGATTGAATGGGGAATGATAATCGACCCAATCGCCCGTCGGTTGCTCACCATTAGCAAACTGCGACATCTTGTTATAACCAACGATGACAGCACCCGCGTCGACTAGGCTCTGGATACAAGGCGCGGTTTTGGTTGCTGCTGGGTATAAACGCCACCAAGCCCGATTTCCGTTTGATTTGCGCATGCCAGCAAGGTCATAGAGCTCCTTGACGCCAAGGCGAATGCCGGCAAGCGGCTTCTCTGGAGAGGGTGTGAAGTATAGGCGCGAGGGCACGCCAATGGTGACGGCGTCAGAGGCAGGAACCTGCGCCGAAAGTTGCTGAAATGAGTCGCCATTCGGACTTTGAAGAATGCCAGCGCTAAAAGCTCCAACAATATCTCTGTAGAGACGGAAAGCTTGGTGTAGCTCTCCAGATGCAACATTGAGAAAGTAGGGCCCCGACGGAATAGCTGACTCTTTGGCAAGGGGGGCGACTAGTGAGGCCTCGATCCCAGCATACAGGGTTTGTTTGGAGGCAACATTGTCTTGATAGTTAGCGATAAAGACCGCAGAGAGGAATTCCGAATTCCAAACATCATCTTTAGTCGACCAATTCCCAAACAATTCTCCCAGAGCCGACTGTGTGATGCTATCGGCTACCACAGTGACAGGCGCAAAGCCAAAGGCTTGGGGAAGTGATGTGGAGTTTAGGGAGCCGTCAAAAGCCTTTCCTTGAGAAAATGGCGACGCATAGTAATAGCTGTCATTGATCTTGAATGACGCGCCTGTGCTGACAAGCTGCGAGGCCGCTGAGCTGACGAGGCCCAGGATCGCAAGTCCCTTCATTGGCGGCGGATGGGGTTGTAGGATCTAGTTTAAGACGACAATCTCAACTGTGCTGACAACAAAAGTTTACACCAAAGATCTTTGAAAACTTTCGATGATTCCATGATTGCCGATCGAGTGTCATATAAAGCACTTCATACATGAGGATCCTCCCGTGGAGATCTAAAGAGCAGCGAGGCACCGGCCAAGGGTCCCTTGCCTGAAACGAAAGAAGGATTGTGAAGGCTGGTAGGAACGGCCCGGCCTTATTGGATGGGCTACGAAGGCCGACCCTTGGCAATTCCACTCCATAAATCATATCTCCGCCATTCTTTCTCTAGTTTTGTGTCAATAGAGTATGGAAGAAACGGTGTAGCTTGTAGGCACGCGGGTCACGGCAAATTCTCGTTACGACCATGCGTATTGGCTACCGCTTCATTTTAGGAAGGTAAGTCATCTGCAGACCCGCCAGCGAACCATTAAACCGGGCACGAAGGTAAGGGATGTAAAGTTGTTCCCTGATGATCTGGCCTATAATGAGAATGATAACCGGCGACCGAAGAGGATGATTAGATTAACAAGGACCACGTGGAAAATCCAAACCGCTTCGTCCTGTACAAGCGCCACTGGCTCCGAGAGGAAACATAAGACTGTCAAACAAGTCGATGCCTGGATGTTGATTTCAATGGTGGTAGAACGGACACGTGATGAACTACGAATTATCAGTGTCACTAAGAATAATTATTAATTCCAGAGGAACTTTTCATAATGATCGTCCTCTCCAAGAATATTTCAGGCAGCCTTAGAAGTTAGAGGAGTTGCAGCGGGAATATCTGGATCAACATGAACTAGAGCCTTGACGACGATGCAAGCGGAGAAGAACAAGTAAGGCAGCCGGTGGCACCGACACGAAGAGATCAAATAAGGTAGAAGGAATCAGGGCTTAATAGAAGATAGCTTCAATAGTGATACTTCTTATCCCCCAAAAACACAATGAAAGGACGATGCAAGCAACATACCCCCCCGGGCTTGAAGAATCCTCGAAGCTGCCATCGGAGTCTCAATTGACAACACAGTGAGGCAGGGCGTCGCATACGAGGAAAAGGAATCTGGGCGTGTTGTGTTGATTTGTTTGTTTGCGCCAACGCGTCTTTTTGAACGCTCTCAGCTATCCCTCACCCGCCACTCACTTCTCTTGCCTCTCTCACTTCTGCCCCATTACCTTTGGTCACCTAGTCAAGACCAATCCTCTTAATCTTGCAAAAAAAACAACATTACATGGTCATACGATCTCTGCAAGGCCTCAAGCTCCCGACTCACTTGCACCTTCGTTCGTCCCAGCCTGGGCAGAAGCCGACTCTGCCCAAGACCTTGACCATGGAAAGCGAAGATGATCCCGTCCCGACAGGCCACAAACGATTGCCCGATTCCTGCGTGGATGGCGAACGAGCATGCGAAAACTGCCACGAACCCGGAGCCTCAATGGTCTGCGCGAATTGCAAGGTGACGGATATCGGCAACATCTGCACCCGATACTGCTCTCGAAGCTGCCAGCAACAAGGCTGGGAAAGACACAAGAAGACCTGCCACGACCGCCGTCGGCTCATACGCGCCGCTAGAGTCTTCGTCTCAATTTGGGACCATTTCCAAGCACTCACCTACGACCGAAACTACAACTTCGTTCGCTCAGATGAGAATGGCAGAGTCATTCATATAGCCTGCCCGGACCTTCCCAGCGCTCTTGATTGTGCGGGATGGACTGGAGAGACCATATTTCGCCCTTTCCCAGGGTCTGTGGTTCCAGCTGATGTTGACAATGATGTCAAGCGAGCCATCCTCCACAGACACACTTGCTCCGACATTGTTGATGTAGGCCGCCCTCTCGTCGATGTCATCTTGAAACGTAGGCCCATCTTGTCCCAGAATCTTTGGATTTTTTGACCGAGCTAATAATGATGCAGCACTTTGTGCTCGAATTCTCACAGCGAACGTGGAGCCGAAAAACATTGCCATGACTACGGTTTCTAAACATACAGGGCTTATGTCTGACAGTCATATCGTCCTTTATCTTGAGCTCGCAAGCGGCGAGCGATTTGCCCTCGATCTTTCTGGCCGCCAATACGGGTGGCAAAAAAGTATTTACACGTGGGATTGTTTCATTCGCCATCGTGCACAGCTCGTCTCCTCTGCAAGCCTTGATGCGGCCAATCGATCCTTGGCACAGTCCATGGAAGCGTCGCGGCTTGCGCCAACCGATATTGGAAGAGCTTCACGCGACCTTCGCTGTGAGATTGCTCAACAGGTAGCCGAGTCCATAAATGCATCTTTCAGGACGAGGCAGACCAGTGTCCGAAGCTTCATGTCTCAGTTGGATGATTCGTTTTCGGGCCAAGTTGCAGATCTCATCTCTCACGCGACCGTGAAGATTCAAGAGAGGATTCACGATATGACAGTCAATCGAGGCCTTGGAAGATGGTACATAGACATGGACATTTCTGGGTCTGTCAAAAACAGTGTCCTACGAGATGAGGAGCTCGCGCACAGGATGAAGAGAGTCTTTTTGACCAAGGATGACATCAATTCCATTCGACTCAAATACGGGGATGAGCCACACGAGATCGCTGAGCAGAAACGGGCGGCTGACCTGGCTCGACTTTGGAACGAACGTGTCAGGGAATGTGACTCCCTGTTTTAGCTTAGATTGAGGCTGTCATAAATGAAGGCTGTTTATACACTTAGCAGCTGCGGAGAAATATGAGTCCATGCAAAATACATGATTCCTCCAGCCTAATGCGTCAGCTCGCCAGATATCACTGTGCTCGTACATCTAAAGCATGCATATAACGAGCTGTTAGCACGATGCCGATCAAGAGAAGGCCACTGCATACTACAAGCCGGTTTTCGCGGCTTGCGTCCGCTTCAGTTATGATTAGCGAAGGAGTACATCGGCTGGGCCAAATCGTCCTATACTTACTGTCTTCAACCTTGGAGAGGACAAATATGACGAAGGTATTCAGTGGAACTCTCATAGCCCCATAGATCTTTGCCCGGTGTTCCTCTGGAACCAAAATACCTTTAACGCAGGCCACTGCTGGGAAGTATATCCCAAGGGCAAGCTCAAATAGACACAGTGCCCAAAATCGGAAAATCGCCCGTTGAAACATGACAGCGAGCAAGAGACCGGATGCGGCGAATGACAAGGCTATTTGGATCGCATGTGAAGAGGCTTGGAGCGAATGGTTGCCGTTTCTCGTCGCGATTCTGAAGATGTACGAGCCAAGGGTCATCGAAGACATAAATGATGCGAAAATAATCCCAAACGGTGGGCTGTCTGAGTTATTCGAGATTCTATCGGCTGAGATGAGAATTCCCGCCCAGGAGAACACCATGATGTACATTGACCCTTCGAGAAATGTTGTCACATAGGTCACAGTAAAGATTCTTGGCCCTTCCATGATATGTTAGCGTTTATCTTCTCCAGAGTGAGACAGAGAAGTACATAGTCGGGACAATATTCCATCGGAGTTTACACGTGAACCAAGTTTCCTTGTACCATAATTCTCAACCTTGAATGTTTGGGGTTAGCATAAAGATCAATATCGTAGTGGTGGATGAGTGCATACCCATGAGGTTGAGATCAAATATACAGCCGGCACAAGACAGATAATACTGGCTATAAAGGGCGCCTTCTCAGAAGAAGTCACTTTCACGAGAAGTTGAGACACCAGTCCACAAGCGATGGCGATGAAGCCATTGAGGACCGACATGGTCCCAAAAATGGAGTTCAATATCCCATCATCGTCCCCAAACCCGAGCCTATTGCATTCGGCAATCATCCAAGCCTCAAAGGCCGTGAATAGAATGGTTGTGCCAAGACCGCTCAAAACCCTCCCAATGAAGAGTTCCCTTAAATTTGGAGACAATATCAGCAGACAAGATACTGCATATAAGAAGCAATAGGACAAACAGGCTCGCTTTCGGCCGAATCTGTCGGCAAAGGTGCCGGCGAAGAATGCCCCAATTCCTGCACTTAGAAAACCCGTGATAAAAAGGGATGCGATCCTCGTCTCGGTGACCTTGTGGGTGTTTTTATAAAGGCTGTATGTGAAAGATCCCTATGTAAGATCAGATACCCGGTCAAATTGATAGGACACTATTGTGATATATACCTGCAACCAATCCGAGGCAATGGCGAGAGAGTAAATCTGTAGAAATCTGGCACGGAAAGTGACGAGTTCATCAAAACTACTCAATTTTTCGCCTTCAGCTTCTGTAATAACCAACAGCGGAGCGCTGCTACATTTTTTCTGGCGAAGAAATACGACAGCTAGAATAATTAAAAGAGCCACCAGGGTCGGTGTGTAAGCATCCATGGCGAGGGCGAGAGAGAAAGGTTGCTCGTCGATTGCTGTGAAGGAATGGGTAGTTTGGTTATGATAAGTCAGGGGACCAAATATTCATTCACATAATCTGTGAGAACATAGAGGGAGATTATAGAGATGTCCTTCTACTTATTGCGGTGGCATCAATAGCCACAGCGAGCATTTTTACACATCAATCCTATTGAGCCACAGCCACCTCCTCTAGACTGGGCAAAGTAAAAGCCAACTAGTGCCAATTTGGCCCCTACTCTACAGTCAATAAAACCGAAGGGAGAGAAAGGAGATCTTTTGCCAGCCAGCTACAGGCTGAAGTGGCGGCGGGACAATAGACCCCCTTGCTTGGGCTTGCCAAGGTTGGGTATTAGACCAAGCCTGTATAAGGAGGCCACACTCATATACATCTATGAGATGCGCCTTCATTGTCTCATGGATTTTTTTGTATGATTTCATCCAGTTTTTATATATTCATGCAGTGTCTATTTTCATCTCTACTCAGAATGCCGTATATGACTGCACCAAGCAGGATAGTCGCACTGACGACGATTTTCGCTACGGTCTTGCTTCTCATTAAGCTCGCCTCCAATTCATTCTTCCTACCGACGACCTGCTTGACGAATTCTCTCGGGTCTCTCGGGGCGGGTCAGCCGTACCATCACGGAGCCGATTCCCGGATGACTCGTCCAAATATTCACATCTCCTTGCACGATAGGTTAGCACATGCTGAGAGGCTATGGCACCAATCAACTCAAGACCGTCAGATAATGTTGGCAGAGGTGGGTGTGAACAAACGGTTCCCAGATGGATACATCTATCCCTACAATATCTGGGATTTCGCCAGGCCGAGCTTCTTCTGCCCGCACGACCTGGAGAGAGTGGGCACTCTCGGCGACGGTGGGAAGGTCGTCTGCGGGATGTCCCAATACGAAAATATATCACCTGGCCCCTCGTCTGCGAGTAATAACGCTCCCGAACTTATCGTATATTCCTTTGGTGTCAGTGATGACTCGTCTTTCGAGGCTACACTACTCGAGCGTACCAATGCCAAAATCTGGGGCTATGATTTCAGCGTGGAGTCGTGGTCAGAAGAAATTTCCGAGGATCAGTATGATCGAGCTTATTTCATGAAAGCCGGTATTGGCAGGTCGGATGAGAATGCTAACCCACCAATGTACACGGTTCAAGACGTCATGAAGATGAATGGCCACTCTTACGTCGACATTATTAAGATGGATATTGAGGGGGCGGAGTTTGACGCGCTTACATCTCTGATTCATTTTATCCAGAGCGAGGATAAAGATGGAAATATGCCATTTGGGCAACTTCTTCTGGAGATTCATTTCATGAGGGACCCTCAAGGGTTTAGCATTCCCAAAACCCTCCGATCTTGGGTGGAATGGTGGGAGTCACTTGAGCAAATGGGTCTTCGACCAGTGAATAATGAAGGAAATTGGATTGGAGACGCACAGTTTGGAAGGCCAAGATTTATGGAGGTAAGATTTCTTTTCTCTTGGATATGGCATTTGAAGTGATCGTGCTAATACACAATTCAGTACACATTCATTAACGCAGTAGACTATGAACGAAACAAGCTCTTACCGGGCCATGGAGCATAATTTATCCCATCTTATTAGCAAATTTAGACAGCATGCCTCGATCCATTGATGCAATCAAAATCATCTACTGTCAAAATTGTTGTGACACCTGCAGATTATCAGCTCCAGATACGTCAGAATCTTAGGCTTTCCTATTGAAGCCTGAATTGAGCAATGGTGGCATTGACTAAAAGCCGCGTGGACCATAGAATTTTGCTCTGAATACAATAGACACCACACCATGTTTGTTGAATAGAGCTCAGCTAGCTTTAAAGAAGTTGCTAGGCCAGCAATAACAAAGGCTAAACACTAGCATTCGACCTACACGCGGAACACAATCTCCAGGCTACAGTAGAAATCCCTAGCCGGTGAGCTCGACGAGCTAAATTAGATCAGAGAGCTTCTGCATCAAGCCTTCAACCTCACCTCCGATTTGATCCTTGAGCCAATCTTGACCTTTCTCTTCAACTAAATCCCAGATTTCTTTTTCTTCGATGAAATGCTTCTTGAGAAAGGCGATTGCGCAAACCGTAGCTAGGATATCGCTACTGTTCTCGTGATTAGCAACGGAGACCGGAAGATCGAGCTTAAGAAGAGAATCATGTCTCAATTTTGTGATTTCCTCGAATTCTTTGCTCCAGCCCCAGCAACCACCAAAGCGTTGTAAAGCAATGAAGCTTTGGAGCTTGGAGTCGTTGGAATAAGCGCTATCAGCCTTGTTGCTACCACTATCCATCGGCTGGCTGTTCCCATCTTTCCCGGAGCTCGATGGCGTGGCTTTCGGTTTCAAACGGGATGACATTCTTGTGAAGAAGGAACTGGGCGCCTTCCTGGCGAACCGACTGGTACTGGGTTTGGCAATCTTTGCGCAATATCCCCTTTGACTAAGGTTGTCCGAGGTCCGCGCCTCGCGGGGTATCGAATGTCTGTTTCTGGTTATAGGTATCTCATCAGCTGGCGTCTGAGAGATTTCAATTTCACCAATCTCCTTCTCCGATCCAACGAGGCCTCTGGTTTGAGGCGGCTCCACGGCAACGAAGGAGCACCATTTACCCACGACCTGAAACAGTACTCCCAATCGAACAGCCTCTGTTTTTGCCATGTTGAAAAACCCGGGATGAAACTTTTCTCGTAGCAGCTTCCCGTCATCATCTCTGGCTACGAAAAGCCAACCGCGATTCTCTTCTAGATCCCTAATCTCCTTGCGAGCCGCCATCTGGTGGATAGCAGACGATTTCGCTGAAAGGTGGACAATGGGGATCTCTAGCTCCAGAGGCCCTTGGTCACAAGACCCTTTCAAGATGACCGACTTTGGTTCTAGATCTTGTTTTTGATTCGACAGCAGGACGTATGTTGTCGTTCGGTTAAAGGGAAAGACCTGTGTGATTTGACTTGGAACCTGAATATAGTCTGGGGCTGGTACTGCGGGCAAACTTGTATGTTTTGGTGCAATCGGCCCAGTAGCAGGACCTGGATCAGTCTGCTCATCGCCCTTCGGGATCTCGGGGTCCGTTTCCCTCGCAATCTGGCTCTCTACCTCTATCCATTCTTCATCATCCTTGGAATGGACCAGAAGGGAGTCTGAAACATTTTCGACAATTTCAAAATCTTCGTTGTTTTGAGCATCAGCTTTGCCATATCTGATGTCAAGACTGTAATCCTTGATATGGGGAAGCAGAGCGCCCTTGAGCATCCGGATAACTTTCTTGTCCATCGTCTCCGAAACGTGGACAGTCTGCGCGAAGCCGTTTCCTGCCCGTGCAATTCCCTCAACTAGAGCAGAGCTCACATTTAACCCAACACCCAGACTGAAAACGCGTATGTTCTGGTTGGACTTGGCCGTCCACTTGTGTATCAAGTCGAAAAGTTTGTCTTGCTCATCGATTCTGCCGTCAGTAAGAACAAACGCCTCGAGACTCATGTCGCTATATCGTTGCTCAAAAGTGGCCTCAAGAGGATCAAGGATATTCGTTCCGCCATAGTCGGCTTCAAATGAATCTATGTGCTTCTTTGCTTCCTCGAATGATTCCTGGGTATAGCCTTTCGACCGCTCCCAGAGGAATTTATGCCCTGTACCGAAGCTGCAGATGTTGAATTTAACTCCAGCGGGTAGCGATCTGAGGAAAATGTGAAGAGCAGCCACAAGATTCTTTATTTCAGGCCTCATGCTACCGCTTCGATCGCAAAGAAACACAATCTCCGGCTTTATTGGAGCAAGATTGAATTTTGGGACTAGGGTCATCATGAGGGCTCTTTGATTGGGGATTGTTGGATGGGTTTCGAGGAATGCAGCAGGCTCGGAAAGGTTTGTAGCCACTACATCAATGACGACGTCTATGTCCAGGCCGACTGACGATTGAGAGAAGCTGGCAGATGCCCTGCTTAGAGTTGGCTCCGACTGCGGCGCGTTAGATAACGTGCCGATGGTGACAGGCATTGGATGGGATGGTGACTGGATGGATTTGATCACAGAGCCTCCTGGCATCTCGACATCGACTGTAATGGACATTCCGCGCTCTTTAACCCCAGGGGCTTCTGTTTCCCAGATAGCAGAACCATAGCGGGGAGCAATCCGTGTGGGAATCGTGAGGCGCAACCCGTTGATCTCAGCATCATGTTTCAATTCCTCAAGGTACGTCAGCTCCACGCGCACTTCCCCGCCGGGAGGGAGATTCCCAATAGTCGTGGAAAATATATCAGAGGCCTTGCGGGATTGTTTGAATAACCCAGCGGTTTTACCCTGGGCCTTGGCTTTGCCAAAGTCTGCCTGTGCCTCCCGCCATTCCTTCACTACACCCTTGATCACGCGATTACCGACGCAGCAAGTGAAGCCAACGACAGACACCCCATTGTCAAGGGGGAATATGTACTTGACTTCCCGGGCCACCTGGCTCTGCGATGGATTGATAAAGGTTTGTGTGAGATTGGTTTGACATATCGAATCCAGGATTGTCGTGTGGATCTTGGTCTCAACTTGCGGCAGATATTTTGCCAAATTGTCAATGACAATGTAGCAGCCGCCGGCTAGACTCGTTCTTGAAGCCATCGAAACAGAAGGCTCTGTTAACTCGCGATGGATTCGCTGGGTTATGGCAGTGGACGAGCGAGAATGATGGAAGGTGATGTAATGGGATGCACGAGATTGAGGGGCAATGAACAGCTATCAAGATGTCGCCTTGCTATCTCTTGCACTGGCCTACAAGGCTCTTAATCGTATGGTGATGAGTGTCTGCCTAAAGAAGCACACGCGGCAATCTTATATGAGTCATCGATATCAGGAATTACCGGTACTTCCCAGTTAGGTACATCGGTCGATGCAAGTCTGTTGATCATGAGGTTGTTGGGCTATGAAGCCCTGGTCGAGGATGATTATGAGTCAATTTGCCCGAAACCACGTACCCCGCCCTCGTGATTACATGTACCAAAGAGCCGCCAACATCATGCATTAATAATATCGCCATGGAGGTAGTATCACGTGTTAAAATAATAAAGAACACACAACATAGAATATTTTATCACTATGTGAAGTGAGCGAATGCTTTGCGGATTAGGACAGTAATAGTAGGATTTTAGTTATCTATTTCATGTAGTAGGTAGTAAATCCCATACCTCAGTATGCTTATACCCCAACTTAGCCTTCTTACAGACGAATGCTAGCCACGTATTAGAGGAGCCCTTTGCCGGCTAAGTGTTGCCAGACAGAATCGGATCATTGAATGTTTACTTCATCTTCTCATGTGAAATTAATGAAACAGGCACACTTCATCAGGCCCCATTCTGTTGAACCTATCTTCATTCGCCCCGATGCTCGATGAATCTTGAGGAGCGGTGATTTCACATTCGCAAAGCAGATTCGCCTTCCTTAGTACAAACACCTTCAAGCGTGACCCGTCCCCCAACTAAAGAGAAATTGATACATGTCTATATGGCTAATAAATTAGCAAGCAGTTAAGTATCCGAGCTTTTTTGCTTGAGTAAATTTATCATATGGTGTGGATAAGATTCGGAGCATGAGTGGTAAGACAGTGTTTACTTACGCGTCCCTGGAAAAAGCGTTGCATTCTTCTCCGGGTTCGGCTACCATTTCAAGGGGTGCATCCCGAGAGAAGAGTCGACAAGGGCAAAACCGGTGGTAAATGCACTCAAGCATCCACTTCAGCGTATTCGCCAACGTATTCTCAGACTTTGGCTCGTATCAAGCCTTTCCAATGGTCTCCATTGCCTCCAGGCTGTGAGGTAAAACCTGGTCCTCAAAACTTCTAGGTTCTCTAGCCAGGAACATCACGCTTAAAGGTAACGTTGCATGGAACAATACTTTGTCGTCATGTGTTGTGATTCGTTTAGCACCTTGTAAAAATTCGAGTTACAACACCTTGTAAAAATTCCTATCTTCCTCTTCGCGAACTACACCGCTTTGACTTGGGCCACACGACATGAATGCTCTATAACAGCCCAATCTGGTGGAGAGACAATTGGAGCTTCCTTATACAGGCGTATGTAGTAGGATCGGGGCTGAATCGATATTGAGTATCCTCCAGGGGTGGACGTTCATAGACAGGTTTGGTAGGGATGAGGCTGAATCAATATTTCCGGGGGACTGAACGTTGACAGGCGCCACGATCTCAGCTTTTGTTTTAGCGAGCTTCTTGAACACGAACACTCTTAGCGATGCTACTCAAGCTGGGCTATGATTGGCTTAGGATGCCATCGGCAGGATCATGGGTATCCTACCAGGGGGTCAAGTCAACTGTGGGCCGTGCAGCTCGCACTGAAGCCTACATTAGGCAAGATTCCTAGATAATCCGGCTGTCCTTCAATATGTCGATGATAGACTATTGCGAGAGATTTCTAGAACTGTACGAATAATGGCATTGTCTGGCTCAATCTGGAAGTAATGTTGTATTGCATGCCTCGACTGCCTACGCACTCAAGTCTTCAAGTATAAAAGAGCAAGACGCCACTCTGCAATAGATTGCAATTGGATTCAACAAGCTTTCTTCAACGAAAAGTTTATAGCTCTATTCAATAAGCTCCTCCATCAGCACCATGTTGGTCTACTCCACTGTCCTGCTTCTCTTAGCCCTTCCTTTCTCTTCAGCCAATGAGTGTATCAAATACTCATGCAGTGCCTGTGCTTGCTACGAATGGGAAAACCCCTCCCCAACCGTCACTGCTGAGCCCTCTCCCACGCCTACAGGTCCTGCGAATCTCATCATAAATGGTGGATGGGAGTCGTTTGATGGCGGGGGCATTGCTCCGTGGATCTCGAAACAGGGCACGGGTGGCTGCAGGCCTTGGTCGAACGCGGATCAGCCATACATGCTTCCAGAAATGAAATATCATTCCCGCAGCGGTGAATGGATTCTGTAAGGCGATCTTCTATTGGTCAAAGAAGAAACAAACTGACTTGCTGTTAAATAGCATCATGGCAAACCCCACAGACTGGCAGGGAAACGTTATAGCCGAATCCATGTTGCAAACGGTCAGCGTGGTGAGCGGAACCGAGTACCGCTTCGAGGCTTACTACACTCTTCTTTTCCTCCCCAAGACAACGACTACGTGCCGCCTGTGGGCGTCAATTGATGGGGTTGATAAGCAGGGAGCGACTGTCGGCGACAGCGATAGTGGAGATCCCTATAACTTCGATTTGATCACATTTGTTTACACACCTTCGACTACGGGAGACATCACAGTGAGCATATCTTTCATGTGCAATGATGCTACATACGAGGACGGAGGTGTTGTGGGCGTGGATGATATCAGCCTGACTGAAGTAGTCACCTCGTGATCTACAAGATTATTTGCCTATTTCGAGTGATTATCTGCGTCTCTTCTGGGTTGCTGGCCTTTCTGTTCCCTATTATTCTCATGGGTTGGATTGATTTCATTCGTCAAATTAATGGCGAGTACGGTACCAGATCTTCAGTCATAGGGCAATCGACGCTCTGCATCCTAGCCCTTGAACTTGTGGGCTAGGCTAGTGGGCTGGACTGAGATCTTCTGTTGTGGAAGCTTTTAATATAGCTCAGTATGATATCTTTTTATGTTGCAGTTGGATTTGGAGAATGTATGAATCTTCGGTGAACTTGACAAGAAACAAATGTTTGTCGTGCTTCAATTGTGCTCAGTAATATGCTGTGCCCCCCTTGCGAAAACTGCGATCATCTTAATATCCTGACAAAACTCACGGTCTTGACAGAGATTCTGTTCACCTCCAAGCTCAGATTGAAAGACTCTATCAAGACATAGGTTCCTTCTACTTCGAGTCACCATGGTATGTACATACCCTCTTGTTACCCATGGTTTAAAATACCTCAATTGGAATCTTCGCTATTGTTGAGAAAGTAAATTGCAGGTCGATCTCGTATTGAGCAGAGGCTCCAAGCCTCAACCCCATCGTTTATACTAGTCCCTTGCAACTCCATTGTATTGTCAAGATTGACCCAGATTCGCTTTCTACAATAAAGAGCGTCTTCCCATCCGGACCACCCCATGTCACATTAGTACTCCCGTAACCATATTTTTGTGTAGAGATGCGAGCCTTTGGTAATCCGCGTCTATCATGGACATATATGGTCCCAAGGGTCGAATGAGCAACGAAGATATTTCCCTCCTCATCAGTAGCCATTCCATCAGGCCCACCAACGCCCCCATATGTCGAGAAACGTCCAGTTCTCTGCACGCTTCCATCACCATATAATGGTACTAGCCAGACACTATTATCTCTAGTCATAGCCACAAATAGTGTAGTTTCGGTAGCATCGAGGACAAGCCCGTTGGGAGAAGGACAATTTCGAAGCAGAATGTCAATCCTACCATCTGACTGGATGCGATAGACTCTTCCGCTAGGGTCCTGTAGACCAGACATGCCTTGATCCGTAAATATGATACTCCCGCTGCGGGTAATAACCAAATCATTGGGGCCCTTGAGACGTTCTCCGTTGAATCGATTCATGATTGTTGATATTTTCTTAGTGGCGATGTCCAAGGCCAGAACACCCTGCTTAAAATCCGCAATGATAATCTGTTGGCGTTGTTCATGCCAAGCAAGACCATTTGGTTCACCGTCATACTCGATAACTAAACTCCACTCTTTCGTAAGGAGGTCGACTGCGAAAATCCGGCCATAAGGAATATCACTTAGATAGAGCAAATTCCCTCTCACGAGGGGTCCTTCCAAGAAGCTGTCCAACGGGCGGCCTCTCTTCTGGTTTTGAGAGTGCTCGGACAGACCCAAGCGCCGGAATTTCGAAGGGAGGGTCGTTAATTCTTCAGCGTTAATCGTTGGGGGTGGCTGATACCAAGCATCGAGTCCAAACGACATGATTACGAGACGATCAGAATATGAGCAATTTGTCCCTGACCATACATGAACAGCTGAAGATCCAACTTAATCAAGTTCATTTACGTTCTCCACGCTTTGACTATTACTTATGCTCGGGGATTGACTTCGTGCGGGCCAAGTCCGTTAGCCCCTGGCTTAAAGAGGCTACATTTCGGATGGCTTGGTGGTGCTGGAGAATCTCCGCCACCACCCCTCGTCCCACGGGGAATCTCCGTCTTGGGCTTCGGACATTGCCGTTCAACTTGACTGGAAGACAGGTACCAACATCAATCTACCCCATGGGGAGTAAATTCACTGGAGCGGTGTGGGATGGAGCCCTTCGAGTTACCCCGGATCATGTAGTCATAGAAAGCATATAAACTAAGGAGTCGCTCCCTACCTCCTTACACTTCACCAGCTTCTCTCCTCCCTCCAGAATAGTATACCCCGACAAAACCTATCTTTATAAGCTATCAGAATATCTACAATGAGTGGCGATAATGACACAGAGAAACCCGGCGGAGTACTCGAGGTCGAGGACAGTAGAGTGTCCAAGCTGGATGCAGACCTGGTACCCCCGATGCCAGATCCAGATGCTGAGAGACGCCTAGTACGCAAACTGGATCGCACAATTCTCCCCTGGATTATGCTGCTCTACTTGTTGTCGTACCTCGACAGGTAAGTTTCATCCACATTGTCTTATTTGGTATCGATTCCTTCCTTTCTGAGAAGTCATCTAACTTGTATGATTCAATTCCAGAGCCAACATGGGAAATGCTCGAAATATCGGACTCGCAACGGACATTGGCCTCGGCAGTACGATGTATCAAGTCGCCTCGGCCTCCTTCTATATTGGAACGGTTATCTTCGGAACGGTGGGAGGTCTCATGCTCAAAGTATTCAAGCCGTCGACCTGGCTGGGACTCTGTGCTATTGGCTGGGGAGCAACAAGCACCTTGCAAGCCGCCTGCACCAATCCAGGTGGTCTGATAGCCGTTCGATTCTTTCTTGGCGCATTCGAGGCGTCATTTGCACCTGGATGTGCCTTATATCTCAGCTTCTGGTATCTGAAATCCGAGCTCTCCCTACGTATCGCTGCATATGCTGGGATGAGTGCCGTCAGTGGTGTTTTATCTGGACTGATTGCATACGGGGTTGGTCTCGCCCAGGGCAAAATGGCTATAACTGCCTGGCAGACGTTGTTTATTGTGGAGGGGTTGCCCACAGTCGTCGTTGGAGTTCTCACACTCTGGATACTACCTGGACGCCCAGAGTCTGAGAGATCTCATTGGTTCACTGAAGCAGAGCATGAGATCATTCTGAGCCGACGGAATAGGTTCACTAAAAATGCTGACACCGGAATAAATATGGAACAAGTGAAAAAGTAAGTTGCTCACCCAAGACTTCACGTTGATAGCCAAGCATACTAACATGATGAACAGTGCATTCAAAGACTACCGGTTATATCTGTTTTGCCTAATTTATTCCGGGCTATCTCTCTCTTTAGCCGTAGCCGCTGCTTTCCTTCCGACCATCGTGGAGGATCTCGGCTATCACTCCGTTACGGCCAATCTGATGACTGCCCCCGTTTATGGCACAGCTTACGCTTGCCTGATCATTACTGCCGCCTTGTCTGACCGGTTTCGGATACGGGGTATCCCTATCGCTTTGGGCGGTTTGATTTCTGGAATAGGGTATCTATTGCTGGGACTGCTGAGACAAGGAAATGCACGCTATGCTTGCTGCTTCCTAGCGGTTACTGTGGGTTAGCCTTCCGGTTTCGAAGATTTCCAAACTAACGATGATACTGTAGGGAACTTACATGGCTTTCCCAATCGTTCTGACCTGGATCACATCGACATTTGCGGGAGATACTAAGGCTGGCGTTGGTGTCGGAATAGTAATTGCCGTCACTCATGCGATTGGAGTTGCTGCCTCTACAATCTATCCAAAGCAAGACGCACCATACTATTTAACTGGAAACGCAGTGTCTAGTGCACTTGCCCTCGCCACCACCGTTTCAGCTATAGCTATGAGCATTCTACTGTATCGGGGGAACCAGAAGCGAGACCGTCGTTATGGGAAGCCAGAAGCCCGTGCTCCTGTTGACATGGGTGGTGATGCTGACAAGGCTCAGGACTATAGATACGACATCTAAGTTCAGGAAGCATCAGGTTGTGATTAGGATGGTCTGTTCATAGTCCATGTTAATTTAGTTCGTTGGCCTATGATTGGAAAACTTACACAACTGTACATTCATCTGTTGCCAGGGCTTGGTCAAGTAGAAGGGTTAAAGAATGGGCTCAATAGACCAACAAGTTTTCCAATTCTAGTATGGCCAACGTACAATTCATCTGGGACAGCCGAGCAGTGCTCTACAAGATTTACGTACCGGCCTCATGACTGTTATATAGGGGTAACTGAATACGCACACATCGAGTTTTAAATAGGAGCACATCAAACTAAGCCAGCGGCGTATACACCCAAATCGGGAGTACGGTCAGTGTGCCTTACCACCAAAACCAGAGAGTGCCTAGCCGATATTTCCAGGCCTCACCCATTGGTCAAATACCCCTGCCAGACGCTCACCAGCATGAATTGCTTCCATATTCACGAGGAAAATACGAATAACAGCTGATGACGAAGGATTTCTCTGTAGTACAACGCTTAAACCACAACTGTTATCCTCCTCGCACAGAACCATAGAGGCACAAGCCAAAACCCAGGGGCCTTGCCATTGATCTATCTTGTCCGCTTCTATGTTAGAAGATCTAACAACAGAGAAACCATGGCACAAGATGAGGCAGTTGCCACGGTGCACCCGCCAGCGTACAATCCGACAGTCCTGCCAGCTCCAAAACCTCAACAGCACCGACGCCGGCCGCGTGTTCCCCAAGCCTACGGCCTTGTTGACTGCATCAAACGATCTGTCGGGGTGCTTTTGGATACATTAATCATCGTCGTCAGTATCAGATTCTCGGTCATGTGGCCGCAGGTAGCTGGCTTTGGTGTGCCAGGAATACTTGGGGTATATTCTCCTTTCTAGCTGATCCCTTTCCCCCATCAACTCTTCCGCTCATCCACAAGGGTGAAACCACAAAAAGAGCCAAGCTAAGCTTATATAGGGTTTCATTGCCCTGATACTTGATGTATCCGACGTAGTAGGAACCTTAGATCGATCACGACGAATTGCCAGACCCTCCGCGCCGTTGACCTTCTGCATGGACACAATCATCTTCATAGTTCTCATCATTGGTATTCCTATTTTGATCTTTACCGGTTACGAACTCGGATCGGATCCAGATCGACAGCCTACAGGCTGGAAAGAAGAGAGAATGCTGTGTTTTTGGATAGTGGTCGCAGGCGCGTTAGTTTGCTCTCCTAGCCGCAGAGCTCCCATGCCATTTGTTGACCATGATACGGTATAGATGTTGGCGAGGAATCTATCTTATATGGGGTTGTATCGATCGCAAAGCCCGGCGGAAGGAAGACCGAGCCATTCACGTCCCTGTCGCGATTGAAAACCTTCCATCCAACCAACCACCCAGATACTCGTTTGTCGACGGAGGGCAGCCACAAAGCACATTGACTCCTCGACCTGCTACGCTGGTTTCTCAACAAAGCCCCTCTGCTACTCGACTATATCTGCCAGGCCCCCGAACTACGATGCCCCCGGATTATACGTCTGTTGCTAGACAGGGCCAGTCTCGAACTTGAAACGAACAGAGTGGCCTCCTCTGACTCATAATACTTCATTCCTTCCGTGGTGTCATTGAATATTCTAGTCACGATGCAAGTCAATGTGCAAGTCGAATTACGTTTATCATTACTAAATAAATCTTCAGAGCAATATACTCAAATTCTCCTCATTCCAGATAAAATGATAGCCCTTTGACGTCTATATGCTTCCTTGGGACGCCTAATTATAAGCAGTACACTGAATCTCGTCCAAAGCGAGCGAATTCCTCCTACTCGGGCCGGGATTCTGAGGACTCTCACCAGTAATCCAGATCCTCGACGTCCCATCCGTCGGCGTGGTGAACTCGAAGCTGCCCCTGAGCCACACCCCCGTGTCCGCGTCGCTCTCCGGGTACCGATTTCCAATGACCGTATTGCCCTGCCAGATGCGCACGTAGGGGACGTACGTCGTGCCCTTCCTCGTGACGGCGTAGTACTTGTCCCACTTCCACCAGTACGTGCAGAAGAACCGGGTGTTCCCGCAGGTCTGGACGTCTTGGTACATCTCCAGATACACGGAGGAGTCGAAGTTGAACGTGTTGAATTTGAAGTTGGTCCCGGCGTAGCCACCGGGGCTAACCGTGGTCTGGACGGTGTTGCTGTTGCTGAGCCTCCATGGGGTGAGGAAGCCTGTCTCAAAGTCTCCGTTTTTGATGGGCGTTACGTTGTCACACGTGGGTTGGGGCGGGCTGGATGTGGTTGTTGACGGCACAGTCGATGAAGGGGTGGAAGATTCAGGTGCTGTGGATGTGGCCTCTGGTGTTGACGTGGGTGAGAGCTCGCTTGTGGAAGAACTAGCAACTGGCGTGGATGAGATCTCGGTGCTTGAGATGGGAGTCACGGATGGCGTGGTTGAAGTGCTACTGGCTATGGTACTCGAGTCTGATGCAGATGGCGTTTCAGTGCTTGAAATTGGGGTTGGGGTTCCCGGCGTGGAAGCGACAGAGCTAGCATCTGAGGTAGATGGGGTCTCCGTGCTTGATATGGGAGTTGATGATCCAGTTGAAGGAAGGGCTGAAGGAGTGCTGATTTCTGATGCAGATGGCGTCGCTGTGGTTGAGGCTGGAGTCTCGGATGTAGATGGGGTTGAAATCTCAGTCGTTGGAGTCGTTGACGAGACTGGGGTCTCAATTGTGGATGGGGTTGAAATCTCAGTCGTTGATGCAATCGGTGTACTAGGCGTAGCGGCCTCAGAACTTGTTGCTGGGGTTGAGATGCCAGTCTCTGGCGTTGATGTCCCTGATGGGGTCGCGGTACCAGAGCTGGGAGTGGGAGTCCCAGAGCTAGGGGCTGAAGGTGTTGACAGGCTTCCTTGACTGCTGCTTGGCGTGGTCGTCTCGGTAGCAGAAGGAGTTGCCGATGTGGTTGGCGAAATAGCCTCGGATGTGCCCGGGGTAGAAGGAGAGACGACGGTAGAAAGAGTCGTTGGAGTCGAAAGAGTGACGCTGATCTGGCTAGTGGTGGGCGTGGCGCTGATGGCTGAATCCAACGGTGTGGAGATGGTGGAAAGAGTGGATGAACGGACGCATTTTCGTCTGCCTGCGCTGGCTACCGAACAGAAGAGAAGGGTGAATAGAATCGAGCGAGAAAGGTGCAGCGCCATCTTGGTCTTGGGGCTCTCCCACACTGACTAAACGAGTGAATAAAGAGATGAAGCGAGTAGGGGAAGAGAGGGCAGTCAAGAAGGAGGCCTGCCTTTTACATTTTCCGCCAGATCAGCTTTTCAATTATGATCTGCACTCCTGCAGCGTGACTATTGGGACGAATCGGTGATGGCCAACTCATCATTGGTGGGCTCCAATCTCGGTTCTCTCAATATTTCGGATCGGGACCTGATCGTTGACGCTAGCGATCATCTCGGCTAGTTACTTCAATAGCGGCCACGTTCTGGATGCGCTTCCGGGATATCCAGGCTTTGAGACTGGCGCCGCCTCTTGGTAAAGACTTAGTTCAATAATCACACCACCACAACTCGGCAGAGCCAAGCCGGTGACACCGTGATCCCCACCAATGGGAGCTGCCAATGAAAGATAAGCAGCTGTAGAAATAAGTTAGTGACAAATCAAAGAACGCAGGAACCTGGAACTAACTCACGACGAGCTTAGTGTTGTAGGGAATGAGCTTCTTCTCCGGTCAGGCACAAGTGTGACACCCACACCCCAGACAGCGCAATCATTGGAACCGTTGAGGGGGATACAGAAAACCGTGGCTGTTGAAGTGGCTCGGACAGGGCTGAAGAGAATCGGCAATGTTGACACCGGGCCTCTCTAGCTTGATTGATATTCCATACAAGCGTTCATTGCCGCCTCTGCCATGACGGCCGGCATGTATAGACATGTATCTGGTGATTTTTCCCCTCTCTAGAATATACGTGGAATCACTTCATTGAATCAATTAGCGACACATTGCCAAGTTGAGGCATGCTTCTATGCTTCTTGAACGCTTTGAAAGCTGATCGTGATAGCATTCGGTCATCTTTCTTGATCGCTAGTTCCCTGCATGAGCCCCATACTTGCTCAGTCCATGAAGTCTTGTGTATTTTGCGGTGCTGTATTGGGCCGAGGATAGGATGTTGCAGATAATGATATTCGGTTTTGCTGAATTACATCTTCTGCTGTGTATTCTTGAGGTTGGCGTCCAAGCCCATCCTGATAACATCCTTGCTGTGTTTTGGCCAAAATGGAGAAGCCGAAACTACAACATGCGATATTCCCAAATTTTCTCTGTGCTCTTCACACAATTATCGGATTTAGGGAGGCCAGTTCTCAATGCAAACTTTCCTCACATGAAGAGTGTGTTATGTAAGGTATGCACCGATAAGACGAGGACGAGGTCTTCGATAGAGGTGAAGCTTTCCAGTCTCGACGATGGCTTAAGGATCCAGCATAGCTTCTAGGGATCCATCACATGTTGAGTCCATGGTGGCAAAGTATAAATTTCACCAGGTGACACTTTTGAGTTTCATGCTTTATTTTCTTTTTAAGTCAGGTGGATATTTGACGTAGCAAACAAGTCATGCGACTAGATCATATCTAACTAAATCTTGAAGATGGGTCACAAAGTAGCATCCTGCGATGGGTGCGTCCCAGTGTGAAAATAGGCTGCAGTTCACCCTTGCCAGGGCGAAGTCCAAGAAATCCCAAGTCTATGCATTGCAGTAGAGCTGGGCCACGTTTTGATGTGCGCTGGGAGTACCATAGAAGTAGAGATGGTACCCTCCTCTGGACATGGGGCTCGAATATCCCGCGCGGTTTGGCTCATAAAATAAAACCTTCAGGTGGGAATTGGAGCTGGCATTAAAATCGGCTTTGTCGGTGTTGTACGGCCGAGGCTTGGTCATGTCGACCGTTATGCAGTCGGTGAGTCATCCATTGTGTAAAATCCAGCAACACCCGGCTCGCTTTTGTTCACGGCTCTCTGTGAGTGTCTGGCTGCATCC
Organism: Clonostachys solani; assembly: GCA_902141235.2. Taxonomy (NCBI): domain Eukaryota; kingdom Fungi; phylum Ascomycota; class Sordariomycetes; order Hypocreales; family Bionectriaceae; genus Clonostachys; species Clonostachys solani. The sequence goes on along the minus strand of CABFOC020000031.1, from coordinate 510,842 downwards.
CAGGCAGTGATGTTCTTTCGTTTATCCGCTGAAGCAGCAGTATCTTCAATCAGTGGCGGTGATCCAGTAGAAGAAGGCAGCACTGCCCAGTGCGACCAGAATAGTGAGGATGCTGGCACCAGCCCGATCACCGGCGGTGATGGGCCTGAACTCCCTCATATTCGGGTCCTTACTCTTCTCACCAGCATTGGGATTGCCCTTGGACGTGCCGCCCGTCTTGTTCGTCGTAGGCTCCTCCACATCGTCAATCAGCAAGGACGAAACCGCCGCCAAGACGTTCATGGCCTCCCCAGCACCGCTCGTGTGATCCGTCGTTACGGGGTAGAATTTCTTCTCCGACCAGTAGAATCCGCAAGCGCGGCCCGTATCGCCCCCCGTGCACTGGCTAATGGCGGCCTCGGTGGACTTGCGCAGCACGTCCTTGATCTTGTCGTGGGTGTGTGGCGCGACCTGGCCAACGACGGCCATCCAGCGGTGGAGGTAACCCTTGAACGACAGCATGTCAGGGGTGCAGGAGCCCTTATTGGGCTCACAGCTGGCTTCGTATGCGACATCCTCGGGGAAGAATCGTTTCAGAACGGCCTCGAGTAGCTTGTCCAGTCTTGTCTTCCACTTCTCGTCCTTGGTCTACATTCGAGCAGTTAGCGCGTTGAAAACGTGAAGTCGCCCGAGGCGAAACTTACAAATGCATGCATAAATGCGGACCCCTGCAAGAGGACGGCGGCATTGTAGGAAAAGGTTTGCTTGTCAATGTCGGTACAGTTGTGTTCAACATGGCCTCCGTCGTATACGTTCCATGTGTCATGGTCGATGTAGTTTACGGCCCATAGCCAATCCCAGGTCTTTTCGGCATTTTCGGCGTATGTCGCGTTGTCGGTATATCGAGCCAGTCGGGCACCCATGTTGAAGAAGATGCCATTGGAAATGGCTGGGAGAGAAGGGGGGGTTAGCAGGGCAATGGCGGACAAGGGAAAGCAGGTCTAAGTGTTGGGATTCCACTCACTGTTCTTGTAATTGTAACCAGTGTTGGTCGAAGGAATCTGCCAGCGCATTCCTCCATTGCACTCGGCGTCATGACGCTTGGGCTGAACCTGGGTATTCCATACAGCCTGGGCCAACTCGAGCCATTGATACTGGTCCTCGGGCGGATCGGGGAATTTGTTTTCGGCGGCGAGCAGGGCAGACATACCCCAGAAACCCTGGTCGTCGTTGCCCAGCGAAAGAGTGTGATTCTCGGGCATATAGTCGCCGTTCTCGCCAGTCTGATGCAGCATGCCCTGGGTCACAACAGCATTATAACTGGTGTCGCCCGTCAGCTTCCAGTAGTCGATGTAAGTTCCCATCATGGCGCCGCCCTGCCACCAGTAGTAGTCGCCCTTGTGCTCGGTCGGTGGTCCAGGAAGAATACCGGGAATCATGCCAGTCTGGTTGCCGGTGTATTGAAGCATCAGGTCGTAGGCAAGTGTTCGTGCGGATTGCTTGATCTCGTCTGCGACAGACAACATGTTAGTTAGAGTCGAAGGCAGCAAAGAAAAGTAGCTGATCGGGCCATCGGGAAATATCTACCTTTTGAGCTGATTTTATAATACTGTGCTGCGACGCGGATATCGAGAAAGAGCGACATGCACAGCACAAGCAGGCCCTTTGGCAGGGCGCCAAGCGATCGTGGTGGACTCATTTTTGGTGGGTTGTGTGCGGGTGATTTTAGGTTGGCGATGGGCTCGATACACCACAATCCAATTCAGTGGGGTTTTCCGCGGCGGTATCGGTACAGCGAAGGAAACACTGCGCATTAACCCGTTCTTTGTCGTCGAGGAAGCGAGCGATGGAGATGTACTCCAGTGGTGGAGGATAAGTACAGAGCGAGAGACACAAGCACGCAGAAGCAGAAACGAGAGCGAAGGATGGAGAGAGGGAAAAGACGACCGGTGGATACGAACGGCAAGAGGATGGATGGATCGTCTTATTTAGGAGGATGACGAGGGAGGAGGAATTCGCCAAGGGACGGGACGGTGCAGCAGCGGCAGGGAGGAACAAACTTACCTACAGGCTTTGGGTTTCCCGCTCTCCCAGACGAGACCAGAGTCAGCATGTCTGACCACGGCGCCAAGCCACTGCCTGGTCCCAGTCCATATGGCCTGGCTGGCTGTCTTGCCCGAGTCTGTCTTGCCTGCGCTGTCTGTCTGATTGTCTGCGGGGGTCAAGCGTATGACGTGTGACCCATCAAAACAAACACGGTTTCTTGATGTCACCCGCCCACAATACGAGGGCATAGCAAAGTATTATTGGCACCAGGCCCCTCCAGCCATGGTGCCGACGTCGATCAGTGGTCCATGCCCGCTCTGATCGGGGTCGGAGGTGCTGGGAAAGACGAGCATGCGATCAGTGGGGAGAGGCGGATGGATGGATGGAAACATGGAACATTTGGAAGGTTGAGGAAATGCCGTTCGCTTGCTTGCCCTGGCATTCCAGCGAGTTTAGGGGAGGCACCACATCACTATTAGCAGGTGCTCAGCTTCATGCCACTGATGCTTGGCGATGGATGCCCGCCGCCAGTGCAGAAACAGCAGATAGAGTGCCTACAAGCAGGGATCGCCTCCGCTATGACTTTATCAGCGATAAGGGACCTACGATTCTCAGCACTCTCCTGCCGGCTCTCGGCTGCATCTTTGGTTTGTTTCACATGATGCCACAGGCCAGTGGAAAGAAAGGAAAAAGTACGGCGGTCCTATGCCAACAATGGATTGGGATCAGGTCCTCCAATTTCCTCATCAGACACCAGCCGCCAGGTCTGTCAGCTTGTTTGAGGCTGTGCACCAGAGAGAGCATTTGATTGCTAATTCAGTGCCCACCCACATTCCATCCAGCCCTGCCGCCCTCCCAAAAATCCCGCCCTCCAACAAGGTTAAATCAAGCATGATCGGAACACGGGGCCTTTCCACCCAGTCACGCTCCCACACGGACAGCCATCATTCCAGAGCGCTCACACATCATTTAGCCGCAGGTACGGTAGGTACATGGCAGACCCCAATGATGAAATGATGCAGAGGTGCAGCATTTTCATGTCCAGCCGCTGGAAAAAGTGAGTGAACTCGCCTGCCACCCTGGTTATCGCGCCGTATTCTTTGCGACATCGTGTTTGAGAACTGCAGTCCCTGCTTAGCCACCAGCATTATTGTCGGCGTACATGCAGGCGCCATCTCGGACGTACTCGTACCAGCCCACCACCTGAGTCTTCCATTCAATTCTAGCCCGTCCATTTCATCCGACTCCTCCAGCACCAGCGCAAACGGCCCATCCAGCGTATCGACTGCGTATGCCATCAAATCAACTGATACGCTCAGAAAGTCCAAGGCCTCAGGTCTGCCTGCCCCCTGCTAGTGCCTTGGCCTCTCCAGGAGTCCAGAAGCTCCAGAAGGTCAGCCAAGCCGGAGTCGGCATCTGTCACCTTCGTCTTATCCATCACATGGATGCCCCATGCATTGCCATGCCATGCCCTTGCCATCATCTGCCAGCGCCGAGCCTGCTAATATTGCCCATTACATAATACACAGAACCATCTGCCGTGCCCTCGGCAACTTCTCAAGTACCTCCGTAGATCACGAAGGTGATTAGGTTAAACCATGCATATCCGTTGCCATTGAATCTCACATAAGTAAATCCATTTCTGTTAAACCAATTGCGATAGAAAAATTCTCCATTTAGCCAGTGCCGTAGCCGCGTTTCTCTTGACTAAACCACGGGTCTTTTGCCGGCTCCTGTCCCCCTTCCACGGGGCGCTCGGTTATCGTTTTATTACACGTCGATCACGGCGTTTTAACTCGGTGCGCTGATGCTTGTGCTTATATGCTTACAGCATCCCTGCATGATTTATTTTTCAGTTTCATTTTCTAGAATTTCCAGGAATGGTCATTGCATCGAGCGCTCTGGTATGATGGAGCTGGTCAGCCGCATCTGTTCAATAGCCGCAGCTCCAGGGTAGGTAGTCGGTCAAAAGGCCGCCGTTGCGCTCCTCTCCATTCAGGCTGATAGAGAGGTTGAAAATCTACTTTTGTATTTGCGTAATTCGAATACCGGATGGACTGTAAATAATACACAGTGCCTTTCCTAGGGAATACCTTGTATAGGCTAGATAATGGGTTGTGGCTGTATCATAATGGGGCTCTGGAGACGATGGGTCTATCACCCGCAAAGATTGGCCTCCAGGGATCGTTCACGATCGACAACCACTGCTCCCAAAACCGTAGGCTGCGCTTGATTTGACCAGATCCGGCCCCCTAAGCAACTTACTCATCTGACTGAGGCTGTGTAAACATTAATCTTACAACGGCTCACCGCACAAGCTTAACATTTTTAGAAGGAGACAACTCCTTCCGCCCACATCTGCTGATGTCTTGGACCAACGGGTGAACTTGGCTCGCAACCGTGAGCTTGAACTGCTACTCCCCTGGACACTGAAAGTGTTTGATTGAAAACTTAGTAGTCATCAGGAAATGATCTTCATGTGTGCACGAACTTAGTTTGCTTCAGGTCTCTTGGCCGTAATAGACAAGCATATGAGCTTACTTACTATACATTGGCAGCCTCCTAGTCCCCACAGACTTAAAATTAATCTATGTTATTCTTGAAATTCCGAGAATGGGATAATAAATGAGCAATATTTTCTACCTGTATCTACCAATGGATGAGAGCAATAATGATGCCAGACCCGAAAGTGCCCCCTCAACTCTGGAGGCTTCAATCCGTGGATATGATTCACCTCATAGAGAGTTGGGAAGTTGAATAACACTTCAGAAGAAGTCATACCTAAATAGCTAGTGAAAATTGTTCCAAGGAAGCTATGGATTGCCGAAAGCTCTAGGAACTAAGACTCGGCCCAACCTCTTCCCCCTTGTATTGGGGATTTAGTGTTCGCGGAAGCACCTCGACATTTTGACTAGGGGAGTTCAAAGATAACCTAACAGAGTGTTAGATTACAAAAATGACGTAAATAGTATTATTGATGAGTATTCTCCCTGAGCAATAATAGACGTGAGATAGACGAAAAGTAATGAAATCGGGCAAGCTTGTTAGGATTAAATCCAAACTTTGGATGCAATACATTGGATCCTGACCTGTGAATTTCATACTGCCATTATGAGCTCCATTTATCAACCTTTGGTCATCCAAGGCTGAGGGCGGGTGTTTGCGTGCGAGCAGCGACCTGAAACCATATCAACTTGTATCGACGATGTGCGGCGGAACTTCATCCCCTCAAAACAATGGAAAACACAGCGGTTCAAGGTAGATATTGTCTATTGTCATTCTATGAAAGTTCTATGCGAGCAGAATCTTGATCTGCTTGTTCTGATATGCCCTTGAAGGGCTCTTTATAAATCCAAGAAAAGAGTAAAGAGAGCACAGGCCAAGGCCATCGTGCCAACGCTGTTCACCGTAGCGCCATTATCATTAATAACATTAGTTTTACTGCCACCGCCATCATTATCTCCATCTCCGCCTGATTTGTTGGTATTCGAGTCTCCGCCTCCGCCATTACCGCTGTTGTTGCTCTCGTCATTGGATGAATTGGTCGTCGACATGCTCGTCGAGTTGGCATTTTCCCACGTTTTGTTGTACGAATATCCCGGGTTCTCGATAATCGTATCATTGACCTGCGAGCCAGGGCCGTTGGTCGAGTTCCGCACGCAGACGGACTTGTCGCCGCCAGCAAACTTGGCTGCTGTCTTCCACAGCATGGAAATATCGCGCACCATATCCCCCGTCCAGAACAGACGGCAGTTGGCAGCCTCGTAGACGAATTGGCGGGGCATGTTGGGACTCTTCGGTAGGATCGAGTCGAGCATGTTGACGCCGGCGGCCCTCGTGTCCACGAACCACGGCGCATCGCTAAGTAGCCCAGGAAGGTTGGTGATATCAGCAGTGGTAACACCGATCTTGCCGAGGAAGGTGTTAAACTTGCTGCCAGCGAGGCTGCGTATATTGTTGATCGTGTCCGTGGTACCGCTGATGTAGGAGAAGGTCCTGTCATTACTGCCTCTGGTGCCGCCCACGCCCTGCATTGGTCCGCTCTGAGGGATCCCGCCGACGACGACTGTCTTGACGGAAGCGTCAGTCTTCATCATTGCCGCGAACGTGTGGCAAGTGCTGGCGCAGTATCCGTCGGTGAGCAAGATGATGTCATCGGCTTTCCAGGGCTGCTCGTAGCTGATGACGTTATCGCCGTAGTTGGCAATGTAGAATCCAAGTTCGTCCGCGATAGCCTTGCTCGAGTAGTCGTATTGCGCATGATTTGTGAAATTATCCTCCGTATTACTGCTTTTGATGGGACCAAAGAACTCGTTATACGACTTCCACTGCGTCCCACCCGTTGTCCTGGTAAAGCCCTTGTTGAGAAACCCTGAATTGTTGTAGAAATTACGAACAGGCTGAACGATGGTGTTGTCCAACACATTATCCTTATTCTCGATGAGGCCAGTTATTAGGTTTCCATATGTCTTCAGCTCGGATATAGCACGAGCTCGAAATAATGGAGTTGGCTGGATCCGAGGGAAGAACTGACGGAACACGTCAAAGGCGAGAAAAATGGTGCCGCCGCCGTTGCCGGACAAGTCGATGACGATCTTGGTGGCATTGGCACTCTTAGCCTGCTTGATAAACGACTTGACAGTCTCGCTGAAAGTTGCCGCGTTTGCCAGACTGTTGGCAGCAAAGTTGGGAATGCTCAGCACACCGATCGACTCATCCTCGAGCACATACCCAGAGACGGTTCCTCCGACAGAAAAATTGGACTGCACCACAACAGGGTTTCTTGGGTAGCTTCTGTATGGGATGTTGGAGCGAGGACTGCCGGGGGCGCCTTCGACCTCGGTGATCTTGATCGACTCGGGGATGATGTTGTTCACGGACAGGGTCTTGACACTGGATGTTTTCTCGTTGGTGACCCTGCCCTTCTTGATTCCTTTCGCGCTGGTGTACGAGTAGTCGGTGAGATTGATCGATGCTCCGGCCTTGTACGCCCACTCGAAACTGCTTCCATTCTTGAATTTCCCCTGTATCGACTTGCCATTGTAGATGGTCGTGGACTGGAAGAAGTCGTAGGCAATCGAGCTGTCGCCGCTGGTACCTGTTCTGGAGAATTGGTTCGCAGAGTTCACCATCAACTGGTTCCATTCGGCATGCGGATCAATCAGGCCCATGGCGGCGGCGGTGCGTTCCAAATACGATCGTAGATAAGAGAATGGCGACTGGCCTTGCAGTTGAACGATGGGGGACGCATTGCTGACTTTGCCGATGATGTCCGAGTTGGCGTAGATCTCGGGGATTTCCTGGCCGTCAGAGGAGATGGAAACCAATCCGTCCGGAAGAAACCAACTGAACAGCCCAATTACACCGGCATTGTAGCTGAGGTGACCCTCGTGTGCGTCTCGGATGACCGCCTGGATATCAAGCTCCAGCGCGTATTGGTTGCTGTATGCTCCGTCCTTGATCTTCTTCTCAATGGCGTCCAGTCTTCCCATGACGTCAACGGGCAGCTGCTGATACGATTTCGGAGGATTCTTGAGGTACGCCAGCGTGCTCTGGAAGGAAAAGTATTTCTTGATATAAGCCAGCATGTCCGTGGCATCTTGCGTATCAAGAGACACGGACGTGACACACTGGAACGCGAGCTCGGCATCGAACCCAGCCAGGTACCGAATATCGCTCGGGAAAGAAAGATCGAGACTCGAGGCCAGCTTGAGTTGGTCGTCGGCAATTTGCTTACACGGGCTGCTGGCGGCGGCGCAGAGCTGCACCGCAGCGAGCCACGAGACCACCCCGAACCCTTTGCAACGCATCGCTCAAAACACGGAAAGGAAATTAACCGTCGCAGTTGACGAAGAAATCTGGAGAAACAAGGGAAAATCAAGAAGAGGCATCCCAGCAGGAGAGAGGCCGGAGATGTAGCAAAACGGCCGACCAGGGGCTGCCCCAACTCCTGCAATTTCCCCCCACCCAGTTTCAGGGTCGTTTCGAACGCGCCATGTGCTCGTGGGATCAGCGAATCAAAGCCAATGGGATCACGTATCTAGTTCAGGTAGGCGCCCTTTTTGCTTCACCCCATGCACGCAGGATGCGTTGTCCAGGCCTAGATACGAGTTTAATAAATGACTCCTACTGGCAACCGACCGCAGGAGGATCTAGACGCAATTCGTTGACTTGCCCACGTGTCGACGACAGCTGCGGGTGATCGGTCTTGTTCATAAAGAGCCTTGCGGTGTTATGCAAATTCGCTACACTATGTGACAATTATATACACTGAATTATAGATGTCTAGCCAAAGATTGATGCGCACCGTAGACCGAAGACGATCGAAACCTGCAAACTTGAACATGTTATTTGGCTCTATGGAGTTGCCTTTCCATGCCACTTCCTCTGCCTTTTAAACTCTCGCATTCCGACATACCGATACAGACAGATTCGATGGAGAGCCGGCTAATGAGGAGCGCAGTGGAGATACTAAAGGTGCATGATTTATCAATTCACCATAGGAACAGCCTAGTGGCCCTTGGTTGAATAAATTTTGGAAACTACTATACTGCCACTCACAAATGTCATGAGGTGGGAAGGTTGGTAGGTTATACAGCGACGTTTCTTTAGCCACCCTGGAGGGTGCAAATGAGCCATTGTCTTGAATTTGGACGTTTTCTTTACGGGCGCATTTGGATTATAAAAGTCAATGACTGAATCAGAATTAAGAAAATAAAAAACTCTCATGCTTCGCTGGATGTATGTCCTCAAAAATATGACTAACCTCTGCTCTCTGCAACAAAGCACAGAATTCAAACCCAGGCAGTCTAAGAATTTGTCATTGTTGTCGAATCATTATCTTAGTTGATAAATACGTGAAGCCATTTAGAAAGGGTATTTTGGTAGCTGTAGGAGCGTGCCCAGGTGCCAGTGTACGTGAGCTGCATAATATGTCCTTTTCCCACCCAGCTTGGACAAGCTGTGCAGTTGAGAACTCGCAACCACAACCACACATAAATTATTCTGCTTTGACATTTTTTGTTTTCTTCGTATCCCACCAACGATCATATGCCCCAGATGGCGTGTAGACCCGTCTCACCGGTTGGACTCCAAGCAGCCAGCCAATCCATGTAGCTAGATAGAGTATTGCATGAGAGGCGACCTGGTCCACCTGTTTCCCGATGATGGGTACCAGGTTGTTGGCATTTGAAAACGCCGGAAAGTTGTCTAGATGATAGAAAATGACAAACAAGTTGAGAGTGATCCAGAAGCCCTGAAAAACGTCGCGCACAAAACGAGGGACCCATGATAGTGTCCAAGCATATTTGTTGAGAAATGAAGGTGGGTTTAGGATAACTCCATTTAGATTCCAAAAGAAGACAGATTTCTCTTCATCAGCCGGATCTGTGCGCTCGACAACGATCACTTCCCCCTCAGGGCCAGCACGCTGCCACTCGTGCCATACGAAGCGATCGATTCTAACCTCCGGTTGTTCGCCGTCGGTGGCAGTGACAACCTTCCACGTATCACCTACTCGAGCCCGGATACTGCCTTTGATAACTCTCAAAAACTCGGTATGAGACTCATGCCAGTGGAGGCCACTAGACCAGGTGGATGTCGGCGGGAGAGTAATGCGAACAGACCCGGGAGTTGACAAGTCGTAGATAACCGCGTTGGGCAGCTGCCGCGTAATGACTTTTGGAATTTCGTTACTCATTGTAACAACTCGTCGCGTGTGTCTTGCTTAAATGGAAAGTAATTGAAGATACGCGAGGTTTTGTATTAGATATATTAAGGACAGATATATGAAAAACGATATGAATAAAAGCGTAGTGCTTCGTGGCGCTTGTGAATCATCAATATAAGCAGCACGTGATCCTCTTAGTCGCTGATGAGGACCTTGATTTCTAATCAACATCTTCTAGAGTCTATCTTTAGAAAATAAAAATGAAAAAAATGCAGCCATGCTGCATGATGCTGACAAGAGACCTGGGGAAGTGATTAATAATGCTTCATCAACTTTGATATCTGTTCTGTTTCGGCCACGCAGTTGCTTGGTAGGGTGATTTACACTGGAGAGAATTTGGAGTGTGGAAGGATAAGCTTCTTCAAAGACGATTGTGGCTTTTTTGTTTTGCCGTGATTGGGTGGTCGAGCATAAGCTGCAATTGGCTCTGCCGGTGGCGAGACAGATTCTTGGTGTTGAGTTGGGACTTTGGTTGTGGTGTGGTTGCATACGAGGGTAGCAGCATCCCGACCACAACCGAGAACGGCTTCGATTGCCATAGATATGTTGACTTGTGAAGAGCCACGCACTAATTTCTAGTGAAAGCTCGCGATGCCTCGGCAGCTGACCCGCTGAAATAGTGACGAGAGAATTCAGGCTAATCCCGAGCATTTCCTTTTCGAGCCAGAGCCGATGCGTGGGTGAGATAGTGCAACCCTTTGTCGTGTGGGAGCAAATCACAAAAGACCTTTTATCAATTCATGCAAGTTTGAGCGGAATGTGACCCCCAATAAGCATACAAGTAGCTGCTCACTGGAATGGGATCGCACGTTCCTCTCGAGCCAGTGAACTTCGTCCGCCATTGTGAGAATTACGGCGTGAAAGAAACAAACACACGGTCCCCGACGGCAGTGCAGATGGATATTATCCCATATCTTGCTGCCATTGGGGCTTTGCTCCTGCCTTTTGTCATTCACAGATGGTATCGGAAGCTGTTTTCACCCAGTCTCCCCCCCGGGCCGCGTGCAATTCCCTTTCTTGGAAGCGTTTTTGACCTGCCCAAAGGTGACATTCCAGACTTCGAACACTGGCTTCAGTATAGAGAGAAATATGGCCCGATATTTTCACTGAGTGTCATGGGGCAGACCATTATCGTCATTCACGACAAGCAGGTCGCCCTGGACCTTCTCGAGAAGAAGTCCCTCATCAACTCATCACGTCCCTGGATGGAATTTGCCGGAGGCCTGTGAGTTTCACACTTCCAAATATAATCTCTCATCTCATATATCGTTTGAGCCTCATGTTGACCTTGCATAATTCTGGTAGCGTTGGGTTCGTTAATTTCACTTCAGCGGTGCCGTACAACGAGACCCTCCGTCTCCATCGCAAGTTTATGCATCAACAAATGGGCACCAAAACAATAGCTGCAAGTTTTCGCAAGGACCAAGAGAATGAGGTTTCTTGGATGCTTGAAAATATCATGGACCGACCAGAAGGTCTCATTGACCATCTACATAGGTACGTCCCGCTGCTTCCCTTTTCTTCAATTATCAGTTTCAACTTGGGTTCTCCCATCAGTCTCACAATTTACAAACTGACAAAATCAATAGAGCTGCCGGTTCTTTCATCATTAAGTTGACGTATGGATATTCAATTGATGTCTCCCGCCCCGATCCGGTCCAGCGTCTAGTCATGCGTATGGTGTCCATCTTCAACGAGTCCGCCCAGCCCGGAGTCTGGGCTGTTGACATGTTTCCTGCTCTTCAGTATCTTCCTGACTGGTTCCCTGGCACTTCATTCAAAAAGGTGGCCGGTGCATGGAGAGAAGAGGTCATGGCAGCGGCAGAGAAGCCATATCAATTCGTCAAAATGCAAATGCGGACTAAAAGCCACCAGCCTTCCTACGTGTCCAAGGCGCTCGAGCAGTGTGGTGAGGACCCAAGTGCTACATATGAGGCAGCGGTGAAATTCTCTGCCGGAGCGATGTATGGCGGAGGTTCCGATACCACTGTCTCTACCCTGAGCTTTCTATTCCTTGCCATGGTCAAATTTCCCGATATTCTCCGCAAAGTGCAGGAGGAGATTGACAGAGTCGTAGGCCGGGATAGGCTGCCGCAGTTTGAGGACCGGCCAAATTTGCCATATGTTGAGGCCGTTGTCAAGGAGGCATTTCGGTGGCATCCGGTTGCTGGGATGGGAGTGCCACATGCGAGCGACGAGGACCAGATCTACAATGGCTACTCGATTCCCAAAGGTGCTATTCTGCTGGCATCAGTTCATGGGATGACCCACGACCCAGAAGCCTATCACGACCCTGACAGTTTCTTCCCAGAGCGATACGACGAGCCTTACAATGAGCCAGATCCAAAGGAGATCGTTTTCGGTTTCGGACGTAGAATATGTCCTGGGAGATACTTTGCTGATTCAATGGTATATCTAGCAGCCGCTCAGACTCTGGCTGCCTTCGACATCGTCAAAGCGACTAATGACCAAGGCCAAGAAATCGACCCCACGGTGAAGGTGCTTCCTGGTGTTATATCTCACCCGGCAGATTTTCCTTTCAGGATTACTCCTCGAAGCGAGAACTCCAAGAGCCTTATCTCGGCGAATCTTGCACCAGGGCAAGGAGCCATGAGCGATGCCAAGATATTTGAGCAGAATGGTTTCATGGACTGATGCAGTTTACTGTCTTGACTGTCTGAAGGAGGTAATTTTGGTTCATATCAGCGTGTATCTTCAAGCTGGAGCTCTTCTTCGGTCATGTTTTCCCTGCCGTGACCAGTAGCGGCGACCGCGCCATTATCAATAAGCGAGCATTCATCATGTCGTCCCACGATCCAGTTGTGTTCCAAGTCTTGAATCCTGCAGTGTGTGTGCTAAGCTCACTATTAACTGTTGCTGACACAGGGCGTTTCATCCTCTGCATTGACCAGCTTTACTTGTCTGGCTGCAATCTGAAAACAGAGAAACATAATTTAGTTGCTTAGCCTGGGCCATGGAATATTGGAGGACCTTATAATCCCCGATTGTTACTTAATACCGGAGTCTTCTCTCTATTGGAAGACAGCACTGCAAGTAGAGAGATCGGGCTACTTGAGATTTATGATTGATCATCCTCCAGCGCAGGAAAAGCCAACTCATGGTGGGCTACGCCGCGGCAGGGATCGCGATGATTCATGGTTATTTTTACATGCCGAGATCCACAAGATGCCCCTTATTAATTACCACCGTCATCATCTCCGGAATAGATCGATCAGCTGGTTTCATTGAACGCGTGTCGTACATATGTCAACTGACTGGCCCCTCGGGATCGATCTTCATTGCTTGCGTCCGTCATCACCAGATCACATACTCAAGATGTTGATGCGAATTTCCCTCCTTCTCAGCTTGGCAGCGAACTGCCTTGCCACCCCGACGCCGGCGATACGGGATGAAGCCCAGACACCTCTGGGCACATGGCTCTGGGAGTCGACGATCATCTCCGACACAGCAAAGGTCGCCGAATTCTTTGATAACACGGTATCGAGAGGGCTTCAACGTGTTTTCGCGCAGGTCAATCCCGATATCCAGACTAGCGACTGGCAGAATTTCATCACTCAATGCGCTAGCAAGGGCATCAAGGTTGAGGCATTGATTGGGAACTCGCAATGGGTTATCGGCACTGGGACGCCATCTTTACAATCTCAGCTCGATTGGATTAAACAGTACCAGGCGGCTGCCATAACGAATTCCGGTTTTGCTGGTATTCACATGGACGTAGAGGTAAGATCCAAAGAGCAGCATCCTGCCTATGCTATACTGATGTGTTATGTGTCTACAGCCCTGGGGACTGGACGATTGGGAGGCAAACAAAGCAAAGTATATCGAAGGCTGGGAGGAAGTTGCTCAGAAGGTCGCATCTCTGGCTTCGTCACTAGGCATCACCGTCGCAGCTGATCTCCCATTCTGGGCCAATACACTCGACAGCACTACTGAAGGCCAGACCATGGATATTTGGATGCTCAACTTGCTCGACTATGCAACTTTTATGACCTACCGCAACACGGTTCCTGCTTTCCTGGATATTGCTGCTCCTGTCCTGGCTGCTGGAAATCAGGTTGGTAAGCCTGTCTGGCTGGCCGTAGAAACAATACAGCTGCCAGAGGACAACCTTTCTTATTATGGGCAGCCCGTCAGTAAGCTACAATCCGACCTGGATGAAATCGCTGCTGCGGTCCAAGAGCAAAGCAGCTTTGCAGGCATTGCTGTACATGACTACGATGGATGGTCAGCATTGCCTCGAACTGCGTAAGACAGCCGGCATGCATAGCCTCGTGGTATTTACTCTTAGCTTCTTGTATCTATTCTCTGATCCGGTACCGCCCCTTTACCTGGAAGAAACTGGCAGCCCTAATGGAAGTTTCCCACCACATGTCTTATCTGTAAGGAAGTTACAGTACCGATACTTGATTATGTTGTCACTGTTGCAAGTGTTGTAAGGGAAGAGCCAATTCAGAACTCGGCTCTAAGTCGTGACATTGTGCCGTGTTAATAATCCAGCGGTGTCTAATAATTTGCAACAGCTTCCATGCACCCCGGGTCCAACTGCTCAAGCTTCGCAGAGACCTCTTCCCAAATTCGATTGCCGATTGCTAGAGCCTTTTCATCCTTCATCCAATCGGGCACAAAGTAGCTGGGCCTTATATTAGCACACTCGATCGATTCATAAGGGTCAGAAATGATAACTCACTCCTTGATTTCGCATTCCGAAAGCACTTTTCCGTGGCTTTCCCTCCCAGCAACCAGGCCATGAAGTAAAGTACGGCTCCCCATCTCGGCGGTTCGGCCCATGATCATTCGAGCCATTTTGACTTGTCGACCAACAGGGCCATGAGCATTGCGGTCGAGTTCCGTGTAGCAAATTCCGGGGCTCACGAAATTAACGATGACGCCGGATTTCGTGACGGGCGTGCGATGGGCCAACTCTCTCAAAAACATGTATAAGAGAAATTTGGAGAATGGATAGCTAGAAAACATTAGTTTGGAAACAAATACTGAGTGGCTGGTGACCAAAAGCCGGAAAATACTTGCAAATGGTGGAATAACGGTTCCCACTTCGCCTGATCGGCGACATCTTCCAAAATGTTACCAGAACCAAGCTTATCATAACATGATCTCGCCTCTGGAGAAAGCGCCACAATGCTGCCGATGATGGTGATAGGCACATCTGCCTCGTGCTGCTTCCCCATCTCCCGGAGAAAGGGGATGAGCAGCACCGCCATGTAGATAGTTCCGATCACATTCACCGCCACATTCATCTCCAGACCATCCTTCTTGTTTGGAACGACCCATTCGCCCATTGCCACAGCAGCATTTTCAACGATTCCGTCGACTCTGTCCAATCCTTTGATTTTCTCGACGAACGACTTGACGGTTTCGAGCTTGGAGAGATCCATATGCCAAACTTCAATCACACTCTTTGAACACCCGGTTTGGCTTTCAATAGTAGCCCTGGCCTTTTCTCCAGAGGAAGTATTACGCACTCCCATAATTATCTGCCCAGCGCCCATGGCAGCGAGATGCTTCACACATTCGAAGCCCAGGCCAGTGTTGGAACCAGTGACAATATAGGTTTTCCCTGCACAATCTTCCTTCTTCAAGGAGATTGGCAGATTTTTGTACTGAGCTCGGAGGACGGTGAAGAATCCCAAAGACATGATGGAGGTTTGTAGGGGTTGACTGTGGCGTAACGTGACAAGACAAGTCTATGTTGTGAAGAGCAGTAAATTTACTAATGATGAGGGTTATATTGCTTGTTTCTGCATTTGTAATTTTTGTAGATTTTACGGCGTTTATATAGTTTGAGAATTTGGCCCTGATGCTTGGAACTTGAAAACGTACCGGCCTTTAGGGACCGGAATTCATAAAACCGATTTCGTTAGAGCAAATCCCGGCGCCTTGATGGTGGTGGGTCTTGGCCCGGAAGTCCGTAAGTCCGTCAGTCTGTTTATCACTTGAAAAACGTGTCACTGAGAAGAATCATCCCCTCATTTTTTATATCATATTAACTTGGATCGAGCAAAAAGAAGAATTGGCACTTTTGCACTATTCGAAATGAATTGATTATTTTAAGGGTATATTGCGTCCCGGAGCTTGTTCTGGGGGGGTGTTGAACTCTTGTCGATTATTGTTAATGATAAGATGAGACAATGAAGGGGGAGAAGAGTGACTCGGTGTCTTTGATTACTTTCTCTGTGTGTCTAATAATACAGTCGATGATTGGAGAGATTGGCCATTGGGATCACACAACGGTTCTTTACGTGGTTTGTATGTCTTCCCACATCGGCATAACACCTCTGGGCATTCCCCGACCCCTTCTTCCTTTTTAACATTACCCGCTGGCTCTAGAGGGATCCCAATGTCTTGATGGCGTACAAGCCCACAATTACGCAACAGAATCCCATCCCACCCGTTGATTTCGCAGCCGCCAACTCCATGGCTGTGCCATCAGACGAGGCTAAAACCATCAGAGAGCTGATGACGTCAAAGGCGTCGACGGCGATGCCTGTCCATATGATACGACGCAGGTCCTTGGTAGACTCAGGTTTGTTGAGTGTAAGCACTGTCAGACCGCCAATGGCGGCCTCGCGGACACCAAACGTACGGGCCAGAAGGGTGACCCCAGGCAAGGATTCCCATTGGAGAACGCCGGACATGGCAGAGGGCGCGAACACGCAGCCTGCGCCGGCGGCAAAGCGGCTTGCTGCGAGGGCATAGACGAGGCCTGAGCTCAGAGATGACAGTTGGGTAGTCGATTGGGGGGAAGCCGATGCCATGGTGAGTTAAAAGAAGATAGTGGAGGGGTGGGACAGGTTTTTTTTGGATTGGATTGGTATTGGTGCAAAGATCGAAAACTAGTTGCGTGTATAGAATATAGATGAGCTATTGATCAGTTATGGTTGAATAGGATCTATATTTTATACAGATTATCTACTAGCATAACGGCTTAGCATAACGCCATGTAAGGCATTTGCGTTATGCTGCTGATGTGTTGCATGCATAGCTATGTTGCATCAAGGCTGGGCATCGTTCTAATAATCCTGCGGACCAGGCTCATACCCCATATTCTCTATAATTGCAAAATTCACCAACTCGGGGTTGAAGTTTGCATGGCAGAAACTGACGACCATATCAATGCCTAAGAGGTAGCGAACGTTAGTGAATGCAGGATTGGGACAAACTGGTATTGACGTACCGCATCCTCCACCACCAGCCGTCCACACGGCTGGCTTAAGGGAGGATTTACCCTCGTACGGCTTGGGTGAGCTCACCCAGCGCTTATCAACCCATTTGACCTTGTCATGGGTTTCCTTGGCAGAAGCATGGAATGGCCTGTTGGTGGTCGCCTCGATGCCATTGAGCACACCCGAGCTCGCCAGCCACATGCTTCCAGTAGAAACTGTCAACCAAACGGGGGTCTTCTTCCAGGCTTCCTTCATGAACTTGTCGGCAGCAGCGGGGCGATGGTTCTTGGACGATCCGCCGACGATCACGATGTCGAGGTCGCGGGGACACTGGTCGTAGGTCATGTTTGGGGAGTAGGTGAGGCCCGTGGTCATGACGGTCGGCTTCAAGGTGGTGGAGAGGAAGTGAAGCTTCAAGGCGGGCGCATGGGGTAGGAGCTTCTTTACTTGCGGCGAAAAAATAGCTGCGGCTTGAATCGTCTCAAAGCGCATCCTAGCCAGGATATCGGCCCCGATCAAATCAATGAGCTGGACAGTGTCCATCATGATTCCAATTTGTAAGGTTTTGCTGGCGCTCGCCATGGTAATGGAACTCAGTGTTGTATGAAAGAAGGATTTTGCCGAGAGAGTCTTGAGAGTCTTACTATCAGGAAGGTGTTGAGGGTATCATAACGGCATGAAAGAGGAGTAGGTGGTGTTGATTGATTTTAATCGCCCATTATATACTTAATTCTCTTCATTGTGTTGAGATGTCGGGTTTGGCATCTTCCATTGCTGTTTTGCACTTTGTACTCGAACTATCATCCTTTATGCTTAATGCTTATGCGATTGACAAACGAATAAAAGATGAGAGTTCTTCTGGTCTTGACTATCCAAATTGGCACTGTACGTTGATTGCAAGCCATTGAGATCTTTGTCTATACCTCTGGCCCGCCACACACTCACTCATCTCGTCAAATCTAGCCCAATTAGAGAAGAGATACAATTAGTGGTGACGCGGCAGACCCCGACAACCTGGTCTTCGGCTGCTGTTATCAGAGAATTCCGATCATGGGCAGCCTTTTGAGACGAGACTTAGCAAGGGCTGAGTGGTGGTCGGATGGTTTAAGCGAGAGCATAATCAAATTTGGCGCTCAGCTCGTGGCCACACATCGTTGAATCACATGTGCTGAGTTCGCTGCATTTATGAACTCGGCCAAGCCCAGAACGGCCTGCGTTGTCTCTCATCCCAATGACGTGTGTGCTCTACTCATACATCGGATACGCTGGCTACGTGTCTTGTTCACCTGTATGAGTCGCCTATCACTGCTGCTAGTTGCATAAACAAAACTATTGACGTCGCTCCTGCAAAGCTGGCCATGGAAGGTTGCCGGTGTGGATTGACTCTCTGCCGAGCTAAAAGTGGTGTTGATGTACCGCTGTGTTACGCTGGGAAAATACTTGTGGGAATCGCAGCAGCATCTATGAGAAAGAAGAGTGCCGTTGCTCTCTTGAATAGCGCCGTGTCGGCAATGTGGTGACGTGATGAACCATCGCCGGCGCAAGGCCATATGCTTCGAGAAGTTATCATTAATCCCCAGAGAGCACTTGGAATGATCCAATTCCAACCCTGAAGAGTGAAGCCATTAGCGGTGGCAAGAGGGGATTTGGAATCATCATCTCGACATGTTAAATGGTCATTTGCAACCGTTGCCAACCCAATAGCTCCTAGAGAATACTGGACTTCTTGCTTTGGAAGGATGGTAGGGTATCCCATCTTCATCATTTCTCGCTTGTATCAAGAAGTTACTGAGTAAATATCGATGTAGAAAAGAGACTGATTGATGTAAAGAGAATTCAATATCAAGAATAGGGGCTTTAGGTGAAAGAGGTGCTAGAAATCGGTCAGCCATGGAAAGTACCCAGCTTGGTGGCTGGACATCTAGTTAGAATGACCAAGCTTTTTGACGTCAAATAACTTGCTGGGTGTTCTCACTGTAAAATTGGTAACCTTGAAAACGAGCTATATCCTTATTCCTATGGAATAATCCCAGGAGAACCGTACTTCGGACCACCCTGAGTGTTCTCAGTTTAGTGAGCTCATTTATCACGCCATAGATGTCTTGAGAATTCATAACTCGACGAGAAAGCCTTGTTTCCATCGGTAGCCACCTGTAGCGTATTTTGGAAGTTCTAAGCCCTTCCTGAAACACCAGGTTAGTAGCTCGGACCCGTTTCGAATCTTGTAAAACGACCCAATCCGCTGCTTGGTACTTGGAAACGTACCTGGGCACGATTAGCACGGCACGATCATATGTGCCATCGCTGGCGCCACGCTTTGGAAAGTGGTGCTATCCTACCGCAGAAAGGAGAACTTTGAGCCACTAAGAAGGTCAGGAAAAACCACCACCCCTGGGGTTCATAATTTCCTAGATGGAGACATTCATCTGATATTGACGGGAGTCTACCAACCTTAAACGGCTTGTCCCATCCTGGTCTATGGAGTGAGAATCCCCGTCTCCCGATCAGGACCAGCTATCCGCATTTACATGGATAGCAAATGTTTGAGAAGATTGGAGAGAAAATAAAAAGAAAAGGATATAAGTTATCAAATCGGATGGAATCTATGCGAGGTGAGCTTTCTTGCTCATCTGCCTTCTTGGAGCTCGGGACTCTGCCGTTCCTTGAGAAGTACACCCACTCACCAAATCCCTCCTTTAACCAACTCTTGGCTAGAACGAGAATAATCAACCAAAATGAAGTTCATACTATCATTAGTTGGACTCACAGCCCTGGCGGCTGCGGCGCCATCCAACATCCGCGATATCGAGCCGACAAGGACTCTGGAGAAGCGAGCTACGACTCTGTGCGGTCAGTGGGACTCGGTTGAAACCGGCGGCTACACCATTTACAACAACCTCTGGGGAAAGGACAGCGGAAGCGGCTCTCAGTGTCTTACCGTTGACGGGATTAGCAATAGTCTGTTGAAGTGGTCTACAACCTGGTCCTAGAGTGGTGGGGAGACAAGTGTGAAGTCATATCCTAATGCTGTGATCAGCGCGTCTGCTGTTCGAGTCTCAACCATTTCTTCTATCCCCTCCAAATGGCAGTGGACGTGAGTAATTTACTGCACCTAATCGAGAATTATCCGATACGTATGAGGCTGGCTGGTTCTTTTAATAGTTACAGCGGATCCGGAGTCGTGGCCAACGTTGCCTACGATCTTTTTTCCAACGCTGACTGTGGAACCACCCCTGAATTCGAGATTATGATCTGGCTGAGCGCTATAGGAGGTGCCGGTCCCATTAGTGCTACCGGCTCAGCCATCGCCACCGTCACTATTTCCGGAGCATCATGGAAGCTCTGGAAGGGCACAAATAGTCAGATGACCGTATTTAGCTTTGTCGCCGAATCTGCGCAGAACAACTTCAGCGGTGACTTGAACGACTTTATCAAGTACCTCACGCAGTCACAGGGATACTCTGGCTCTCAGTGTCTCTACTCGATCGGCGCTGGCACCGAGCCCTTTGTAGGTAGCGATACCCAGTTCACAACCACCGGATACAGCGTGTCCCTCTCTGCTGGCTCCTCCGGCAGTGACGAAGGAAGCAGTGGGGATAGCGACAGCGGTAGTCAAACGACAACAACTTCTGCTGCTCAGGCCCAGCCTACTGCTACTGGCACAAATTGTGCCGGAATTTGGGGCCAGTGTGGTGGTGAGGGCTGGACCGGAGCCACTTGCTGCAGTCAGGGAACTTGCACCTCCTCAAACCAGTGGTACTCCCAGTGCATCTAGCTTTAGTAATGGACGCACGTAATATAATGTTGGAAACTGAGCGCTCCCCAGATAGTTGGCATGGATACTTCATGGCGTAGTACCTACTAGTTGATATATTTGCCATGCCCAAATCTGCTATCCCAGATATTACGCTAGAAGTTCGAGGCAATGATGTTAGTCGCAGAGATGACTTCTAACACGAAGTTGCTTAAATAAATATCTCCATTTACTCTCGATACTAGAACTCAGTTCACCAAAGTAACTAATGTCGAATTGAACTTTTACAGCCCCTCACCAATTGTTCTACTGGATTTCCTTATATTTCCACCAACCAAAGGAGCAGCCTGAGATCTGAATATAATCATTTCCAAGAACGAAACATCTTGAGTAACAACCATATTTGACACGCCGGAATCCAGGACCATGTCGAGGTTTTAATTGGACCCGGATCCCGATTTTTCGTCGTCGATAAGCGATCAGTAAAATAACCTCTTACACCGATTAGAGAGGAAGGCAATGTGTACATTAAACACCATGGATAGGAGCTTCGCCAGCAGGTCCCCAGAGAGAGCGCTCAATTAAATGCTCCATCTTCCCACTCTCCTTGTCCACTTTGGCAAACATGAAACATTCAAAATGCGTAGGTACGTCATCGACCTTGATTGTTCCTGTCATGTGAGCCGACAGAAGATCACCGTCGCGGAGAAATTCATGCCTATGGTCGGTGAGCACGGTGAGAAGTGATGGGTTATTGGGAACGGCACGCACACGACTGGCTTATATTCACTGGCCTTAGCACGCCACTGGGCGATGTCCTCAACGTAGGTGTCGTACGCAAAGCGCTTCCCATTCATGACCTGGTAAAAATCGGGCGTGGACAAGGCTTCCGCGTAAGCCTTGGCTTCGTTTGGAGCGCCTGAGAGACTCCACTCCATGGCGCGCTGGAAGCCTTCGCGCGTCGATGTATATTCGGACATGTTAACGGTGCTTAATATGAGAAGAGCAGGCCTCAATGAAAGGTAGCCGAAAAAGATGGCGAGGGGGAAGGGCCGTTGATGATTTCCAGGAGATAAACTGAATGTTGAGGGCGAGGTAAGCGCCACGATGGCCAAGTAGTGAGCATGGACTTACGGTCACCCGACGTCATAGCCGCTGACTATGAGGTTTTGAACTTTGTGGCCAAGCTGATTAGAGTTTCCGGATAGAAGGGATGGTTGAGCCACCCTCGGGGCGGTCAGGACCGCCCACGGATCGTAAATAAAGGACAGGATATCAACGGACGAACTCTTGATGTCTCTTTTCTGGATAGTGGCGCGGAACTTGTGCCATAATCAGAACCTACTAATAGTTATTCTTGCCTCCGTGGATTGTTACTTTATACATAAAAGAACTCATACTTAAACAACAATTTTTTTTCTCCCACTAAACGCTAACAGACAGACTTTTGAGACGACCTTCGACCAAAGTGGTGTGACAGAGTTTAATCTTATACCTAAATTCAATAATAAATGTGATTCACATCATCGCATTGTTACTGGACTACCTTTTTGGAGGCTGGTGATTCAAAACTGCACACCAGCCTACAACATTCTATTTTTGTTTAGAGCAATGGCCTTCATTCAAGACGCTGGGATGAAATTCTAAGATATTCGTTCTTTGAGCACAACTGCGGACTCCAAAAGTTATGTGAAGGAGATCTAACACGCTACACACCCACAACTCCATTCACATACATTGCCTAACATCTTCAAGATCACCATTTTGGTCTATTTTTGAGCCAGAACCGCAAATGTAATCCAGCTTCTTTCGAACGGTAGTATGTCAGCCGGATCTTATCTCATAAAGGAGCGGGGACACAGGCTATCCATGTCTAGCTGATTCCTAAATAGGACCGAATTTGCGCAGGTCTTGGCAATCATCATCTCATGTGCGGAGTATAAAACTGTCGAACTGCTAATGTTGAAGGCTTACACTTTTGCCGCACAGAACATAGGATCGCGAAGAAGTCGTACATTTCAAGCCGTTCCAAATATCTCGTCCCCAAACTCTTCTCATCAATTTAGTTGTCCACCAATTCTCATCCGCTCCCACGAGCACTCATCATGTTGAGCGACTTCCAATACCGCCATCTTCCCGCGCTCTTCACTGCGACCGCCCAGTGCTGGGGCACCATCTGGCCCATCATCAGCGGCAGCACGGCCAGCGTTATGCTGCACTACGGTCTGCCAGAGCGCATCACCGACGTGCCGGAGACGTGGCCCGTCTGGCAGGCCGGTGGCGCTCGCACCGCCTGTCTGGGCATTCTGATGTTCGTCTTCTACGCCCAGCGGCGATATGACACCCTCGACACCTTCCTGATAGTCATCGGCGGCTACCTGGGACTTGCGGACTGTATCATCCTCTGGAAACAAGGGTTGGCTTCGACCGGCGTCTTCCGCCTGCTGGGCTCTCTAGTGTTTGCAAGTCTGGGCGCGATTGGCTTCACCCAAGGTCCAGCCTCCTAGAGATATAGACAAGTCAGAATCGCCCCTCTGTCAATAGAGACGACACACGTGGTATGCACGAAGTTATTTGGCCCTTCTGCGTTTAGCGACAGACCGAAACACTTGGGCTGGGCGCCTCCCGATCAATAGCTTCAGATGTTTAATTTTAACAATATATCTTCGATTGTATACATGGGATATATTCCTTCGCTATAACAGGCTCGCTCTTATAGCAGCGCGTAATAAAAGAGCTAAACTTCAGGGAGTATCCCATCCACTATATCCCCCTCTTGGGTGAAAGGCCCTTTATATTTTGGTGATGCTAGCGTCCTCCCATCGTGCTCTGAGTCTGTGACACCTTCTTGGCATGTGCATATCGGGGTCTGAATTTGGCCTGCTGCAGATCCTGTTTTCCTTGTATGCTGGAAATCTGACTGGGGACCCCGGCGACAAAAGAGCGTATTCGGTGGTCGTGCAGCCCCATGATGTCCCTGTTTCTTTATTTATACAATGCCTTAATTGTTCATACGCCTCCCTTTTTGTTGATTCGTGATGAGAGGTTTGGACCCCACCTGCAACACCATATGGCATGGAAGTGATGCGGCAATTAGGGACTTGCGCTTTAGTATGAACTTGGGGAGAGACCTGGCTGACAGAGCCGTCAGTCATCTCGGGACCATGGAGATCTCCAATTTTGAATGCCGGCGCATAATGATTCATATGACGCAGCATTAGGTTGCCGTGAGGGGCTCCTTTGGTCACGCCAGTGCATTATCCGGCCGGATGGGTGGCCTAGCCGATGTCCCGAGCTCCCCAATGAATATCACGGAAGGTGAATCATGTGGTTCTTGGTTACAGTTTGATGTGTCTCCCTGCATATGGCCAGAGGGTGGTCATACGCATAAATTTCTGCCATCCCAGTGACGTGGACTTTCTTTCATTCTCCTCTTGTTCAAAATATCATCCGAGCCACGGTTTGAGGGATCAAGAAGCCTTGCGTATGGCAATATGATGGCCTCTGAGCAAGATACTACATCAGCTGTCGGGATCGCTGACTTGCCCTTGGACATCCTTGGTCAAATTTTCGCGTTCTTTGAGCCATCCTACGGCAATAGAAAGGGCAAGATCGATTTCCACGCCCTGAATTCATTCTTCGGAAGCGACGAATATCGCACTATCAAGAATGCACGACTGGCCTGCTGGGCATTGAATGTCGCCTCTAGCCCACTGCTCTGCCCAATTCTACACATTTCTCTCGAGCAGGCATCTCTAGAGCGAGCCAAGAATCTATGCTCGAATCATCTGATTTTGTCCGGCATCCGAGGGGTCCAGATATGTCTCACCTACCGGCCAAGCGAGACGGCCAATAGCCTACAGCGATACAAGGAGTGCCGGCTGAGGGAACTTCAGAGTATTTACGACACCCAAGGGCAGTCTGAAGAGGAAGAGAATGACTGGTCGTATGGAGACCGAGAGGGATCCGATGCCTTTCACTTTTCAACGCTTCGGCGCGCGTGGAATGCCGTGTCAAATACCAAACACATTTTGTCGGATGAAGAAAAATCATACCAGAACCTTCTCAAAGAGTCACATGAGACGTACAAGAAACATCATGAAGCGCAGATCCGGCTCGTTTCAGGGAAAATCTTTGTGTCCACGGTGGCATCACTCCTCGCAAGACTCGATCATCCGCTCTCCCTACATCTCGTCAGCTATCAGCATCCGCCTCGAGTGCCCAGATCCCGCTCTATGATGTCACAGATGCCATTGGAAAGCCGGTCAAACTTCCTCCGATTCATGGACGCGCCGCATGATTGGGATAGCATTGAGAAACTGGCAAATGGAGCAAGCGGATTCAATCTGAGCAAACTTCTCGTGGACCTCCCAATCGCCTGCCACATAGCAGGGGCTGCTCCTCGGCATATGTATATAGACTGCTTCCCATTATCCGGCCATTCAATAACAAGCGGCCAGGGTGGGGATTTCGACTGGGAAGGACTTGGCACTGCCTCTCAAAGGATCAAAACATTCCACTTTGGTCCCTCTGTTTCCGCTAGAAGAAACTCCAATACGAGGCGATTCCGGTCTACACTCGACCAAGACTTTGTTGACAAACTACTTGGATCTATTTCTTCAAGTCCCAGCTTGGGTGATTGCAGCCTGAATATGGACTTCTTTGGTTTGCGCTGCGGAGGCTGGACAAAGCACGGTGTCATGACTTTCAACTACAATGTCGACGCTGTTGCATCCCGAATTTGCTCTCACAACTTGCATATTTTGAAATTAGGGTATGTTTCGATCGAAGAGAGGAATCTGGAATGGCTATGTGAAAACCTAGCTGAGGAACCAGAAGCCCTCGAGCTGAGTAATGTTCGCTTTACGAAGGGACGCAATTGGGTAGCTATGTTGGATCAATTGTCCGTCAAACTCGCCAGTGTAATATCAGAGGAGAAGTGCAGGGTTATCTTTTCAAATTTGTCATAGGGATTTGATTTCCTTTTACCCTTCTTCCTTTGCCAAGATTGTATGTAGCATTCAGAACTGGCGATCCCGTAGTTCCAATACATGTATTTGAATTTCGGTGGATAAGCAGACACCGTTGGCTAGTTTTGCTGATATTGAATCATGGAGATCGAAGGCGGACGGTGTCTCCAACTCTCGATTCAGATTGGTTTGGTGAGAGCCAGGGGGCTCATTGATCGGCGTTGCCCAGCGCCAAGTCCAGGATGCACGAAGCCGTCTACCACTTTATGTATATCATTTGCTTACATGCTTGGGTTTCAACTATAATTTGCGGGAAATAGCCTGGATGACGAATTACATCTCTCTTATGGTGACAGGTACGTAGAAGTTGATGCGATCATTCTAGATGGAGACAATGTTTAGAGTCACCTCACGTGAGATCACACAAGAAGTCATCATCGTGAGTCACTATAACAGGGCCTGATTGGGTATGATTCTATCTGTTGCGCACAAAATTGAACCATCTATCCCCTAAATCTACGTCGTTAGTTGAAAATTTGTTGACGACACCGACGCAATCATACGCGCACAAAACGAAGATAGGGGCATTCCAGATAGGAATCGAGATGGAATCGACAACCGCAATAACGACCACCAGCCAACTCATCGAATATCTTGACTCAAGGAACATCGCTCATCGGCATGTTTCACAAATTTTTGGAGGGTCATCTAATTTCCTCTGGCGGATGACTACGCCCTCGGGAGAGGATAAGATCATCAAGCATGCCGAGCCCTTCCTAGCTGGAAACCCTGCCACGCCCTTTCCACTGTACAGAATGGGCCTGGAAGTACATGCTCTAAGTATAATTCCTCAGTTATTGGCTACTGGCGACCGGAAAGACGGTATGATTCGACTGCCAACTTTAAATTCTTACGATAAAGATTGTCATGTCCTGATTCTAGATGACATGGGTCGAGACTCCTTACACGCTGTCTATGAAGATCCTCGTTTGGATATCAAGATGATTGGGGAGGCTATCGGGCGATGGCTAGCCCAGCTCCATAACTCAACAACTCCAGAGGAAGTCAAGCGCAAGTTTGAACACCCTACAGCGAGGAGAATGTACAGGTGGAATTTCAATAATCTCTCTAGTGTTCTGAAGAGGTATGGTTATGATCCAGCCCCCGGAGAACGCCTTAATGCCAAGTATGGAGCTCTTTTGGAGACAGATGAGTTGTGTGTGTGCCATGGGGACCTTTGGCCGGGCAACATTCTCGTCTCTGGTCTTGCCGACCAAACTCAAGAGGAGAGTCTCCGACTCACAGTAATCGACTGGGAAGTCGTGCGCCTGGGCAATGGAGTTACGGATGTTGCGCATTTCGCTGGAGAGGCATGGCTTCTAGATCATCTACGTGGCGCACGGGGGCTCATGCCAGCGTTTCTGGATGCATACCTGACAGAAAGGCCGCTGAGTGATCAAGAGAAGCAAAGAGTGGCTGCGCAGTTTGGTACACACATTACACATTGGCCAACCATTTACGTAAGTTCAGTAAGCTTTCGTTTCTACACGTTATTTTACTACTAGATAAATCTCTTCGAATTATCATTGACAAACGTTCCTGACTTTTCTTTAGGGTTGGATCCAAGATAAAGACAAAGCCGGGTGCATCGCTCATGGGAACTCGATCATCCAAATGGTAGATGACATGAAATGGAAGTCCTTGAAGTGCAGTGAACTGGGTATTCTATTCACGACAACCAAAGAAGAGACGGAATCAACCACCCTACCCAACTAGTTAGTTTGGATATGGTATTCAACCCATACTATGCTCTCGTTCTGTAGATTTACGCTAAAATATAGCCGTATTGGAGCTTTAGCAAGAGATACAATCATATTGCCAGATGAAAAGATCTATCATGCACATATGAATCTTGACCCAGTCTCTAAAGATCCGTCGGTGTTGGTAATTGATGATGTAGCGTCTCTGAAGCGGGACATGGAACACCTCCAATATTCCAAGATGCCAAACAATCGCTAGGCAACACAGAAGTGCGTTCATTCCGCACTATATTACTCATGGTGATGACCAAATCGAATCGATTTACACAACGTGATTCATCACTGTCCAATATACCTCGCCCCCGAAACGCACCAGACGCTGCTTAGTTGGCTCCCTCGGCCGGCTTCGCCTTCATCTTCTCCACATCAGCAGGAAGCGTGGCGAAATGCGACATTGCCTGCTGAACTGTATCCTTGTTCATCGGCATACCAGACTTGAACATCTTCTCCATCAGCTTGAAGTAGTTGATGTAGTAAGCTGGAGTGAAGGTATTGAAGAAGCGCGCCTCCACATCACCAGGGTTTGAGAAGGTATGAGGTGCACGGGTCGGCACGACGACATAGTCCCCTGCCTGGGCGTCAACTGTCTTGCCCTCGGGCGCATGAAAGCGAATCGTTCCCGCCGTGACGAGGAACGTTTCATCATGCATCTCGTGCCAGTGGGCGGGAGGCCCGTCCATCCCCGGGGGAACAGTGAATTCGGCAGCGCCAATGCGATTATCTGCTCAGGGTGGTCAAGTTAGCCACCGCTTTGGCCTTTGGAGTCGTCCCTATACTCATGACACTGCTGAGGGGATAATAATACCGGTGTTCGAGCCGTCCTCCATAATACGGCAGATGACAGGCCCAATGCGGATAATCTCGCCAGCCTTAGTTGGGACGAATGAAATTGACCTGTCAGGCATAGCCAGAGCCTTAATTGCAGCTGCCTCGTCCATGATTGAAGCACTCAAAAGAACAAGCTGTATGAAGAAAGATATCGAAAGAGCCTGAATTGGATGTTTGCTGATTTGAGTCGTGTAAATCATATAACAGGGCGAGGTCGTCTTTATATATGCACATCCCATCGAAGTCCCCGCATCAACATCATGACGTTGGTCTAGATGAAAATACGTTGCCGTGCCTGCCGGCTTTATGAACCATTCAACCAGTTACCTTCGACGTTTTCCCCTTGAGGATTGATGTAGCCCCTCCTCAACGTTGTCAGCATTACTGCGTAAGGTTCGAGGCCAAGTTCGTCTCTGTCAATACGAAGGGAATGGCTATCTGATTGGTGATGTCGTTCATATTAACGGATTGGGTCTAGTCGAAGGTGGTGCTTACCACCGCCAACAACTAATAGAGCTCGCTTCAATGCATCGGATAACGCTGACGCCCGTTTTCTGGCACATACCACTCGCCTTGAACCTAGTTTAAGTAACGCTGACCCTTCTCCACTGGCTTGCCAAAGAGATGAGATTAATTGATCGTATATCAGGAAATGATGATAGCAGTTCATGGGGTATCAATAAGCTGTATTAATCGTACGTGTATAATCGACATTCAATCATCTTAGTCAGGTCTTAGCCATCTATTCGTGCCTGAAGATGGTTAACTGTCCTCGAAATTTTCAGGAACCGGCATATCGTT
The DNA here is from genome assembly GCA_902141235.2 of Clonostachys solani. Lineage (NCBI taxonomy): Eukaryota > Fungi > Ascomycota > Sordariomycetes > Hypocreales > Bionectriaceae > Clonostachys > Clonostachys solani. The sequence continues at coordinate 481,713 of CABFOC020000031.1, read as the reverse complement.
GACATTGATTCTCTCTTTGATTGACTTCTTCGGCCACTCAATCCATTTCTTCCATTCCGGGCTTAGAGAACTCTCTGCAGCCTGAAATACAACTTCGCTCCATCCGCGGTTGACCCATTCAAAGGATTCGTATGGACGAGCCAGGGCTGTGAAATGGCCCAGAATAATCAGAGCCACGGGATGCCCTTGGCTGATGAAATCAATAAACATCTGGGTTAATGTCATTGGCCAAACCCAGACCCGTCGTGGAGATGACGGGCTGTCGTCGTTTCCGCATTTGATGTGGATAGAGCGGAGGGTCTCAATGGCGAGGATGCAAGCGGTCTGTTCATTGATTGGATCCAGGGTCGCTTCCAGCTTTCGAGCAAGGTCCGAAAGCTGTTTTAATCGTTCAAGATAGGGTCCCGAATCTTTAGGTTCAGTGATATTACCCTCGTCCAGCAATATCGAAAGCGGGCCATCTGCTTTCCACTGTTCCACAGACTTGACAGACATGATTGTTTTTATCCCTTGTAGGAGCACGAACGACTGCGCAACATCTACCGGCGAGATGATTTTACCGAGTATGCTAGCATTCGCGGTCGAGCACATAGTTAGGAGAAATACAAAAGTTGCTAGCAGAAAATAGCCTCTACAGTTGTCTTCGTTGATGTTATGAAGATTCGCGGAAAAGTGTTGGAGCGCCAGGCTCTGGAAACGGGAGGACACGATGATAAATTCCCTGTGCTGGTCAGGGTTACGGATGGCGTAGTTGAGCGCAGACAAGGCAAGTAAAGCCTGTAATAAAGCCTCCTACATCATCATCGGGGTCAGTTAATGGGTTCATATTGAGTGTACCAGAGGGGCTCTTACGTTGGTGAATGCAATCTCAGGCACCGTATGTCTCCATAGAGTCTCCGTCCGCTGATCGCGAGTCAGAGTCTTGTACACAACGGTATCGTAATGGTGTAAGAGCTGTAGACTTTGTATCCAATTAGGCGAGAAAAAGTCTTGTGACTCTCCTTGTGTCCACCCGGGGGACGCGGCTACGTGGTCCGATCCTGATGTATGAACAGAAGGAGGCGGCGCGAATGCAGCATGGGTCGCTGAATGGGGTTCATAAATGCCTGTTACTAGGACAGGAGATGCCGCCGGTGAGGTCACATTATGCGGCAAGAACGAAGGCGTTGGCGATGATGCTGTCGGCGGAGGGCTGTAAGGAGCTGGCGGAACGGTCCCATTCTGTTCTGCAAGTACCAGACTGCAAACAACTCCGAACCGAACACAGTTCTTGCAGGGGCGTTGCTCATCGCACTGGCGGCAGCGGTACGAGTTAGTCATGCAGCTCAGTTGGAGGTGACGGTGCAGTTGGAATTCAAGGGTAGTCACTTGCCTTAACATGACGCGCCTTGCAGCGCAAACATCCATTTCTCGACTTCTTGTGGCCCAGGCGGGAAGCTGGCGGCTTCATGGCGGGACTGTAATATGGATGTTGTGGGTGTCGGATTCGCGTTCGCGAGAGAAACAGGCCTTCTTTATGAACCACTTCTCAAGACGGCAAGGTGGGTATTTTCACCATGTCATTGGGCGGGTCGGATGAGCCGAGGGTACGAAGAGAGCGACTTGATTGGATAGTCAAAGTTGAGTGGAATACGGCCGGGTTCGTATTCGGATGAACTCGTCACAATCAGCTACCATCTTTCACATTGAGATTTTGTTGGCTTCTCATCTTAGTGGCATAACAATATCAAAGCTAGAAGAGAAAACATTACAATTTAGATCAATATTCCAATAACAACTTCTGTAAGAAGAAAATGGTACTATTCCAAGCTCTGCTGGGATTGGAGTCCTGTTTCTAATGAGAGAATCCCACAAGATTAGTCCTTTTCGGTCCGTCTCTTAACAATATGCCTGGACCAATCTAATAATAACGCCAGAGATATCTAGCCAGAAAATAAGAGGGTACAAATTATGAGATAATGAATTGAAAGACACTAAAAAGGGAAAAGGGAAATGAGTATGCATTATAAGCTTAGGTGAAAATAGGGCTGATGGGAAGAAAGAATCAAGGAGATATCGTCACCAACAGCCCCCTTTGCCTCGTTCCAAAACTAGCAACGTATATCAAATGCTGCTCATGTCGAAACTGTTTCTGAGCTTCTCTCCGTAGCGTTTGATGAAAAACGGGATGGGCACCAGAGCCAAGGCCAAGAATCCGAGCAGGGAGTTTCCCCATCCCATGCCGAGCTTGTCATACATGTCGAGCGCGCAAAGTGGGAGGAGGGCACCCGCGATAGACCTCATCACCGTGTTTGCCGCCAGTGCCGATGCCGCATATTGTTCATATGCATCTACAAGGTAAACGCTGACAGCCATGAAGATTCCTAGATTCCCTAGAAGAACCAATGTTAGCGGATTGATTGTTGAACAAACACCAGTGGTCGGACGAGGCAGAGAGTCCATCTTACCAATACCAATAATGGCCAGCGCGATGATCGGGGCAATCCAATGCACCTCATATTGGGTGGTCCAGCCGTACAAAAAGAATCCAACGGGAAAGATAACCGCGGAAAAAGGAAGAACTCTCATGCGGATCTCGGGTTTCAGGGGCTCGCCGGTTTGCTTGTGCTTCTTCATCGCTATCCCACTATCGATCGAGAAGATGGCCATACCAATCAAGCAGCCGACACCAAGCCCGAGGTAGACGAGCCCTGTGATGCTAGCGGAGAATCCGTAGCTCTTCTGGAAGACAAATGGAATAGAACAGAAGAGAAGGTAAAGATATCCGTATACAACCATGATGTACACTGCAAAAATGCTGCATATCGGGGAAAATATGAGCAATCTCGCGGGGCGCAAGATAGCTCTTTTAAATAGCTCCTTCTTAGGGATATCGCTCTCTAGCTTGCTACGCAAACTTTCATTCCCCGTCTCCTTGCGAAGTTTCTTTGTTTTCTTCTGCAGGATGGCTGGTGCATAAGTCTCCTTCATCAGAAAGAATGATGCAATCGCCATGACACCACTGATGATGGCCACCACCCAGAAAACCCATTTCCAGCCTTTCTTTTCCGAGAGAACACCTCCCACTACAGGCCCAATGATGGGGCCCAGAAGAGGACCGACACTGAAAGCCGCCATGACACCAGCTCGCTGCTCTGGTGGGAACATATCCGCAATACTCCCACCACCATTGGTCATGGGCGTGGATCCGAAGCACCCGGCAAAGAAACGGAATACAATAAGAGACTCCAGGGAAGGCGCTAGAGCACATGCCACACTAAAGACGACGAAGCCGAAGTTTGAAATGTTATACAGCCAATACCTCCCATACATCTCTGACAAAGGGGCCAAGATCAAGGGGCCAATCGCAAAGCCGAGGACATAGACGGAGACAACAAATGCTGAGAGCTCTTGGTTTGAACTCTTGAATTCCTTCATCAGCTCTGGGACTGCGGGTGAAAAGATGGAGGACGCCAGCGGTGTCATTAAAGTGAGAAGACTGATCAGCACAGAGTTTGTGATTTTCCGCCAGCTTGGCCAGTTATGGGGGTTCTCAGGGTCGTTGTCGCCATCCCACCACACACGGCCATCGATATCAATTGGTCCTCTGGAATCTTGAGCTCGGCCATGGTTACAAATGTCGCTCGTGGATGTGACGTCTTCGTTTTCGGTGTTGACAACAATGGTCTGCCCATCATCGACTCCCTCCTCGACGCGAAGCTTCTTGACATCGCCTAATTCCAAGTCTTCTTGAATTTTATTCATTTCCGAGTTCGGTTTGGGGTCGCTATCATGATCGGTTCCGATGTGAGTTTTAGATATCGCCATGCTCAAACGGTGGGTTGACCCAAGGACAGCCAGCGAAATAAATAAGGAAGGGCAGCTGTTTGAATGCGGTTCGAAATCCAGGAATAACGATGGAAAACTATCTAGAATAAGCATATTAAAAAAAATCCTTTGCCCCTTTTGAGTGGCAGTTAGGCTAGAGTCCGCTGTACCATTTTGCCATGAGAATCCGAATCCGATCCGCATCCGAATGCGATACGAGCCCAAGTGGATATGCGGAAACTTGTCCTGTCCTCACAGCAGATATCTGTGTTTATTGATGTTATCCATAACATTTCTTATTTGAAAGCGGCAAGTAATCTTTAGGAAACATGAAATAGCCAGTGGAATCGAGGTCCTTATCTTTCTGATGATCCAACATTGCATTGCATCTAGCGACACATTGAACATAGTCTTTGCATATGAGGTTATCTACAGAGCCAGCTATGCCAACATAATTTCTAGACACAAGAAATTTACTTGTACAAGAAGATGTTGTACTCGAAAATTTATTTGAATTTCCAAATATAGCATTTATTTCAGAAAGAAGAGAGGATGGCGGCTTGTGTGAGCCTGGGAAGTCTTCATATGTGCTATAGGGTAGCTCAATAATGTGACGAACAGCGCTATTCGCTCACTCTGTTTCATCTGTTCTTTGAGGAAATCTGCGGCTAGCTGTTGTAGACTTTTAATGAGACGTATTAACAGAGTGGCGACAGCAATAAAGAACCTCACTCGAAGGAACATGGAGCCGAACTAGGCCGAAACGTTGGCCAGCTTGTTACTAATAAACATCTTGAGATGAAAATAACACCCCCAATTTACACAAGGCTAGATTATGCCACAAACCAGCAGCATGGCTAACACAGCGTCTCGAGTTCCACTATGCGGCGCTGGCCGGCTCATGGGATTTGACATATTTCATTGATATCTGTCCTCAACCTATCTCCAATAGCCACATCCGGCATGTCTTATGTCTATCATTGCAACAGTCAGCAATTGTAACGCGATTTTTGATATGGTCTTGACCTCGGCGTAGTGACCGTCTCATTGTTTGATTGTGCCTGGATAGAGGAGAATCTGCCATATATCTGGGCACACACTTTGCCTTGTCCGCGAATCCTGCCTAAATAAACTGCCCTACGCCTATTGACATTTGCTTCCAGCCTAAAAGACATTCTACATGAGGATACTTGGGCTTACGGAATCACTGTGGCGGGGTTGACAGGGGTCAACTTTATCTCACTAATCTGAAACCCCTATTCATCATAAAAGCTTCCGCATGAATCTCTGATCATACCCAAGGCTCTGCCAACCCTGACACCTGTTCGTCGAAATGCCCGGCGTCCCTAGATCCCGAGGGTGCCAGACATGTAAGGACCGCAAAGTAAAAGTAATTATACGTGACCTGATATCACCTCCAGTGCCCGTTACTAACTCGGACTTTTCTCTTGCCAGTGTGATGAAACTTGGCCAACATGCACGCGATGCGCCGTCATCAACTCGCCCTGCCCGGGGCCAACGTCACTGGTCAAATTTGTTGCCAAGAATCCCCATGGTGCGAAGACAAATACCGGCGGCCAACCCTTGACAAGAGAGCCTCGGCAGATCACATTCAGGAATTCTCATCTTCCCATCCGGTTTCACAGTATCAATCAGTCAGATTACCAGAAGCCTCGGCCCAACCCAACGACTCGCTACGATCACATCGCCCTACGGTTAATCAGTAGCTTGGAGCGCGGCCCAGAGGGAATTACCACGCTTCGCATGAGCTATTTGCCGGAGCTTCCGGTACGTCTTTCGGAGAGCAAGTGCCTACGAGACTCGGTAGACTTGTTTTGCGCCGCCTTGATTGATTTCCGGAGCCATAAGCCCGAGGGAGAGCTGCATGTAATGACCCAATACGGCAAGGCGCTCCGGAGTTTGCGGATGGCACTTCTTGGAAATGAGGCTCTCAAGCCGGAAACCATGGCGGCAATGGCGCTGATAGAACGCATGGAAGGATTATTCAAGCGAGGCTCCCCGTCCAATGTGCATACCAAAGGCATCTTACAGGTACTCAAGATGAAGGGCCCACCCAAGCTAAAGGACCACCTCGATGTTGCGGTCGCGAACGAGCTGTATGGTGTGCTGGTGAGTGATACCAAGGTCTCCTATCATCAGTTGATGCACCTAACGCCTTTATGTTACGCAGTTGAACGACTGGACCCTGAGAGAGAGTTGCAGCTTTTTCAAGGCGCCTGGTTGGCAGGAGGCACTGGACCGAGGTGTAGAGCAGTTTACGAGCGAGGTAGACATGGGGCCATTCTCAAAACACGATACAGTCGAGTTCGTCGAATATAGTAGGCAACTGCATGCTTTCATTCTCGAGTTCCAGCAAATCAGCAGCCAGAGTCCCACGATCGAAACAAAGCCAGCCATCGAATCTTTGTGTCGAAGGGTATCGGAAGCAGAGGTTGAGGTTGCGAGGATTGCAACGGCATCCAAAGACAGCGCTTTGAAGCAAGGCGCCATGGTCGAGAAACCAGACCCCAAATCACCCGTGGGGAGGAAGTACGAATTCAGGTCTCCTTTTTTTGCCATGGTATATCTGGGGGCCGTATCGGTTCAAATCGTCCTTCTTCGCATACTCTATGAGTCCGCCGCGATCGTTGAATCTTCTGATGCTGAAGACACTGGCCAACGTCTGCGAGAGGTGTGTTGCGAGAGTTGGAAGGCTGTCCCTTACTTCCGGTCTCTGGAGTCCATCGTCGCAGAGAATTTGATGGCACCGATCTATGTTAGCTATGAGGCTGCCAACGAGTTGGAGGAGGAGTATCTGTTGGATGCGGTGGAATACATAGATCGCGATTTGAAGCGATTTCCACCTGAAAGGAGTCAAATGCGTCATATGATGGTTCACATTGCGAAGTTGATGACGGGACGCGCATCTCAGTCGAATCTGGGATAAATCAAAACAATTAGACATAGATAAATGGTATCATGAAGGAATGAAATTATTCATTGTGTTGAGATGTCGGGTCTGGCATCTTCTATTGCTGTGTTCAACCTTATACTCAAACTCTCTCCCGCTACTCAACTCCTATCCAACACATGCCGACTTTTACAAACGATGTCCTAGCCCCTGCTTGCCAACTGAGCCCATCCCTTGTCGCCCACTCAGTCTTTGCAAAGATATCTATATTTTCCTCAACAGGCAGGTAAATGTAGTTGACAGCATCAAATGCTTGGTGTCTTTACTGAAGCTTCCACGGTACCAGTAATCCTCAGCCACGCCGGAATTGCTACCGAGATTACTTTCATGGCTGGCCCTAATCGTCTTGCCGTCAGATTCGTCCGTCCAGGCCAGCCATGCAACCCGCACGGCGTCGAACTCTCGGTTTGACCAGGTATCGATATGCATCGTCACCCCGTCCGGCGTGATGTTTTAAATCTAGATCCAGATGCTGCGATGGTCGTTGGGTATCGATAGCTCGTTGAGCCAGCCGCAGAGCTTGGGGGGCATGTTGAAAGGCTTCTCGCAATTGACCGTGATGGTTGCGTTTTGGTGCGCTGCCCTGCCACCCGGATGATCAGAGGCTTCAACGAAGCCGCGCTGCTGGGGGAAATTAGAACTTTGACATCCATTTGACTTGTTTGGTGTATTAAGGACTTCAAAGAGAGGGTGAACCCGGGCTGTGACGACGACGAAAGACATATGGCGGAAGGGTCAACATCTTCGAGCTCTTCGACAGGACTTGCCGTATCCTGTAACCGAGGAAGTTAGATCGTAGCTAGAATCACATAAAAGAATCTGGTGAATTGGCCGCTTTGTTAACTCAGATTGGGGCCAGGCGATAGATATCGCCCTGAGGGTTAATCTATAGGCTTTATTATGTGAGTTTCTCTGAGGCAAGAAAGGGAATGAAAAGGAACAGGCAAATAAGCTGGCTTTAAAACAATGTTCGTTGAAAACGCCTGAAAGCCCAACGGCGCTAATAACCCCAATGATCACCCCCAAACGACTAAGTATTCTCGGCAAGCATGACTCGTTGGGGTCTCTACCTGTTCCAAACTCTAGATGGTGTCAATATGTGTTGTGACTAGACAATGCTAGTCGGGCAATTGCGGTTCCGAATCCAGAAGCAAGCCGAAAGCTAGCTCGCCAGACCCGAAGCAAAGGACGGCTCCAGTTAATTAGGCCATTTGCTTACCTTGGCTTCTGACACAATCTCCGCGTTATGACATAGGTCTCACCGCAGTTGGCCGCCGACAGTGGTGGCGATCCATGACTAGGCCTTTTGGAGGTAATCAGTCATCTAATCAAGGCAAGTGGGATTGGGAAGAATCCCCTACTGCCGCCGGCATATCATTCCGGGCTTTGATCTAGGCTCTCGGTCTGAATTCTATGTTAGGTAGGTAACTTTGTCCCATCGAACAGTCCCAATGTTGGGTCCTATGATAGTGACGCGAAATGTTACCGTATTAGGTATTTCACAAAAGTCAGAATCCCTGCTTATACCAAGCTGACAACGGTTGGCCCTTGCCAATAATAAGACAGAGCCCTCAGGGACCACAAATGCTCAATCCTAACATGAGGGGCTCGGAGCTATTGAATCTACGAGTAAGGCAGGTATTTCCTTGTGTAATATCTACTTAGGAGATATAACGTAGCACACTTCGCAATAATCTGGAGCAGCATGAAGCCCTGCCCTTTGGCAAACACAGATCGACAACATTTGCAGTCCCTGCGTTACATGTAAGACGGTATATGCCGAAGGATGACGATAATAAACTAGTGCGACGGCATTTGATTTAATTAACTGAGCACGGAGCAACGGATAAGTGGGGGTTGTCTTACTCTTTGCCGGGTCTTGGACCATAGATAGAAATCCTTACTCTATTTTGAGCATCCTGGCTCTTGTTGTATTCAATGGACTCTGCTTATAATCAGTTCTTCTCTTGCTTGTTCTTCAAAATAATTCTTTAAGTATATCTAAAAAGAAACAAAACGACCTTTTCCTTGAGTCTACTCAGCACTTCAATTCTCTACGTAGTACCCTTCTTAGTTGAACTTTTGTTTCTCTATCTCTCATCTCCCTTCTACTACAACTTTCTTTCTTCTATCTTTCTATTCCAATTCCACATTTTCCTACAATCAAAATGGTCAACTACAAGCAACTCAGCCTCGCTGGACTGGTCTGGCTCGGTCTGGCTAGCCAGGGACTGGCCTTAGGAATTGACGAGGACACCAATGATTTCACTCTCCTGGAGAGAGCTGATATCGAGGAGCTCTACGAGAGAGACTTCGACGATGAGTTGTACGCTCGAGAATTTGACGACGAGCTGTACGAGCGTGACTTTGACGATGAGCTGGACGAGCGCGACTTTGACGATGAGCTGGACGAGCGCGACTTTGACGACGAGCTGTACGAGCGAGATGTCGACTATGACCTCTACGAGCGGTACTTTGAAGACGCTGAACTTGAGCCCCGTGGAATGGGTGACATGATCTTTGGTAAAGAGAAGACCATAAGCTACAACCCCGCAGACAAGTACCAGGCACAGATTGACCGCGAGAAGGCCGCCAAGGCAGCTCGTGTGAAGTTTGCGCAGGATCAACTCAAGAAGCCTACTCCGCCAGCTAAGAAGCCTGCATGGAAGGGCAAGCGAGGGATGGGTGATATGATCTTTGGCAAGGAGAAGACCATCAGCTACAACCCAGCAGACAAGTACCAGGCCCAGATTGACCGTGAGAAGGCTGCCAAGGCAGCTCGTGTCAAGTTCGCCAAGGACCAGCTGAAGAAGCCCACTCCACCGGCTAAGAAGCCCGCATGGAAGCCCTAGATACTCAGCAACCATTGGGGGAGAAGGATTCAGATTACAGTCGCAAGAAAGAGAAGAGAGATCATATTTAAAAGTTGGCATTGTTTTATGTAATAATAGTCGGTCGGGCACCTAATGTTTATATAAACAAAACCTTTTATTGCTTCTGGAAAACGCTGTTCGCCGTTAAAATTTCGTCGTGTAGTGCTACAATATTTGTATCCATACAATATCCATTGTAAAGCGAGTGGGTTGAGCTCGAATTCTCCAGTGTGAAACATGCATTCCTTTTTATAATAAGCCAGCCGATGCCAGTTTCCCTAGTCCTGTAATGTCTTAATAGCCAGAGGTAGGGATAGAAGCTGTAGTGAATTTGTTACTGGAAATAGCAGGGATTCTCGATAATAGCAGAAGATCAAGTGAATAGATGTAATACGATGAAAAGGATAGAGCCCGGAAATGTGTAAATTTTATAAGATAACTTAGCGTGCCCTTCTTCAATTCTCACCAAAGTATCCGTCGCCAACATGCATCTTTCTGCAGTAGGAGACTAGCACATCATCAGATGCTATTTCTATCAATTGAGTACCGGTATGCAAGCGATGACAAGCCGCCTAGGCGAGAATTGGAGTTGAACCTCTGCCTTCTTGACAGCTTGAGAGTGGCATGACTGGAGACTTGTTGGGGACTCAAGGCTCAACTAGCTCCCAGTAGCAGCGAGAATCTCAGCATCATCTAGCCAAGAGTTGGCCATGAAGCAGGAGGCAAAAACGTGTATTCCGCCATGAAGCAGATAATAATCACATAGAAAGGCTTAAACAAGTTAGGTGTATAGCTGTATCAACTAGATTGCACGGTAACAGTGAGGCTGGACTTTTTGCAAACCAAAACTGCTAGAATGCTACCCCTTCAGAATGTATTCTTGTCATCCAGCTAAGGGCGCCAAAATATGCCATACAAATCGACCTCGTAGCGAAAAGTGACATCACGTGAATCTGGCCTGGCTCAAAATCCCAAATGTTTCGGGGCAGGACTAGCTGTGCTCCATCACGCTGTTGTTGTTCGTCGGGAGGAGTCCCATAACGTGTAAACGGGAGATTTCAGGCATTCAGTATATTCGTAGTTGGAGGCTTGATCATTAACAATTGGCTGTGTAGTGCCGAAAAGCTCCGCCATGTTGTCAATCAAGCTCGCGATATCGTCATACTTACAACGCCTCTTGCTGTTAGTAGAAAACGCCTAGCCATCACATGATCTGTAGGGGCGAGTGCTATTTCCTAACGTCCTCTGAGTCAGAGCTAAATCAGGAATGGAGGGAGGCAAACTCAAACAAGGTGGTCGCACCCACTTCCAAGTTCGCTACCAAAGACCAGAAGGTGGTCTTGAAAACCGAGCGGTATATTAGAATTTGTGGCAACCTCAGTCGGGTACACCACTAACAATTTCCTATGAATATCATTCTCCACGAAATGGTGCTTACATCTTATGTACTGCTGGGTTCGTAGTTTGTGGCGCAGTTGAACGAGGCCTGACCCAACGGCGAGGCGAAGTATAATCAAAGTTTATGGCAGACCTTGATAAGGTTTCTGGTTCAGCTGCGGGGAGCAAGTGGCCTCGGTATATAACTTCACAATTCAGGATGACAGTAAGCACGAACTAGCGTGATCTCATTAGCAGCCGTTTTCAAAACAAACCTTTCATCTACCCCCCTATATTTAACTAGCTTGGTCTGGGCCCGGTCGCTCGGCGATGAGGGTGAAGATGGATGCGCATATCTCACGCATGATGGACACACGGTTGTAGAGTGGCGCTGCCGCTTATGATCTCCCGTCTCAGCCGTAGTAGAATACGGATCATCATTGTGCCTTCTGATAACTATATATATCAGTGATCTGCCTCATCCTAGGGGCTCTTCACTCCGTCACTCGGACATATTTATCCCTCAACAACTATCAAATACAGTACAAATTATATTCTTCCTCGGAACCATGGCCTCATACACAGGAAGCTGCATCTGCAACAAGGTCAAATTCTCCTTCACTGGTGAACCGAAGCAAGCGGTCAGTCCCCCACGGTGTCTCTTGCATGGGAGACGGCAAGAGCTAACAAGTATAGGCCCTCTGCCACTGCCGCCAATGCCAAAAGCTCAGCGGCTCTGCATTCACTTACAACCTCCTAGTGCCGCGCGAGGACTTTAAATGGACTTCTGGGTCGCCCAAGGTCAGCAGCTTTGTGCAAGAGAGCGGGATGATCGTTGAGTATTCTTTCTGCCCAGACTGTGCGACCATAATGGCCAAGCAGACCGAAAAAGAAGACTTCAAGCCTTTCTACCTTATTCAAGCCGGGACTCTTGATGGATACGAGAACAAGAAGAAGCCCGATGCGGAGTTTTGGGTGAGCCGAAAGGCAGACTGGGTTCAGCCTATTCAGGGGGTTCCACAAATGGCGCAGTTTGAATAAGGCAGTGGAGGACAACTTTACAGCATTTCACCAACCTATGATACTCTGTATTAGTAGGCTGTGAAAATTGAGGTTTCCCAATGGCAAGAGGTGGGAGAAGGAAGAGGTTAGTCACATTGTATCGTCAATAAGAAATGTTCTCTGCGACAAGCAGGAGATTCCATGTCTACTGTGCATGCAACTATAGACTAAAAAGCAGCTTTTAATAATACTGACCATAGAATTGACTTTATACCTCTATCGGGTGCCTGGATAATCTTGAGTTTCTTGGCCCTGAGGCACATCTTAATCTAACCCCCTTAGATGTATGGGAATTTGCACTCTATGTATTTGGGACCTCTGGGCCTGGAGGTTATGGGCCAATATTCAGAGCGGTGTCACCGAGTGGCCCTTACAAGGCCTACTAGAGATGCCCGATGTTATTCACCCAACAAATTCTGTAATCAAGTATGTGGCAAGAAGATAGAGGTAGTCACAGTACTAAGATAGGGCATAGTTCCACCTTGCCCACAGCATTTAAGATCAGGGTCTCAAGACTTGGAGGCGGACAGATGGGAGTCCCACGTATTTACTGACGTTGGCTATCTTGTACCAAGTAGGAGAGAACTTGTGCTGTTTAATTAGCTAGATGAAACGGTCCGTTGAGAAGCGCGTTAGGTAGGCGGTAACCGGCGTGTTTGATCCGGGGCTGTCTGTTTTGATTTACTCCCCATTACACGGCTAAATTCTTGCTACCATTCTTCAGTTGACTCAAGGTAACCAACAAAGTGGTCAGAAAACAAACACCGAACCCAGAATTCAGAGAGGTTTACCACAGCAAAGGGAACGTTGGACATCCTGATACTACTAGAAAACAAACCTCCACTCAATGTCTCTATTGTTGTAAACTCACTCATCGACGAGTGAGCAGTGCCGTTGACTGTTATTGGAGCCTTGAGGATCGACTTGGTTAAGCTAGATATTGGATCCAGTGGGCGCGGCCAGTGAGATACAGTGATTTGAGCTAAAAGGCTGGTTACTTCCAGGTGAGCTGGAAATTGGTTCATTGTTGGCATTCTTCAATGTCGAGGATTACAGCTGGAAGGTCGTTGATATAAAATCACTACCCATATAACGTATCACACGGTGTCAATGACACACATAGAGACGGCGGTATGTGCCTGCAAATGTTACCGCGATCCCTCATAACCATTTTAACAATGGTCGACTGCCCCTCGACTATCTGAATTAGCGTTATCAAAGTGATCCACTGCCGAGTTTGATGATCGCATGAATCTCAAGCTGAATCCTCTACATTCGGCCGAAGAAAACTCTAGCTAAGCAATCTCAGTTGGAGGAACTTAATCCGCGCATGTTACTTCAAAGGAAATCGCGTCTCAGGTTGATGAATTATCTCTTGATTCTTGTCCGCCTCAGGGCCGAACGCCGACTGAAGAGGGTTGTGAATAGCTGTGATTCTAAATTGGGTGGAAAGGAGGAGCGCATTGATGTTGTAGTATCATTCGTTGAGGGCAATTTGCCTTTTCTCGGAGACTTCCTATTGTGTATGCATGAAGCGAGAATTTAGGAGAGGATCGGCACACCATCTATATGCCGGATGAAGGATTAGTATATTTGTCGGGAGCCCCGTTTTTAAACCCCCGCTCTTCTGAATGGGAGGACAGCCAACTTAGGCAAGGCAAGCCGTATTGACTATTTCAATGAGACTTCAGCAGTTTACTGACTATTTCGATGAGACTTCGGCAGTTGTAGGAAGATCTTCGGCCCCCAGTGTAACCATCAACTGAGATGAACTCCACAACCACTTCCGGCAAAGTCAGAACCGGGAAGATGAAACAGGGCCAACGAGCAGAGCATATCTGACCAGGTGCAAGACTGTGACTGATGGGTATCACACATCTTTGCTTCCACATATGGAACTTGCCTCTGAAAACGACTTTCCATCACACAGGGCAACGTGAAGGGCGCTCCATGTCTTTATTCAGTCGGTCATGGCGTTTCAGATGGATACACTTATGCAAATCTTAATCTGTATTTGTAAGAACTCCCTTGATTCTGGTCAAGGCTGTCGGTCTCTCAATCTATATGGATGTAAGTGTTGCTTTGTGCTGGACATACCCGCCGTAATGGATCGGTCAGAGGTCGCATTGTCAGGAGAGAGTAACGTGGTTCCGGAATACGTTTCGGGATACAGCCGACAAGCAGCCCAAGTATAAGAAGAACGAGATATCCTGTTCTCGTCAGGAAATAACCAGCTACAACTCAATTAACAATCTATTTCATTGTTCACTTCATCACTGAGTCGGTCTCAATCTTTCTACTACTTGCACTTTCTGGAGTCTTCTGGCACTTGTTTTCTTATCCCCTTTCCTTCCATCTTACAAATTCGATAATTGTCCAAATATTCCAAGATGCGTCTGGACAGCTTTCTCTCCCAGGTTGCTCTCATGAGCCTAGCTGGTCTAGGTGTCGCCACGGAGCAGCGTGAGCTTGACGGCCGAGACTTCAACATCAACCAGCCTCAGCTTGAAGCCCGGGTTTTCACCGCACCACCCAGACTCGGGATGCGGTTTTCCCCTGGGTTGCCAATCATCATCAACCGCGATTTTGAGGAGGTTGACCTGGAAACCCGCGGCTTGTTCAAGGACACGATGAAGAAGTGCCAGAAGAACCCAAAGATCTGCGAGGCCATGCGCCAGATAGTCAAGCCTGGAAAGCGCGATGTTGAAGAGCCTGAGCTGCAAACCCGCAAGTCGACCATGGGGGCTTCGGGTCGAAAGAGATTGGGGTCTACGCGCCAGAGGATGTGCAAGTTATTTCCATCCGCTTGTCGCTTCCCCAAGCCCAAGGGAAAGCGCCATGTTGAGGAGCCCCAGCTCGAAACTCGCAAAGCCCCGTTCAAGTCCAACTTCAAAGATATGGTCCGCTACTCCCGCGAGCGCGCTCGCCGCACTAAGAAAGCGTGATTGGTCACGCGCTTGACCACCTTGCAGCCTGAAAACTCCGTCTCGACGCTCACTGGACTATGAGAGTGTCCCCACATCCAGATTGCCCTTCCCTCGGACTAACCGCCGACCTCACGCTGTCAGCGTCTAGGAAGCATGAGAAGAGAGCAAAGATGGAAATATGATGATGTATCGACAGGAGTGTCTAGGGTCTGAGTGTAACCGGCAAATCACCCTGTACACGACTATCGTGTTGCCTGTGGAATGTCAATATTGAAAATATCTTGTTATAGTGGATAGATGTCCGTTAGATTAAGTAAGTTATCGAGAGTTTAGCGTGGAAGAAAACATATTAGAAAATCATGACACTTGGGTTACTGTTGAGATGTTTCGGCGTTCCTTGACCTACCTTGCATGTTGTAGGGCAGAAGATTTAAGAGATCTACTACTGTCACGGTAGGTTCTGGACTTTCAAGGTAGATTTTACTCCGTTTAAGTTCTTAGGACACCGTAGAGTCTGGAAGTCTCTACAAAATATAGCAGCGGTATAGTCATGGAAAGGTTCCGAGTTTCCCCTCTACCAAGTAATGTTCCCTGTCGTTGGTCTTCATTGCGGCGGAATGATAGAGAGAGACTTACTGTTTTGAGATTCCGGGTGCTTTTAGCATCTAGCATCTTGTTTTGGTTGAATTAAACTCATTTTTATGTGACCCACGTTAAGGTAGAGAAAGACTTCATTGTAAGGCCGAGGGAAGGGCGGCAGATAAGTGCGGTCGGGCTTGCTTGGCCTTTTTAACTGATCTAGATGCTTCAGTGATTGCTCAAAACAAGGCCCTTGAGACGTAAACCAATCCCCTTGAGCAAATAAACAAGTGATGCAAACAAATAGCAATTAAGTCGAGCGAAGGGATTCGGTCGCAGAAATCTCTAGACGGCAAACTTTAACTACCCGAGTCTAATCCTCTTACATGTGAGTTGAGAACGTAAAAAGCTGCACGAGGGCAAGCAGCTACAAAGAAACATCTTTGAGGCCACATGCGACATAAGCGTTCCGTCCTATTCCAAGCAGGAATGGTGTCATGACTGGCCTTGACCAAGCTTGTATAATCCATATGTCTTGTCTCTTCGTTGTGGAGGGTTTCGCGGAATCCCAGACGGAAAAGACTTTCTGATACAAGGAGATTATTCCAACCAAACTCGGTTTATATTTGGAAAATCGAGCGAGAAGCGAGCCCATCGTACAACCAGGCATAAGGCGGGTTTCATGTAAATCCATGCGTTCAAACCTCGTCAGATCAAAGCGATAGTTATGAGGCCACACAGGATGGATCTAAATGAATCACCAGAAGCTACGATATAGCTAGGTCCGGGTTAATATGGAAACAGAAGATGGCTGCGGTCTTCTGATGCTATATGTAAATTCTGTACCTATCTGGGCGGTGAAAGCCTTCGCTCTGTGGGCACGGACTTTATTAATCCAAGAAGACGGGGTGTACGGCATGTGAGCATGGGATTCCATTTTATGAGGCAGGGATTGATATGTTCGGAGTACGTTGGGCTTTTTTTCTCTTCCCCCCCAGGGTCATGATTGGCATGAAATTACCCGGTAAAGTAAGGAGAAAGTTGATGTTTCATTGAATGGACATTCTCAATAGTCAGTAACTATTTATGTAGCAGTCCAGGTAAGTTTGAGAGAGATAGACTTGGAGGCAGTATAAACTGTTCCCTGCGTAGTACCAGAGGGAACCGAGGTGGCATAGAAGGCATTGGAGCCACTGTATGTCAAGTAGGTACCATCATACCCGAATGAGGTTGCGGAAGACACTGAAGAGCTGCAAGTCAAAGCGTTGCTCTGCACTGCGCAGTTTCCTTTGCTGGTCTTCAAAGTAAAGGTCGAGCCATCGGAGCTGGCCGTCGCAGTGTAAGTGGCAGGTGTCCCCCCGTTTCTATACCAAGTTCCGCCACTGATAAGGAACCCTCCAGATGTAGCGCTGCTAGTGGTCACATAGACATAGCCTGTTCCAGAAAGCTGGCCGGGCGACCCAGTGGGATTAGAACCGGCGCTGGTGGTGGTGGAAGTTGGAGAGGTTGAACCGTCCTTGGGCAGATACTTGATACCAGTTGATGAGCAGGTTGAGCCCGAGCCAACAGGAGCTGCGGGAACGAAGGTACCGGTCTGAACAGAACCCTTGACATTGAAGTGATACCAGAGCTCGTTGAGCGCACCGCTACTGCATCTGATGACAACGTTCTGCCCGTGCTTGGATGAAAGAGCACTCTGGATTTGCGCAAGGGTGTAGGTCTTGGTCGTGGAGGGCACGATACCAGCAGCGCTGAGCCACTCGTAAGTCGGGATGTTCTTGAACTCCTGGACAGCGCGCTCAAAGTAATCGACAACTTCCTCTTGGGGCTCATATGAATTATAGCACTTGGTCTCCAGGCTGCTCATGCATGTGCCATGCTTATTGAACTCATGCTCCCAAAAGTCCTCATCATTGCCCTGATAATCCTTCCAATAAGTCTGCATGTAAGACAAAGTGGAAGGAGATTTCGCCTTCAAGATCGCGGTAACATTGCTCACTTCCCTACTGCTGTCGCAATACTCCTCGTAGGTGCCATCGCAGTTATCAGGCCTAGTTGTTCAATGTTAGTCACGCGGCATGGCTAATTAATCTCATTCTTGAAAGCGAAGCGTACCAAAGCCCATGAACGGTCCAAGAGTCCGTAGGACCAGTGGAAGGGTCATAGTCCCAAAACTGGGTGAGAAGGATCTGCCCGCCGGGGGTGTTGTAGCAGCATGTGTCGGTAGAAGACGACGATGAGCAGCTGAGTGGAGAATCAGAAGGACATGAAACAGAGTCAGCGATGACGCTGCCAGCGAAGGCAACGACGGCCCCGACAACGATATTGGACAGCATATCGAGTGGTAAGGATGTGCGTCGATCTACACAGTCAGGATGAGGTAAGTAGAGCTTAATTTTGAGAGCGACATGGCTGATCTTTATACTAGTTACAGGATGGGGAGACGCATGATGTGGGATGGAGCAGGAGCCGAAACGTAAGGCTCACGTTGCCCCCCATCGTTGCATTGACGACTTAGAGCTCTGGGTTGTCTCCCGTGTTTTTCGAAAGACCCTGATTCTCCATTGGCCGTGGCTAGACACGCCTGAACAGGAAGGTCGGCACTGGCTCAAGGATGGGTAAGGGTCCTTCAGCTGCTGCATGCCTTACTGAATCCCCTCCACACCGGGTAATCGGCATTAATGGGATTGCGGTCGAGACCTGCCCTCCAATGATCACTGCAAAAGATTCTTTGAAAGCTTCCAGACGAACGTAGCATCTTGGAAAGTAAGCAAGTTGACGGGAAGCTAACATGTAAGCTTGAACATTCTCCGCTGCTCAATCCGGTACACTTTTGTTTCTCATTAGTCACAGACGTTCAGATGCTTCTATCTACAGATTCAGTCTTGCCACACTCTAGGCTATACACCTGCCAAACGCGGCCATTGTGGGCGCGCCATTACGTGGTCCGGCCTCTTCATCAAGTCATTATCTCTTCGTCTCCATCGACAACGACTGGTCATTCTAGCGACACGCCGGCAACGGCCGATAGCCGCCTTCACTGTCCTTGTTCATTCTCCCTAGTACGAAAAGTTCCTATTAAAACGGCAGGTTGACTTTTGATGATAAGGTGCGGAGTAGCAAAATTGTTTGAAGGTGGCCACTTGCATCGGCGATAAGACCAAAATAGTCAACTCCGTTCTCTCACTGCGACCAAGCTTCAAAGAACTAGAGTCCCTTCTTCATGGTGAGATGAAACCGACTGTTGTAGATTGCAGCATTCCCATTTAGGTCTAATTGGTTCCCTCCTCAATTCCAACTTGGAGAACCTTTGTCTCTAGTGTCAAATGACGGCCCATCTTGGTATTTCGTTTCCCATTTTCCACTCTCTCTCTATATTTCGCGCCGTGTGTGGCGCCGTGTGTGGCGCTCTACTCACTTTATCAGCAGCGTTTCTCTGCTGCAAACGCAGTATTGCTCTTCACTTTCCCTCTTAATTCAATAGGCAATACTGGTCGAACTTTGAAGGGTGTATGCTCCGGAATAGATATATTCGCACAACTTGTTAAAGTTTCAGGATAGAGGCCTAGGCTAAAGCTAAACAGCAGACAACACCGAGAAGACGAGAGCGATGGGTGTCATAAAACTGCCACTTGCTACAAGAGCAAATGAATCAGACATATTTGAAAACCAAAATGGACCAATCTGTGACACTCTAGTCTCCCTCACGGACATCGGAACTACCCCCCATCTATATCGAACGAGGTTTACCAGTACACCAATATCATCGGCGGCTTTAGGATAACAGCCAACAGCATCTATGAGGATGTTAGTAAGTCAAAATACATTAGCCTTAATTCTGCTCACGGGTAACAAGGATGGTGGTAATGGCCTGATTGCCAAATCTGGTGAGAGCAATGCCCTCAAAGGGAGTGATGCTTCACTGCATGTCTAGAGTACGCTATAGCTGAATGGTGAAGATAAGAAGTCCGACGATTAAGATCAAGAAACCAGAAGATGATCTCCATAGTCGATGCTCGGCGGGTGGCTCTGGCTCAATGCTTTTACGTCCCTGGCCCCGTAACCTACCGATGGCCAGGCCACCAACAAGCTCGCCAGGAATGGACCCTAAGATGCCGGTTGTTAAGAGCAAGGGTGTCTGTATCAGGAGACTCGTATGCCCTATTATAGTGGTGGTGAACTGAAGTCACTGTTGCTGTCCGTTGAAGTCGAACTTTGCCTGAAAGTCTGCGGAATCCCAACCGTCATCATAATGCTAGCAAATCAGAAAACGTTGGCGTAGTAACATACCGAAATCGCTACAGATGCTATTTGCAAAAGAGTCATCGGTTTGTAAAATTCTCTCAACTTAAAAGGCTCAACGTTTATACGACTGAACATTAAGTAGGGCCTCATCAAAGAGCCTGGTGGTTGTATCGTCTTTTCGCCTGGTGGCGTCCATAGCTTCCCGGGCTAAAGAACAAGTACGCCAACAATTGAATGCCGTTGAGCTATATCCTCAATCTAGTGAGTGATTTATTATTTTCTTCCCCTCGCACTTGCGATTGACAAGATTCAAAAGATCTATCGCCACCCAAGATACTAGCTCAAGGCACCCATCACGAGCGGTCCGGCTGCGGGTCTAATACTTATCAGTACAGGATCTCTCGTTAGACACAGGAGAAAACAAGCGTAGGTAACACATGTCCGGTAGAAATCAGAAGTCTGCTCGTCGTGTGAGTATGAGCAGCAGCTGGAATTCGTATTATGAGATGAGGTTGAGGTTGCTCATACGCAGATGCCCTGTCATCTGCCGCTTTAGTTTATTTGATGCCGGAATCGACAGGCTAAAACCACATCACGACGCTATGTTCGCGGAACAGTAATTAGGTTGAGAGCGATTGAAGAAAAGTCTTATGATCGACTGCATTTTCACCCAGGATGATGAGCTAGTCAAAAAGTATGGGCTCGAGACTATCAAGAAGGAAACTGTCGGTGTAGAGAAGGATGGCTTCTGGCTTCTCGAGGTCAACTTTGAGTTGGTGAAGTAGAGCGTCGCCCCCACGAGAGACTCAGGATTGAAGTTGTTGTTGATTATGTATCTTCTTATGGCTCTTCATGAGTTGTATATTTTCTGTGGAATAACCAAATCAGATTATCAATATGGGCATACATTCGGCAACCTAGGTTACCTCGCCAAATCAATTGACTAGATAGTTTATGCTAGTACTCAGGAGCTTCCTGGCCAGCCCGCCATCTATACTTACTTCCTGGGTGGTCATCGGGTAGCTTCTTTGTGCCAATAAAGACCTCCCTAGCTGTAGCTCCCTCCTTCTCAACTCCTTCCCTAAAAAGCCCACGACGTCTAAGCTCTGGCAGGAGGTACTCGATGATGTCCTCGAAGGTTCCTGGGTTGGTGATATGGGCCAAATTGAACCCGTCAACACCACCAAGCTCGACCCATTTCTCCAGCTCATCAGCGACAGTCTTGGGACCACCGATAGCCTTCGCTTGAAGGCCACCAAGACTCAGATACTCGATAATTCGTCGCTTTGTCCATGGAAGGTTGTCTGTTCCCGGAACAGTATCGGCCCACCTCCTGACCATGGACTGAATCCGAGGTGAGTCGCTGTGCAAAAAGTTCTGGTCGTCATCGTACTTGGAAAGGTCAACCCCTGTCCACCCTCCAAACAGCGCAAGAGCGCCTTCCTCGTCGGTATACTTCAGATGCTCAGCCCGCTTAGCATATGCTTCTTCATCTGTTGCGGCCACGATAACACCGAGGCCTAGAAGAATCTTGATATGATTAGGGTCTCTCCCCTCCTTAACAGCAATGCTGCGCAAGTTGTCCACCGTCTTGCGGACGCCTTCTTTGGTTTGCCCGCCGATAAAGATGGCCTCGCCATGCTTGCCGCCAAAACCATTACCGGCTTCTGAAACACCGGCTTGGAATAGCAACGGGGTGCGCTGCGGGGAGGGTTCACAGAAATGGGGGCCCGGCACTTCAAAGTACTTGCCCTTGTGATGAATCTGGCGGACGGCGTCATTGGCAATGTATTGACCAGTCTCCCGATCGGCCACCACTGCATCATCCCTGAAGCTGCCTTCCCAGAGCTTGTAGAGAACCTCCAAATACTCGTGGGCAATGGCGTATCGCTCATCATGAGGGATTTGCTCCTTGAGGCCGTGGTTGCGTGCTGCACTGTCAAGATACGAGGTGACGATGTTCCAGGCGACACGGCCTTCGCTGAGATGGTCAACCGTCGAGAGACGTCGCGCCAGGGCGTACGGCTTGTCGTATGTTAGACTGGCTGTGACGCCGAAAATGAGATTCTTTGTCGCTGCCGCCATGCTCGGCACGAGAAAGAGGGGGTCGTTGACTGGAAACTGTGCCCCTGAACTAAGGGCGGGAACAACATTGGCAGGGCCTTTGTACACATCATACGGACCCAAGGTATCAGCGATGAACATGGCATGGAAGTTTGCTTTGTCGAGGAGCTGTGCAAGCTCCGTCCAGAACGACAGCTTGGTGTATTGGTCAGTCTTATTCCTCGGGTGTCGCCATTGACCTGGTGATAAATGGCCCGGTGTGTTCATAACAAACGCATTGAGAATGATTTGCTTCTTGCTGCCAGAGCTGGCAGTTTCACTTTTGTCCGCCATGATGGAAGTATACGGGATTGATCAAGGCTAAGCACGCCGGATGGACTAAGGAGCACCATATGAGAAGTGAAGGAGGAGGGGTTCATCCGTCTATATGCAATCGAGGAGGCACACATTACCAATCCCACCATCGGGCGTGCGCCGTTAATCTTCTTCTTCCTCCGCATTATTCCTTGGCTACGTTATCCGAAGCACGTTTATCTGCGTCTTAGCGTGTCATTGAGGGTCTGGTTTTGGTGTTGTTGCGACACAAAGTGGGGGTTTGTCACATTGCATCATACGCACGCAAAAGCTCGTGATGCCCATCTCAAGCCGATCTCGCACGAAGTCCGGCAGTTGTTAGTTGTGAGATAAGAATGAAGCTATATCGCCTCCGTAATTCTTTGCCTTTTTAGAATTCCATTGTTGGGTTTTTATTTCGGAATTATTGAATCAAATAATGTAGTATCTTGAATCAGATTGAGAAGAAGTCATGCCAAACTCCATTATTTCAAAGTGTCTCTCGACAAATTGCTTAAAAGATACTGTGAAGATAGGAAACGATCATAAACAAAAAGGAAAGTTATATTAAGCCTTCACTGCTCCCAAGAGAACTTCTTAGTTGCTTTCTTTGGAATATCTTGCCGGCTCTCATGCGGTAGGTAGTGTAGCTCTAGGGTAGGCGTGGGGAATTGGTTGAATGAATCGATCCGGGACGCGCGACACATCAATGTTTCAGAGTCTCAAAATCTGATGGTCCTGAATGAGATGCGGCTCTTTCTCCTGTCTCCCGCCATGGCAGATCGATGGAATCAAAGACAAGCCAACCTGACTCTTAAGCTTACTTCCAGCCGACAGGCCCAGGCACCCATGACTCGCCGTAGTGAGACGATCCGTGGATCTGTGGCGCCTTTCAAAAGGCCCAGATTGCATTAATTCACCGCTTAGTCACAGACTGGGCCTATGAACGGCCATGTCGCGTACCAAAATAATCCACTGGAGTCGGCGCCAGTGTGGCTGAAGAGAGGGCGGGAGTCTAGACTCCGGCGGACTGTGTCTAGGTTTGGTTTCGGCAGTGCCTCTTGACGGCCTACAATCATCAAACCTCCTCCCATCTCCTCCATCTGTCCCGTCGCCCTTTTCATCGTCAGAACTGCATCGCCAGACCGAAACGATGGCGGAAGAGGGACTCGAGATCCCCAAATTCGTGGTGGATCTATCGCTGCCGCCCCGCCAGCGGTACGACCACATCGTGCCGCACTTCCAGCCCAAGATCGACTCTTGTAATCTGCACGAGCTCTTTGACGAGCTTCTCGTGGAGCTGGTAGGCGAGAAGCTGGGCAACTGGCTCAAGAACATATCCCCAGCCCTTTTGCGCCGCGTCCGTGGCCCGGAAGAGACCGAGGAGCTTGTCGGAATCTCCAAGGCCTCGGGGATTTCAAAGCATATCCTGGTCGCCTTCAACGTCCTGCTAGATCTGCTGCTGGGGTGCACTAGCGGCGGTGTCCGCGTCGCCGAGGAGAAATCTTCACGGAGGACGCGGGCCTCGTCGAAATCACCATCGCGCCCATCGCGGATGATTCATTTCCGGACTTTGGATTGGGGCATGGACAGGCTGCGAAATATCGTTGTCGAACTCGACTTTGTGCGACACCGCGATGGGCCTGTCATTGCCACTTCTTTGACATATCTCGGGTATGTGGGCGTCTTGACTGGGGTGAGGAAGGGCCTGAGTATGAGTCTCAACTTCCGACCTCACCATGCTTCGTCGACTTGGTGGGATCAGGCTGCTTTTCGCTACAACCAGGCCATGGTGGTATTGGGATTCCGGCATTCCATCTCCAGTTTGCTGAGGCAGACTCTGCTTGGCCCTCCAGTGCAACAACAGCAGAAGCCTGCAGAGAAGAAGGAGAAACTGTCCAAATCGACATCCCCGACCGGAGAACTGGATGAATTTGGTGAAGCGGATGTGCAATCATTATTGTCCAAGTTGAAGACGTCGCCGTCAACGTCGGCCTATCTGATCTTTTGTACCCCCCAAAAGGTCTACGTTGTCGACAAGGACAATCGCCGGGGACCCGTGCGAGACTCTGACACCTTTTTGACTGCTTATAACCATGATGTCGCCGACGAAAAGGATCCTTCGCAGCTCAAAGACGCAGTTGCAGAGATTGCCCAGGGCCCAACCATCATGGGGATGGACGACATTGTCGCGTGTTCCCTAGACCGCAAGTGCCACCTCGACGAGCTCTGGCGAAAGAGTGTTGATGCTTTTGAGAAGAAGAACGGCGAATCGGCCAGGGCGATCAGCATGGATGATGTTCGCGGGTTCGTGAGGGACCCGGAGATCCGGAACGAAGAGACACATTACGCGATCATCATGGATCCTACTGATGGGAAAGTTCTCTGGCGAAGAGTATTTGAGGAAGGGACATGACGGGACAACAAGTATGAAATGAAATGATGAATTAGCGAGTTTGGTTTCCATGTTTTCGCATCTGAAGAGTTGATTTCTATGGTTGGAATTATATTACATTACATTACATTACATTAGTACATTATAAGATGATATAATCATGCTATCTCGATAGATCTTTGCACCCGTATCTTGGATGGCGGCAACGGATCAAAGCGATGCATCGAGTCGGAGCTCTCATCTTCGCGCCCTGCCCAGCTCCTCGTTGTGTTACGGTACTGGCTACCGCCAACGTCAGCCCACGGCCGGTCTAATCCGCCCGGACCATCCGTCATTTTGTAACTCGAGGACGTAGCTGCATGTCTCGTTACCGCTGAATCATACCAGCTTCGAGCTCGTGTGCCTGCGCTGGTGAATAATGGCCCTAGTGTTGGTACGCAACCGCAGATAATGGCCATGCCGAGCTGCAGAGTAGAGCACAACACCGTCTTGGCGAATTGGACTTGAATGTGTTAGTTTGGTTCATAAAGGTAAAGAGTGTTTGGATGCTCACAGTTAGCCATCACATTTGGTGGATTCCATATAGCAGTGACACGGACAATGCTTGTCACGCAGACCCTACATCATGTTAGATTTTCCAGATACGCCTAGGGTGAGATGACCGTGCAGGTAACACTTACGCAGCACCCAGCAGAAAAATTCCCAACAAGGAAAACTTGCGATTCCTATCTAACCGTAGGTGTCTTACGGCATAGACTGGGATTAAAAGAATGCCGACATCAATGAAGAGATTAGTTAATTCAACAGCAAGCAGTAGCTTGGGCGTGGATATGCAAGTATCTGCTTGTCCGAATGTGTCCCATAGGTAGTTGATGGGCCTGCATTGAAAGATGATTAGGAAGGTGAAGACGATCCACCATACCAGACATATGGCCGTGCTGGTCCAGATGATCCTTTTCTGAGCCTTTTCCACGCCGAATAGTGTCCAGTAGAAGGCGAGGATGCTGAGTTTGACAATGGTAATGTCTAGCGTAAATATCAACTCAATAGCGAGACCCATCTATCTCTCGTGTCAGCTGTTTGATTCCTTTCTTCTTCCAACATGGCTGGATTTCAGTGCCCAAAGAACAACCCAAACTTGCCTTCATGAATGCCTTGGCTTCAGACATGCCAATATCTGAGCCTCCGGAAATGATGCCGCTCCCCTCAAATGCACCGGTCTTTGATACATTGAAAATATCTTCATAGTTTTAGTCAGACCATGTAATCTTTCCTTTCCTTTTGACTTTTGGGCATCTCTTACGATTGAAGATGACGGCGGCGTAGGCAACAAAAACGAGATATGACACTAAGCACAGCCAGTCCGTCAAATAAGGAGGCTGGCGGAGAGTAGACCGCACGTAAAAGCGCAAAGCAATAAAAATGATTGCTATCACGAGCATAGCCACGCATCCTGAGAAGTTTTGGAGCGCTCCGAATGATAATTCCGAGAAAGCCGCCATTGCGATCAGGGTGTATGTCGCAGCAGAGGTGGCGTCAGAGGCGAGGCCTCTTGTCGCGAATAGCGATTGGAGACAGAAACGCCCGCTCTGTTTGATGTCTCGATGTTCAGTTGATGTTTCTCATGGTGCCAGTATGGGTAGGGGACGTAGGTCGTGATCGGTGGGAAGCTAGGCGAGAATGACTTGCTGGATGAACCAGGAACCCCAAACGCACGGCTTCTTGATGGCTCTTCCTGCAAGAACCGACACTTTCTTCTCCCTTGCCTCCTAAAACATTACTGTGTCGGCCCAAACGACTGGCCAAACAGCTAGAAACCCTAAAGTGAAAGCGAAGAAGGGGAAGCAAGAAAAGAAGAGGAAGAAAATCCCCCCAAAAGAGGATGCAAAAATTTAGATAAAACCGGCCAGCAAGAGACAAAGATTAAGAGGTATAGAATATTACTATATTACTACTATTTGAGGACCCTGATACGTCAGAGACGGAGGAAATCGTTTTTGGGAAAGGTCTAGATTGCCAAATCCTGGCTGGTTGGCTTGATGCCGAACCTCCATGTATGGAGCGTGACTTGAAATCCCTGCCGGACCAGGATGGCAGGCTCAACACCGTGCTGAGCGTCGTACGATCAACCCAGGAAATACGCTATCTCCGGTGTGCAAGAGGGTTGAAGAGGGCTGCCCGTTCAACCTATCCACCCGACCCGATAAAACGTTCGTCACTCACACGTGCACGGGCAGTGGCAGGGTAAGACCCTTGCCTTGTTTTCATTGCCGATTGATGAATCTTAATTACTGGGAGGAGTTCCCAGCGTGTGGTCAGCGGATCAGCTTACCCACCGATTCATGCAACGAAATGAACACAACCCACGATCGTTGAGTTCTCAGTGCTCACGCGAGTTCCGAGCAGGGCCCACGGTTCTGGTTGAGCTAAGAACAGACAGGCATTGGAATTCCTTTATCGGTCTTGCCCATTTATAGCCTGCGTGGGGATGTCTTCTCTTCCCTCCCTAGCTCCCGGCCCCCAAACGCCCGTCAAGCCCTGGTCATGTCTACATGACGCAATTTAATTATTAGTCTTCTCCCTCTATCTCGTTTCTATTTTTCGTGATGACATATTCAACTCGAGCACAGCGCTAGTTATAAATTGGATGCATGTTGTCCCTAGAGTGATCTCAAGTATGAAAGTCTGTGACGCGGATTTCTCATGTGAAGAAAACATTGATCTTTATTTTTCTCCTGCAGGTTTAAAAATCGGCTTTTTATCTCATTCTTACATCATGTCTCTTGGCTCAAAGACAACCCCATTCAAGGATACCTCGACCTTCACATCTGCACGTCCCGTAGCGTTTCGTTCCTGGCTCAGCCAGGGGCCGGAATCGCACAGCACAGGCAGTGTACTCTCATGAATCGCACAGTGAAGAGACTGTCCCGAGACTTCAAAGTACCTGATAGGCTACATGCTGCAAGCCTAAGGGGCTTCTAGTAAGGAGAAAAGCCTTGTTTCCCTCCGAACAGAATGTGCTGACGAGCCATGTCACGAGAATCTAGAAAAAGCTGCCCAGAAAGGACTGATTTATTGCATTATCCCTACAAATTATCTCTCGGATCAACTACATTTTCGTGATACTCATCACCGTAGTGCTCCTTCCACATATGATGCAGGACCCGTATACCGCCAGATTCGGCCATACGTGTGGCATCCCACATCACATATCCCCACCTCCGCAAGCTAGAGGGCACGTAGTATCCATAAACGTTACTGTAGGTCTCCTTCCATATCAGAGTCCATCCCAGAGGAGGCGAGTCTACGGTATCGTGGGAAAAGACCATGGTCTCCCGGCGGTCCTGCGCAGCATCTCGATCTGAAGGCTGGGTCTGGCGCCGTCGTTGCTGCACGGCATCGCTTGTAGCCTCGCACACCCAGTCCTCGTCCATGAAGACGGTATCCTTGATGGCAGTGAACATCTGCCACTTCTTTTCCGGCTCCTCTGTTCTGAGAAAGGATAATAGGAGGGTCAGCCCTGAAGCAGCCAGACCAGTTTTATAGCCCCGCCGGACGACTTTCAACGACGAATGTTAGCATCTACAAAATCTATGATGATAGAGGGAGAAGTTCTTACCGGGAACACCCAGGCTAAGGATGCCGGGAGGGCTCTGTAGAAACTGTTTGAGGCCAGAAAGGGACTTTTTAACGGGCTGGAAATCAAATTCATCAATTTCTTCAAATACACGCTCATATGTGTTGTCCGCGAAATCATTTATGCAGAGAATCTCCTCCGTCTCCCACGGCTCAAAATGGCTGAGGAGGGCGAGATGCTCGTCCTGTGTAAACTTTGGTCTCGAGTCGGAACGCGGGAGGCCGAAAAGCGAGCAGAAGATCTGGAAGCGGTACATGGCCCGTATTACTCTCCTGTTCTCGACTTCTCTCAGAACCGTCTCCTCCTCGAGGGTGAAGACGGCGTATTCGCGTATCAGAGGCCGCACGACGCTGAGGTAGAATCTTGTCATGGCAGCAAGATCCTCCGCCTTCATCTCTTTGTATAACTCTCCAACCCCTCCTGAACGTCGCGAGTAGTACCCCTCTAGGAAGGCTTGCACGTTTTGGCGGCTGCAGCCGAAATTGGGCTTGCTGCACAGGGTTGCGGTGTGCGCGTCGATGATGCCGTCGCCCATCTGTGCCCGCAGGTATCTCCATAGCCAAAACCCCCGGCGACGTGCGTATTGGTCGTGAAAGACTGGGGATGCATGCACCAGAGCAGAAAGGTCCTCGATATTGCCAAGAGAGAGAAGAATGTGGTGCCGGATCTCGAATGGGAGCAGCTCCAGTTGTTGCGTACCAGGACGTGCAGGCGAATGAGCCTGTGATGTCTTTTGCGTGACCGTCTCTGATCCTACCGGCTCTGACTTGGGCTGAGGTGCTCGTCCAACAGGCGATGCGTCGCTTTTGAAGGCGCGCCGTGGATTGAGGATCCTCTTCAATTTTTTCATGCTCGTTTATTACTCCTTGAAACTGCCGGTGTGAAAGCAAGGATGAAGAGCCGGCAAGCGAGGCGAGGGACGGGGCAACTCGCTTACGAGACAGCTACACGATGCGAGAATTACGGGGTCGAGCAGACAAGCTGGCGCTGGAAGAGGTGAGCGGCGGATTGAAGTGGTGAATGGGTGGAGGGCGAAGACTTGATGATGATGATGATGATGCTCAGAATAGGTGGTCCCATCCCCCCCCTTTTCATACATGATGGCACTAGCCAGCCAGATGGATTCGCTGTTGGCCGCTCCTCTGGCTGCTTGAGACTCGCAGCATGCATCTACTAATTACCTAGCGGCCGGTCAGCACAGCCTCCTCCCTGCCAGAAAGCTTGGCAGCACGACCTGCATTGGGACATGAATCATGTGCTGCTTCTTCCCCCGGCACACAAGTGATTGTCCCTGTGTCACGCGTGAATGGCTCGGCAATGTCTTTGGAAAACGTCCTCGCTCTCTATTTGGGGAGATTTTCTACCTAGAGGGGAGTGTCACACTACACTGATATACACTATATAATTAAAGCCCTCAACAAGGGGCTCGTTACCGGATCGACATCACCCCGGCCGATTCTGCTGGTTGCTGATACCCCAGCCCATCGTCGCCCAGTTGAGCTGGTTGATGTTCGAATTGAAGCTCGTTTGGTCGGGCATCCCGATACCCATCGCTTCCATCTGGTTATAGTCAAGCTGCCAGTCCATCCCCAACCCTCCCGGCATGTTCATCATAATATCATTAATGTTAATGTCATCCACATCAATAGATCCCGTCTGGCTCTGCGGGGATTCGCCTTCTAGACGCGCAGCTTGGATCGCCTTCACCCTCACCACGATATCGGGTGGTGCTACGCTCCGCCCCAGGGCCTCCTCGGCTTGCACGCGGGCATCCCACGTCAACAGGATGATTTTCGTCAGATTTCTGAAAAGAGGGTTCTTGGACTTCGTCTCGACCTTGAAACGCATCTCGCTATTGTAGCTCAGGCGCATCGCGCTGTTCTCGCTCATGGCTCGCCAGGCGTGTTCGGCATGTCGGTTGAGAGGATTTTGCCGCAGAGCATACACAAGATGGATGTAGCCAGGAAGAGGGAAATGGATGTTGCCCATCCAGACGAATCCTTTCACCGAAGGGAGACTGATAATTTTCGTGTCGCTCTCCAGCATGGTGATGGCCTGAAGGATGGCGGCGTCGTTCTCCGCCTCGGTGGGAGGGGTGTTTGATGACGCCTTGGAGTAGTGGACAACCAGTCGCGCCTTGGCTAGAGTCAGGCGGGTTGTCCAGATGGTCAGGAAATGGAGGGGATTCTCCGGATCGCAGAACTTGAGATACTTCTCCTCCACCCTCTTCTCCAACGTCTCGATGCCCAGACCGTCGTTTTTGGCGACGCTGGCGACGGCCTTGAGTGCTGGGATATTGAAGTCCAGGTATGATGATGTGTGGCGATAGAAGTTGGCAATGTCGCTGCGGACAACGGCATAGATGGCTTCGCTTGACTTTGGCTCCATGGCCGGGAACTCCTTCATCTCGGGCCTGAGGTCAGAGTCGTTCAGGCTCAGCGGAACCTGGCAGTCCCATGTGGGAGCGAGTGCTGCACTCTTGTGGTCGGCCATTTCTCCGACCCTAGCGTCATAGAGAATCAGAGACCACCACAGCCGTCTTCGCATCTCAGCCTCTAGTGGGGGAAATGTAGAGTTTGATGCCTCTAGATGAATACCCATGCGTTGGGCAATTCGCACGGCAACGCCGAGCATCGATGACAGGCATCGAGGGTCTGTGGCCTTGGAGACAGACAGCTAGAGAAATGAGTTAGCTACCCAGTGATAAGAATTGGCGACAAGGTACCCACCAGGTAGAGGTAAAAAGCCGTTAAGCAGTCTCGGTCCCCCGTTCGTAGATATCCGCACTTCACCAAAGCTTGCTGGCACCCGTACTGATACTTATGCAAGAGATCATCCCTCGGCGAGTTGAACGTTGCCCGGCAGTCGGCATCGGTAAGTGAGTGGATGGCCATGGAGTAGATTCCAAACATTAGAGCCTCAAGCACAGGGCTGACTTTCTCAAAGTTACTGACAGCCTCGATGATGCACGGCTGAAGTGTAGGAGTGTGGGTTACTTTCAACAAAGGGTTGACATTGTCGAGGTAGATTTGCCAGAGCCGAAAGACCTGAACGGGCTCCGGTTGTAGGCTGGGGATGTCGATGACTGTTTTTCGGATACCGAACAGGATCTGGTCGTTATCTTCATATATTTCATCCCATGCCTCTCTAGCCGCTACTTCGCCAATATGTTCTGTTTCTTGAAACTATAACATATGATTAGCACACGGACACTGGACAAAAGGGAGAAGCAGACCCGTACCCCTTGACGCATGGCGTTCCAAAAGTTCCTACAAGAGTATGAATTAGTCGCTGAATTTGAATATGGCAGAGTATCTGATACAACAATTTCACGGGACAGCTTACTTTGCTTCGGGTAACCGATCCGAAGAGCCGGGGAAGTCCGCAGTGGCCTCTGGAGAGCCGGGTTCTGATGCATCGTCACCATGACCATCGGGGTACTTGGTGTGAGGATCATCCTTGTGCATGGGATCGAACTTGAGGTTGTTCTTGCGCAGTATGTCCTCATACCGGCGCAGACGCTCCAGAAGTTCCCGCTCGGGGAAGCGACGTTTCCGCTGCCGGGGGACCAGGTTGGCAGGGACACATTGGGCGTTGGACTTGATGCAGTTGGAGCACGGGAACTTGCGCTCACACTTGATCTTGCGCTGCTGACATAAAATACATGCCAGGATCCGCTTTGACTTGAGACCCTGAGCGGCAGGACCAGGTGTGTCTGGCGAGTCGCCGGACGGGCTGGTGTCGGGGGTTGGTTGCGACCCGGACATGGCGGTCGTTTGCTGGACTGCTCAGCATAGGAGGTACATGTGAAGGCGGCAAAAGAGGGGTTTGGGCTGGCTTTCTGGGATCGGATCTGATGGAGAACGGCGGGATCAGTCCTACGGCGCAGGATCTGGACGGCCACGAGACCGACCAAACGGAAGACTACCACGGCGGCCTTGGCAAGGCAGATACGGCAGATACGTTTCCTCGGGTACGGCGACCGTTGCTCTGTCCGTTTGCCTCGAGTGACAACGAGGAATGACCAGGACCAGAGTCTGCCGACTGCATGATGACGGCCGAGCGGGCCACTAGGACTTTAGTAAGAGGCGACGGCACAGGAATGCCGGTCAGCAGCAGGCTTCAGAGCCTAATCGCAAGCTTTGCTCGGACTTTACTGATCTCCGCGTCATGTGACTGCATATCGGGCCAATATGAGCATGGAATTCAGGGCGTAAACAAAGCTAGGTCCAGCTACTCCGTACTGGTGGTTGGATCCTACGGCAATGAGTCACGATCGATCGAACATGCTGTTTCAAACATAGCGTTGCAACGGTGCCTTTTTAGTATTTTTACCGTCCTGGCATCTGAGTCGTCATTATTGTCGTCAACTCAGAAGAAATCCAATCAATTTCTTGCATTCGGTCGTCCAAGGCTTCAAAGTTCTCACTTTCTCGTATTGCGTATCTCACCAATTTCCTGCGCCGCTCTCCCACTTGAACAAAGTGCCATCAAGAAAATCATTCAATTACTACCCATTACATCTTGTCCTTTCACATTGAAAATTACCCATCAATCCCCTATTTGAAGGTATCGATATTATGACTCATACAACCAAATGACATCAATATTAGATAGCAAGTGCAGCAGCCAGCACAGCAGCCCCAGCGCCAATCATGGGTCTTGAGACGGCACCAGAAGTATTCGAGGTCTGTGCCGCAGCGCTGGTACCTGAGGGAACATTCCCACTGGAGCTGGTAGACACGACGGTGTCGCTCGTGGTCGTCTCACTCTGAGCTGTGGTTGTCGTACTGGGAGTCTTCTTCGTCGACTTTGAAGTTTTGGTAGACTTGGAAGACTTGGTAGAAGTGGGTGTTTTCGTGGCCGATTTCGTGCCTGTCTTCGTGCTGGTGGATGTCTTCTTCTTTGCGTAATCGACATCGACCTTGACACCCGAATTCCAGACAGAGTACCTCTTGTCTGACTTGGAGCCGCAGGCCTCCTTCTTGTTGCCCTTGCATTTGTATGTGCATTTGCTGTCATCAACGATGTCCACCTTGGGTGGGTATTTGTCACCACAATAACAGGCGTCGCCGGTCATGGCAAAGACAAGTTTTGTTTGCTCCAGGCACAGGGCGCCGCACGAAGCTGAGGAGTTCTCCGTGCCGTTGACAATCTTCTGCTTCTTGAGGCCCTGGCCGGTGCCGAAGCAGCCCTGCGACGTGAAGCCGCCCAGTACCGCAGCCCGCCCGGGCTTCTGCAATGGCTCAGCGGCCGCGACCAGGGGCAAAGCCGCCAGCATGAGAGCCGCGACAGTAGAAATGAACGTGGACTGGACCATTGTGAATCACCTCCGAGGCGTGTGAACTAAAGCGAGTGAATGATGGAGAACTGTGAGTAGACACGAACGGCCATGGCTCTCGACTACCGAGGGTTAATAAGATTTAATAAGTCGCCTCAACTTAAGATTATTGTGACACAAGTTCTCCAAAGGTCCATCCTCTACGAGAACCAAAATCCTTCGCAGATCAGCGTGCGCCATCAAGCAGCCTGTCCACACAGCGGTCGCAGGTGTAGGCGCCGGTCGCAATAATCGAATACGACGCTAATCGCCATTCTGCCTAACGGGATGAGACCTACATACACGGCAATTTGACGCAGGGGCTCTAGCGGCTGACCTGCATCGTGATAGTAGCACTCGTAGGTGCCTTTGGTGAGAGCTGAACATGACTCCCTGCACATGAAGGATCCCACCTCAAGCCACGCGGTAACCAAAGTGACATTCCTACAAGGCCCTCACGCCACAAGGCTGAGTTTTCGATTTATGAGAGAGCGGAAGATCTCCCGCAGACAGCCCTGCTTCCAAAATTCCTTGGTGCGATATGCTCCCAACCCACTAACTTATGGTGGTGTAACCTTGGTGGTAGGCTTGATACCCACCGCTGTACATGGTTAAAAATAACCATGATTAGGGCGCTGAAGCAGCCCTGCGAGATAAAGCTAGGTATGAACGTACTTTTTGATCTAGCCAAGCTAATTTGAGGATGCTCACAACAGCCATGCTCCTAACCTGGACGTTTAGAGCACCTGCCAAATTTCTTTATCAATAAGATCAATATCCCATCCTTCTGTCACTAATAGCCAAAACCCTAGCATTGGTACTCTTGGAGAATGGCGTCGACGTGAGAATGTGCTAGGAGTGGACTTAGGCAGGTGCTGGAAGAATTCACGCCAGCGTTAGGGTAAGATTTTGCACAGGTCGGGAAAAGGGTAAAGAAAAAGAAAACAAGTCGTTGTAGCTCAATGTTGAACACTGCAATATACGACGAGGACCAGCATCATCCACTACAGAAGAGGGAGGCGTCAGCAGCGTCGCCAAGCTCAATGGCATCTGGCATCTCATCTCATCTTAAACTTGCTCGCCAAAATCTCTATTTTGCTAGGACACGGATGACAGTGGGGGACCAGTGAAGGGCACAGATTGGCTGCATCGGCTATTGGCCTTATAACACGGGCAATAATGAAACCAAGCCCTTGGGGCTGTGAGCTCTCTGACGCGTGGGCGAGACCAGTAAGCACCTTGAGGTGTGAGCTTCTTCATTCCAAAAGGTGGCCGTTGATTATTGCTGGCCCTCGCATTGATGAAACTGGCCTATTCCGGAGAAGATCAGCCGAATTTTGGCGACGCAGCCAATGGCAGAGTCTGACGATCCTCCACTTTGTGAATCTCGCCAATGGTGGAACCCGGCTATGCAACATTGGCATCTGGAGACACTCATTCTCTAGAAGATGTTGCGTTGCTGTGATGGTAAAGTGAAGACGAAGATAGTATGAGCAGGGAGACGCATAAATATGAGCTGGAATCTCCTCGTTCTGCCGTTGGAAACATCATCTCCAACGCATCGCATCTTTTTCTCGGTCTTCCAGCGCTTCAATCATGTACAAATCCATCTCTCGCCAAGCCCTGCTTTACGGCTTTCTGTTGAAGCCTATCCTGGCTCTACCTAAGACCAGGGATACCAACGAAACCACCTTTAATTGGGCTTCAATCGAGCCTTCATCCAACCTTCAATACAACGACTGCTACAACGGCTACAAGTGCGCTCGTCTTGAGGTCCCCCTTGACTGGCTAGAGACCAGCCAGGGCAACGGTACCTCTCTCAAAGCTGCCATTGCCATTGTAACTCTTCCAGCCACTGTGCGGGAAGATGATCCCAACTTTGGCGGCACCATCCTCGTCAACCCCGGCGGCCCGGGAGGGTCCGGCACCGAGTTTGTTCTTTCTGAAGGAGCATATCTCCAGAGTATTGTCGACGAAGACAAGCACTACAATATTCTCGGGTTCGACCCTCGTGGTGTTGGTTTGAGCACACCATCGGCTGATTGCTACAGAAATGACTTTGCCAGGGCTTCTGATGCAATCCAGCAGGGTGGGCTGTCGCCAGCAGATCCCGACACTTTCGGCCTCAAAATGTACTATGAAACCGCAAAGGGGGTTTCAGACCTATGTGCTGAGCTTGGACCTGAGAGTATATTCCCTTACATGGCTACGGCTTCCGTTGCCCGGGACATGCTGGAGATTGTCAACCGCGTGGACGAACTTGAGAAGAAAACTTTCAAGTGTCGTCGATCGGAGAACACAGACGAACTTCCAAAGCTTCAATACCTTGGGTTTTCGTATGGTTCATTCCTAGGAAATTCCTTCGCGTCCATGTTCCCAGGGCGAGTTGGTCGTATGGTCATTGATGGTATTGTCGATGCCGATGATTATATCCAGAAAGTAAGAATCCCCAGTCCTTGAACGGCTACAGATTTCTAACCTGCATATTGTAGAATATGGGACAAGCCCTTCTGGATGCCGAGAAGGTCCTCGACACCTTTTACGAGACTTGCTATGACGCCGGATCTAGCTGTCTCCTTAGGGAGGACACAGACAAGAGTGCACAGGATATCCGAAACAAGGTAGACCTGCTGTTGAAAAGCCTCGATGATGACCCCGTTTCGATCGTGTATCAGGGCCGCGTTCGACACATCACGTCTCATACCGTCCGCGACGTGCTTCGGCAGATGTTGTACAGCCCCATCGTGATGTACGAACCTGCGTCTCAACTTCTAACGTTGGCTCTGACGGGCAACTTCACGAGTTTCATGCAAACCCCGACCTCCTTGGCCAATTCCATCGAGCCCGCCGAGATGTGTGTTAACCCTGGCGCGAGCTACCCACCATCCGACCTCGCTCTCAACAACGAAGCCGGCTATGGTATTTTCTGCAGCGACGGCTACATCGACCCGGAATTGCGCAACGCCACCTGGGCGAACAATGTTGCAAAGGCAATCGTCGACCACTCCCCTACGCTCGCTGAATCCTGGACTCGCGTAATCCTGGCCTGCTCCGGGTGGAAATACGACGCCAAGTACGCCTTCAGGGGCCCGTTCGGTGCACCCGGGCCAGACAAGACCGGGAAGAACAAAGACACGCCATCCGCGCCTCTCCTGATCCTCTCTAACAGATGGGATCATGCGACTCCATTGTCCAGCGCATACCTCACTTCTCAGCAGCATGGTGACTCGGCCGTGATTGTTCAGGAGGCGTCCGGCCACTGTGCGCTCCTTGTATCAAAGAGCAAGTGCGTAAAGGATCATGTCAGCACCTATTTTGCAACTGGAGTCGTCCCTGCGAACAATACCGTGTGTGAGGCGGACTGCAAGCCTGCTATTCCATTCAAGGAGTGCCCGGGGTTTGAAAGTTCATAGATCCTTACGTAATGTGAGCGTGGTAGCTGGTTTGGAAGCGGCTTGGAAGATGATATAGCCGAGACCTGAATTCTTTTCTTTTGTTTGGTATAAGCTGCTTCTAGCAAGTCAAACTATGGGCTACGTACCCGTTGTATTTAGCCACAGCATGAGAAGGTGATTCTCAAGTAGTGCCCTATTATTATATTTTATTCACTCAAGAAATATCTCAACGGCCCGTCGGCGGGTAAATTGGGTAAATGTTTATCTTGCTGAGTATGCTAGTCTTCGTAGAATAAAACGCCAGCGTGAGCCTGGTCTCGAGAATCTCAGTTTACTCCATCAATATCAACCGTTCGGAATTTCTAGCCATGATCATCTCTCAGCTCATCTGTCTCCTGGGCTTTGTGATACGCTTGTCCAATGCGGCTAATGCCACATTCACAAATCCCATTCTGCCAGGATTCAACCCCGACCCAAGTTGTATATTCGTCAAAGAATGGGACAATACCTTCTTTTGCACAACCTCTTCGTTTTTGACATTCCCAAGCATCCCTCTTTATGCTAGCAAGGACTTGGTCCACTGGAAGCACGCGAGTTATGCCATCAGTCGCGGCGACCAGCTACCTGAGTTATACCGAAACAGTGAATTGCAAACCGAAGGAACTTGGGCATCAACCCTTCGATACCGCGATGGCAAATTCTACCTAATTACTAGCTACGTGTCTTGGCACGATGGATGGGGACCCATCATTCTTCTTTTAACTACAACTGATCCCTACGATGACGCGTCTTGGAGTGGACCGATTCGATTCGAGAACCCGGAAAAGGAAATTGATCCGGATCTTTTCTGGGATGATGATGGGCAAGTCTACATGAGCGTCGCCAGAGGCATATTCATTCATCGAGTGGACATCTCCACTGGCAAAATTTTGGAGACATTCACAGTATGGAACGGCACTGGCGACCGAAACCCCGAGGGGCCGCATATATACAACAAAGATGGGTATTACTATCTCAGCATCGGTGAGGGTGGCACAGAAACAAACCACTCAGCTGTGATATCTCGGTCAACCACTATCTCTGGGCCCTATGAGGGGTATGAAAGCAACCCTGTACTCACTGCCAAAAATACGGACGCTTTCTTTCAGACTGTGGGACATACAGATTATTTCCAGGATGCCACGGGAAATTGGTGGTGCGTGGCGCTGGCCACCCGTTCTGGCCCGGCCTGGGAGATATATCCTATGGGCAGGGAGACTGTTCTGTCGCCAATGACGTGGGATGAGGGTGGATGGCCGATCATCGATCCAATTCAAGGAACAATGAGCGGACCCCTTCCACCTGCGAACACAGATCTTCCTGGCGACGGCTTCTGGGCTCATGGAGGGGACGAAGAAGATTTCCGGCCTGGGACACAAATTCCAAGGCAGTTTCTCTTTTGGCGACCACCCAAAGAAAGCCTTTTCAAAGTATCTCCGGCCGGTCACCCCAACTCACTGCAGGTGTTGCCATCAAGAGCGAATCTTACTGCAGATTCTCAATTTGAACCACTTGAAGATGGGATGGGATTTATATCTCGGAAACAGTCGAGCTCGGTCTTTCAATTTACGGTCGATCTCGAATTCGACCCCAAGGATGCTGATGAGGAGGCAGGAGCTACAGTTTTTCTAACTCAGTACCAGCATATCGACGTCACCGTTGTTAATACTCGTTCTTGCTCTACTGGAGAATTGGAGCAAAAGTTCAGGTTCAGGCCAGAGGCTCTGGGTAAACCGGGAGTTAAAGTCCCGGCCGCAAGAACAATTACCGTCCCGCAAGCTTGGGCTGGAAAACGCATGAGATTTACGATTACGCTGGACGAGAGTCAGACATACCATTTTACCGTGGCTCCGGCTGATAAACCCGATGAGGAACTTTGGATGGGCTCGGCTAGTACGGATATTGTGTCGGGCGGATCAGGCCCTTTTCACGGTGAGTTTCATTTCCACGAATCGAACGTGACGCCGAGCATGACTTACGCCTGAATTAAGGTACACTTCTTGGCGTTTTTGCCACGAGTAACGGCGGCACCGGCAAAACTGCAGCCTACTTTAGTCGTTGGAGGTACCATCCACTGAAGCAGGAGGTGGAATCTGGGGTATTTCTGCCGATCAAGGAATAAGTAATTTAGATGATTACCAATGCACAGATAGGCAATGGAATTTGAATAGCACAGTTGAAGTTCAATTTTCTCAGCGGTATTTGATGGCCCCGTTCAACGTCTATTTCGCTCTATCCGACGATCCGAACCGCTACCTCGTTCTGTCCTTTGAAGTCGCAAGCATTCTGAGAAATAGGAAAAAGGAAACATGGTTTTGTAGGTTAGTGTGATGGCCAGCCATAATGCACACCTCATTCTTCAACATATTAGTTCGAAGACCAGCTCCTCTCCATGCAAAACAACCAATGTTCCTAACAAGAGACCCCGGAGGGCAGACCAGTGCACTTGGAAGACGTTTCACCTCCAGTAACACCGTTATTGGTCCATGTCCAGTCTGAGCAAGCGGCACACAGAATGTAGATGTTCGTGGCATCTGAATCGACGGAGCCAGTGACCTTGTTGACTGTCAAGTCAGTAATCGGCACACCATCAGTGGGCGTACCGGTGGGTGAACCATTCTCGTAATCCTGTTCAATAACAATACCATACTTTGCGATATTGGATAGAGTGATACCATCGTATTGGACATCAGAAACCGAGCCTGTGGCCCCATAAACCGTCTTGATCCTGATACCGTTATCAGAATCGGTAACCTGAGAGTTCAACATACGAACAGTCTTGACGGTGTTATCGCTGCGACCCCCAACGGAACCAATAGACAGCCCATGGCCACCACTGCAAGTGCCCCCTGTGAATGTAATATTCGTGCCCGAGTTGATGGCGAGGCAATCATCTTGATTCTTGACATTTGCCCCCGAGATGTAAACACCATCCGAGGAACCAACATCAAAGGCATCGGTGTTATGTCCACCCTCAGAATCACCTAGCGAGTTGTCCAGGGTGACGTCGTAGATAGCTAGGTCGGTAGCCTTGTTAATACTGAATGCCTGCACCGGGGTATTCA
The DNA here is from genome assembly GCA_902141235.2 of Clonostachys solani. NCBI lineage: Eukaryota > Fungi > Ascomycota > Sordariomycetes > Hypocreales > Bionectriaceae > Clonostachys > Clonostachys solani. The sequence continues at coordinate 441,624 of CABFOC020000031.1, read as the reverse complement.
GAACATTAAGACTTTTGATCTGAGAGTTCTTCAGCGAGTGTGCATAGAAGAACTTTGGTTTTGTTTTCCCTCCATTGCTTCCCTCGCTGTCCCACCAGCGGTTGCCTTCACACTCAATGGAATGTCCAGAAGCACCCTCAATCACTATGTTGTTACCAGAGAAGGAGATCAGAGGGCCTTCCCACTCTTTATATCCAAAGGTTGTTGTTCCCTCGAAGGTCACCTGCACACGAGAAATCGTATTAGAAACTTAGTCTGCGCATACAATAGAAAGAGGAATGAGGTTCATCTACCTGAGTACCGTCCTGAAGGTCGGTCATATCCAGGGTTGTTCCGGCAGGCACTTCGATGTCCTTCAGGACGATTTCGGTACAGCCACCCTTTCCGCTAATCGCTGAATCGGCATCGGTGAAGGTACAGCTTGAACTACTGCGTTCAATCACCATCCCATTTCCGAAAGAGAGCGAGGCAAAGGCCCCAATGATCAGAGAATTCCGCATTGTTACTGTTATCCGCTTAAAAGTCGAAGGCAATTGATAAAACAGCAAAAGATATGACAAATAGAAGACCAAAGTGCGCAAACAAGACCAGATTATTGATGCTTTGAAAGATCGAAATCAAGCGATGTGCTCAGCTATTTAAGCATTCATCGCCTTCATGATTGTTATGCATTTGCGTTGCCCCTTCTCTCCGCTTTTATCAACACCAGGCCACGGCATACGGCACTCGACTTGACAAAGAAATTCCCTCAAAAGGCATTCCCTCCGCGTATGATTTAATTAGATTTCGTGCCGGGCAATGTTGATCGTAAGGATTTGATTATTTCCAGAGCGTCACCAATGTCTGAGGATATGCCGTTCGGTTGGGTCGGCAGACATGCATCGGTTCGATCGGCAGAAACAGCCCGTTCTAGTTTCATCATGCCGAATTGGAAACGGATGACGGATGGCTTGTACCTCCGTTTCCTTTCTTTGGAGGCTTGCGAATGCTGTGGGCCACTAGCCAGGCTTTTTCAAATATGAAACAATCCACGAAAGATTGCGACGCGTAATCAATGTTGGGGCAAGGTCTAGAGACACAGATAGCCAAGGCTTCATCAACGGGAAAGGTGTTAACTATTCAAGGTTGGTTCAGAGTGTTTTAGGGTTCCTCTCAATTTCAATGATTCCTCTTTTGTATTGAGAACTCTGACGTGATGCCTTTGCCGAAATTCAATATGGATAATTCTCGTTTTGAAGAAAGACAGCGGAAACTCATCGATGGGCAAATAGAAATACGCATATTTAGAGGCTCCTCCTCGGTAACGGACAGCTGTGAACGATTATTAGTTTCGCACAACACTCGATGAGACCACTACACCTGGTTAGATGGGCTTCTACCCTCAAAACCTATGTCAGGGCACGACCTGGTATAGTCTATTCTATAAACTTTTAGAACATATATAAGGTAATATGTACAGTGCTCCTAGCAAATTCTCTCGGTTGGATTCAAATACGAGGGTTGAGTCAAGATTCAGCCAAAACCCTGCCTTGGATGGCGATGGGAGGAACCTAGCAAATACCATTCGTGTGATATACTTGACATCAATAGTTTTGGAAGATTGAACTTCGACCCTCTCTCATTATACGTAAGAGAAAGAGAATAAAGTTCAACAGCAATGGAAGCCGCCAGAGCCCGACAACTCAACACAATGAATAGGCCCTCTCTCATTATATCTTCTCCTCCGGTGTCGCGAGAATTTCCATTCTTGACGTAATACCTCGAAGCACTTCTTCTGCCATTTCGCGCGGTACAATACCATCCTCAAAGGACACGTTAACAATGATATCGCCGCCTTTGATGCCAGCGACACTGAACTTCAACCCTTTTTGGCCAATGGTCCCGTTTGTACAGCACGCTGAGAACTGCATATCCACGATCGACCACTTTGGTGTCTTCTCTGAAGAAAAGCCGTTATGATCTCCCATAGGTACAGTTGTATATGCGCCCATGTTTGAAATGCTGAACGTGTTTACTAAGGCAACTGCTACTCCGGGAAAGGCAAATTTCACAATGTACTCCAGGTCAGGTCCAAGTGATGAGGTGTATTTCCATAGCCTCACCATAAACCCCCCTCCCCCTTGCAGAGACTGGTTCATGGTGGCTTTGTATGCCCTCACGAGATCCCACGCAGCCTTTTTGGTCTGCACGGAGGAGCCAGCCCTGACTGCGGCCCGTCGATATGGTGCAAGCCAATGCTGGAACTGGACACCGCCCGTCGCGTTGATGACCGTGCCGGCTTTGGTACCGCCTCCGATTTTTGACATGGGCAGAAACTGACGGATATCGCACACGAACTGTGAGCAGCCCATTATTGCTCTCGGGTAAAAGTCATTGGTAAGCGTATCAAGCACCATAGACGAAAGAAGGGCCGTAAAAGTCGTCTGATTATCACGGCACGCGCTGAGGATTCTCGACATTCGAGATGCTTCAATGCGGTACGAGGCGACTCGGGTCACCGTACGCTGGGCGGGTTCTGCAATCGTCGTGGCGGATCTAATCCAGGGCTTTGCACGAGGCAGTGTACTGAATAGTATTCGACCGCCGAGGAATAAGGCCATTAGGAGGAATCTGATTTGTATCCATACAGCTTCAACCATGGAGGTTTTGGCATCTGAGGTGCTCGTCGGCTCAAGCGGGAACACGAGCGTGGATGGGTCGCCATGGATCAATTTGTCGTCCTCGGTTACTTCTCCGACAGGCTCTTTTATAGAGTTAAGGGCGTTCATGAAGTCACTGTGGATTGTTTCCCCGGATTTACCATCTCCCACAGCATGGTGCATGATGAGCACCACTTGATTTCCCTTCACGATGATCTTCCACCAAGGACGCGTTGGCTCCTCGTCTGTCCACAACCACTGGTTATGAATCTTCTCGAGCAGCTCGGAGTTTACCCCTAGTCCATCGTCTGGGATAAACTCAACACATTGGTCGAGATTGAAGGTGTTGATCATGGCTTCGTGCATGCGGTGGTTTCCCACCCTTGGTGACGGGCGGAGAACACACACGACACGGAGCCGTGCGTGTGCCTCTACCACCTTCCGCAGTGCAGCGAGGACAACCGGTCTCGAGAGGCTGCGACTAGAACCATCTATGTGTGCATACTTGGCTGCAATGACAAAATTCGATTGGATGCCGAGGCGGTGAAACAGATGATACATGCTATCGTAGTAGCCTAGCAGGGCCGTCAGTCCTGTTCGATTTGACCCCTATACAACTATAACATACATGCTTCACGTAGCAACGTGTACTTGAGTGGTGGTGCTGCCATTTCAACCGCGGTTGTTAGAAGCTATGACGCTTCGATCAGATTCAATTGTGTTTGGTTTAAAATGGAAAAGGTGTCTCGGTTGGCTGTCTAACCCTAGGTATTTTATTATTGACAAGGTAGGTCAACGGGCTAGTTGAATAGAAATAGCACGTGACTACCCATTGTGTCAATTATTGAATATAAATAGGGGGGGACTAGCCCTTCCCTAGCTAAACGAAATAATGTTTAATGAGTTCGCTTCAATAGGAGATTTCAAGGTGTGGCGATAATCCAGTTGCGGGGCCTACAGCATAGAAACGGTAGAATATAACCTCATTTTGACAAAATATAAGCGCTAAAATTGGCACATCAGGCCTATCGGTGAAAGTGACAAGGGTGAATAACTGATGCCTCGGTTTGTTCGGATCTGGAAACTCTTTTGCGATCCGCGATCTAAGCCCTACCGCCATTGACAGCAACTGCAGAGCCATTAATAAGCGGCCTGTTGGAAGGCTTAGATTGTCAGCCAACAGGACCAGCTCGGGTTGAACCAGTCAAACTGGGCATATTAAAAGGAGTACGTAAGTTTTTGTTTTGAGGCCAAAAAGGGGGCAGGCAGTGGTCTAGATGATATCAGTCTATTGAGTCTCATCTATAACGTATCGAAAGTACCTTATGCATATGTAGCTTTGACGGCCACATGTCATAAAACCTGCAGCTTGCCCTTTCAGGCTCGTTAATGTGAAGTGTACGGCGTCAATCGGGTAGTCGAATCAAGTCATGAGCAATGTCTCAGACATTGATGCCCTCTTCTCGCAAATGCATTCGTAAAGTACAAGTACAAAAAAGAAATACATCAGGGGATTATGGTGTCGTGTGAACATTAACCCGAAGTGCGTGATCCCACGGCGGGATGATCAACGCCCGAACATCTCGAGCACGTACCCACTATCACACATCAATGGAGTGAGGCACGCGTAAAGCAATCAGCCGCAGAACCTAGCCTGTCATCAGGATTCGGACAATAGGCCAGAAGTTCGGGGGTTCGGCCGAAATTGAACGGATGTCAATCTACCGCAAAAATCTCAATGTTACATGTTCCCCATGGGGACCCCGCAAGCCGGCACCCTAGATGTAGCTTTCGGATGAATGACGTGGAGAGACAGGGCAAGTTTCCCAGAAATGGGATTTATACCATTACGGAGTAGTATCTCGATGCTTGGTCCGCTTAGGGCTGGCCTAGGACATAATTTCGATTCAAGCATGTCTCTGTTTGCATTGTTCACGAGAAGTCTGCATTTACTTGATAGCTCTTGACGATGTAAAAAAGGTTGGTCATATCATTCTCGATAACTAACGTAGCGCCAACCCAACGTCGTCCCTCCATCGTCTGACCAACATTCTGTAGCCCAGCTTGATCCCCTCCATTTCTTAGACGCCCACATACGTAATATCAGGTGTTGGTGGCGTTTTCATCTCGTGCCCGATAAAGTAATCCACATGATGGGACTGAACATATCCTTTCAAAGTCATAGAGTTGCGATAGGCTGGATTGTGCGGCAGCGTGTAGAGACGAATGTCGGTCTCAATATTCGTCGTGAAGATTAACAGCTCAGTGTAATTTTCATTCACAACAATCGCTTCTTCGCGCCAGTCGCCCAAAATATCGCCATGGAAAGCGGGATTGACTCCATTGGCTGGCTTGCCTCCATAGTGGCCTACTGTGACAAGCCGGTTAACAACTTGAGTTGATGGGTTCCATTTCTCAATCTTTCCATTGTTGAAAAGCTCCATTAAGTTATCGCCATCCCAGAAGAGACCAAGGTGCGGCCATGGACCGGCTCCTTCATCAGATGTGAGCTTATTCTCTGCAGCGTTGTAGACACCCTCGAACGACCAGACTTCCATGCCGGGATAATTTGGGTCGATGTCGCCGGCCATTCCACGGCCTACATCTCCAACTTCATCCCCATAGTGTTCCCAAATTAGAGAGCCTTTGTCAGCGTCGTAGTAGTATTCCATCAAGAGACTAGGATTGTCTTGTTGAATTCCGTAGCCCTGCAGGCCGTCACGCTCAGGGTCCATCTTGGCAATATGAAAGCGGTCGCCATGAACAATTCCGAGAGCTGAAAGATTATATCTGAGTGATCCATCCCCGTTAAGAGAGAAACCAATCTCGTGGATTTCATCCTTGCCATCTCCATCAACGTCAATGATGCGAGTATTATGGCCATCGCTGAGGGTACCGATTTTGGGACGCAGATACTTCCAAGCGAGTTTAATCTTTTCGCCATCAAATGTCCAGGCAGTATACATGAGGTTAAACCCTTTATCTTCCCTTCGGTTCTTCATATAGGCGACCAAGTGAGGTGTTTGCCCATCGAGGTACCCAACACCAAGACGGGCGCCCATGGGACCATCAGCGATGAAGTCATCGGGGATACGTTCCTTGGAACGTAATGCCCCTGTTTCTCCGTCCAGGATAGCCATGAATTGTTCATTGTCGTCAGCGTTCTCAAAAGTCTCGCCATTTCCAAAGGTGACGCCGTTTGCGATGCGAAGTGCGACCTCGGCCTTTCCATCTTGATCAAAGTCGTAGACAGTGACGCCATCCCAGTGCCCAACACTGATTGCAGTCGATCCAGGGCTTATATTGTTCTGATTTTCGCTGTTGGGCCCCAGGGCCACACTCCAAAGAAGTGTCCCATTCCTATGGTAGGCCTCAATAGATTGCGTGTCGCTGGTTCGATCGAGCACATAATCATATTCGCCATCTCCATCCAAGTCTCCAACCCAGAGGTAGCGGATAGGGCCAGTGTCTTGGACTGGAAATCGCACGAGTGGTTCAGCTGCTGTATCGCCACTAAGAGTAAAAGGGTGGCTTTCGTCGGTTTCTTTGCCGTCAACCACAGATCGAATGCGATAGATATTTGATACTCCAAGATCGGCAGTACCATCAACAAAATTAGTACCTCCAGTCAGAACATCTGTATTGATCTTCTCGGAGTTACCGCCGTCACTAGCACGGTAGACGTTGAAGCCGATATCCGCGTCGTCAAGGGCAAGCAGTCTCCATGAGATAAAGACCTCCTGTTCAGATGAACGGACCGCTACCACTCCTCTTCCTAGGTTTTCCAACGCTCTTTTGGCACCAGCAATAGGGAGGAGAGACATGAACGCGAATGCCACAATGGCTGGAAGGGTTCTAGACCAAGTCGGCATCATGATGTTGTACCTTTCGTCTCAAGTTTTCAAAAAAAGCGAGAGTTTTCTTTTCAGTCATCAACACTTCCTCAGAGTAAGGAATGTCGGTTGGGTCTTTATATAATTGAACGTAGAAACTCGAAGTGCATCTTGCAAAGAAACACGGTTGAAACCAGACACGGCAGAAATGAGGCGAGGGTCATCGATCTGTCCTCGGACCAACCTCAATTGTAGGGCGTCCAGGATGCTAGTGTTGCCTCCGGGTCTTCGGACGAATTCAAAAACGAAAATCCTGAGAAAAGTAAATAAGTGCCCATTAATTACATCATGGAGATGTTTTCACACAGTATTTTCACTTCATCCGACTCCCCGCTTCAGTTCAACCGAGCTGGTAATATCTTACCATATTGCCCTCTAGGGAATGGCCCTCTCCTTCCGAAGTGGCGTCACCCCGTTTTAGGTGAGATTGTGTACCCTGTCCAAACATGTTACGATCAACAACTGATCCACATAAGACCCTAAGTTATATTACAACCATGGTTTCAGGCCTCCTATGATCTTATGACGCCTACTTGGACGCCCTTCCCCGCCCCAATTTACATTCATCGTAGAGGTCGGGTCGTCTGCTAGCCACTTGATAAAGATAGTATCCCTTCAGGCTTTGCTGATTACAGCATGTGCAAATGCCCCAGCCTAACCAAGTAAAAGGAGTAAGGCCCTCGTGAAAAGCACAGTAACGAGAAGTATACTTTGTCCTTTTTCAAACCTTTTAAACTTGAAACGGGGAGAAAGTAGATTAGAAAATTAAGGAATGATTCCTCTCAGCATCAAACACTTAGGTGGGACGAGAACGTATGAATAAGTTTTTGAATTTTTTTAGATCGACCATAGATTAACTTCTCTATCCGCCACCCTCCAATGATCCTTTTTTATCTTAGTTATTGCTCGTCACAAGGGATGTGACATTTAGTACAGGCCAACCACAACATCACCCTTGACACGAGCGGTCAGGTGCACCTCGGCCTCGAGGTCGAGCTTGATACCCAGAAGAAGGGCGGCATCGCGGAGCTTGCCATCATCGTGGGCAGCACCCTTGATGAGTTGACCTAGAATCATGTTACTGGGCGGTTCAATGCGGAAGGATAACTCGGACATAACGTACCAGCAGGCTGAGAGAGGCCGGTGGCGGTGGGGAGAGGGACAGTGAACTGCTCGCTATGAAGAACTGTGAGAATGCACTCCTATGATAAGTTGATGAATGAATCCTTACGTAGACATTTTGTCGGTTGGTTGAAAGGTTGTGGGGTGGAAGGGAGAAGGTGGTCTTGAAGGTGGTGATGAATTGATTGATGAGAGGAGATATTTGGATTTCGCTGGATCGTGAGCAGCTTTTATAGATAAATTATGCCCTTGGAACTTTTTTGCTGTGTTTTCTTTTCGAGCTCTACAAGCTGGTCTTTCAGGTCAACATGCATGACGAGCCGTAAAGCTGTAAGGACAACGCACTCCATTCTATGCGAATTCGCTTCGCATTGATTTCTCCCCCTACAGCAATCTCTTCGCTGCAGCCAGGATTCCAAATTTTCTACTCACAGCGAATCAATTCTCCCCACAAGTCACTACGCATTTATCATCAGGTACTCTAGTGAAATTAAAAGGCTTCATGGTGGCAAAACATGCCGGCGAGACCCAAGTCTGCCAACACATCAACCTGAGAACAGACACTCACTACAATCTCAATTAATCATCCTCGTCCAGATAGCCGAGGATGCTGAAGGAACATGCCGAAGACTGCATCCTTAGGTAACCTACCATATCATACATGGGCTTTGAAGAGTGAGTACTTGAGCATATAACCTGCCACGAATTCAGTACAATAGGTAAAGATTGCATATTTTTTAAACCTAGTTCAATCGATTTTACTTTTTTGAAAGCTTGAGTAATTTGATGGTTTGTTGAGGGATAAAATGGGAGAAACTTTCTCGCATGAAGGTAGGGCCTGTCAAAGTGTGGATAATCGAACCCTTTATCATGTAGCGTAATAACCCATGGATAGAATATTCCATGATCTAGCTATCATCTGCCATTCGTAGATTTCGATACCACGGAGCCGAACAATCTGTGGAGAAAGCGTTGATCATTCGCGTTATGGCAACTCACGCACCCCAAAATCGCGAGATGCACCTCTTGCGAGTCCAACATCGTGGTGTTTGTTCGGGGTCAACAGTTTCAGCCAGAGCCGTTGGTGTCTTTGTCACCGCCATGGCGAATTCATATTGTTTGTACACGCGGCCGAGTGGAAAATTGGAAAAGGAGTGACTACAGATAAGATGCGCCATAGCTGCTTCACCGTCGCCGATTTCACGATCAATTCACAGCAATGAGCACCTATAAATTCAGCCAAGTCCTGTGCTTTGTCACTAAATATGTTGCAAGATGGCGTCGATGCCCATATAGACGAAAATGCGGTTATATGTATCTAGGGGCCTGGCCTCCTTCGAAGAAATTCTTTTAAGAGCACATACAGTCTAATATTAAATTATTGAATCATAACAGGAAAATTGGCCGTCCGTGGCTCAGGTCTCTCTAAGTCCGATAGCTTTATTCCACGAAGTTGAAATGGCGTTCCAATATTGATCTGGGAATTGCCGCATGTGCATAACATGCGGGCTCCCGTTGAACATCTCCGTCTCTGCCTGCCACCCTCGCCGCCGCGCTTCAGCAGCATGCTTCTCGACATCTTTATAGCCGACCAGATCATCCTCCTTGCTGTACAGGTACAGGTACCGATTGTCCATTCGCACATGCTTTTCACTCTGTCCGATTTTCAGGCCCCATGTTGCTGAGCTCTCCCGCAGCAGAATTCTCTGTACGCATCCATTCAAGACCAGCAACATACACATCAAGAACTGTGTCGCAACAAAGGGCAAGGGGAAGAATTTAGCCGTCCGCAATGTCATTGCTCTCGACCATCTTTCTAAATTGCCGAACGTCAGATCGGAGCTTCCAGGGGCCGAGTCCAAGCACACAAGTCGATTGGGCATGGCCTCGCCGTACCGTCGGGTATAGGCATCGAGAGTAGCAGTATAGTTGATCGCTCCCGTGTTCGACATAACGTGCAAGAGGACCTTGAAGTCGGGGCTTGGTTTCTCGGGGAATACGGCGTCGATTACGGGCATCATCCCATCCCCACGTCGCTCGTTCTTGGTGAGCAATGCTTTGCTGATCGGCGACAGCACGAGAACTTGTTTTGCATGCGGAAAAAGCGCTCGGAAGCCCTCCGAATATTTCACCAGATGTTTTGGCAATCCATCACCCCAGCCATATATCACGACAGCGTTCGGGTGGTCGGCTGATGCTGTCGTTCCCTCGGTTGTTGGTTCGGGCTCTCGTACATAGATCTGGTCTGAAACGGGGACGAAGCCCTCAATTGGATGCGCTCGCTTCGGGTCGGTCGTCAATACGGTGGCTTTAAACTTGATCAATCGCTGCCGTGCTTGAAGGGCGAACAGGATGACGAGGAGCACCGATGCGCGTTGTTTCGTAGACGAGCTTCGGAGGATCGCGATGTAGTGCCTGAGAGGCGGCGGTTTCCACAACATCTCGAGACGTATCCGACTATCCTCGACGGAAGAATATAAAGATACAGATGCGACTTGATACGTCCTCACTATTCTGATACGATGAGAGCAAGTGTTGAACAAGCCTCGGCCTATACTATATGTGATCGGCTTGTATGTGGACCTTTGCCGTGTAGCAATTAGTCACCCTGTCGGTTTTCTAGTTCTGGTGACATCGCAGTGCTAGCTTTCTCTGGGGCTTTCGGCTTTTCCTCAATCGGAATCGCCTTGGACGATATGGGAAAGCTGAGCGAGGGCGTGATCAGGGGCAGGGGGTCACGTAAGGCGGGAAACTATGGACTCCCCGGCCACGTGTACGGATACAGCCTGTGCTGTTTTTAAATTCATATTATACAGCATCATCATAAGATTCATCCCCCCATGATATAAATGCAATTTTAACAGTCAAATTGAGCAAGTGAGCACGTAAATTCAAGGGAATAAGCATGATCCCATGTCTACCAAAACAAACCCCCTATAATCCCCCAACGCAAGTTCGTTTCTACACCAATGACATTTGAAAGCACTTCGTCAAAGAATTGACTCAAAACATTGAATAAAAACCATAGAAATCACAATTGGGTGGAGAGTAGACCAGCTGAGATGCGTCTTAGCTATTAGGGGCTTAACCTTCCTTTCAAAAAGATAAGCCATCGTGACGAACCGCAGCACGAGTAATTACAAGATGGCCCCCGCGCTCAAGCAGTGCTTTCCCAATCTAGTATCCAGTGCAGGCGAATAATAAGTTCAGAGTAGTGATCATAGCGCCTCGCCGGTGGGATTTAGTTCATCTTGTCTCAGGCGAGACCAGCCCGCATTGGGCGAGGGTTGTTCGTTTACCCACCAACCCAAGCTGTAGAAACCCTGTAATTACTAGCTACAGTTGTCGTCCCCTCCGGCGGGACCGATCCTGTCAGTAAGATAAGTCCCAGATCATGATGATTATTGAGAGGAGCTGCGCGTTTCATCTGAGTCTCACACACAGACTGCACGTTCTGGTAGCCAGCTGTGAAGGTACCCAAAAGGCGATGCCTCTTAAGGTGAACATGGACAGCAATATGCGCTAAATGTTAGGTAATTTAAAGATAGAAAAGCAATGAAAGAAATCGGGTGTATATTTATTGAACCTTAAGGTAGTATCCGACTACCTTATTTTACTATTTAGCCACCTAAATATAGCATGCTAGCTAATGTTATAGATTGTATTCTTATTATATAAATCCCTCTCTTTAAAGGAGTTAGTTCCTTTAAGAATATAATTATTAAAGTTAAATAAACTAATTAGCTACTTTAGGTTAAGTTCTAGAGGCTCTTAAGTGTTTAATAACCTTACTACTTTAGTAATATTTATAAGCTTAGAATTACTTATTTCTATCTTAAAAAGCCTTAAGATTAATAAGTTATATAACTATTTATCCTTAATAATAAGTTTCATAGCTTATACTTTAATATCTTAATATATTCTTTAAGATATTCATACATATAAGTAACTATTACCTTTGAGTGTGACTGCTCCAAAACAGAACTACTCAATTTGTTGCGATCCTCCACGCCGAGGCCTTTGACGGAGATTTCTGCGGTCTCCCACCCACCCATCCATCATATCATCGTTTGGCCTATCGCACCAACTTACATTCACAGCTCTTTGAACCGCTCTTCTTTCCATCTATCGACAGAAAGATCTCTTGTCAACAAGATGTCTCTGGTCCAGAAGCTCCTCGATCCGTGTACGGACCTGTGGGAAAGCGCAGTCCCTCCCCATCTCTTTAACCATGGCTCGTCTCGACGCTTCGAGGAAGCGCGCAACGAGTGGAAGCTGAATTCGACTCAAGGTGAGGACTATAATCCCGACTTGTTATGCGTATTGTCGGCAAGACTGACTCGGCGCCTATCGCTTGAATATAAATAGATTCTGTACTCGCCGACTTCGCCAAGTTTCTCCTCCATGGCAGAGCACAAGTCAGGCCCATCATTGATTCAAAAGAAGCCGAGACTCTCGAGAGAATCTTCACCTCTCATGTAAACTCAAATAACTGTAAGTTTATCGTTATTCCCATGGGAACACGGAATCAAGTTCTGACCAACTGCAACAGGCTGGGATCGGCAGTCTTTGAAATCGTATCTGGCGACAAAAGTCCCTGGAGATGCAAACTTCCAAGACCAACTCAGAAACGCCATTCCTGCTCTCTGGGCTCTCGTGGTCTACTTTTCACAATGGCCATTCAACGCCACTGTCGGCCCGTCAGTGTGCCAGACGACAGCCGACCTGGCGTTCCCGGCATTCGTTCGTGCCACGGCCTTTCTCTGCGGCCGGCATGAGGAAATGTTTGGCAACTGGGCCGACGACGACACCGACTTCAACCGAGGAATCGACCAACCAGTCATCGAGGACATCTTCCGAGCCTTGGCCACCAAGAGACCAGAAGATCAGAGCCCCTTTGCACCGACCAAGATCCCTAGATTACTGCCTCACGACGATGCCCTCGACGTCGTGGGCGCGGTCCACCCGTGGCTGAACGAGTTCTCAAGACCACTCAGCCGTGACGAGCTGACCCCCGTGGCCCGTCGCCTTCGCCCCTCGGCCCCTCCGGAGCTCTCAGATCTGGTCATCCAGGAACCCAGGCAGACGCTCATCCCGCTTCTACAACTATCTGTGTCGGTTGTCGAGCAGGCCCTGACGCTGGATGGGGCAAATGTGACCACCTCACTCCGCGACGACCTGAAGACTGCCCATGCAGAGCTGCAAAAGGCCGAGCGGGTGCCGTTTGGCCTCTTTGCGGACTATCTGGACACAGACCAGTGGGTGGTGAAGCACAACGACGTGTACACCGTCTACAATGCTTCGCGGTGCTCTTCCAGACATTCCTACGTCCGCAGAGCTTGCTAGGTGGGCAAGAGGAAGAGAGCATAACGGCATGAGGTAGACATGGGTTTATTCAGCAGGCGTTTCTTAATACTCAGTCGCAACTTTGTGCTTTGTTCTCATTTCCAGTGACTCCTGTCTACCTTGTCTTTCATCACCGGACACCTACTAGGGACGAGTGGTTCCTGTCCCTGCACGGTTCGGTTGGTAGAGCGAGACAAGGTGCAAGATGAGCAAGATTGACTGTAGTAAGTTGAGTTTGAGCTTTCTCATCTGTGACCTTCTAATTCTCCTCTTTTTCTCTATCGACATCAGAGTCCATCTGTTTCTATAGTGGGAAATACGCAAAGTTCGCACCCTTTTCCCTACTTCAACTTATCGAGAACTTTTCCCTTCGAGCTGTAATGGGGCGGCTGCCAAATTTTCAAACTGTGGCCAGGCACCCTTCCTTCCCCTGACGTCCTCTTTTGGCTTTGTAAATACGTACATTATCGCCCCTTTCCTGGGTGTCGATCTTCTCCACGCCATCGCGAGCTAGAACGACCGCAAATTCGTACCCCATCTGCAGTATTACGACGCGCACTTGACGCAGTATGAAAGGAATGGCTGCCATTGCAACTTATTACGAGAAGAGTAATTCAATCGAATTAACTAGTTTGTTACCTCCCTATAGCAACCTCTAACTATCACAGAGCTCCCAAAAGGATGCTGCGATGGGCTTCGGAAGAAAGAGAGTGCAATCGTGAAATTAGACCCGTAGGATGTGAAGGACTTGTCAGCAAACATAGAAGATGCCTCAAAGGCCAATACGATCAGTTAGCTCTGGCTCTTGATAAATCCTACTTGAGAATAGAAACAGGGTTTCTTACTGATTGCCATATGGCATTCTTATTCTACAGGCAATATGTTTGAAAATCTCACGCTGGGTACAAATGAATATCGAAAGAGGTGAGCTGTCATCCCTGTTCATGAAGGATTGAGACTTCAATGTGAATCAGCTTACGGTGAGAAACAAGCACGACCCACCTCAGTTTAGGCTCTGGCACCTCACAGGCTTGACTGGTCATAAAATGCCTCCATTTATCCCAACATTCATATTCCTTATCCGCTCTGTTGAACCCCAACCTACGCCATGGCTGTTCTGCAAAGTCTGCCCGTCGAGGTCCTGGACCAGGTGATTGGCTATATCCACCCGGAGGTAGATTGGGATCTGGCCCAGAGGACGAAGTCGGATATCCGGTCACTGTCCAGCGCGCGCTTGGTGTGCCGTCAATGGAATTCCCTGGCCACGGCTCATCTATTCCGAACCATCTACCTGGTACACGATGCGGAGGAGCTCTTCCAAACTTGGAATAACATGCTAGACAGCAACTCTGTCAAAAATGCAGCGCGACGCGTAGTTTTCAACAGCGCGCCAGGCGAGGGCTGCGGCGAACAACCGATGAGAGACTGGTGCGAATCCGGCGAACATCCCTCCTTTACCAGGGCCATCTCGCGCCTCAACGAGATCAAAAGTGTCCAATCCGTTGAGCTTCGCTTTTCAGACAAATGTCTGGGCGAAGAAGAAACAGACAGGTTCTGGTTTGAGGATGTCGAGGAGATAGGCAGCAGAAAAAATACGCTCATTGCTGTCTTTGAGGCCATCCGAGAATACAATGCTCAGCGATCTGCGGCGAACAGGATCGCCTCCCTCAAAATCGAGAATCTTCAAAACATCCCCCTTCCTGAATTCACCACGTCTGAACTTTTCAAGACTGTCATCGAGGCTCTCACTACTATCGAGCTGCGAATTGCTGAAGAATATAGGGAGGACGGGCCTGATTATAATGTGTACCTCATCGAGCGACAAACGTTTGAGCCATATCTCCTAGCTCACTGGTTGACTCCGCTTTCCGGCCACCTTACAACCTTAAGTCTCTGTTTCAACGAAGGCTGGGGCGTCTTACCAGGGTATTTCGATGGAAAGGGGCTCCAATTCAAGAATCTCAAGACTTTGAACCTGGGCCACCTTGTCATCGCACACCATGGCCAGTTTGACTGGGTGCTTGCTCAGACAACCCTCGAAACGCTCCGTCTCGACACATGCTATATAGCGACGCATCTCCATTCCTATGACCGCGCCCAATTAAAACAATGGAATGTGAGAAAGCATGATTGGGTTGAGGTCGATTCTACCATTTATGCATGTTACAAAGACTATGATGTGGTGTATACCTTTTCTGGAACGTGGGAAACCGTGTTTGGAAATATACGCAAATCCCTCGTCAAGCTCCGACACTTTGGGTTCTACAGCGGATCCGATCGCAACTACTCTCTGAGTTTTCGGTCCCCAGGAGGCAAAGGGACTCAATTGTCAAATTACCGCTATGTGGCATTCGATCAAGGGATGGCAAGTCCATGGGTTAGGCCTAAAACGAGCGAGGGAAGCATTAACTTTGGATATAATGCATATATTAACCCCGCCAAAGACCATTACGACGGCGATTCACGGGCTTTTGAAGAGCTCCTTTCTGCTGTTCGAACGAGGTAATTAGAGGGCGCATTAGTTCTTGCCTGCTTGTGAATGGGGGCTCTGCACAGAGCTACAGCAACAGGTCATATAAAAGTAGGTACTCTATGGAAATCAGTGATTAAGATCAAGACGAGCATAATCTCCATGAAACTCTATACTTTCTGAATACATATATGATGCTGAGGCCCTCTTCGCCGTCGTCCATTGAAGGTAATGAACGAGTCATATTTTGAAATTACCTACTTGAAAAGCCCGGGTAGACCACACCTCCGCTTGGGCCTGGACTTGAGCCTGGACTTCTAAACCCATAAGGAACAACCTCATCATCTCTTCCAATAAACAATATTGCAAGGCATTTGTGCAGGAACCAACGATGGAAAGGCACGCCACACAGTTAGAGCTCACTCAAGCTGATATATGGTTGTCACTTTATTTTATTTCCCAAAGATCTACCTATAGCAATCCGGCCTGGACCTGGTTGTTCATTATTCAACAGTCAGGATGATCAAGGATCTCAACTACGTTCGCGTCAAAACGCATGTTCCATTTTCTAATCCTTTCCATCACTTTCTCAATCCTGTCCATCTGTTGATCGCGATCGAAAAACGTCTCTACGAAACGAAAGCCGAAATCTTCTCCATGCCAGATCTCTCCCCCCTCAGGCATGGGTAAATTTTGCAGGCAGCTGTCCAACAACCGTTGCAGCATACTATCAATCCTTTCCTTGTTGCCAAGGTATTCATTAACGAGCTCTTTTCTTTGCTTGTTTCTGATTCGGGGGATGATAGCCTCCGCTTTCCTGCTATTCTCAGATAGCCTGATTAGGAGTAGCCAAAGCTCACCGGCCAGTTGTGTGGTTGGATGTTTGCCTGAATATCTGAAAACAGTCCAGTCATAAATATACTTCCCCAGGCTAGAATGATCAAAAACATCGCTGTGAATAGGCAGGCTAGGGCCTTCTACAACTCCATCTGAAACAGTCGGCCTGAGCGATCGCGGAAGCATGCCGATATTTATGGCCAATGTCGATGGCTTGAGTTGACGGGTCGAGCGGATATATTCCGCTGCGTGGCCAAGCCAGGAAATAGTAGATTGTGTTGCAGGGTGTTGTTTCTCCGGGGATGTACTCGTTGTGCGCGCGCGAGGCTGAGGATGCGATCGACGAGAATCTCTCCTTTCGTCCAGAAGAGGGCGTTTGGTTGAGCACATAGGGCACATGATCTCCCATCTATCTGTAACATCATTGAAGGTAGATGATAGAGACCTGAACCGTTCGCCACATCTATAATTTATGCACTCCACACCCCTTGTCCTCGCGGTGATGACTTCAGGGTATCCCTCCAAGGGGTTCGGCCGATCCAACCATATAAACGTTTGCCTTGCAGGATCCACATTCTGTAAGCGCTCGGGGGGCGTCGCTAATCGTCTTTGAGGAGAAGGAGGTGATCTGCTCGCAATACGGGGCATATCGTCATTTTCCGAGCTCCACGTAGCAGAAGGTGCTGGACTTATGCTGGCATCCCTCCATTCGAGGTCGTCCAAACTATTCTCTCCTAGTTAGTCGTCGGATTTTGCATTTAGCTCTCAGGCATGGGAGCTTTGAGCCTCACGTTGTTGAATCTGGCGTTGCAGGCGTAGCCAACCATGCATGCCCAACCGCTACCGAAGCCGTCGGCCTATCATTTGGCGTTGGTGCCAGAAGAGATATGACAAATTGTTGGGCCTTGTCAGATACTTTCTGCAATGTCATTTTCTCAATGGGTAAATTATTTGCTCCTGTGGCGTACATAAAAGTCTCGCCATAGTTGGAGAAAACCATTGAATTTGTGAATAGATAAAAAGTCAGCACTCCCAAGGACCACATGTCCACAGCAAACGAGTAGGAGCCGACCGGCTTTCCCAGGTCCAAGCCTAGCACTTCTGGAGCGGCAAAACCCGGAGTGCCTCGTTGCATGGTGTGCAAGGTTGTGACGCCCAGCTGGCGCCTTTTGCTGATGCCAAAGTCCGTGATCTTGACGAACCAGTTCGGGCCTTTATCGACAACCATGACATTTCTGGGCTTCAAGTCACGATGAATAAAGTCACTGGCGTGCATGAAATCCAGGCCCTCCAGCAACTGACCGACGATTTGCTGAACCTCAGCTTCTGGAAAAGGTCGAGTAAGATAGCTCTGCAAATCACCGAGCTCCATGTACTCCATGACAATAAATATGGAGTCGTTGGACTCGTACCAGCCATCTGAGCGAACAAAACAATGAGAGTACTGCCTCGAATCAGTGATCCGTAAGAACCAACCATGCCGTCATGTTGTGGAGTGCGCGTACTTTATCGTGGGAGAACTTTGCGATAGCCTCGAGCTCTCTGTAATAATCCAGCTGCTCCCCAGCGGCCACATTCGTGCTAATCTCCTTGACCGCGCGGACCTTGTCGCTGCCCTGACGTCGTTCTTGGTAGACCACACCATATGAACCCTTGCCCAGCATCCCCTCACGGTCCCATCGCTCTACTCTTCGCCTATTTCTCTCGTGTAGGGATCGACCCGGCTCGTGGTAGACATGCTCGGTGCAGGTTCCGTTGACGACGGTCTCGATCTTGGAGTCGTGGACGAGGTCGGAGAGCTGGTGGTGGCGGTCATTGCGGATCATGGCGAGCAGTGCCAGACGGAAAACCCAGCAGAGACTCCTGTCGCAGTGCCAATTCCGACAGTCGACGAGTGGGAGGCATCCAACTGACGGCGACGGGATACGGGGGTGTTGACTTTTGAGTTGCGCGAGCTTGGCGAGGTCGTGGGTAGCAAAGAGAAGTTGGCGGTTTCGCGGCGTGGCTCAGCAGATGCGCAGCTGCCCGACATTGAGTAACCGCCCCTTCCTTCCAAAGGTCGGAGCCGAACTCGTCCCGCCAGCGCGCCTCAGAAGCTCTGCCTCACACACCCTATCGACCATATCGATATTGATGCTGTTATTCATTCAAGACGGGATGTTGAAGTGACCACAACATCTACACTAAAGAGGTTTTACTACCTGCCTGGTAGTCAAGAATGCCCTTCACACTACGCGGACACGCGCCATTGTGTCAGCTACCCTATACTCCCTTGGTCCAACCTACATATCACTCTGGTTCTACAGCTACAAGTTATTTACAAAATAGACAGAATGACTTTAAGCTTGCCTTCATAAATTAAATCCATTAATAAAACTTCACGATTCTTCATTGATGTAAAAAAAATTATAAACGATAACCAAAAGAGGTTTTTCCTAATCTTCCCTCACATCGTAAAGAATTCGTTCGCTGGTTTCATCGTCATTGCCGTGTCACGTGAAAGCTTACTAAGGTACTTGAAACTTTTGGGCGAATGGATGAGTAAGCAAAGCCTCGGGCAGGTCACGTGTACACAGCATGGCTTTGTCAGCACTACTGGAATGCGAGATATCTCGTATTCGTTTACCTCGTCGTATTTGCACATTTGAATGGCCGATAAGCTGAATGAAAAAAAGAGTTTCTGAACGTTGTAGATTCAAGGCGAACGGACCTCGTGCTAATAGTATGTTTACATTCAAGGTTTTCACACCGGGCTTATTAGGTGATATCTACTCGAATTGAGTTCAGTGGCGTAGGTAACGATAACAACAACAACAAAAACAACAATAAACAAATTAGAAAGCAATCGTAAGTGCTAAGTATTCAGCAATAGAAAGGCTGATGTTTGAAGGCCAGATAACTTGTCGAAGCCGTTAATTTGGTTGAGCACCTGTTGTTGTTACAACAATGAGAGAACACATGCAGTTATCCTGTAATGAAAACATCAATTATTACTCGCGCAGCAAATCACCAATCATGAGTTCTCTGGGCTGTGATATTGTAGTTACTTATTATCAGTAGGCTATGGACTTCATACTCTTGTTCTCAATTGTCCTCCATATTCTGGAGACTTGCATGCCTGAACCAAAAGCGAATCCCCTCAATGAGGGAACGAGCCCTTTTCTGGGCCAAAATATCCCCTCTCAGGAATGGGCAACCGACCAACATTGGTCCCATCAACGCCCGCCCTGCTAACAGTGTTCCCCCACCAGGAAAATGTGACAGGATTGTACCCAATTGCAAAAAACATCACGAGTGCGCTCACAGCGACGCCAGCCGTCAAAGCCGATGCCAGAACATAGTTGTACTTTTCCCAGAGGGCCATCCTATGCTTTGGGAGCCAATACATGAATATATATCCGAGAATCAGCCCTGGGGTCTTGTACGCCATGTTAGACGGGGCCCAGTGCTGGATACCTTGGATGATCAGGACCGGGTTCAGCCAAAACAGCGATGCAACGGCTGGGAAAAGTGTCCGTTGCAGCATCTCAAACGTTCGCGGTCGAAGACGGCCCCGGAGCCACTCCCGGACGCGAGGGAGATAGATGGGACCGTAACCCTGCCCAACAAG
The DNA here is from genome assembly GCA_902141235.2 of Clonostachys solani. Lineage (NCBI taxonomy): Eukaryota > Fungi > Ascomycota > Sordariomycetes > Hypocreales > Bionectriaceae > Clonostachys > Clonostachys solani. Next base: position 421,707 of record CABFOC020000031.1, on the reverse strand, counting down.
GAAGACGATGGAGATGAGCGTGCCGATGAGGAAACACCATTTGAGGATTGGGTACATCTCGTTGAACATGATATTGGAACCCAATAGACCCCACATGAGCGAACTGCTGTAAAGAGGTGCCCCGTCCATTGCGCAGGTAAACTTGCTTGGCTGGTCGGGTGTGCACAATCCTTTAACATTTTCTAAGATGAAGTTCTGTGTTGCGACGGCTACGAAGCAGGTGATGATGATGGTCCCAATCTGGCTTCGGAAAACTGCGCGAGGCTTGATCAGACAGTAGTGAGCCATCTTCTGGTCCTGAACGTAGTTGTCTCCGTATCCCGCCAGCGCCCACCCGCCGAGCGTTTGGGAGAAGAGGAATGCGTTGGGGTTACCGGGGAGCAGGAACCCCGTGATGACCTGGATGAGCGACCCGAGACCGAGATTTGTGCCGGTCGTGGCGGAGAGGAAGGAGAGCGGCACGGCGAAGACGAGGTTGATAGCGATGACGAGAAAGACCAGCCAGACCGGGGTATCGAGCGGGAATATCTTGAGAAAGATGACAGAGACAACAACAGCGGCAACGAGTATTAGAATAAACCAATAGTCCGGGACCTCGGGATGTCGGCTCATGAGTCGGCTATGGACGTCCATGGCGCCCTCGTAATTACCCTTACCGTGGCGGAGACCTTTGTAGAAATCTACGTACGCGGCTCCTATAGTCTTCCACTGGTTGAACATGATGTATATGAAGTAAACAGGGTAGAAGCAGTAGTTTCCGGCAATGGTGAGAACCTGGCCAGCAGAGTAAAAGGGGAGAGAGTACTGCTGGTACAGCTCGCGGTCAAGCTTGTTGTTGACCACAATCTTTTGCACCTGATATACCTTTCCGTCATTGGCGAAGGCGCTGGATGAGTTGATGGGAAGGTATGCAGTATTGAACATGTTGGTGTAGAACATCCCCAAGATGACAGCGCCTCCGAGTAGAGAGCCAACATACTGAGTGCCAATGGCGAAAAAAGGCTGTGAGAGCGGCTGATAAGATTGTGTGGCAACGTTCCAGTCGAAAGTTGTGATGGGGTTGAAAAGGCCCAGCCCCAAAGATGACCCTGTCAGAATGGCCAGCGTAAAGTTCTGAGGTGCGATCCAAGTCATCCAGTTGAACGTCGAGAGCGCTGTGAAAATGTACCCGGGGAACCAGTTGTAGACAAACATGGAGGCCAAGGCAATGTAAAAGAACTTGTATCTAGAAATCGTCCAGCCGTTGATATTCTCCTTTGGCTCCGGCCGAGTAAGGGCCCTGTTCATAGCTATTATCGGAAGCAGGGTCGGCCAGAGAGCCTTTACGGGGTAGACACTGAAGCGCCTGAGGTACCCGGCGAATCCCATACCCATGAGCTGAACGAAAAGGGTCAGCATTATCTGGTACCCGAAACCTATAAATTTCTGGCCGTAGAACATGGGAGACTTCTGGACCAGGATCATGCTGTAGGCGTTGGTCGTATAGATGGCGATGTTATAAGTGATTGTTGCAAACATTTGTTCCTTGAAGTGCCAAGGACCAGGATTGAGGGAATGACGAGCTCCCATGACAGTGAACCCCCAGTCTGGTAGTATAAACTCAAGGAACTTGGCGCATGGATAAAGCAGAATTTGAATCACCTGCGCATTCAAAGCTAGTAATACACGAGTTAGATGACCGCCGTCGCGCCGCAATGTCTTGCTCCAACTTACTGATCGAGGGAAAGCGTGAACTGAAGAAAGTCGCCATGAATGTGCCAATCACTGCCCAACCAATCCCTAGAAAATATGCCCGAAAGGTCTCGATTGGCACATCTTCATCCTGCAGCTCGACCACGGAGCGTACGCCTGGGTACGGCGACGAATAGCGAATCATGACCGCATCAATCCGAAGGTCTCTCCCGTAGTACTCTCCATATAACTTGGGGCCCTGGAGGAGCCGGTTCATGCGGTCACGCATCTCCGAGGGGAAGTTCCAGTCGTCCGCGAAGAATTTGACCGACTCTTCGATAATGGCGAGAGCCTCATCTTCGGTCATATTATTGACCTTGTCGATAATATACTCTTCTTCTCCGTTTGGAGCTAGCTCCCTAAGCATCTCATGGGGGATTTGGTCACTGATTCTCTCGCCATTGGCTCCTGAAGGCGTTTTCTCTTCGTCAAGAGCGGGACGAGGGTCTTCTTCGACCGTCTCCACGGTGGGCGGTGGAGGAGCCATGGTAAGGATGTTGGAATTGTTTACCTCTATATCTGCCCGGTAGGTAGTTGGAAGCCAGAGGTGAGTGATCCGTAGATCTCCTATCTACATGGCTATGCGTAAGAGGGGCGCCTTTCCCTCAAATATCCTTATCTGGTTCAACAAGGGCTATGTGTTCCCCAGTCATATGCCCACGGGAAGGGACCCTTGACTGAACATGTACGGATTTCTGCCCGGATGCAACGCCAAAAGGTCCCTTGAAATACGTAGCACCATGGCCTAGAACTCTGTCGGTGGCGCGTGATCCCAAGTCCAGCCGGCTGCAGCCAATTGACCCCTCCAAAGCTTATGCCGTCCTACTACAACATTGGTTCCGCTTCACGAGCCATTAGCTTTCCGACCGGGAAGACTCGTCGTTCTAATCCATGCAGACGCTCCACTCGAGATACAACCTGCCAAATGTGCTTTGCGGGGTTGCTCTTTCACCCGGTAAGGAGGAGTTAGTGCACCAGTCGCTTCGTTGGATGTTGGTTGAGCAAATGATAGCGGCATTGGATCGGCGACACATTGCCGAAACTAGGTCGCTACACCACAATTGGATCTTTATGGGATCTAATGGTTCGTTCTGAAGAAGAGGGAGCATTATATGGAAGAATGTCGCGGTGAAACTGATTCATCCATGTATCTCGTGCGATGCATCCGAGCACACATGGCTAAACGACTGTGCTTCCCCATTTAGCGTGGATTATTGTAAGCACACACGATATCCATAGTTAATTATCAGCCGACTTGCGTGGTACTGGACTTCTATTGGAAGTTGGCCATGAATTGTACCACGGAATGGGAGTATGTTGACCCATGGCTCGCCCAAGTCTTCCTAATAATCAGCAGGACTGAATAGGTTCAACTAGTACACAGAACCGGAATCGAACCATCACGCAGAACCCGGAATCATGAGTCGCAATTTGCATTCAAGGGGCATGTTTTGCCTAAATCCCTATCGGCCGTAATGGGTTGTCAATCAACAAGTGTAACGTTGTAGAGGAATTCCTTATCCCCACTCATTTGATAAACCACAAGATTACTTCGGATATGGAAGCCCGTAATTGTCTGGGATCTTGAAAGGTAGCCCTATCGGCTATATCGAATGTGATGGCGATAAACTGTTTGTGGGCACATAAAGCAGCCCTCTATCCTTTTATTGGTCTTTGTAGCCTCTGCCCCTCACTGAATAGCATTGATGGTATGTTCAATCAGAAACTAAGGCTAGCCAAGCCTCTATAAAGTTCAATCTGGGTTAAAACTCACTTATTGTCGGATGCCAAGGATGGCTGGGACGGTTAAAGCTCTTTTGAAATGAAATTCTTTTGGTATAAGGTTAGTGCCGCGGTGGATTTGTTGAGATCAATGAGATGGACTGATTTTGTGAATTTTTCTTGAAGAAACAATATAAAAAACCTGCTTCAAGAGATGCGTGTAAGTGTCTCCGGCTTTATTCTTCTTCCATGAGGTCAAAGAGGCTATTAGAGGGTTCATTGCCACTCCCTGTTGTTAATGATCTACATCACTGCATGCGTAAATCAGGACAGGATTCCATCTTTGACGTTTCTTATTCGTTAAATATGGGAGGTTATTCTCCTCTACCTTTGATTAACTGAATACCAAGCTGATGCGATAGAAGCTGCCACTATGTACATGGTCCAGCTCTTCCATTACCACTGGGCGTCCTTGCTCTTCTTCACGACAAATGCACCCCTGTCCATGGTGTTAATGACAACATAGCCGCTCTTGAAGTAAGGGTAGTGGCTCCATGTTCCGGTGAAAGTGACATTCCCTCCTCCAGGGGCGTTGTCGTCCTCAGGGTGGATATCGAAGAAGGCAACTTGCTTGATGCTGCCGCCAGTGGGGTCCTCAGGGATGGAGCGGACATCCAGGACGTGGTAGCCCAGAGCGTAGTTGCTCTGGTGGGCAAAGCCATCGATGATGAACTGGTTGTGGTCGATACCAGACCTCGGGCCGGTATATTGGCCCGTAAGTTTGGGATTTTCCAATGAGCTGATGTCCCAGATGTATGAGACTGGGTAAGCAATGCCGCCGTTGTTGCTCACTTCGACCTCATCATACTCATCATCCAGAATGATGTAGTTTTGCCACTGAGGGTCGAGAACCCAACCTTGGTGAGTGTACTGGGCTGTTTCGTAGGAAATCCTGGAGATGATGGTAATGTTGGACTTGTCTTCGACATCGTAGCTTGATAGATTGTTAGCGTATTGTCACGTGTGGTCAGATAGAGGTAGAACTTACATGGTCAAAGAATCCTCATTGTAGCCGTAGCAGATATCACGCTCAACGTACTTCTCGTCGGGTCCGCGGTAGACAAGACACTGAGCATCGTGGACGTAACCATCTTCTCCACTGCCTCCCAGGGTAACTGGGTTGGAGGGATCCGTCAGGTCGAAGAAGACAAGACCAGCGGCGAGAGGACCATCGCGAGGCTGGAACCCGGTGGCACCACCGTAGTTTCGCTCTTCGTTGGTGATGACATTGTGGGATCTTCCCAATGGGAGCTCCTCGTTCCACCAGCCGTCAAGGTCGTCCGCGTTGCTGAAGACCTTGGGGCTCTTGGGATCGACGTCCAGAAGTTTCCTCAGGTCAAAGATCTGGACACCGTGGTCTACCGCTTCGCTTCCGATGACAAGATAGCTCTTGTAGCCCTTGATCTCGCGCCACAGAGATGGCTGTGCGGTTGTGTACTGAGGCAATCTTCCAAGGTAGATCAGCTTACCCTCCTTGGACACCTCGGAAAACGATGTGCCGTCTTCCTGGGCAATGCCGACAAACTCGCGCCCCTCCGGGCTGGTCCAGCCCCAGGACCCAGCACCGCGACCGTAGGTGCTTCCAAGTTCTGCGTGTGTCTTGAAGTCGTAGAGATCGAGGTCTTGGCACTTGAAGGTGTACTTGGCATCTCCAGGGACATAGGACGCGTAGCCGTTGTCACATGCTACGTAGTCCGTCTCCTTATTGAAAGAGGTGTACTGAGTGGAGTCAAATACGCCTTGCGCATCAAGGTCGGCCCAGACTTTCTATACCGATACAATTAGCACTCATTTCCAGGGAGTAAGAAACCTTTGGAAGTCATGGTCTCCCATGCGGATGAGAAGTACTTACAGCCTTGAGCTGCATAATGTGCTCATGTCTAGCACCATTGTCGTACAACTCTGCCGCCCTTTCAGCATCAACAGCGATCTCCTTGTTGGCAAGTGCACCAGCGACAAGGCTGGCGACTGCGCTCCACACCGAGGGAGAGGACTTCATCTTGAACAGGTTAGATGGAGTCGGGAGGAGGTGATTGTGGTGCTAAGGCTCCTGCTGGCTGCCGACCAAGGGAGGGAAGGCTGAGTCTTTATAACCCTGATACTAGGCCAGTGTATGGAGGAACAGAGGCTGCAAAGTTCCTCGGAATGTATGACCCTTTGGAATGTTGGCAGGGTGACATTTTGCGATATGGACACCTGACATGGCACCATCCCCAATCATGTTGCACAGCAGCAGCCATCAAGGTAACAATCGGAATTCCACCATCGCACAAGGGCATGGATGCAATTCTGTTGGAGGATGGGGATAGTCGGTGCTGCCTGGGCCAGGCAGTTCAAAAGCTCCCTGCGTGACAGTATGCAGAAGGACCATGGCATCATGAACAAATCAGGTAGGTGTTTAAGTCAATCTTTCTGGGCGCAGCACTAACCAGCAATTACCGGTTATGCTGATCACTCCTGAGACATGGTAGCTTCACAAGGGCTCCATGGCACCGGAGCAACCCCGTGCGTGTGTTCACAACGGTCTCGACAGGGCAACGGCGATACGAAGCCCGATAGGAGGTTGAAGTATTGACTGCCGTGTGGCAACTTGAGCAAGCATCATCCTCATACTTGGGCGTTTGGATAAAATCGCCGACACTAAGGTAGATTATCGCCTCCCCGCCTTGCTCCGGGTTCTTTCATCCATCTGCAGATCGCGTACAGATTTGGCAGGGGGGCGGGGGCCGATTAAAGTTGGGCGAATGATTGGCGGTATGCACGGTCAGCATGACAATAGGATGGAATTGGAAGGAGGAGAGCGCAGTTCAAGTTCTGGCCATCCTTGGCAAGATGACGAGATTGCCGGGCGGATGGTGAATCTGCAAGGGAGAGCGACAGGAAGGATTTTAGATCTCGGGACTTGGGGACGCCGTCTCAAGCTCAAACCTGAGCCAAAATCTTAGTCGGCACTAATGTTAGTGACTGGGGATTCTCGCTTTAAGCTTATGAGCGAATCAAGTGCAATGGACAAGGAGGCATCCCAGTCAGGGGACCTTGACTCAACCTCTATCTACCTTGAAGCACTGTCACCGTACCATGCCTGTCATCCTCCAACTGCCGTCAACGGGATAGCTGCCCATCGGAGGCAAATAATGACGCATTCCGACAATGCCGGTACCGTACCCCTTTACGCCGTGGCGAACCAAGTTACCGCCCATTCGGCCCACCGATGGCCTCACTTATTTGTTCTTCGCAACAATCCATAGAGGCGGCGCTGTGAATAATCAGGTTGCTATCTTTAGATGAAAGCTTCCCGAGAAGATTCTTTGTAAAGATTCCCCTCAGAGATTGTCGCAGACCAAAACTCCTAGGTACCTCCAGTCAGTTGCCGCGCGACCAATGATTGTGGGCCAACGTCGTCTTGAGTCGTATTCACAACCGGTCCATTCACAGTTTTTTCACATGAAAAAAGTTCCATTTCGTCCCACTTTTGAGATACGAATATTGGTGATGTGATGCTACATTTGAGGGGCAGCGGTTCTCTGATTGAAGCGGCCCATCTCCTGCCTCTCTGGGACGTTGCTGGATGTGATGTTGGGCAATGGTATCATCATGTCGGAAGACGTATTATTCTCAATATTGGAGAGATAACAAGCTAATGATTAGCCCCAGTTTCGTAGAGAATAGCATCGTTATTTCCCACTGCCTTTCAAGGCTGAACAATTTAGTGGTAGTCCTAAGAGTTCCTAAGCCTCGTGTACACTCAGGTGTGAAGCATAATATACAACCACGTATTAGATAGCAGACCAGACCAGCCTCGTAAGCCACAAATATAAACACACATATACACCGCCTGCATATATTCTTCTTTCTTGATTTAAATATGGTCCTATTGACCTTCGGTATTTGATCCAACCCCCTACGCATTCTCATGGTGGGAATGATCAAGGCCGTTCTCTTCCTTCTTATTCATGCTAACTGCCCCAGTTGTTCCATCACTCGCAGTTGGATAACTTTCGGTGGGCTCTTCAGTGCCAGCGACTTCAGTTCCAGCCTGTCGCCGAATCTTTGCCATTTCGGCAGGGGTAGGCGGGACCCATTTGGAGCTCTCCCAAGGTTTGACATGTTCGAGATAGGCGGTATCGATTTCCTCGATGCTGAGACCTCTTCCTTCGATGACAAAGAAATAGACAATTGCAGCACCAATTAGATTGCATGCCGCGAAGACAAAGCCATACAAGAAGTCAATATCGCCTGTGATGAAAGGCGTGAAGAAGGCCAAGAGGAAATTCCAGAGCCAGTTCTGCGCTACTGTCAGTTGCGGTTGCGTCTTTGGGGTTCTGTTTGGCTACTTACTGATGCTGTGGCAAGTGCCATAGCTCTGGCTCGGTAACGGGAGGGGTAGATTTCGGCCATGATTGTCCAGATCATAGGGCCCCAGGTTGTCGCGAAACCAAGAATGAACAAGCATGCGAAAACAATCATCGCAACTCCGGCATGTGGTGTTCGAGTTGCATCATTGCGGTCCAGGGCCCAATGGCCGACAGACGCAAAGATCAAAAAGCAGACAAACATCCAAAGAGAACCGGAGATCAAAGATTTTCTGCGGCCGTAATGTTCCACCAAGTATAGACCTATGAAAGTGACGAGGAAGTTGATGGTGTTCAAAATGATTTGAGTAATGAAGGAATTGATCGACACCGATTTGAAGATTGTAGTTCCGTAGTAGAAAAAGTAGTTGGCACCTAGAGGATACTCGTCAGCGATGTAAAATAATGGAAGACCAGCTGCTGGGATACTGACCCGTCAGTTGCTGGAACATTTGCAGGCCCATTCCAAGAGCGATTCGATATGTCATTCGAGGAGCCCTAAACATTCTCACAAACTGCTTCACAGCATTCCCTTTGACAAAGGTTTCCTCTCGAAGCTTGCTCTCAATTTCCTCAATCTGCGTGTGGATAGCCCAGTGGTTGGGCGTGGCACCATATACCTGGCACAGTGTTGCCTGGGCCTTGTCCGCTTTACCGTGACGGTAGTTGTACCGAGGTGTTTCTGGGAAGAACAGGATCCCAATGCCAAGGATAAGAGTCCAGATCCAGCCGATGCCGATGACGATCCTCCAGCTCGCCGAGCTGTTGGGATGATGGGTGTACGTGCCATAGTTGAAACAGGCGGCCAGAAAGATGCCCAACGTGATAAAAAGCTGGTAGGTACAGACGAGAGCTCCACGAATCCACGGGGGTGCTGTCTCAGCCTGGTACATTGGCACCAAAAGACTCAGGGCACCTACTCCAAGTCCAGAAATGTATCTGCCTATCATGATCTGGTACCAGGCAGTGTTGGCAGCAATTTGCACCACAAAGCCAATAGACACGATTACACACCAGAAGGAGATCGAAGGGCGACGCCCAATCCTATCTGCAATAGGTGCGGCAACCAAAGCTCCCATAAGTGTGCCGATTGAGAGCAGAGCAACAATCAGGCCAGACCTCACACGGCTGAACTCCTTGACGCCTTGTGCATTGGTTGATCCAAACCTCTGGACGAAGTCGTCCATCTCTAGAAAGCCAGAAATTTGACCGGTATCATAGCCAAAGCTGGATTTTTCACAATCAGCAACTGAAACTGGCCTATCATAGGGGAGGATGTTCTGATATCTTACATCAAGCCGCCCATAGACACAAGAACGCCCATGACGAAGGACCGGGACGAGATTCGGGGCAGCGGGGAGTAGTCCAAGCCTGCTAGGGACGGGCGATGCCCGTCCATCCGCTTCTCCGAGTTGGGATCATGTTGATCGAAATAAACTGTCAACCCCGGGAATTTCATGATTGCGAATATTGATAGGGTTGGTGTTGGGGTTTACACCTTGATGAAAGCGCTTCAAAACGGAGAGGCCGGTATTTATGCAACGGTTAGGTCCACCGTTTGGTCGGTTAGATCATGGGGTAAAAGAACCATATCAATAGTTAAGCCTGTGTCGTCATTCACAACCCCTTCAACGGCCCGACTATCGACGTACAAAGGATGGCCTCGGGGGGGAGTGGCGTCCAACTTCTACAGATGAATACGGTTCAGATGTTCAGATGACTCCCCACGACGGGTCCGGTAATAAGACACACATACTTTCTCCAGGTTCCCCAATATTTAATGTGGAATTCGGGCCTATCTATCAAAGTGTACGTTGAATTGATCAGCTCCGTTGTGGCAGAGTGAGAGAGCCTATATTAGACATTGGGATAAGCTCCACCAATGTCTTGTTCGCCTCCCTCCCCGAGCACACAATTGGCTAGTGGTAAGGTAAGTAGGTTCCCAGATCTAGCCGTGTGTGGGCTTTCCCGCTCGTGCTCCAGTATCAGGCACTCCGGCTGATCCGGGGTTGAACGAACTCAAAGATCCACACACCATCACGAGCATCATCGACGTCACCATCCGGAGAAGTTCTCCTTCGACTCGTTCTGCGTTCTTTGACAGCACAGAGAAAAAAAATGTTGAAATCTTCGTGTAAGGGTTTGCTGCATCTCCGACAAGTTAGTTTAGAGACGATAAAGGGAGCAGCTTCATGTTCTTAATAAGAAAATCTTGGAGACGTCAAGCGACAGTCAATTCAACCTCCACCACAACCTGAAAAAGAATGGGTCGAGTGAAGACCAGGTCAAGTGATAGAATGGGCCGATAATCTCTTGCCGATTTTGCCGACCGTCATCGAATTGACTTTAAGTGACGTTATATCTATAGTCAACCAATTGAGTCTCGCCCAACATGACCGCTGTTGGAAGATTGATCTTGGTTCCTATCATGGAAGTAATGCCCCGGGGCGATATGACTTTGGGAATCCATGTTTACAGATGGAGTTTGTTGGGGACACCTCATTATATGAGTGGCAAATCCATCAAATTGGATACTGTCGACATGTCAAGAGAGAAAATTGGTGATCGATGATATAGAGCGTTTGGTTTCAGCGAGACTAATGTTGGAATGTGATGTAGCTGAAAGGGAATATTTAAACAAATCATCTTAATGGCTGGCTTATATTGCAATAAGCCTCATCGTTGTGAAAATACTACATCGACGAATAATGAATTCAATGAGAAATAAAATATTCTAGGATCTGACTGGATTTAATCTATTTGAATGCCATATGTAGTCTTACAGTGTCCCGAGGCTAGATGTCAGGGTTGGCCATCACTAAATTCAGATGCACAGCTTTGATCGTTGAGTATGCTTGAAGGCCAGCCTCTCCCAGCTCTCTTCCAATTCCGGACTGTTTCATCCCGCCAAAAGGAACTCGGAAGTCACTGTTGTTATTTGAGTTTATCCAAATGTTTCCGGCTCGGAGCCTCTGTGAGACCCGGACCGCCCGGGTTACGTCTGTCGTAAACAGTGTGGCTGCAAGCCCGTACTCGGTATCGTTGGCTGCCTTTACAACTTCCTCTTCCGAAGTGAATTTGACAACCACTGCAAACGGACCGAAAATCTCCTCCTGGTATACCTTCATTGAAGGCTTTACGTCACCCACCACGGTAGGATCGATAAAGTATCCCTTGCCATTGGGCTTGTTGGATGCTGGTTGACCACCAGCCAGAACCGTGGCACCCTCCTGCCGAGCTGATTCCGCGTACCCCAGTATCTTTTCATATTGCGCCTTGGACACCTGGGGGCCATGCCACGTCTTTTCTTCAAACGGATCTCCCACAATGGAGATCTTGGCCGTGTATTTCAAGAACAATTCCATAAACTCGTCATATATCCGCTCATGAATGAATATACGAGAGGTAGCGGTGCAGATCTGACCCATGTTGCCCATGATGCCGTAGTGAGCCCACTTCACGGCGTTCTTCATATCCGCGTCGTCGAAAATGATCAAAGGAGACTTCCCTCCCGTCTCGAGAGTAATATTTTTCAATGTCCCAGCCGAAGACTTCATGATCATGCGGCCTGTAGCCGTGCTTCCAGTAAAGGAAATCTTGTCAATTCCAGGGTGCTCGACGATTGCTGAGCCAGCTTCACGGCCGGAACCGTTGAGAATGTTGATGACTCCGGGTGGGAAACCGGCCTTGACCACCAAGTCAGCGAAATAGAGGATTGACAGTGGCGTCTGTTCCGCTGGCTTCAGAATAGTCGTATTTCCACATGCTAAACACGGGCCCAGCTTCCAGCCTGCCATCCCAAGCGGGTAATTCCATCTGACAGCAAGTGAGATCAGCGATTATTGAGACAAACTAATTGAATGGAATTGGGGTTCAGTAAATGCACTCACGGGATAATCTGACCGCAGACACCTATCGGCTCACGAAGGGTGTATGTGAACTTGTTCCGGTTGGTTTCGATTGTTTGGCCGTATGTTTTATCGGCCCAGCCTCCGTAATATCGAAAGACGCCGCACATTTCTTCAATATCTCCGGTCGCCTGGCTGTAGGGTTTCCCATTTTCAATTGTCACCAGGGTTGCCAAAGGCTCCATCTCAGCCTCCACAAGATCGGCCAACTTCATCAGGAGCTGGCCTCGCTGGGTGCCGTCTACTTCAGCCCAGCTTCCCTCCAGGGCAGCACGGGCAGCTTTGACAGCTGTGTCAACATCATGGGTGGTAGCAGCAGAGACAGAAACAATCTCCTCTTCAGTGCTTCAATGTTACACAATAGCTCAGCTCTCTATATCTCACACTTGCGTCTTCTGGGCTCACTCACGCTGGATTGATGCTTGTCAATTTCTTCCCGTCTCTCGATTCAACCCATTCATTGTTGATGAAAAGGCCAGTATTGATAGCGACCTGTCGCCCGTTGGGGGCGGTAATGGTGACTTTGGGGGAGGGCATGATGGTCGGTAGAATGAAATCGCAAAGTCAAAGTCAGCAATAATGTATGGGAATACACAAACCGGCAACTTTAGGACCCCTTCAAGGGTTAATACCTTGCTGCGAGCCTTTGATCTTTTGTAGCCTCAAAATTTCGATGATGTAGTCAAGATCTCCACGCTTCTTACGTTTTGAGCCACAGAGCGAGCACAGGAATTTCCATTCTTGTCGATCTCGCGATCGCCATTAGCCGAGACTAAAGAAGGAAAGTAACAAGATCCCGAGGGCCGGAAGCAAGGCATACATCCATGCATGCCGTTGTCGGCCACTGATGTCCAATGTTGAGTGTTGGAGAACGAGTTGATGCTATTCCCGCTAGATACTAGGGTAGCTCGTGTCCCAGCCCCATTAGGCAAGTTTGACAGCTGGGAAGGGGTCACTAGATCGGATCACGACTTGAATATTGCCGTATTGGATCTACTGGCGACGCTACAAGCTTCCCCGCTTTTGATATCAACGTTGGGTGGAGAAATACAGAATGCTTCCCATATCTTTGTGACTCGTGGGCGGACACTTCAAGAAATGGTCATGAGGGATATCAATATCCCGCTTCGATGAGAAAGTTTCCACATTGGTCGTGGTTGCGATTATTTCCCCGCAGTGTATTGCCCCTGAGGTGCAGCTGGCATCCAATGATGTCCCATCGATTGGTATGTAGCAGTGAGGAGAAAAGGTACTTGAGATAAAAGTGCAGTATGATTCCGGTGAGACTGTTTGCCAATCAGATGCCAGGTAGTGAATTCTTCATTAACATCCTTCACCCTGTAGAGAACTTCTCGTTTCGTCTGCTCGTTTGCGAATCTTTCACCAACAGACGTTCCAAGATATCCTCTCCTTACCGCGCCTTTGCTTGAAATTTATTCTCTCGTATTCACCTATATCTGAAGACATGGCAAGAGAAACAACCGTCGATGCCCTCGTCGTCGGTGCAGGCGTCGGCGGGATCTATTCAACACACCTCCTGTCCAGTAAGGGCTTCAACGTAAAATGCATCGACATGGCAGGCGACGTTGGTGGAACTTGGTACTGGAATCGCTACCCAGGTGCAATGAGTGACACTGAGAGTTACCTCTACCGCTACTCCTGGGACAAGGAAGACTTGACGACATACCCTTGGACACATCACTACGTCTATCAGCCCGATATCCTGAAATACCTTCAGCACGTCGTGGCCAAATATGATCTCAGAAAATATATGGAGTTCAATTGCGAAATGAAGACCGCCACCTGGGATGAGGATAGTCAAAGATGGCGAATTGTGTGCTCTGCAGGCGAAACAATCCTCTCCCGGTATCTGATCAATGCTCTTGGTCTGCTTTGCAAAGCAAACTATCCTAAAATTGCTGGATTGAACACTTTCAAGGGCCAGCTTCTACATACAGCCACCTGGGACGACTCGGTCAAGCTGGATGGGAAAAGGATTGGAGTGATCGGCAATGGTTCTACGGGAGTGCAGGTGTTGACTGCATTAGCTCCAACCGCCGGGAAGCTTGTTTCATTCCAACGGAATCCCCAATACTCTGTGCCTAGTGGCCAAGGACCTGTCACGCCTGAATATCGAGCAAACATCAACGCGAGATACAATGAGATCTGGGAGAATGTCTTCAAGTCTTCTGTTGGTTTCGGTGTCCCGGAGTCGACTCGGAAGACTATGGAAGCCACACCAGAGGAGAGGCGTGAAGCTTTCCAGAAAGTGTGGGATCAGGGAAACGGCTTTAGGTTCATGTTCAGTGCCTTTGGGGACATTACAACCAATATAGACGCAAACAAAGAAGCTTGCGAATTCATCAAGAGCAAGATCGACGAGATCGTCAAGGATCCTCGTAAAGCCAACGCCTTGAAGCCCACGGAGCTGTACGCCAGACGCCCACTGTGCGACTCAGGCTATTACCAAATCTTCAACCGGGACAATGTGGACATTGCCAGTCTTCGGGAGACGCCTATTCAGGAAATTACGGCCCAAGGAATTAAGCTGTCAGATGGCACTATTCATGAATTGGATGTCTTGATTTTTGCAACTGGCTTCGAGGCAATTGAAGGCAGTTACATGAGAGTCTGCATCAAGGGCCGCGACGGAGAAACTATGCAAGATCACTGGAAGACCGGCCTAAAAGCGTATGGCTCAATCGCCTGCTCTGGATTTCCGAACATGTTTATTGTGTCCGGCCCACAAGGCGCGTTTGCAAACTTCCCTCCTGTTATTGAGAGCGAGGTCAGGTTTATCATGAAGTGCATTGAATACGCAGAAGGCGAGACGCACCATGATCAGCAGACGAATGGCAACGTAAATGGGCATCGGATATCCAACCGGGGTATCGTGGAAGTCAACCCAGAAGCTGAACAAGGTTGGTCGGATCTATGTGACAGTTTGGTTGACGGATCTGTGTTCACGACAACCAAGAGCTGGATTTTCGGGCAGAATATTGAGGGGCGGAAAGCAAACACAAACTTCTTTTTCGGGGGTTTGAAGGCTTATTTAGACTGGGTGCAGAAGGAGACCTCTACTGGTTTCCCGGGATTTTCCAAGAGGTAAAGGTTTAACTATAGCTAAAGAAATTCAACAGTCCTGTTTGCCATATTTGTGCCGTAGTGTTGCTGAATTGGTGAGGAGATCAATGGACGAAGCGTCTGTACTTTTCAAGGGGTGGTCTCTAAGTGCCAGGTTCGTGATGAAGGTCCCATGAGTTCGGCCTTCGATGACACAACCATAAATTCACACATGGTATATACTTTCAAGGACACCGTCTATAATTTCCTCCGGCTCGCAGCACAAAGGGAATCAATCAGATCAACGGAAAGTTGTGACTTATTAATACGGGGCAACTTGCTGGGACCCTGAAAATGGTTTGCGAACTTATTACCTTTTCGAGCTTGAACGCGAGCCATCTCCACTTGGCGGCTTCATCCTCCCGAGATGATTTGACTTCGGGGTATTCCGTGTTCCGTGCTGGAGGTATATATATCTGAAATACAAAGAGAATTTCTCCACTCTTGGGCAGCCAGTGCCTGGATATCCCACCTGTCAGTCTGCTAGGTTGTCCATTAACCACCATTACACGATCGACATGTCTCATCGCCTCCTACAGGACCCTGGGTTGCCTGTCGCCAATCCAACGACTTCTTACTGGCAAACCCCACCCAACCAAGATGTTCTTGATATTCAATCACCCTCTCTTCCTGAAAAGAGGGATGTGGTAGTTGTCGGATCTGGAATCACGGGGTTGAGCGTCTCTTGGTGGCTCACGCAGCTTTCAGACGCCGTGTCTATCTGTGTTCTCGATGCTAGACAGATTTGCTCCGGAGCGACGGGGCGAAATGGAGGTCGCATCAATTGTACTGCTGTTCAAGATTATGCTAAATACCGTAAGATCTTTGGCGATAAGAGTGCCGTGCAAATTGTTCGGTTCGAGCTGGCCCATTTCAACGCTATCTATGAGTTTGCCAAACAAGCTGGCGCAGACATACTTGAGCGGTCTGAAGTGAGGAGTGTGGGCGCAGTGTCTGCCGTCTTCAGTCAAGAGAAACTACTAGAGCTGAGAAGAATGCTTGAAGACTTTGAGTTGGCATTTCCTGATCTTAAAGGCGAATGGAAGATCGTGGAGAGGACTGAGGCTGTGGAGGTGAGTTTTCCCAAGGCTGCTCTGGATTTCTCTGTTGCTTTACACCAGTGCCGGTGAATTAACGCTGAAATATGAAATTTAGGTCTACAAGATAGCGAACGCCCACGGTGCCCTGGTTGGTAAGGCCGGAGCTGCCTGGCCCTACCGTATGGTGACCAGCGTATTCGCGAATCTGCAGTCCAAGTTTGCAGACCGATTCTCGCTCGAGACGAACACGCCAGCAATCGCAATAGATCGTCAGGGCACTGGCGATTATCCCTACAACGTTGTCACACCACGTGGCATCATCAAAGCGAAGCATGTTGTTCACTGTACCGAGGGTCATGCTGCGCATCTGCTCCCCCGCTTGCGAGGTATTCTTGTTCCAAGGAGGGGGCAGATAACAGTACAAAACCCAGCCAGCGGCTTTCCAAAGCGAAGCAATTCTTCATGGAGCTTTCTGATTGACGACGTTCTGGATTATGCTACTCAAAGCCCCACAACTGGCCATATAGTGATCGGTGGTGGTGAAACGAATGGCAAGGCTGAAGTCCTCGGGATCCCATCAGATGCGGAAGAAGATATTCTGGCTCTGAGCCATCTCGGCGGGATTCTCCCCGCAGCCTTCGGTGTGAGCCAATGGGGTCACGAGGTGGAAAGCAAGACGAGAATCGCGGCATCTTGGACAGGAATTCTCTGTAACTCCTTGGACAAGGTCCCTATGGTAGGTATGTTGACACAGAAATTGCTCGATAGACCTGCGGGAAATTTGGAATCTGCAGAATGGATCTCGAGTGGCTATGGTGGATATGGGATGGTGAATGCTTTTCTATGTGGCAAAAACCTTGCACACATGATTACAAGTGCGGATATGGATGGAAATGAATCTTTGCCAGAAGCTTATTATATCACGCCGGAGAGGATCGGGATGCTTCAAAGTCTTCTTAAGAAAGTATTGAACTCCCGCCGAGAGCATGCCCGAGCCCTGTTGTAACGGCTGGAAGGTGGGAGGAGTAAAGCGATAGAGCATCAGAAATAATCAAGATGGCATACATTAGAATGTTTTACTACAGAAATGTAGACTTGACCAGCCAAGTTTTGGCTTCCAAGTCATGAACTCGTTACTTTCTGCCCCTCAATGATGACAAACAGCATCTAGAGCAGTCCTGGAGGAATATCCGATTGTACCACTTCTCAATTATTCAGCTTTGTATCGATTAGAGTTACTGACTCGCCGGTACATGGATGTTGAGTTTCGGGTTTATTCCAAACTTGGCAAGCTGAGAACCAGTGATGAAATGGATCCGGTTAACGGAAACCAGAATACCCCTGTGGCAACCATTTAGGCGGCCAGGACACCAAAAGCGTTGCCAATTTGGGTGCCGGTGCGAGCATCTTCACAGGGGAACTAAAATAACGCTAAAACCCCATATAAAGAGCAGCTTTTGAGACCCTTTAAGACCGAGGGAGTAGTGATCTCAATTTTTCAACCAAAAGGGAAATCACGTTTTCGAGCCTATTGAAAGATTCACGATACTTGCTTTGTAAAGGTCAACTATGACAACTGATCTTTTCGCCACTCTCACGACGCCCAACGGCGTACGTTATTCTCAACCCCTCGGTCTTTTCATCAACAACGAGTGGGTTGAATCCAGAGAGAATGATCGAATAGTCTCCGTCAGTCCTATGTAAGAATAATTCCTGGAATCGGTCTATTTCTACACAATACTGATACACCGCGGAGTAGTGATGAGTCGGAAATCTGCACTGTTCACGGTGCTGGCGCGCTGGACATTGATGATGCCGTCAAGGCTGCGAGACAGGCTTTCGAACAGAGCTGGAGAGATACTGATGCTTCGATTCGAGGCGACTTGATCAACAAACTTGCCCAGCTGATTGAAAAGCATGCGGATACCCTGGCTGCTATCGAGACATGGGACAATGGTACTGCCTATTTTTCCTTGCGTATTTCACCACTGACATGCATTCCAGGGAAAACGATCCAGGCGGCAAGATACGAGGACATTCCAGAGTCCATTAATGTCCTCAAGTATTATGCTGGGTGGGCAGATAAGCTCACCGGGCAGTTAATTTCCAATAACCCACATAAGCTTGCCTATACAACCCGCGAGCCTCTCGGAGTATGCGGAGCCATCATACCGTGGAACTTTCCCCTGAGCATGGTTGCTTATAAGGTCGGCCCAGCTTTGGCAGCGGGCAATACTATGGTATTGAAACCCGCCGAGCAGACTCCCCTCTCTGCTCTATATTTCGCGCAGCTCGTCAAAGAGGCAGGCCTGCCGCCCGGAGTGTTGAACATTGTGAACGGCTATGGCCGCAAGGCCGGCGTCGCGATTGCAGAACACCCCGATATTAACAAAATCTCATTTACCGGGTCAACTCCCACAGGACGTGAAATCATGAAACTAGCCTCCACCACCATGAAACGCGTCACGCTGGAGACTGGTGGCAAATCCCCTATGATTATTCTCAAAGATGCCGATATCGAACAAGCCGTGCAGTGGGCACACGTTGGTATTATGAGTAATCAAGGCCAAGTATGTTCTGCGACAAGCCGGATTTTCGTACACAAAGACATCTACGATGACTTTATCAAACGATACATCGAGAAGGTTGAGTCAGCGAAAGTTGGTGATCCATTTGAAAGCGATACTTTCCAAGGTCCACAGGTTACGAGATCTCAATTTGAACGAGTCTTATCATACATTGAGTGTGGAAAGCAAGAAGGGGCCACCCTTGCTACCGGAGGCTCGGCTTACAAGAATGTGAATGGAAAGCAGGGGTTATGGATTTCACCCACAGTCTTCACTAACGTGGAGGAAAATATGAAGATCTCTCAAGAGGAAGTTTTCGGCCCGTTCGTGGTTATTTCCAAATTCTCCACCGAGGAAGAGGCTATCCAAAGGGCCAATAACTCCTCGTTCGGACTTGGAGGTGCCGTGTTTACTCAAGACATAACCAAAGCACATGTTATTGCCCGAAGACTTGAAACAGGAAGTGAGTGTTATGTGTCACCTTCAGCGGTAATTGTACGGTTCTCTAACAAGACCTTCTTTAGCTGTGTGGATTAATAGCAGTAACGATGCCGATGTGCGAGTCCCATTTGGTGGACACAAGCAATCTGGTATTGGCCACGAACTTGGGGAGTTGGGCATCCTCGCCTACACTACGAGCAAATCGGTCCATGTGAACCTGGCTTCCAAATTGTGAGATAAGAGATAGAATAGAATGGATTTTTTGGGGGGGAAATTTAGACAATGTTTCTTTCTCATAGACACCACCACGGTAGTCGCCCATGTTAAACTATCCATCATTATTCTGATATTTTAGTAGCTTGTACGGGTATGTAGCTAAGGAGGTTTTGGTGATACTCAGTCACATTGAACATCTTCCGCAAGACTATATTATTCTTTCACTCTAATCTGTAGAGAAGACAACCCCCTGTGAAACTCTAAAGAATGAGTGAACATTGGATTTCCATATGAGGGTTCAGAGCGAAGCCAAGGCTGTGTACTTGGGTGGCATCTCTGGACAAGGGACTATGTGGGGTTAGAGGTGCAAGTCGTTAGCTCCGGCTGATTCTCCTTGGTGGCTCGTATACTGTCCATAAAAGGAAGGAATGTTTTAGCAAGGAGGTGTGGAGACGCTTCTGGGACTGCATTTCGTAGATTTAAGTGGCATAATCGCACGATTCTGTGAATCTTCAACAATCCTCACTCTCATGTTGCTGAGAGCCTACTCAGGGTCAAAATCTCCTCCATTGCTTGCCTCTCCAAGGAATTGTCAACTCCTCACTGCCTCACTTACTACGATCTCTCACCATGCCTGCCGGTAAAGCAAACGAAACAGGCAGTTATGATCCTAAAGATGTGCCTCACGGCCATTGGGACTCATTCCCCAAGGAGCCTTTCCCCATGTACGATGGAACGAAGTCCATTATCTACCGATCAAAAGACGGGAAAGTGGTTTTTGGAATGCTGCGGGAAGTGGGAAAAGATACCCTCGTTTGGCCGGTGGATGAATGCCTCTTTGTGACGAATGGTTGGATTCGAATCGACGTGGAGGGCGGTGAAAAGTTCATTTTGAATAAGGGAGAAGTGATGGTTATGCAAAAGGGTCAAAAGATTACTTTTGAATGTAGCCCAGACTTCGCAAATGTCGCAGTCTTCATCGATCAGGAAAAGCCCGTAGAGCTCGTATAATAACTAGCTCCTTTCAGTCAAAGAAGTCCATTTTCTGATTAACCGCTGACGGATAGACAATGTGTTTGACTCTTTGCCTGATGGGCAGGGTCGATGACAATCTTGCCCATGGGCCGGCCTCGTTTTTGGAGCTGAGGCCGTCTGAGTCTGTGCTCAGGAACACCATAGGCGTCTTCTGAAATCGCATCAAGTTCCTGCGGGTTCCAGGAGTCAGCTCGGACCAGTTCGAAACCCTGTTCAAAGCATCGCTAAGCTTTGGCTGTTGATGAGTTGCGAGTCCTAAGCTTCGGTCGAAAGTTTGGGATCTTATTAATAAACACCGCTTTTACAAATGTTAAAGTAATATGTTCTACACTTAATTCCTTAGAAGCTACCTAGGATAGTTAATTTTCACTGTTGATAATAGTGTTAATAATATCAAAGCCTATATATATAATATTATCTACGCCTTTGAAGGGTTTATTAAAAGCACGGTTAGGAATGAATTTAAGTATCAGTGGTTATATTAATAATATAGCTATTGACGCTAGTGAGGTAAATATGTTCATAAAGAGATAAGAAGCATTTTATTAATAGTTTAAAGGTTTTAAGTGAGTGTATAAAGTAATGTGTTTATTGGGTTTCAAGTTAGGGGTAGTGGAAGAGCTGGGGATTTATACCTAAGTCGTTGTTTTGACAGGTGGCATTAGGAGGATCCTAGTCTACTTGCTCTGTTATATATCAATTCTTGGTTTGTAAATGAAACCCGCGTCATCATGGGTCAAACCCACAAGCTACTCTGTTAGAGAACGTATCAGTCTGGCTACATGTAGTTGACTGAACTTTCACCATCCAGGCTCTGCCTTGCCCATCCGTTTCTTGCAACAAAATATATCACACCACTGAATTAATGCTGACAGATAAAAAACAAGCAGCATCAGCACACTAAATCACAATTGTCAGCTTAACTGTCGTGCAGATTAATCGGCCAGTCAGCACCAGATCCGTATCATCCCTGCCCTGTTACGCCCTGGTCACAGCCCCGCGCCTAGACCACGTGACGTGCTCAGGACGCCCAGAAAGGTGCTCAGCACTGAGCACTTGGTTCTCAGCTTTGAGCAACGGCAGGAACCACTAAGCACACTCAATATATATATAGGACATTCATTTCTTAACTAGAAACAGTCTCTTAGACAGTTATTTATATAATCACTACCGCCTTCATTGAAACTAGCTCCTCAGTGCTCGCACATCAGCAGTGACTCGCACACCAAGACAACCTGATCGCCCACTCAGAACAAACCCTGATTGGTTACATCCCTGACCTACCCTAGACGCCCGTCCATTGTAAGTCGCCCAACCGTCACATGTCCCGCCCCCTGTAGAAAAGACGTAAGTTCCTTCAGCTCTGCTTTGCCAGCGGGGTAAGTAAATGACCGCGTTTTGGTAGCTGCCATAATGAAGACTTTACCCTGATGAGCCTTGTTAGTTTGCCCCTGAGCTATGTCCAATTGGAGCCGAAAGGTATTCCGCCTGCGCAGGATACCGGGCCACGTTTCGGCGCCACAGCAGGCTGCCCAGCTGCTTGGCGTGGCGTTGGGTGTCAACCCCGACCATGTCTTGGTTCACTCTCTTGCTACAACCTCGGACCGTTGGGAGACCCCTCCATCAAAGGTTGCTACGTTGCAGTTCGACGGAGATGCCGTGTTGTCATATCTTGGGGATGATCCGGCGCGTCAAGAATGGGAGATTTCGCTGCCCGTCGAGGGCGGAGACAAACTTGTCCTTGACAATCACTTTGGGGGGCTGACTGCTCTCAACCATGTTGAAACTTCCAGCCATCGTGCAGAGTATGTGTTTTCCTATTGCCTCTTTACAATAGCTCGGCGCTGAGACCTATCTCTTGCAATAAGCTGCATCGCCATTTCTGGCTTGGCTAGCCACGCGTTCGGGTCGTGGCAACCTCATGGCGGAGACAAGTCCTATATGTGGATCAGAGACGAGATCTCGAAATCACTACCTGGTGTGCGGGCAATTATCTATGGGTACGACTCCAAAATTATCGACAGCGACTCTTTCCAGTCAATCAGTGATATCGCACTTGGTCTCATCCACCAGCTCAAAGCGGGCGGCTGGAATCTGCCGTCGGCGAAGCCAATTGTGTTTCTCGCCCATAGCCTGGGTGGCATTGTTCTCAAAGAAGCGCTTGTCCAAGTAGCAGATCGAGATGCAGCATTTTCCAGCATTGTTGAGAATGTACGAGGCGCTATCATGTTCGGCGTACCAAGCCTGGGAATGCTACAGTCGCATCTGATGGCCTTGGCTGAGGGACAACCCAACGAGAACCTCATACAAGACCTGTCCCGTGAGAATGGAAGCACTTACCTACGGCAGCTCAACAAGTCATTTGAAGGAATATCATTCACTCGGAACACCAGAGTCTTCTGGGCTTATGAGACCAAGGAGTCTCGGACAGTTATTGTGAGTGGGAACTAACACCTGTTCTTCTTCTAATAAAGAAACAATATTTACAACTTTTAGCGACGGTCGGATGGAACTTGGGAAAGAAACGGCCCGCTAGCAGTATTGGTTAATCCAGACTCAGCTACTTGCCACCACAACCGGAGTCGCAAGAATAGAGTATACACTATTCCCATCAACGAGGATCACACAAACATGGTCAAATTTTCCCGAGGAGAGCCTAATCTGGGCGTTATCTTGACTGTCCTCACTGATCTTTGCTTTACTAGAGATGAACATCACCACACCCACACTCATCTCCCCTTTGGTGACGCGAAGATGGAGGGCATGTCTCGACAGAATCCCTACTTGGTCTCGCCAAGCTCTCCCAAGGATGCCAAGGACATACAGAGCCATGAGGCTATCGAAGAGCTTGGCCAACTCCTTCAATCAATTGAAAGTAGGTGCCAAAATATTTACCAGGATCGATTCAGTCACTTACATGGTCTGTAGAGCTACAGGCCGAACTGTACTCCCCCGAGCTGGACTTTCGGATTGACTCCATACAAGACCCGTTTCAAAACACTTTCAAGTGGATCTTTGATATGCCTGAATTTTCTGACTGGCTTATACATGGTACAGGTTTGTTCTGGATTCACGGTAAGCCCGGATCTGGCAAGTCGACGCTTATGAAATACATCACAAGGAGCAGGCAGACACAGGAGCTTCTGCACGACTGGACTACGGGTGCACTGGAAGTCCAGGCCAGTTTCTTTTTTCATTACCGCGGTACAGCTCTACAGAAATCGTTTGAAGGTATCATGAGAAGCCTCATCCTGCAGATTCTCTCTGCCCACTCTGAAAGCTTTCTCACGCAACATCGGCCAATCTGGGAGAGCTATGCAAAGCACCAAGCGGTCGAGAAACTCCTTGTAGCGGAGAAGGCGAACGCTGAGTTAACTGTGATCGCCATCAAAGGTTCCATCGAAGAAGTCCAGCAGCGACAAGCCGGATTGGGTACGACCGACAGAAAAGTTGACCATGAAATGCTTGGTGAATATCAGACCAGGCAGAGGCTCATCCTATCAGAACTTCGAGACCTGGAAGAGAAAATTCGTATAGTACAGAGAGACATGTTGCAGGCAGCCAACGTATATTGGCCATATCGTATATTGCCCGAGGCCAAGTTCTTAACCAACCTTGTCAAAAACTCTCAAGAAGATGATAGCGCCCTCATTTTCAAGCTCGAAAAGCTCCTACGTGCTCTTCTGGACCAGAGCATCAAAAGTATGGATCTGGTCCTTTTCTTTGATGCTCTGGATGAGTTTGATGGACACCTTGACAGAATAAGCAAGTTTATCACGAGCTTGTCAAATGTGTCATCTGCTTCCACCACTCGAGTCAAGGTTTGTCTTTCTAGCAGACCGTGGAGGGCGCTTCATTCCCATTTCGACTCCTGTCCAAACTTTGGGTTACAGGACTTCACCAAAGCCGACATTGCGACCTATGCCGCAGGCTCGTTGGCCGAATCTCGAATATCCAATCCTTCATTCATAGATCTCATCCCAGTCATTATTTCTCGCGCAAATGGTGTTTTTCTATGGGTGAGACTGGCTGTGCGGGAACTTCTCCTTTCGATCGCGAGTAATTCAATTCCTGCTTCTAGACGACACCTAGAGAAGAGACTTGAGATGCTTCCAGATGACCTTCACGATTTTTATCGTCTGATTATTGAGCGAATTAGCCTTCTGAACCGCCGCAAAACATATGTGTTGCTCGAATTGCTCCTCCGGCAGCAGGACCCTCAACCCACTGCCGAGGATATTAGACGTGCCGTTCTCACCTCCGACTGCGCGACCTGGGATAAAGCACAAGAAGAATTAACAGAGGATTATGAACTCATTTCTCATGACAGGCGGTCGGTCAAGGATATTGTGCGCGACGATATCTTAACTTGGGGCGGTGGGCTTGTCGAGATTAAGCGAAATCACCCACAATTCATGCACCAGACTGTCCTTGAACTTGTCCAGGACCTTACCTTTAAGAAGAGCGTACTTGGAGAGCTTGCTGTCGTCTTGAAGGAGAATGGCCATTCGTTCCATCTCAAGTACTGGATTTCTGCCTGGAGTTATGGTTACAGGGGCACGAATGAGGGTTTGGAAGGGAAGCGGATTGCGTACCATGCTGAGCATTCAGAGCTTACAACCGGGAACAGTCATTTTGAGTTTCTCTCCAGCGTCCCATCTCAGTTCTTGAAAGTCCTACCTGGGTTCCATCCAACGCTCAAAGTCTCGGATCATAGCCTTCTCGCTTTCATATCTTCTAATGGGCTTACCCTTTGTTTGCGAGATTGGATAGAGAGGCACGGCGACGAACTTAAACTTCTGGAACCTGAGACAATCTATTTCCCCCTTCTTAGTACCTTAGTTTTTTCCCCGGGGAGCGGGGAGTTCCATGAGAGACACTTGATTACAGCGCGTCTGTTGCTCGAGAACGGCTTCAATATGAAGCAGGATGATCTCTTCCTCGCCACACTATTTAGAACATTATGGACCGCCGACAGAACGGGCTCAGACAACATGGACTTTACCGAACCAGTTGCGCGTCAATTGGCCGTTCTAGCTCTTGAGCACGGACATGACCCAAATCCTATTCTGATGCTGGCCACGAGAACGGGGCATGAGTTACAATGCACCCCCCTTCACATTGCCCGGCCGCGGTTGGCAGAAGACCTGATCCGCTTTGGAGCCAACGTCAACACGCGCGACTCCACTGGCCGTACGCCGCTGGACTGGGTATTGAGGTTCCCTAGTGACGTACTTGCTCATGTGAATGGCCTGGAGTGGGGTTGTGCACGCCGGTATGAGGCATGCAAGATATTGACCAGTGCCGGTGGAGTGGCCGCTTTGCAGCCAGAGAGGGCGTGGGCAGAGGCGTTGGCTGACTTCGCCAAGGGCGGCCATGACACTCAGGTGCTTCGTACCAACTTCCAATGTTCTCGGAGAGGAGGAACATGGGGGGGTTCCCTTTCTCAGTTGTTCTCGTTTGGGAGACGGTGAAAAACGTAAAGGACAGGCGGGACCAATTGTGAGACATATATCCCTACCCTACCTACTCTTAGAAGATACTAGGAAAGATCGTTTCCAAATGCTACAACTTGAGATTTAATTGTAAACCACCGTCTCATACCGGCTGATTGACACCCAACTCAAACTTCATATCGGATCCAAACCAGTACTCCATACGCCATGCCGCTAATCACAAACATGCTAACATCTCAATATAGTGGTGCTCTGCCCCGGTCCGAGAATACCCTCCAGAGACTGGGCTTCACCCACTCGATATTCCTACACTGATGATCATTCCGAAACTTGGCTACTCGTTCTCTTACCCAGCCCGAATGGTGGCGACCCGTATCAACAGCCCTCTCTCCATACCGAAAGGAGCTCATCCCGATGCATTGCTTCGTTGTTGATATCCAATGCCACTGAACGCAGTCCCTTCCGCCGAGGCAGTATTGCTTGCAGGACTCGGCTGACTGTATGTTCCTCCACCAGGGCGCATTCCATCCGTTCCAATTGCCGTTATCCCAGTCGATAAACTCCTCCTGCTCCCCAGGGCGGTGGACTTCCCAAAGATCGGCGTATAGAATCGGCGTATCCTGCTTTCGGTTCTCGAACTCCCACTTCCACAATCTCCGCATATCGCTCGGCGTCGTTCTGTGTAGGCCAAGAACCGGCTGGCACCAATGTTTATCACCGAATGGGATGTCGTGGAGCGAGTGAGGATTGAACATCGGCCACAAACCCATAACAGGCACCCCCATTCTGTTCAGCGCCCATCCCAAAGTCGCGTCGCCACAGCAATCGTCAACCATCCGCTTTAGCCATCGGTCGACAAGAGGCGGCGTGAAGTAGCCATCTTCTCCCTCCTGGCGGCGTAACAGCGCTTTGATGGCTCCTCGGCTGAGCACAAAGCCTGGCCCTCCGTTCGCGAAAGAGGTGCGTTTCCGTCCAACTGTTGGCGACCCCATGTATAATTCGTCGTTCGGATCGAAGCCTTTGAGATATCGAAACATGTTGTCCCAGAATATGTACCTGTCACGTACAGTTAGTCGACGTGTGATTGCAGCCGGCAGGAGGATATCAGGGCGGCAGAAGCTTACGAATCGGTTTCGTAGAAGACGTAAAATTCTTTGTCGGGCCGTGCGTGGTATATTCTCTCTACCATGGGCAGAAATTTGAATCTGTCTACCGCCCAGCCATCGATATGGACTGGCTCTGATGCAGCTTCGCTGACGTTGCTGTTGTACCGCTGCTTTTGTGACATGTACCCTTTGAAATGATCATTCTCCTGCAGCTCGAGGGGCATATTATCCAAAGAATCGATGGTCTGATGGCCACGGACATCTTCCACGAGATCGGAGAAGACGACGAGCTCATCAGAGGTGAAGCAACTGCTCACGCTATCAAACTGCGACTCTAGCTTGTGTCGATTTTCCGTGTGACCGATGCGTAGAACGGGTTGTATGGAGTCGAGGACATGTTTTGGAAAGCTGGCGCAAAGCTCTTGCACTGACTTTCGATCCGCATTCTGGACGTTGACTGGTTTGAATTCGCTTTCAGCATGGAGGTGTGGGTTAGAATGGACCCGAGCGCTAGAACCAAACCGTACCGCAACCCAAAGAAACATGAATAGGATTAGAGGAGCGAGGAGTAAACGATATCGGCGCTTGTTGGTTGCTGGGGTCATCTGTGACCAGGCGCTTGGGGTCTTGCCCATCATCGACGGCATGCCGGGGGAGAAAACTGGCTGTAGGTCGGGCACCCACACGGACAGCAAATAGTCCACAAAGAAAGAATGTGAAATGAGACTTGGGAATTCGAAAGAAACAGGATGGGAAAATTGGAGACTTTCCCTGCAAGCCAAGATGGATGACGCATCTTGGTAACACGGAGACACGGGGTATCAACCTTGGCGTCGGCTCCAACTCGTTGTGACATATGGCCTGATGATCATACTTGAAATTAACCTTTGCAGGTGGATTGTATTTGCTTCCACCAGACAGTGTCCCATGTCAGTTGATTAGATTTCTTCCCGCCCCTGGCTGCCATCTTGATGGCGCGTAAAACAGACTGTGGATCATTCCCTCGGGCAATGTAATGCGTCTGACGGCCAAGAAAGGTAGCTTGCACATCCATGCATATTCATTCGCCTTCAAGTGTACAGGCCCGATTATTCACTGTGTTGAGTTGTCGGGCTCTGGCAGCTTCCATTGCTGTTGAACTTTATTCTCTTTCTCTTAGGTACAGGCCCGATAACGACGCGGACAAGAAGACACTCAAGAGAATTGCCTCCTGACCCGTCAGTAGCCAAGCATCAGACCGTGGATCAGAAGTCCAGCAGAGCCAGTCGCGAATCGAGATACGTAACGAGCACCGCCCCCTACGTGCCTCTCCATAGTACTTCAGTGTCGTTGCTATGTATTTAACGCCGGGGGATCCCTGGTGAGGGCAAAAGGCGTTTAGTACTTCAGTGTCGTACGTGGGCAGCGGCAATTAATTCGCTCTCTTGGCATGCGTCGCGACCCTTGATGGATCACCGCGACCCTTGATAAATCACCAGGCTTCAAGGTCCTCTTTATTACCACGTTCGTTAAAGTCCGAGCCCCCGGTATGTCAGTTTCACACCAGTTGGTCCTATTTGAGACCAATGTGTCCCACCAAGAGTATTTAGAGTTACGTGTAGATGACCCAGATAGTGACTTCTCAGTACATACCTACATGCCGATAATATATCAGAAGTAAATAGACACTAAGGTAGAGAGAGAGACAGCCAGAGTAGCTACATAGCGGTCGTTTGTCGCGTCGGAAGACAGGTCGGCCAGGGCTGCAGCAATGGCTTGTCTCGACGGAGGGCAGTTAGGTCGGGTCTACAGCCATTTCTCATCATCGCGAAAGACAGGCTGGTCAACTTCGTAGCTATCGCTTGTCTTAACCGCAGACAGCCTCGTCAGCTTCGCCTCACTCGTTGAACATGGTACTGAGAAGTACCTTTCTTGGCAGGCCAACTGTATTAAATTTTGGTGGGGAGGACCTGTCCCAAAACGTAGTAACTGGTATGAAACTGACAGACTGGGGGTTCGGACCTTAAGGTAACGAATGTTTCCCAGGAACATAAGGATTTCGCAAGTAAATCTAGAATCTCTCGATAACTACAAAATTCATCAGATATCCTTGATAATACACAGATTTTATAATCGCCCGACTTTTGCTCACCCTATCCAGCCCTGTATAATGAATAAAAGCCCATTATTTTGACATTCGTTATAGACCAGGTCTACTGTATCGTGGTGGACCTACCCCGGGGAAAGCCATTATTGGAAAAGGCCTTTGAGAAAATTGGAACCAACCAACGTGTGATACAAGGTTGCTTGTTTCTTTTAGCTCTCGGGGCATTTATTAGGACCTGGCTATATCCCGAAAAGGCAGAAGCCGAGCATCTTTACTCCTCCCACGAAGGCTGAGTATCCCAGTCATGCTCTGCCGATCAACCAAAGATCCCAAGCCGGGGCATCCTTTCATACTTTTTTTTTTCA
Source organism: Clonostachys solani (assembly GCA_902141235.2). Lineage (NCBI taxonomy): Eukaryota > Fungi > Ascomycota > Sordariomycetes > Hypocreales > Bionectriaceae > Clonostachys > Clonostachys solani. The sequence continues at coordinate 392,499 of CABFOC020000031.1, read as the reverse complement.
GAATGTCCAATCTAAAAATCCACTTTGTTATGAAGAAAACAAAGTACGTTCCGTGTCAAAATCCCCAGCCAAGTACCTCTTCTCTGTTGCTTCAAAAGCCGACATGATCCATTCAAAGACCAGCTCATTGACAGTGTGAATCGTCCACCTTGGGCCATCCCCAAAACACACGAATGTATCAAACAACTTGCAATAGAGTTTCTCGACCTCTTTTCTCGCAAACGGATGCCCGTCTTCTAAAAAGGCCCCCTGGAGCCTGGTGAATGTATCCTCACCGAGGATCTCTTGAATGTGCTCCTCAACAGCCTGGCAGGACATCCACTGTGCCATGTTATCTCCCTTCTTTTCATATTCTTCCTGCACCTTTGTGCAGATGACCATAGCCAAGTCTAGCTCTGCTGCTGAAGCAATTTCTGCAGCAACAAATCCCGTACGTCTGTGTTGTAACCTTGCCTCTACCATCGTTTTGGCAAATGATAGACTCACTCCTTCCATTGCTTGAGAGTGACCAGCAATCCTCTGATGGAAGTCTACCGGCCCTTCGTGATTGTTCTCGCACCGACCTTGACTATGCTCTAACATGAACCAGAACAGTCTACCTGCAAATGTCTTTGAGCCTGCACCGAGATATGGCACGATATCTGCGGGTGGTATTGAGATGCTCATGTAGTGGAATGGATTAAGACGTATTCCATTGTAATGTAGCTTTGGGGACTTGTCTGGAAACCTGAATTCATCATCCAGTTCCTCATTGGTTCTAACAGCCAGATCATTTGGGTACCAGTTGACGAAACGATTGCCCTCCGCTAGTCCCTGTTCGCCTTCATGTGAGGTTTTAATCCCGGCTGTGTGAGCCATTTCACAAACGGCGTCCAGTAGGTCTGAGCGCTCGTCGCCTTGAATACAATCAAGGACTCTTTCAATACTCCGTGTGAGCTGGTGATTTTTGCTCTTCAAATCCCGGCTGAATTGCGCCTGGCGCTTGCGGAAGGCAGCCTGAGATTGTCGACCACGCTCACGGCGTGCCTTCATGGGCATCAGTTCAGCAGATGTCGTTTCAAATCTCGTAATCTTGGTGCCACTTACTCTTGTTCCCTCATCTGCCTCAATTTGATTCCTGGACACTCGAGAAGACATATTTTGCTTTACTGAATGTTGTATAATTTCGGACTAATATCATTGACTTGACGTGGTGTAAATGGCGGGGAAACCATGAGGAACAGGGATCCTCATAGTCGGAGGAATTTCAGTCCGATCACGTAACAGGCTCACCCTCCACCGGCAACACTGGAACTCCGGTTACGTGAGGAGCATACAGGAATCGTTGCATCATACCTCAGAGAAACTTGAAGTATATGGTTGTTGCAGTCAATATAAGTCAAGATGTGGTATATAAGAGATTGATTTCTCTCAAGTATCGGCATTTGTCTCATCAACCTACAATCGATCATTATACAGCACAAACATGGTAAAGGTAGCAATCGCCGGAGCGGCAGGTGGTATGTTCTATACATGAATCAAGTTTCCTGGTCTTACCCCAATCCTAATCACATTCAAATAGAACTTGGCCGGGAGATACTTGACAAAATAGTCGAGCGCCAGAAGCATGAAATCATTGCACTGGTTCGCAGGGTATGCCCCTTTCCGATTCCCCGACCTCTAATCACGAGACTTCCCAATGACTGAACATCTCAAGGATCCCTCACTATTGCCTCCGCTGCTAGGAGTCACGTGGACTCAGACTTCATATGAATCCGAGTCTGAGCTTGTCCAACTGCTAAAAGGAGTGGATACCTTGCTCTGCGTTTTTGCCGTGCATCGTGACCCTGGCAACACTACTCAAAAGATGCTCATTGATGCTGCAATCAAAGCAGGGGTTAGACGTTATGCACCTGCTGAGTGGGCAACGTATGATACTAATTCAGCTATCTGTTGAGCCCGAATAGCTGACCAGAAAGCAGAAGCATGAAGCTAGAAGCCAATCTCGCTCTCGCACCATGGAACGGAGGAAAGGTGGAGATTCATCACTATTTAGAGGAGCTAAACAAGGAGAAAAAGGTGCGAAGAGAGCTTTCCCTTTCCATGGCAATGGATGTTGCGTTAACGATGAGTGTTAGGTTCTTGAGTATAGTTGTTTTCAGGTTGGCATATTGATGAATTACTTGGGTCACCCACACCGGGTGTCTAAGTATCTGACGACAATGCCTATGACCGTTGACATGGAAAAATGCCATGCTCTCGTGCTTTCAGGCTCACTGACTGATAAAATCACATTTACGGCTGCCCACGACATTGGCAACGTCGTTGCCCGTGCTATTGAGTATGAAGGCGAATGGCCACTTGTTGGAGGTGTCAGCGGGAATCAAATAAGTTTCGAAGATCTCATTCAAATTGGGGAGCGAGTCCGTGGTATGTTGACAACAGCAATTAATGAAGATCCCTTTTGGCGATGATCACTATGCTGAAATTATTTTCAGGGACTCCCTTCACAATCGAAAGTCTACAGCAGAAAGACCTTGAAGCTGGGGAACTCAAAACCGACAACTTCTTCCGAGTACCCTTTCCTGACATTCCAGAAGACCAGGTCGAGTCCTTTTCAAAGCTCGCAACAATTTCGGTAATGCTTGGTGCCAAACATGGCCTTTGGACAGTTACGGACGAGTGGAATGGGATTCTGCAAGATTATGAATTTACCCAGGTGGAGGATTTTCTTAGGGAGATATGGGGATCTCGTGCTTGAGGGCATCTGGGTGTGGGAATGGAGAGACACACTCCCGCGTGGGTTATTGAAGAGACTTGCCCACCCATTTTCTTTCAATGTAGTACAGATGAAAGCGCACTCGGAGGAAGAATAACGCAAGAAGTTCAGTCTCGGCTCGTATGCTAAGCTATCTTACTTCGGTAGTGATGTAGATCCGAAACTGTCCGCACTATCTATTTCCGCAACCAATTTTGTATTCCACGAAGTGGTAGCTATTATTTACAGTATCAGAGGCGTAACTATATTGTCTTCATCCCAAATAGTTGTAGTTGCGAAGGCTCTGAATCTTCATCTCGGCTCAAGGAGCCTTCCCAGCTCTTATCCTCCATTCGTTCCACTAAATACTTCATGTCCAGCAGCATCCCGACTTCGTATGCCACCGACCTTGTAACATCGGGGCTAGGATAATTTGATTGTTCAAGAGGAGTCTTGTGCCACGGATTTGTGGTTCTCGGGATGATATCATTTTTCATCAGGATATTATCATTCTCTTCTTATCAAATCTACTCGACAAATTCACCCAAAACCGGCGGCATTATCATCTTCAGTCTGGCAAGCTCTTTGAGGGAGTCGAATATGGACTCATAAGAGTCCACGGTGCCGAAAAAGCCATGCTTGCGAGCTTTCCGCATACTCAAGGTCATTGCGCCGTCCCCGATCACAGCCGAGTCAGAGAATGAGAAGATGCGAGCGCGGTAAAGAGGATCAAATGGATCTAGCACCAAGTCATGCTTGTGAGCAATTTCCTTCCATGCCTGCTCCACCTCGGGCCTTAAAGACCACTCGAGAAGGCTGAATGTCGACCTCATTGTTGCCTGAGGGCCATATCTTGATGACCGTTAGCGACACAGTTACTGATCAGTCTTTTATCTGTAATTCTTGTGCGTGAACTCACCCTCTTGGTGTTATTGGAAGTGCCATCTTTACAGTTCGATATTTGGAATCATCCGTCTCTGGAGGATTCCACTCGACGCCATACCATTGTGCAAGATAAGGCCAGAGTCGTCCCCAAGTGAAAGAATTTCCATCATGGATGTTGAATGCTTCACCAGCGGTGCTTTCAGACAGAACAAGCCACTCCTGGAAATAAGCATTCAATAACCCCGAGCTCTGGTGCTGCTCACGGTCCCAAGCATGGTAGTCTCCAGGAAACAAAAGCGGCTGCTTCATGTACGCCTGTACCGAAGCGTAAATACCGAAGCCGATGAGATGGTTGAGAGACCCGTCACGAACTGCTCCGATTATATATGTGGGTCGTGATACTGTCCATTGCGATCCGTTAAGTTTGCAATAAGAGATGAGGGCATCTTCTTGTGCGTAGTAGAAGTTATCATCGAGCGTCACACGCGGGTCGGATTCGAAAGCTGGAATTGCCGCCGGGCCAAGATAAAACGCGTAGTGTTTCGATCCTGTCTGGAGCATAAATCGTTTTGGTTTTAGCTCTGCTAGCTGTAGACCTCCGATGAAATTTTTGAACAAAGACACTTGAGGGGCGGGCGGGAAGGTCAGTAAGATTTGACATGGAGGGGAAAGGTGGCTCACGGTTGATCTTGGCCAGCTCATCAGCATGAGCCCAGAGGTCCAAGGCATCACCTTTGGGAGGTGGCTGCTTGTACGAAAAGTAAAACACGTAATCACTGTACGATTGTTCAGCGACGCTCTAGAGCTGCTACAAGCACAGAATGAGTACTTACACGTGCTTAATCCTGTCGCTAAGACATTCTGCAATCTGGGTTGGTTGTCTAAGAAAGTCAATGGTCACGTGCTCGACTTTCTCACTGCCAGCTCCAAGATCAGCAAAGAAGTTTTCTGGAGGAGGCCTCGAACTCAGGCAGTATATCTTTTTCCAGCGCTGTGACGCAGCTAAGACTTTGACCATGTGATACCCAGATAGACCCGTGGCTCCCGCCACAAGAGCTGTTAGATTTTGCGTATCCGGGGTACTAGGATAGGTTGGAAGACCATGGAATATGCCATTTGAATAGACTATGGTCTCCTTGTTGATCATTTTGACGACTATCCTGCCACCTTCTCGAATGGTTGTAGGACACAGGAGACGACTGTTGAGAAGGGTACCCTTTTATTCCGTATTCCCCTACGTCGCACTAGCAAGAACGCAGGACGTACAACGTCCATCAACTCCGCCCTAATTGAACAGGGATTTGTAAGGAACGATTCGGACTACCTTAGTCCGGTCAGCTTCTGGTGAGTCCGAGCCACACCCCCACCATCCTGGGGACTTTGTGTGCCAGTTGTACACGAAGGGGTGTTCCCACTACTTCAATAAAGGGCGTTGAGCTTCAATGCCAATGTTCCATAAATTACCAAAATAGAACTGAACTACGCCTCTATTTTATACATCGTGATCAAATCTGACCATGTACCTCTTGGCTGAAGTACACCATGTCAGGTGGGTTCTAGCTATTGTAACAATGTGCTGTACAACTTGGTTCGTCTCTGCCGCTGACTGATCTCCCCCGTCCATTTCAAGTATGCGTGCTGCTTGTCTGAATATTGTTTCCATCCACCTATTATGCTCGTCTACCGCGGTATCTACGCACCGAGCTAAGAGCGCATGAGTCTCATCGGCTGAGCGAGCCTCAGTTTGACTACGCATCAAAACAATAACGGCATTCATCTGCTCGTCATTCTTCATGTCTCGCTCCAAACCCACCAGATCATTTTGTAGCCCAGCTGCAGAGGAGACAGCTTCTTGTAGCCGGTCCCAGGCTCTATTTGGCTGCCAGCTTGTAGGGAAATACTCTCGCTTAATCACCTCGAAGAACGGGTTGAGGGAGATGGTACGACTGCGGATCGACATATATGTGTCCAAGTCTTGGGGAATTCTACCGTCCAAGAACAAGAACTCATCAATATGCGCATAAAGCACACCGCACACCTCGTGGAAGAACACGTCGCAGGTCTCTTGGGGAAGATGACATGTGACATGCTGATGCAACGTCCTCGTTAGGTGCTGGATCCTTGCATCGCCAGCATGTCCTAAAAGGATAGTGAATTAGTTAGAGCTACCCACGGTTTCCTATCCAATGGCAAATACCTTTAGTACCGTTGGAAACGTCTGCAGGGCGGCCTTGGATTATTTCGATGCAATCGCATAAGACCGCCTGACCCAAGTCAGAAGGCAGCGTCTCGAGAATGTCATCCATGGCGCATGCGAAGGCTAGCCAGGCGGCGAAGCAAATCCGGACTTTCGCTGACAATGCTCCAGGGAAGAAGATTTCAATAGCATTCACCTCGGCTCTGCAAGCTCGGCCGAAGGAATTCTTCTCAACCTCCTCGGGCAGCAAACAGGTTTTGAAGTTTATGTGGGCTTGAAGCACCGTTGAGAAAGCCTCTGATTGATTGTTGACTTCATCTCCTCCCAATATGTCGGGGCCATTAGGAATGGAGATGTAGTCGGAGCCAAGGAGAGCAAGCTTATGGAATTGATAAGTTGATTGGTGAGGAAGAGGGAAAATCATAATTAGGGTTGGACTCACGGAAAGGAAAATATTGTGTTGCTTTAGCTGGATACTGGCAGTCCTTCTTTGAAGCCAAGGGACTGGAAATACATCTCGGGCTGTTGTCCCTAATGACATATTTCTCTGCGAGAGAAATAGTAATACCAGCGATGTTTGAGGATTTTACTGAATAGAGTTGTATAAGCGAATGCCGTGAACGGTGCGTGCGTAGAAATCTGTATGGTTGCATTTAGCAGAAGGATTTTGATATTGTCAACCCTCGGCTTTGTCAAGGCGGCATCATGCTACCACATCAAATTGAGTATAAAGTTGTACACACCCTGTTGGTTATGAAATAATGTTGGATCTGATCTCCCAATCCACGAGGGATGACGTGAGATGCTTCAAGTAGGTGGGAGGGGATCCTTTGTATGTATACATCTTGATATCGGGTCCGCTACACTCTCAGAGGTCACTAGAAATCCACAAGTGTATCAGGAATCAATGGATATTGTCTGATCATAGCGTCATTTGTAGACTGACAATATGGGAGGCCACCAATGGACACTTTGGCACGAGCTTTTGGGCGTGTGCAGCTTCGTAGCGACACCCCCTTCATGCCGATACCCAAATAGGCAAACCATCCTACGATCTAGACGCCTCTTTTCCCGACCAACCAAAAGCCAACTTGGGAAGGTTTTGTGTTGCATGGAGGATCCACGCGGTTCAGTTGACAATACAAATTAACCAACGAAGATGCACCTGTTTAATGAATTCCCAGCCACATTATGTCACAGCCTACAGGACACGTAGCAATCAAAATGCTATCTATCTTCCTTGCGGCCCCTCTTTGTGCTGTGGTTCTTCATGTCCTGGCCAGGCTGCGTTTCAATCGGGTTTATGTTCCAACAAAGAACGTTGATATCATACCACATCTGACCAAGATCAGGAACGATGCTTTTATCAAATACCGTGAGCTTTCTAGCCTGTCTTGGCGGTGCTTCGTCACATCTTCTTGTCTTTCGAGTCGGGGAATGGGACGTGCTCTCGCCCCAGATCTTCATTGGTCATCTTTTGGCATTCGTGATGGTTTCTGGGGTTGCAAAAGCTCGCCTCCAGCTCCCGTTTAACGAAGCAGTTGAATTGGCTATTTCTTACCTTCTTGGGTTGTATGTTAGCATGCTCGTTTATCGGGCATTCTTCCATCGACTCTCCAGATATCCCGGTCCCTTCCTAGCCAAGCTTAGTAACTTCTACATCACAGCTCGCTCCGTAAGAAAGCTCCAGCTTTTTAAGGAAGTTGAACTTATTCATCATCAATATGGTGATTACGTGCGCCTTGGTAAGTCGCTTGTGACTCTTACATCCCTCGGCCGCAATCATTAGCTCATATCATCAAGGCCCATCGGAGTTGTCTATTACTGATCCAGCCGCCGTTGAAGCTATCTATGGCACTCACTCTCCAACGGTCAAGGGACCTTGGTACACGCTCTTAGAGCCGCGCTACCCGCTTTTCATGGCTCGCGACAAGGAGGAACACGCGCGGCGCCGCAAAGTCTGGGATCAAGGATTCAGTACTAAAGGTAGAAGTCTTCGCCATAGCATCACCGGATTTAATTTCATAGGAATATTACTAATAAGTATTCCTGGGCAGCACTTCTTGGGTACAATGCTCGAATCACGAAGGCAATCGATGAGCTCCTTCAAGTTATTGATCGCGACCACAAGCAACCAATCAATATCACCAAGTGGTTCGACTTTTTCGTTTTTGATGTCATGGAGGACCTGGCTTTCAATAAGAACTCCAATATGATTCGCCACGGCGAAGAGGCGTACATATTCCAAACTATCCGAACTGATATGTTTAACATTGCCTTCTTCGCCCATCTTCCTTGGCTGCTACCCTTTCTGAAAAGGACTCCGCTTTTGAACTGGAACTATATCAAGTTTTGGAACTGGATTCAAAATCAAATTAATGAGAGGCGAAAGGTGTGTAAGCTAAGCCAAGAGCTAAGTCCATCGACATTCCGTCTAACTCTCGTTTTTAGAATGAGCCGGACCAGCCCGACATTTTCTCCTGGTTGCTGGCCAACTACGACAAGGGGGAGAAAACTCAGAGAGATGATTGGAACTTGCACGGAGACGCACAATTAATTGTCATTGCCGGAAGCGACTCTGTGGCAGCCACTCTCACTCACATTTTTTACGAGCTTGCTTATGACGCAAATCTTACCAGAAGCCTACAGAGTGCATTCGATGCTCTTCCAAGTCTAGAGAACTCAGATCTAACCAACGTTGCACTCTTGGACGCCGTGATCAATGAGACGCTTCGGCTGCACCCGCCGGTCCCTTCCGGTACGCAGCGAGTCACACCCCCAGGAGGGCTCCGTATCGGTGATAACCAGATCCCTGGGAATACCATCGTGCAAGTGCCGTCTTATACAGTCTTTAGAGGTATGTGGCCCGTTAATCTCGCTAATCGACGGCATTCACAGTCCGGCTGACCGTATCCTTGCGTGAAATTGTCGTTGACAGATCCGCGCAACTTTGAGAGACCCACAGAGTTTCTCCCTTATCGCTGGACGGAACACACGGAGTTAATCAAGAACAAATCTGTCTTCATTCCTTTCAATATTGGTATGCTTTTTTTCCACTTCCTGTTGGGTTGGGTTAAAAAGAAATACAATGGCCAGCGCTCAACTGACGAGGAACCAGGACCGTACGCATGTGTGGGCAAGAGATTAGCGTTGATGGAAATCCGCCGCGTCACTGCCGAGATTCTGACTCGCTATGATATTACCGTTGCGCCAGGCTACGAAAAGGCGTCTTTTCTTGGAAAGAAGCAGGATACTTTCACTGTTGTCTCTGGCCCACTCCCCCTCATTTTCACCCCTAGAATCCCTTAAGCAGTCATCTTTGAGCAAGGACACGATTTAGGTTGCTATGGGCTAAAGAAGGGTATGCATGTGTCTCCAACTGCGCGGTTATCTGATGTCAGATTTGAAGTCAAATTTAGCCGTTATAGATCAAATCCCACCCACATTTCAGTTAGGGAAACCTCTTCATGTCAGTAAACTTACCCAAATTTGGTAATTCACTGCGTGGGGTCGCTTAATAACAAATCGGTGCCGTTTCTTCTTCTGCCCAACAACGACTTGTGTCGATGACAAGCCCCCAACTCGTACGTCATGATGGATTCATGGCAGCTCTTGGTGTGGCAGTGTTCATCCTGTTCTCTAGCTAGTGTCAATGATACGAGGCGCTTATTATCATGATATGGACCAATCAACAATTGCCAGCAATTCATCTGCTTGCGTAGGCTGACGGACCAGACCACCCAACTATGGCGTATACTTCGTGAGGCACATCCTCCATGACTCACAATAGTGCTTCCTTCTTACATCGAGCCAAATGCGGGAAGCCGTGTGCCCTTCAACATTCACCAGTCCGCGGAAGGCGGAATTGCTGATTAGGTTGATTCTAGGCACACCTAGACAAGAGATGCTAGACCAAGATGGCTGTTCCCGAAGCCTCGAAGGTCGGTGCACGTTGGCTGGGCGGCCGACCAGCTCTACTTTGGCTCCATAGTTCCAGCTATTCAGTAACATCAATAGATCTTTGGTGTACTGGGAAATCTTTCACGCACCCCACGTGCATGGGTTGTGTGGACACTTGTGGGAACTTCAATATGATACAATGAGGAATGCATTAGCACTTCCAGTCAAAGGTACCAATACATCATCACCATGTACTGAGACATTCTGAGCGATAATCCTTTGAGATGCGTCTCTAGCCAATCCTTTAGGTCCCTTGGGTTCATTCCTCATCCCCTCCGACCTAGCGGAGCGTTCAGTCCGCGGGCCCCGTCGGGTCTTGTGAGCGTGATACTTCCACACCCATCAATGCCTGTTGGTTTCAAGCTCGATGCCCTCTCTGAGTGACAACCTGCCTCTTCTCCTACACCTAGATGCGAACCTCACGTGCGCTCACAGGCTAGTTCAACTGCTGGCTGTCCACTTCCGTCATGAAGGCTTAAAAAGCAGTAGCTTTGGTCGCCTTTCTCAGACGGGTTCTTACTCTCCTCTCCACCTTTGGCTAACCAGTTGACGAAGCAACATAAGATCTACCATGACCAGAGTAACGATTTTCGGCGCTGGGTATTACCCCTTACGTTCATATCAACGATGTTCCACTTCCCTTGTCGCTAATAGATATTCTCTACTAGTATCACTGGAATGTCAATTGCCAGTCAACTGCCCAAAGACTATGAGATCACAATAGTTGCCCGGGATCTCCCCGGCGATGGCCCGTCCCAGCAATGGTGCAGCCCCTGGGCATGTGCTGGCTGGGTGGCTCTCGGAGGCACCCCCCTTGAGCAGAAAATGCAGCTCGACAGTCTAGCCTACTGTTCCCAGCTGGCCACAACTAACCCAGAATCCTCAGTCAGGTGCTCACAGCTCACAGACCTGCATGAGGTTGGGGCGACGTCAGCCAAGGAGCTCTGGTATCATGAGATCGTCCCCGGATATCAGGAGCTGAGTCCGGCGCAGCTACCTGACGGTCGAACGGCTGATGTGGCGGTGAAGTACAATAGCTTCACGCTCACTCCCGCCGTCTTTCTTCCGTGGCTCCGGAGCTATCTTGAGGCTGAAGGGATTACATTCCAGCGCATAGAGACCATCAATTCGCTTGGCGCGCTTTCCCATATTGGTCACGACATTTTGATCAATGCGTCGGGCTTGGGCTCAATGACCCTTGAGGATGTCCAGGATGAGAAGATCATCATGGACCGTACATATACGACGGTGGTGAAATCTGAATTTCGCGGGAGTTTCGTTCGCCGCGCAGCGACTGGCTATACCTACATATTCGGTCGTCACGACGGCACCGCGGTCCTTGGAGGCATCTCGGAGCCTGTTGACAATACGAGAAGATCGACTGAATCCACACGTACAGAGGTAAGGAACTTCTGAAAGCTTGCCTTTCCAGCTCGGCGTCAAAGCAGCGACTAACGGACGACGCCTACATCCAGCTGGTCCGGATGGCGCACGCAGGCTTACCCAATGATTTTCCTTCCGATAGAGTTTGTGACTACACTTTTGTCACCGACCTCGAAGGCATTCGACCATTGAGACTACCTGAAGTAAGAGTGGAGAAGGAGGTGATCAATGGGCAGAAGGTAGTCCACGCTTACGGGACCACAGTCGGTGGCTACATCTATAGTTTCGGCCTCGGACAAGAGGTTGCAAGGCTAGTAGATGAATACGTATTCACCCATTAGTGAACACAGAACGGGAACTCAGAAGATCGTCAGGGGGGGCGAACCTTGCCTTGGCGGCCCAATAGTCTCAGTTTAGCGTAAATGTTGGTTGAGGTTTCAATAAAACAATGAACAATAGCAAGCTACGCCTCCATCGAATGGGCTTGGCATCGTTTCCAGGCTGTTCACCGGTTGCATCAGCTGTAACAGTAGCTGGAAGAGTGGAGATGAGGCTGACCGGTGATCTTTCAGCTAGTGATATACCCAGTCACCATTCCTAGTCTCTAGATAGAACTAACTTGGAGACAATCAAAACACTCCCAGTGACAATAATGCAACATATCTCAGCCATCACACTAGCCATCTGCAACTAAGGTGACCAACTAATTCACGCCTCCGCACACAACCTCGCCAACCTACGCCCACTTTCCGGGCTATGCGTACACCAAGACATTGCACGAACCGTTCAACTACTCCTTGGCAGCTTATTGAGAAAGACGTGTCAATCATCCTGATTACGATTCGTGACCGAACTAAATTCCAGTGCTGTAGGGTTCCGAGCCTCGTTTGCTTCGTATTGTTCGTATGCTAATTTTTGGAAGCTGAGCTTTTCTCCAGAAGTCCCGTATTCTGGAGTAACTCCACGTCGGCTACCTATAGCCCTTCTTTTTTACGGCATGTTAAAGGAGTCGACAGAAATCAACCTTGACTGTACACTGCATGATCAAGTCGTGAAAGGTCTGTTTCGAGAGACACAGCGAATAAATGAAGCCGATATTAAGAGTTTCTAGTTGAGATTTTCGACTTTGATGGCATCAACTCTACATTTTGCCCTCTTTTCCAGAATATCAATTTCAAATCTTGATGCTTGTAATGCCTATGTTTAAGCTCTAGGGTAGCCGCAATGACTGGGCCTCATCCAAATATCAGAATGAGAACGAGAGAAAAACCTTACTCTTCTGTGGGATATGCCTATAGAACGCAATATCGACGTATTTACAATTGAAATCACCTATAGATATTTATTTAACGTCATTCAGGATATCATAAGGCAGGAATTCAGGGGTATTTGTCTCTTCAAGGCGCAGGCTATTTAAGCTATGTATCCAGAGAGAAGGAATACATTTAACTCCATGCTCATTCAATATTACAAGATAATAAATAACCCAATGATATTCTAATTTGATGCTTGCTGGTTGGATTCGTACTCACGCAAGCTTCCATTGGCTCTCGGGATAGGAGCTTGGAACTTGGATTCTCCATTCACATACCCATTGGCATGTCCATTCACATGCCCGTTCACATTGCCATTCACATGCCCATTGAGTCCAACGCCGTTGGTCCCGACGGGCTTTCCATAACCGCCACCACCGGGGGTGCAAAGCATGATACGATCACCAGCGTGAAGATCAATCTCTTTGCCACCTCCAATGTTGATCCACCTTACGCTTCCATCCTTCATCTTGCGGCCGAGATAATTGATACCTCGAGCGCCGTCTTCACCGCCAGCCATACCGTAAGGGCTGTACACACGACGTTGCGAGAGAACGGAAGCGTGGCAAGGCTCCGTGAAGATGACCTCGCGAATGACTCCGTTACCTCCTTTCCACTGACCCGTACCTCCTGAATCCGGACGCAGGCAGAACTGGTTCAGAACGACGGGGTACTGTTATTGCATCGTTAGCTAGGCATCTCGCAGAGTTCCGTCCATGAGACTTACTCGTTTCTCCATGATCTCAGGGTCCGTGATCTTGGTGTTTGTCATATGCACATGACTGCCGCTGTATCCATGCCAGCCAGGACCGGCGCCACATCCGCCCGCAATCGTCTCTCCGTAACCATAACCGGGCACAAACTGCTTCGTCTCCTTGTCCCAGCCTCCCACTCCAAAAGACAGAATGTTCATGCAGCCATGACTAGCCGCACATGCACGGAATGCCTTGAGAATGACATCGGTGATACGTTGGGATGTGAGGGGGTTGCCGGCACACACAGCAGCGTTGTGAGAGGGGTTAAGGATGGTACCCTCGGGGATGTTGACGGTGACAGGCTCCATACAACCTAGCTACGGTTAGTCGAATGACCATTTCGCGATAATGTGCTTACACCTACCTTCGTTGAGGGGAATGTCCATGCCTACAAGACAGCGGAGAACGTAAAGAATAGCAGAGTGAGTGATAGCGAGGGGCGCGTTGAAACAGTTGAAAGTCTCCAACCCGGTGCCGGCAAAGTCGAAAACCGCCTCGCCCTTTTCAGCGTCGATGGAAATCGCCAGCTTGATCGGCGTGCCGTCGTCCTGATAGTCGACTGCTGTCAATGGCATCTCGCCCTCGAACCGTTTCGCCGTAGCCTTGAGGAGGTCCCGGACTGCGACTCCAGCCGTCTGCTTCACGGCGCGCATGTAAAACAGCACGGTATCACGCTCGTATTCCTCAAACAGGCTGTGAATTAAATTGATACCCTTCTGGTTGGCGGCGATCTGGGCCTTAAGATCGGCAATGTTGTCGTGGACGCGGCGTGAAGGGCTACAGCCAGGGTACGAGCCGGGGACATCAACAAAGTGATGCTGGACACCCTCGTCGTCAAACTTTCCTTTCGAGATAATCTTCCACTGCTCGAAGGCAACACCCTCTTGGTACAGCTCGACAGAGTCTGAGGGCATAGAGCCGGGGGCAATACCACCGATCTCCGCATGGTGGGCGCGTGCAGCGACAAAGAAGTCAATATGCTGGCCAGACTTGTCGAATACGGGTGAAATAAGCGTGATATCGGGAAGATGCGTTCCACCAGCTGCAGGATGGTTGGTAGCAATCACGTCTCCCGGGCTCAGGTCACCTTCCCAGTGCTTCATGGCAATCTTGACAGCGCGAGACATAGACCCCAGGTGCACAGGTACGTGAGGTGCATTTGCTGTCAAAGATCCCTCTCCGTCGAAGATTGCGCAGGAAAAGTCCAGACGCTCCTTCACGTTCGTGCTGATGGAGATTTTCTGCAAAGTCCGGCCCATATCTTCGGCTATGCTCATAAAACGATTGCCAAAGATTGCCAGCTGGATTGGGTCCACTTCCTCGGCGTTCACAGACTTCTTTCCTTCAAGTCCCAAGTCAATAACTACGTGACGCTCCAGTACAGTTGCTTTGGAGGAGGGTGTGACAACAATGGTCTGTGTCTTGTCCAGAATGATGGCTGGACCATCGACCACGGTACCAGGCTTAAGGCTGCCCAGAGTAAGCACAGGACTTGATTGCCAACCTCCTTCGAAGTAAACGTTGCTCTTCTTCGTTTCTTTATCGAGGTTGTTCACTGTTTTCTTGACACTCTCGAGGTCCTCCTGGAATGATCGTTCTTCCAGGCGATGGCTAGACCCGCTAGCTCGCACCCGGATATCGTCAACAATGATCTTCCTTGATTTGTCCACGAAGCTAAACTCTCGCAAGTGAGTCTTTGTGAAGTCGTCCAAAACGCTTGAGCCGCTTGTAGAAACCGGGATCATCAGCTGACTGTCGGAGCCGTGGTATCGCATGTTTAGGAAACTCTCCATGCGGATCGAGTCTTTCGAGATTCCCTGCACCGCAAGAGCCTTCTCAGCCTCCTCTGCCAAGGTCTGCAGGCGAGCTGAAAAGTGAGACTCGGTTTCCGAGTCGTATACTTTTGAGGATGGTTCTTGCCTCTCTTCCACAATATCTGCTAGGGCGATACCATAAGCAGATAAGATGGAGGAGTACGTGTGAATAACGACACGAGAGATTCCTAGAGCTTGGGCAATATCACAAGCATGTTCTACGGCATATATTAGCATCATGCTTTTGTCTCCAGTTCGATGCTATATGGTATGAACTTACGGCCTCCTGCACCACCAAAGCTTGCTAGGTTGTGGGCAGTTGTGTCAAAACCACGGGTGTCTGTAAGAGCTCTGATTGGCTTCGACATGTTGATGTTTGCAACTTGCAAGAAGCCCAGGGCGACCTCCTCAATGGTCATCTCCGGCCGCTGGCCGCGAATCTCCTCGTTGATGGTGGCAGTCAACTCAGCAAACTTCTGGCGGGTAACGTTTGCGCCTAGGGGCTGGTCTTCGTTAGGCCCGAAGATTTTGGGGAAGGTTTCGGGAAGAATGCGACCAAGGACAAGATTGGCGTCGGTAACCGTCAGAGGGCCTCCTTTCAGGTAGCAAGCTGGACCCGGGTGGGCGCCAGCCGACTCAGGTCCAACAACGAACAATCCGTTGCGAAAGAATAGAATAGAACCTCCTCCAGCAGCTACCGTGTTGATATCAAGCTGGGGACAGTTGATATGAACACCGGCCGTGACAGAGTTTGTAATGTGCTCATACGACCCACCATATCGTGAAACATCCGTTGAGGTGCCACCCTAAGTCTCGCACTGTCAGGATAGTTCTTCTTTCCTTCCAAACAAGGTACAATATCTTACCATGTCAAAACCAATTACAGGCTTGGGGTCAGTGGTCTCGTAGCAAGTTCGAGCATATCCTACAACACCGCCAGCAGGGCCAGAAAGGATAGCACGAAGGCCACTGAACTTGTCGAAACTGACCAAACCACCGTCTGACTGCATGAACTCAATTCTGGTGTGATTTTCAGATCCTAGCTTGAAGCCCTGAAGGAAACCATCAATGTACTCCCTGGTAACAGGAGTGAGATACGCATCGGCTGTGGTGGAATGTGCGCGATTGACCAGTTTGATTACTGGCATAAGGCTGTGAGATAATGAGATGCTGGTGAATCCAACTGCGGAAGCAAGCTTGCCGATACGGGCCTCGTGCTCTGTGCGGCTGCTATTAGCCATAGGCTCTCGCGTGATATTTGCTTGCTTGGCATACCTTGATAGTTGTATCCGTGAATTAAACAGACCGCAATGCTGCGGAACCCGTCGTCGTACAGCGTCTTGAGCTGACTAGAAACAGCGGCCTCGTCTGTCGTGTTTGTCAGTTGGCGCCGAACTTTGATTTGCTTGAGGAGAAAACAATCACCATACCTAGTGGTTTCAGGACGCGGAAGACCTCCCCTGTGACCCCGGTCTTGACTTCAACACCGTCAACCCGCTCGGTGAAGCTGCGTTCCAACGGATCTTCAGCGTATGACTCTTGCGTGACTCGCTCGTCAATCTCGACGACCTGCTCGTACAAAGCGCCTGGCTTCCTCACGTTCAGGTCGAATAGATTTGGGCGGCTCTGGTCGCCGATGACGCCTAGGTCTCCAAAGCCCTTGGTGATTAGAAGAGCGCACTTGCTGCCCTTGCGTTCTAATAATGCGTTGGTGGCAACAGTCGTGCCCATTCTGATGACAGCCACGCCAGTTGTGTCCAGCGGCTCACCGCGAGGGATCTCATGGCCGCGGACGTGCTCGAGAACCCTCCGGATACCCTCAATCGTGGCATCTGGGTAATTGCTAGGATCTACGGAGAGCAGCTTAAAGTAGTAATCTGGCTTTTCGGGGATCAGAGCAAGGACGTCTGTGAATGTGCCACCTCGATCTGATAAAACATTAGCGTGGCAGTTTGGATGGGTGGTTCAAGTTGACGCTCTTACCGATGGCAATTGTGACACCAGATGTTGGAGGCTGCATCTTGAAGATTACCCTGGGTGACGGGTTTGTGTGTGAGGGAGGGATGGCTGAAAGAGGACAGTCCTTGACCACCAAGCTTGAATCACATTCAGGAGACACGGCCGTTGTTCACCTTTTGAATCTGTTACGGCGAGTATACAAACCAACCCCACGATAGCTTTTCATCTCCGCTTTATCAGAATGATAAATCACTCCCCACAACCAACATCCGTCAGCTGCTTGTGATGCCGATCGGAGCCTCTCCATGATACCGGGTAGGTGGCACGGGTATAAGCGGATGGGGCAACCTTCGATTCGAGTTGCCTTCGAATGTCGGTTGTATCAGCAGACCAGCATCATCCCCACTTGGTCCATTCCAATGCCCCGGTAACTGTCATACACCTTTCTAATCTGGTGCTAGTCTCCTCCACCGGTATGCATGAGTCAAATCCCTTTCGTTAGATGCATATATCAAAGTCAACTCGTTTCGCGTTGCCCACTCCCAGCACACATATCACGGGCGAGACCATTCTATTATCAATTGGCCAACAAAATTCTTGTAAAAGATAACGTTTTGTCAACTAGGCCACGCGAGTGATCAGCTGGGGTCATTAGTGGGCTCGATCTTGGCGTTGCGTAGAATCTGGGGAGATAGCCATAGATGGATGGGTCATTCCCCAATCTCCGCCGCTTATCTCGCGAACAAAATCTGGTGACAAGGAGATACGCGTCCATCAATTGGCTTATAAGAACTCTGATACATCACAGACAGGCTCGCCAGTACCGGGACACACCACACTCATCCATCCAGACTCCTCCTCTTTGCCCAACTTGATCAGCCTCTTTACCAACACAACCATGACTGCCGACAAGTCCAAAGACCCGGAACCCCGGCCATCCGACGTTGCACCTGGTGCAAAGGATACCGCAAAAATCTCGGTTCACAATGGCAAGATGGAAGATGACGAAACTCGTGACCAGGCAGCCAGGTTCATTGCTGCCCACGCCGACTACCCTCCGATGACTCCTGAGATGGAAAAGCGCATCAAGAAAAAGATTGATGCGTGGCTCATCCCATTGGGTCTCTTCACAACCACCCTGGCTGCTGTTGACAAGGTTCAGCTGTCCACTGCGGCCCTGTATGACTTCCTCGAGAATAACAAACTCACCGGCTCCGAGTTCAGCTGGCTGGGAAGTATCCTGTCTGTGGGTGTAAGTTGTCATCAACCCATCCCGTGCTCTACTGATTGGATCATGCGTTCTAACTGAATCAACCAGCAACTCCTAGGTCTCTTCCTGACACCATACGTTCTTCAGCGTGTTCCGCCCGGAAGGCTTCTTTGCTTCGGTGGTTTGATTTGGTCAAGTCTGACCCTTTTATACGCCGCCTGTCACACCTGGGGTGCCTTCATGGCTCTTCGATTCCTCCTAGGCCTGGCCGAAGCAGTCATCTTTCCGTCCTTGACTCTCATTGTCCAATCCTTCTACACCAAGGCCGAGCAGCCTTCTCGCAACGCAAGTTAGTTACCTGCCTCTAACCCCGCTGGTACTTGAAGACTCGATCAATGCTAACCATCTGAACAGTCATGTTTGCCTACTTCTCTTCCATCTTCAATGGCTTCTTCGCCTACCTTGTCGGCCGAATTCCTACAAGCGCCCCCCTCGCTCGATGGCAATATCTCTATCTTCTCACTGGAAGCATCAACGTGCTCTGGTCCATTTTCCTCTACTTTACACTTCCCGACAATCCGATGAACGCAAAATTTCTCACCGAAGAAGAAAAGTATTACGCCACCACCCGTCTGGCCGATAATCGTACCGGAATCGCGACAAAGGATACAAAGTGGAAGTGGGATCAGGCTCTCGAGGCTATTCTAGATATCAAAGTCTGGCTCGTGTTCTTCTTCAACATTGCCATCAACATTCCCAACGGTGGCCTGGTGACGTTCGGCTCCATCATCATCAAGAACCTCGGATTCACATCCCTGGAGGCCAGTCTCCTGACCATGCCGTTCGGACTGTTCTGTACGTTCGGCGCTTGGGTCTTCAGCACATTTGCGGGCAAGTGGACGAACCGACGCACAATCGTGGCTTCGATCGCCTGTCTGTGCCCTCTGCTTGGAACAGCGATAGTCTACGGTGTACCTCGCTCGGTCATTCCAGCTCAAATGGTCGGATTGTATCTCATGTACCTCTACTGGCGTAAGTCACTCTCTCCTTCGATTTGATTGAGCACCACACTGATACATTACAGCCCCCTATGTTGTCTTTATTTCTCTCCCGCAAGCCAATACTGGAGGACGGACCAAGAAGGCCGTCGTCTTCGCCATCGTCAACATCGGATACGCGGCTGGTAACTTGATCGGTCCCCAGACATTCCGGGCAAATCAAGCCCCTCAATACACCGGAGGCGTAATTGCTATGCTCAGCTGCTTCTGTGCTGCCATATTGATTGCTCTCACCTACCTGGCTGTCTGTATGTTTGAGAACCGCCGGCGTGATCGCCTCTATGGAAAGCCAGAGCTCGTGCAGGAGGGTAGCGGTGAGGGATTCGGCGATATTACCGATGGGAAGCAGAAGGAGTCGTTCAGGTATACGCACTAATGGTAGGAATATGGGCTAGGAAAGACGTGAAACTAAGATTTAAGGAATCTACTCTGCGGCTATCTCTTTCATACGTAAGTGGTTTAGATTAGTTGAGGATCTGTCTGTAGAGATAGTTTTGCCAATTTGATCAGAGCATTATCTAATAACTACTCAATAATTTATTATTGTTATACACTATCATCTACCATACTTATGGTTATGGCTAAACACTCTTACAGCCCCTGTTATCATGGCGCCCACTTGGTCCTTGGGTTGTTATTAAATATCATCGATGTTTCTACTTCTGTTGATAAATTATGAGGAAATATCCACTTTGTTTTCACGATAGTCTCACACTAGAATGACACATGACAACTAAATCTTTCGGCCAAGATAACTCCTTGCCCCTTTCCCTTCCTCTCCACCTCATCCATCGCTTTCGGGGCCAAGGGGAGGAGATAACATGTGGTCACGTAATTAAAGACCTCGAAATCGATAGCCTCATAAATAGTCTCAAATAAAATCATCCCAAGCCATGAGACCGTGAAAGCTATTCTAAAGCTTTGACATGATTCGTGGTTCTTCGCTCAAGTCATAGGGTTTACCAACACGCCAACTGACATCGTCATTACTTCCAGATACATTCTTCCACTGCCATCTCGGTTCGCTCTGCTTCCCATCCTCAATCACCTTCTTGACCCACTGTCCAGCGATGGGAAGCATCTTAAATGCGGTTCCTGAATCGCCAGTCGCTACTACAACTCCAGTCTTGCCGGGCAAATAATCGAAAACGTAAGCTGAATCTCGTGTATCGGCGATCCAGCACATGTGTTTATTGATGAGAGGCCGGTCCGCGAGCCATGGGAGAGTCTCTCGAAGAATTTTGCGCATGGCTTCCTCATCATGAGCTGGGATGTAGTTACTGTCGACAGGCGGCAAAGACAGCTTGGTGTTTCTGTAATTGGTGATACCTGCGCCAGATGGGCATAGCTTGAGGAGACCGGTCCTCGGGTCTGGCTCAAAGAAGAAACCGAGGTCTCTGGCGTAAGTGACAGGAATACCCCGAAGCCTCAAAGCCTCATCAGGCGTCAACTGGATGTGAGCAACGGCAAAGGCTTTCGCGGTGATCTGCGGTGCTAACTCCGGAACGACGGCTGCCACTGAGGCTCCGAGGGACACGACGGTGACATCAGCAGAGTATAGCTCCCCAGACGTGGAATATGCCCCGATGCACTTCTGCCCCTCCCATGCAAGCTTCTCGACAGAGACACCCAGTTTAAACTCGACACCAAGTAGGCAGCATGCTGAATATACAGCGTGCATCGAGTCCGTAGCATGTGCCCACCCGGCCAAGCTGTTGAAGTAGCCCTTCCATTCCATTGGTCCATCAAAAGCTGGAGCCACATCACGAATATCCGCACGGGTGTTCAATGGCTTGATTTTACCCTGCCATGCAGGTCGGTTGGAAATGTTACTTAGAGATTTGGCGAGCGTCTTTTTGGCCTTCTCAGGTGCTGCAGGTGAATTGGCGAGGAGATAGCCGACCTGGTGGTAGTAAGGAGAGAAAAGGGGGTCGTCTGTCCAGACCTTCATAGCCTCCTGAGTCGAGAGTTAGTGCATGCCAATGGCGAAATCTTGCAATATTGAGGCTACTCACGAGAGACAGGTCAGCATACCAGGGGCTCTCATCCTCGGCGCGGATGATTTTGTTCACGTCATGGCCGGCCGAGATGTTGGAGGGCAAGAACTCGCTCTTGTCGAGGACTGTGATGTGGGAGTACCCGGACTTGGCCAAGTGATACGCCGTAGACAAGCCAAAGGTGCCGGCTCCAACGATGAGCACACTCTTTGATGTGGGCATGGCGGGCGGGGTTCTCCTACTGGATCGTTCCGGTATCGTGGTCTCTCCCTAGGTGCCTACGGGTGACAAGTTGATACAACACACGAATGCCTCAAGCGTGGTTTTTGGCTCTGTGTTAATAACGGTATATAGTATGGCTGTCGAGTGATAGATAAGTCAATTTACGCCCGGACTATCATCAATCATGAGACTGGCAGAGTTAGCGGTATCGGACCAAGACCATGTGGTGGAGCTTTTGGCCGGCAATAAGACGTGCATATGGAGGCAACTCGAAACGACGTAAACGATAACGCTGGGACCTCTCATAGGGGATAGATGCATAAACTCTATGACTTATCAAGCAGAACCATACGAGTCATGCCATGTTTCCCCACGTTTTTACCTCAGTCCCACCGGCCTTATCTTACCCCATACTGCCAGACCGCGACGGCGCGGCATAATCTCAACCCTTTCTCGCCCTTGCTCCAAATCCCTCGCCGGCTCGTCTCGACCTTCCCACATCTGCAGAACGACGATCTGTCGTCTGATACCCTGGGTTTTCCGTCTTACATTTACTAGGCACAATTGGTGGGGCAGCATAAGGAATCGCAATGGGGACAAGACGGGCTAGAGAAGGGGAGACAAGGACCCGGACTGGGTGCAATGAGTGCCGCAAGAGGCGAGTCAAATGTCCTGGTAAGTGTGCTGTGCGCTAGGGAAATAGTGGAGAGAATATTGTTCGAGGATGGTGTTGAACGAGGTCTCTTGCTCCGACTTCCTCAACTCACAGCCGCGGTTGAGGAACTCGGGAGCTGACCACGGTCCCTGTTCGGTCCCATGTTTTGTCCCCTTGTAGAGCGACATGATCTGACAGAGATACTTCAGAACAGAAGCCGGCTTGCAAGCCTTGCCGGATGCTCGGTCGGCGCTGCAGCTATAACCAGGTTCTCAGATGGCAGCGTGTCCAGTCATGCAGCAAGGTGGCTCCTCTGGATACACGCTCCACCGAGAACTGGATGTTTCTGCATGCCTACCCACTGGATCTCAGTGCAAGATCACTCCCGTATCTGCTCCCAGAGGCGGTTTTGGATGACTCGCCGGATGATGAGGCATCCAACATCAAAGCTTTAGAATGGCCCAACACAGACGACGACGACGTATTTGATCTACCATATGAAGAGGTCCAGCCACGGGCCTGGCTGGACCCTCTGGCCATGTCCAAAATGGAGGTGTATCTTTGGACCTATTTCCATGGCGCCATCGCACCAGCATGTGTTCTGAACCCATCAGTGAATCCTTATCAAGCCATTTTACTGCGTATTGCCGCCTCAACAGGCAGATCATCACCGTTATTCAATATCATCATGGCAATATCAGCCCGAGAACGGTCCATACTCGGGAGCAAGGAATATGACTCTGTAGCATTAGGCTACCACCACCAAGCTCTGCGACTGCTGAGAATAGAGACCTGCAAAATGGAGGAGGGAACTATGGACCAATCTTCAGAGGCACAGATACTGGCGACAGTCATGTCTCTCATCTTCATTGACGTAAGGCTCCCATTTACTCCATTCCAGTGAATGCCCGGCCATTGAGCTTTTCTAACTTGAGATGCACAGATCATGAGCGACTGTTCATCATCGTGGGTGATACATTCCGATTTCGCGAGGTCTTTGGTCCAGAATTTTCGCAACACCCGGGTCTCACTAGACCCAGATATCGACGCGTTATTCAATTTCGTGGGGGGATATATCGTCATTCACGAGGTCTACGCGCACACAGCCTGGAACGCAAAGCCCTCTATCGGCAGCGGAAGTCCAGTGACAGTCATGTGTGACGATGTTAATCTCCAGACGCTTACCGGCTGCTCCACAGACTTCTTCCAGATCTTGGCCGATGTCAACTCCCTTGCCGCTGATTTTTCTGCCCTCTCCAAACTTGATTACGTAGATCCGGAGATACTTTCAGGCCTGGAAGAACGGCGCCTCTACTTGGAAAGACGATTACATCAACACACGCCAATCAATGAGTCGGCAATACATGACGAAGATACCCCAGAAAGTGTTCTTGCGATCGAAATCAAGCGTCTGACTGGCCAGCTTCATCTATACTCTCGCGTGGACAACCTAGGTCCATATGATCCTTGTATCACACGGCTATCCTCGAAGATTCTCAGCCTTGTCAAGCGCTTGTCCACCCGGTCCAACCTAATCCTATGGCCTCTATTCATGGTAGCAACGCTAGGCATAGGCGTGGAGTGCGATGCCGAGAGGGCGTTGATACTGGAGAAGATACACCTGCTCCAGCAGAAGAGGCAGATGCGATATATAAAGAAGGCTAGAGATATCATCGTGGAGGTGTGGAAAAGGCGGGATTTTGGTGGATCAGAGACGCAGCTGGGCTGGACTATCCTTGAACAAGTTGCCCATTCAGAAAGAATTAGCCTCTTTTAGGAATTAAAATCACATTAATGTTATGGCTCAAAGAAATGCTTGATGGGTAGGAATTCTGTATTTGAACAGCATAAATCACAGCAACGGCCTCTTCCTAGCCTCCTCATTGCGAGCGCCTGCCTCTCTGCCACGAGCCACCATGGTTACCAAGTCAAGTGGAGCCTCGGGATTAGTTCTGATCTGTTCAAAGTCGCTTTGAAACACTTGGACGAGGTCATTCATATAATCCTCTCTGATTCTGATGCGCAGATACTGGTTTGAGACAGCTCTCTCCAGCGATTCGGTGCTCAGCGAGGCACCGTGCTTTATCATCAAGCGCATTATCTTTTCGTACTCGTCCAACCTTCCGCTCTCTACTCCCGAACCCTCGATTACGCAAAACAAGTGACTCAAATAATGACCCCACATAGTAGGACTGAAGCGCAAGCCAGATAGCTCGAGGTTCGGATCCGCACCACCCTCCAGCAAGACCTCAACCATTCTAGAATTTGGGAATGAATTGTCCAAGGCATCAAGAAGAAGAGGCCAAGGATCCTTCGGGTGGTTGGTACTGTATACATCCTCAAGAGGAACCAAACAATTGGCTGGCATCTTTGCCTTGACGTACTCGACCACACCACATTTGACAGCCAACGAGAGAAGGCTTGGGCCACACATTTCCCCTCCAACTTGACACTCGTTCAAGTTATGCGTTTGGCAAAGGAACTTCGTTGCGCAACTATCGACTTGCCACCACGGCTGTCTAGATTGAGGGAGCCCGGTGATATCAATGCGGTCCAATACATTGATCATCTCGGAGTTGTGGCGAGGTTCCACGCAAGACGCGTGCCTCATACAGTAAATCAACGCCCTATCGGCAGACGAAGGCTCGTGAAAATACATCCTTAATAACTGCTTCTTGTGAGGCTCGCTTACTTTGTGCAAGGCCAAATATGCCCTGCACAGCTGCAGATGGACGTCGAAATTCTCGCCGGCAGACTTCTGAAGAAAGGCTTTTAGAGAGGTTTGTTGAATGAATTGTCGGAATTTTTCCTCGGCGTAAAGGGCTCTGCACATGTTAACCCACGAGGCGTTGGGTGTTTCTTCTCTTTTGTCAAACATAATAAGATTTTTGCTTATCTCCTCGATCCTCTTGTAAACTGCTGTAATGCGATTCTGCGCATCTTGAGGCAACAGTATTTTCGGTGGTAGCTCTATTGCAAATTGGGGATTCTTTTCCAACGCGAATGAAAGCAGTATGGCTGGAGGCGGTTCGGCACAGCTCCCCATGATGAGCAATATTTGTGCCAACACCCTTAAGCTTTCAGGATCCATTTCGTTAAGAATACTTTGATATAACTCATTTATATCCAGTGGTATTCTATCCAACTTTTTGCAAAGATCGGATCTCTTGTCTGTACGATGGAAGCCATCAAGCATGATAATGACCGCGGCACGAGCCCATACGAAGACAACAGCCGCCTTGGTCGTAATACTGTCCACCAACTTAGCTACTGGCCCGGTATCGTCCTTTTGGAATTGAAAGAATTCTTCATTTGCCTTCATTGCTTCTCCCACATATATCGCGATCTGGCGGTATGTAAGGTGATGAATTTCGAGCTGGGGGCTGCTCCCCAAGATGTTTTGGTATGTTGGAAGCAGACGACTGGCGAAGCACAATTTGGCTGACGTGTCGTTTATAATGCGTTTGAATAGCCGCGCGACATCTCCATTACCGCCATCTAACTCGTCTAAGCCGTCCACGAATATACAGATTTCATGACTGTCTTTGAGGGTATTGAGTGCATCAATCAGTAGATTCGAAAGGTTTTCCTCTTCAGGCACAAAGTAAGAGTCCCCGAAGAGGCAGATACTTTCCCACTTCGTGGGACTCAATCTTTCCATGGCCTCTGGGCAATTTGTAAGAATCCGCAAAAGAAGTGACCGAATCATTCCCTCCATTGTAAGCTCCACGTTCTTCGCCGGCGTATTATAGAGAAAGGTTGCTGTGATCAGGGTTTTTCCGTTCGCCCATTTGCGGAGAAAGGGTACCGACCCAACCAGAGATTCACGGGAAGGATGTTGAGGCCCATGAGCGATGAGTTTCATAAGGGTTGTCTTGCCCGATTCCCTTTCACCGGTAATCCAGTACAGTTGCTCATCCGACTCGAGCCATTGGCAATAGTTGACCCATGGATTCTTACCGGCTGCGGGCGTAGAGAATATATTGTTGAACGCAGCGCAGTGTTCATTGCGGGCACGCACTTCCATGTCACTGGGCGCTCTGTATCCTTGCATATTCAGGATAATCTTGATAACTTGAAATCTCCGAGCATCATGAATAATAATGGGAGGAGAATCCAAGACCCTCTGCATCTCCGAGCGATGTAAAGCATCAATAATATCAACAAGTAGTGTAAAAAAGATCGAGGTTGGATCTCCGGGGGCCTCAATGGGAGCAAGGCACTCGACAACTGAAAATCCGAATCCTTCTTTGCGGCCACTGTGTCCGCCATTAAATTCTGTCTTTCGGTCTTCATTTCGATTCGTAGATCTTGACAGTTGTTTGATAAGCTCATGCTGGGCTGTCAGAGGCATTTGCGCGTAATTTCTATGTACTGGTAAGCTTCGCTCCGGATAACCTCAAATTACGACATGTAGCGGCACACACTTACTCGATAAAAGTGAGAAGACCAAGGTTCAGCCGACTTTTCAGTTTTTCAAATGCCGCCTCTAGGCTTTTCAGGTCGTCGCCTTCATTCCATTGCTTGTTTGCATATCGTATAAGCTGCTCAGATACATCCAAACATTCCTCAGCTCTTTGATAGATATTCCCAATGTCTACCCTCGAGAAGCTTGTTCCCAATGCTGATTCTGAAGCTGCTTTCATTTTGCCCATGACTGGTCGAAGGTCGTGAAACTCCATCTTCCTCGTTGGTGAGAGGCTTGCTTTCTGCGCTTCGCTAAGAGCTTGTTGCGCAAGCTCCACCAGGAGCAGGATATTAGCGGCTTGTCTCAGTCCCTCGACTGGTTCTTCCATATTGGCAAAAATTGGATATGGCAGGCAGGATATAACTATCTTCAGGCCATAGAGGAAGCAGTTATATACATTGCTAGCGCATGAAGTCAGTTGTGACTCATCAAGCTGACTTGCTTGACTTACGAGGTTACATTCCACTAGCGGCTGTGGCGCAGCCATTGTCATCAAGAAAAGGAGCAACTTAAGAGGTTTAACGGGTGTTCGAGCCTTCTGAAATTAGTTAAGCTGCTGGTGGGTGAACCATGGCCAGACAAACCCCGTGCAACAAACATTACTACTGTATATAGATACCCCTTTTCTAAATCAAGAGCTAAGAGAATTGAAGTACAGATCCCCAACTACCATTAACACAGGCAACCATATGACCTATACCACCTAACCATGATATCTCTCTTTTTCTCCATCAAGGGGTTGTCTGTCCAAACAATTCGTCGAGCTGCTTCTCGAAAGTCTTTTCAACGGGTTTTCTCTGGACATTCCCCTTAGGAGTCTTGGGGAGTGAACCCTTGGGAGCAACGATGATGAATTTTGCTTCGTCGATTCTTTCATGCACATACATTCGTTCATGGAAGGGCTTGATTCTTTCCAGGACATCCTGTGTCAGATTCGGAGGAACATCCCCATCGGCTAAAGGCTCGACCACCAGGACTGGTGAAGGCCGCTTGAGGCCAATGCACACCGCGGCGCCAATGAGATCTTTTCCGCACACCTCCAGGGCATTGCCTTCGATTGACTGAGTATCGCAGAGTGCTGCATTCTGCATCTTCATCCAGTCATCGTTGCGGCCCCTGGAAAGGTAGTAACCGGGAGCCATCTCCTCGACCAGGTCTCCGGTGTGGAAGTCACCTGTCTCCTTATTCCTGTACGATGGGTGCGGGCAATCTCCAGATTCAGCAGTGATAATCACCTCAAGCAGTTTGGGTGCACCTGCACCATTTTGAGACTCAGATGATGCATCGTTGACAGGAACGAATTTGTACTTGGTGCCCGCGATGGGCCTCAGATACGCCTCGTTTGGCCCCTCGTCGCCAGAAATCATAGCCACTCCGATCTCAGTGCTGCCAAAGATATCCCTCAGCTTGATACCCTGATCACGGGCTTCTTTTGCGTATTTCTCATCCAGAGGCACACCGCCATGAATGATTCTATTGAGGCTCTTGAGCAGCTGGAGGAGTTCCGGATCGGAGCGAGCCTGAATGATGAACTTGGCCAAGAATGTGGAGAACAAGACGATGCGGGTCAGGCCATGGTCTTCTATCAAAGCTTTGAGTTCTTCGCGGCTGCTGCTGATTTCTTTGCAAATCACAATGCACTGGCCTTGGTAGTGGCTAGCAATGATAGACATCGCTCCTGCAAGATGGACGGCAGAGCCACTGGGATCATGATTAGCTATAAATCACATATAGCGCGGGTTCTCGAGCACTTACTTGGCGGATGTATTTTCCTGCTTGTTTGGGTCGGACCCAAGGGCATCGACCAGCTTATCCAAAAGAAAATCGACCCAACGAGCGGTCATCGGGATCACTTTTGGCATTCCAGAAGATGAACCAGATGAGTGGTATTTCATAACAATCTCATCTTCGTTTGAGGGAAACCAAACCTCAGGAAGTGGCTTTTCGCCCGTGGTTGCCTCCGCAGTCTTGATATCTACTGCAGGTATAGAAACCACATCCAGCTCAGGCTTGTCTCCAACCACAGGATTATACAGCAGCCCCTTTGCTTCTCCGCCCTTCAGCAACAGATCAATTGCTCCTAGATGCTGGATGCGTATAGAAATAAGCAATGGGACAAATCCCGCTCTGGCAACTGCCCAAATGTGCACTATGTCCACATAGTTGGCTCCAGAGCTCCTATCCGAGAGATTGGTTAGCTTGTAAGGCTCGTGTCTATGGTTTCGTTGCCATTTTCATACCAGATAGCCACGGTATCGCGTTCCTTCAGGCCTTGCTGAGTAAATTCATTATACACGTAGCGAGCATACTTCTCGATATCACCCCAGTATTCCGCATAGCTAACGGGCTTCCAACCACCGAACTCGCCTGCCTCAGACCATTGAGGAACCTTGAACGCGGGCGCGGTTGGAGTCTTCTCCGCCCATTTCGCCGGCCCGGTGAGATGGGTCCTGAAGGTAGTAGCCATGATGAAAGCTTGTAATTAGAATGATGAGTAGTGGAAATTGCCAGGCCAACTGGGAGGGCGAAGAACGCAAAATCTAATATAAGTGATGGGACGATCGGCTTGGGTAAGCGGCCAGTTAATGCGAGGTACCAGGCTACAGTAAGGTATTGTAGCATCAGATCCTCTTTTCATACATAATGCTATACCCATTCGGCAGGTCAACTCGACGTGCAGAAGAGCAAGGGGCGTCTGTCATACGTTTTTTCCTGGGGGTTGGGTGAGAGTGTGATCGCTTGAATATGGCAACATGGGTATATGGTTGTGGGAGCGTAGATCTAAGCTGAAATCATGAATGTACAGAGTGCTACATAGCAAAAGGACAAGCAGATCCACCAGCCTGTCAGTGAATGTTGGAGGGTGCTCATTTGAGGCAACATGCTCGTCTGATGCGTATCTCAGTTGCCGCGGGGAATCTGGTTGATATCCAAGACTGGTCTAGAGCAGTTATCCTTGTCCGTTTTCTCAATAACCAACAACCAACAACCAACTGCAGCCAAATGACATTCCAGGATCAATCACGCATTGACCGGTTAGTCATCATAATGCTTGTCCTATATGCTGTCAAATATATACTATGTGTATGTAGGTATTTAAACAGTAACACAACATGATTCAGCGATCTGTGAGCCAAGAGTAGCTCACTCTGAGCAGATATAGGTAGGGCTTGGCCTCGATCCGCAAGAAGAACCACGAGACTCGCTTAACTTGATGATGCCATGACTTCTACCGGCCCGCGCGCAGGATCGAAGATGCCGCTCCATGGACCAATTCCCACTACTAACCCTACAAGCTCGAACGCGATGTAACTCCAAGAAAAGCGGATGAAGCGTGTCCTGTTCCGTTTCAGTCTCCTGGCCGTTGTAACCCCCAGTTCACAGCCCCTGCATCACACATAGCACCTCATCTGGAACAGGAGGGGCGTGAACTTATCTCGTGAACCACACAGTAGTTGTTGCACTGTCTTATGCATGATCCTGGCTAGTTTATTTTTCCAAACCCTGCCGACAATGTCGCTCATTGCCCTCCGGGAACATCCTTCGCGTGGCGGGCCATGCATGACCGTTGGTGCTAGATCCCCTGCCTACATACACGTTGCTCGTATCTCGGCGTATGTCATGGCCGATTCCCACAAACCTGCCCTTGAGCCCGGAATTTCCGGGATCTCTGGGAACGTCGGAGTTCGCGCCAGTCTGGTTCGCCGCAGCGTAAAAGGCTAGGCCAGAAAGTGTGGAAAATTCCTGTCGGCTGGCGCGCCTGGGAGGAAACCAGGGATGAAATATCAAACAGCGGGAAAGCAAGTCCCCCTCTCTCATGGAAGGAGAAAGCATTTGTACAAAGATGAAGAGCAAGAAAAATGCCGTTTACTACATAAAATCGTAACTCGAGATTGCTAAAATGCTAATTATGCTGAGCTGTAAATCAAATATCATCAAGACGTAAAAACAAATTTGTCACCCTCCCGGGTTCCAACACGTTTCTTAATCATCCATCCCTCTCCTACTAAACGAGCCAAGGCCAAGAGTGACGGGGCATTCATGATCTCAATCACGCTGACCTCCAGTACCAGCTTTCGTCGCAGCCAATTCTTGAGCTCAATGGCAACAAGAGAGTCAACGCCAAGCGCAGCAACACCGAGATTCACGTCAAGATCTTCCAGAGGCTTGAGCATGAGGTCACACAACATGGACCCAATGTGCTGAGCCAATTCAGCGATCTTATCCTCCTGGGCCAGCGATCGCGGCTCTGCTTCTGCCGTAGTCAAGAAGAGCCCGAAACCCCCATCATCTTGGTCGCCGCCTACATTCGCATCAGAACCATCTCCACTCTCTTCAATATTGCGGTATAGAGCGAATCTTGAGTCTGCTCTCCAGTAGACTCTGTTGTTTGGCGATGAAAGAGGCAGTGTGCTTCGAAGGCCAACACCGATTTGGCTTGGACTGACAAAACCCGAAGCAGAAAGAGGATCAGTTGATCTTACATCAGCCGACGAGTTCTCGATGCTCAGCTTGATAGCGTCCAGCAAGGTCTGCTCTGGAATGAAATAGAACGCCTCGGCTGCCATCCTAGCAGCGACCTCTGGGTTCTGAACCATGAAACCGACATAATCGACTGGACCCAGATCGATTACAGAGGCAGGGAGCCCCTTGCTTTGTCGGGCCTGGACGAAGGCATCGAGCACTGTGTTCGCAGCAGCGTAGTTTGACTGTCCTGGCATGCCTCCTAGACCCGTAGCGGAGCTGAACATGAGGAAGAAGTCCAGATCCTGGCCCTCGAGCGCATTATGGAGATTCCAGGTACCTTGGACCTTGGGGCCCCAAACCTCCACCCAATCTTCATATGGGATGTTCTCAAATGCGTTATCCTAGAGCTTTGGTTAGAAAATGTCGGTACAGCTTAGAAATTGGTGTCAATTACGTACCCTGAGAACCATCGAGAATTGCAAGACACCGCCAACGGGAAGCTTCGCGTTGGCGATGGCGTTCTTGACATCAGCAATATTCGCCACGCTTCCAGGGAATATCTGTGCTGTGCAGCCAGAGGCTTCGAGATCACGAACGAGAGCAGCGTCTTCAGGTTTGCTTCCACCACTTCGAGAAAGATAAACCAGATTCTTAGCCCCGTGCTCGGCCATCCAAATGGAGACTGATCGACCCAAGCCACCAAGACCTCCGGCAAGGAAGTAAGACCGGTCTGAGCGGAGAGTGAAGCTACGCTGCAAAGGCGCTGCCCCGAGAAGAGAGGGGTCCTCGGGAAGACGGATGACCAGCTTGCCAATATACTGGGCGTTTTGCATGAATCTAAATGCCTCTTGTATATCAACGGCATCAAACGCCCTGATGGGTTTGATTGGTTGGGCCTGGCCCTCCCGGTAGAACTTAATCATCTGCTCCAGTAATTTCTTGGTCTGTACTGGTCGCTTGTCGTAGAACTTGCTCATATCCACGCCAAAGAAGGCACGGTTTTCCTCGAAGGTGTCCATGGCAAGGCGACCTTGACCAATGAAATCACGCTTTCCGAGCTCGACCATGGTACCAAACTCAGCGACACATTGCCACTAAGTAAACTTCCGTCAGTATCCAGCATAAAGATTTCCTTGTGGCCGTCTTGACAACTTACCGATGCATGAAGAAGCTCTCCGGAGAGGGAGTTCAAGACCACGTCCACTCCCTTGCCTCCAGTCTCTTTCAGAATACCTTGCTTGAAGCTGGAGTCTCTGGAGTTGAATATATGGTTACGAGGAATTCCAAAAGTGTCCACAAGATACTGGACCTTTTCCTCGCTTCCTACTGTGGCAAAGATTTCTGCGCCAATCAGTCGCGAGATTTGAATTGCACTCAAACCAACACCACCACATGCCGAGTGAATCAAAACGGTCTATCAAGGTATCACCATTAGTATTGTTCAAATTAGTAAGGAATATAGTGGCTTCTGGGCTCTTACCTGGCCTGCCTCAAGATGGGCAAGATTGACAAGACTGTGAATGACAGCGGTGTACACAGTTGGCATCGTAGCTGCGTCTTCGAAGCTCAATTCGTCGGGGATCTTGACAACACGATCACCTTGTACCAGTGTTGTTGTTGTAAATCCTTGGCTCACGGCGGCAACCCTGTCGCCCACCTGGAGTCCGGAAACCCCGGAGCCCACGGCCGCGACGACTCCGGCACACTCATGGCCCAGAACACCGTCCACAATACCCATAGCGATGAGAACATCCTATTGCATGTTAGAATTAATCCCTTTTCAGATAATATCATCGAGTGTCTCAACTTACCTTGAAGTTCATTCCCACAGCGCGAACATCCACGAGAACATCACCTGCACCAAGCTCTGGGTATGACGCTTCTGACCACTTGAGTGTCTTCAGAGAGCCTGGCTTCTCGATCTTGAGTGTCTTCACGATACGATCACTAGCCTTTTTCTTAAGAGAAGCCTCATCTGTGACTGAAAACCAGTGGCACCGGGGAAGCTGGATATCGCCATTCGACCAGGCAAACTCGTAGTCAGGGTCGACCTCTGCGGATACAGGATCATAGTGAAGCCTCTGATAGATATCAAAGATTGCCTTCTTTGCCCCTGCGGACTCTATTTCGTCGAGCTCCAGAGTCCCGATGCTGATGCCCACTTCTTTACGAAGGGTGCGAGTAAGACCGATGATGGCGGCATACTGTGGTTCAGTGGAATTGATTTGGCATGGCTTTGTCAACCAAAGGGCCTTGGATTTCAACGTTGACAAGAAGCCGCGAAGATTGTCGTATGTCTCTTTGGTGATGTTCTCAAATACAGCATCGCCTTCAAGGTCCAGGATAGAGATTATGCCATCTTCCAAAGCTCTGTCGGACAAGGACACAAATTCCACTGCAAGTCCATGGCTCTTCAATGCGGTGGAAATGGACTCAGCCACAGGTCCATCGGGCTTTGAAGAAAGAATGTTGACCTTGGAGGCGGGGGTCTTGTCGATCTTGGGAGAAGCGATGATGAAAGCGTTCGTTGAGTAAGGCTCCTCGTCGTCAAGAACAACAGCCTCTACCCCGTCAAATCCAGTGTTGATGAGCTCCTTGTTCCATCTTTCAGGAGCAATATACGGTTCATCCGCCCGTCCATCAGCTTCACCAAGCCACCATCCAGAAAGAACACCCTGTGACCGATTGTAAGCATATTTTCATCATATTCCAGAGACTAGTTATTCCTTACCATTACGTAGTTTGAGGACTTCGTTGCCGAATGCATCTCCTGGAGAAGCAGCTTACCGTTGGTTCGCAGCAGTTTCCTGGTATTAGACAGAGTCACTTGGAGGCTAGGTGTAGCATGGAGAACATTCGCGGCAACGATAAGATCGAACGACCCCAGCTGGAATCCTTGCTCCTCTGGGTCTCTGCCGATGTCGAGTGTTTGGAACTGCATCCCCTGCAGGTTTCCAAATCGCTCCTTTGCAGCTCCAAAGAAACCGGCTGAAATATCAGTGAAGACGTATGAGCCAAACATACGCTCACCGTATTCAGAGATCAAGTTGGGAAGAATCAGTGCTGTCGTAGCTCCAGTTCCAGCGCCAATTTCCAGGATGCGAAGGTTTGGCGTGCGGTGGCTCAACAAACGCACGAACTTGGACAAGTCCCAATCGTGCGTCGTGTTATAAATTTGTGTAAGCAAGTCATCTTGTCTCAGCACGTCAAGGCCTGGAATCACCCCAGTGTAAATTGGCTTGATAGAGTCCAAGATCCGCTTGATGGCTGTGGCCAGTGGAGCGAGTTGAGTTTGCTGCAACTCCTTCTCTGACCGGACGATTGTTTCATAACGCTCTGCAGGAGACAACGCGAGCATCTGAGGTGTGTCATCAACCATCAGATACCCCTCAGCACGAGCATTATTGACTTCCTTGTTAAGCCATTGGCGGAACTTCTCCAAGTGATCTATAGCGGTGGTCTCCAGGCCTTCAAGACGGGCCTGTCCTTCCACACAGCTAAGGAGGAGGAGCTTTTGCAACACAATAGTAGCCTTTCTGACTTCCACAGAGTTTCTCTCACAGACAAGCAACTTGCTAAGCTCTTGGTTATCAAGATCGCTCTTCCATTGAATTCTGACGCTGTCGCTGTGCTTGGTTTCTTCTCTGTCAGCAGAAGCGGTGAGCTTCACGTTCTCAAGCTGGATGACAACTCCGCCATCATTGGCAGCACTGTAGCAGTTTCCTTGCAGGTCTCCTCTCTTGACAATATCGGCGGACGCCTCGATTGCAACTTCCCCATCAGCAGGTGGCTTTGCAACGTAGAAGTTGCCGATAAACGTGGGTAGCGCCAGACCACGGAGCTTTCTGTTGATGCCTCTGCTGGGTGCTTGCAATAATAATTGCAAGCAATAGTCAATGAAGAGTGCGTGAGGGTAAGCTGGTTCCTCCTCCTGTGTAATGTCTGGGATGTTGTTGGAAATGTGGCCAACAAGTACGTTGCGAAGAGGGTGCGCCGTAGTGCGCTCGGGGTCAAGACCTTGGAATCGCGGTCCAAAGTACAGTCCAAGGCTTTTAGCTGTCGTGTACCAACCCCTTATATCGGCTTTTCGGGGCAGGTCACTGATCTTCCGGGGCTCAGGCGGACTATCAGAACCCACGCGGACTTGTCCAGCACAGTGCTGTATCCAAGTAGTCCCATTGTATGAGGATACCGTGAACTCATGCCACACTGAGTCAAGAGACTTTGTCAGCTTCACCGGACGCAGGGCGAAGATAGTCTCGGTAGGAGTTGATTCTTGCAAAATCAATGCGGTGGTGAGGCTGACATTTCTCAGGGAGAATCCCTTCGTTGGCTCGTTCGAGAACTGCCGCATTGCCTCACAGGCCATAATCATATATGCCGCACCTGGAAGAATGATATCCTTGGCCACCATGTGCTCACGGAGCCACGGGATTTCACCGACCTTGAGAAGATTCCGCCACATAGGCTCCAATGCAGAACATTCCACAACTGATGAGCCAAGAAGCTCGTGGTGTGCCCATTTTCTAAATCTCCAATCTTTGGTCAGACGACTCTCATACCAAAAGCTGGTGTCGTGGTGCCAAGAATATCTTGGAAGATCAGGCACAACTCTACCAGCGGGATTCACCGCTTCAAAGGCAACACTGACGCCCTGGGCGAAGAGATTGCCGGCAGTGCGGAGAAGCGAAGTAGAGTCATTCTCGTTCCGCACCAGTGTTGGTAAGTACGCTGACTTTGTACTCAAGAAGTTTTGGATCTGTCGAATAGGGCCTTGAAGAGCTGAATGGGGGCCGATTTCCAAAAATAGGCCATCAGTAGATTTCTCCTGCCACTGGAGGAGATTTTGCACGGCGGTATTGAAGAGAACTGGAGACACCAAGTTTTGCCTCCAGTAGCTTGCTCCCAAGACCTGTGATTCCCGGATGATAGTGTTCGTAACACTCGAGAAGAAGGGAACTTTAGGTGCTTCACTCTGGATGGCGGGAGTCAGACGCTCATATAAAGCACTGACCTCCTTCATGTGATCTAGAATTAACGGTGAGTCTGGTGGCCAAAATAGATATGATCAAAGCGGGGTTCTAACTCACGAGAATGGTACGCCTTATCGACATGCAAACGTCTTGCCAGGAGATCCGGGTTATCTTTCTTGATAGCCTGGATCACTTCGTCGAGCTTATCTGAATCTCCCGACAGGGTGACTGTCGTAGGGCTGTTTTCACATGCCACTATGACCCCATCGACAAGATATGGCTGGGCGCCCTCTTTGCCCAACCCAACAGCAGCCATACCACCAACTTGTGTCACATGGGTGGTAGAGTAGCCTCTCATGTAAGCACAAATGATAGCCTCCTGCATGGTCAATGCTCCACAGGCGTATGCAGCGGCAATTTCACCACTTGAATGGCCAACCACGGAGGCTGGAAGAATGCCCCAAGATCGTAGAAGATTTACAATCACTATTTGGAGGGCAGTAGACAGAGGTTGAGCATACTCTGCTTTGGAAACCAGGCTGTCGTCTTTCGACTTGAGCAGTTCCTCTGGAAACACGTGTTAGTACATGGGATGTTCGTACAGTCAAGAACGAAGCCTAAGGCTTCAAGAAGAAAGAAGGTACCTCTCAGCTTCCAAGTAGGGGCTACTTCGGCATCCAGGTTTGACAAAGCTTGTTCCATCTTCTCAAAGTCGTCCCGGGCTGTGGGAAAGTCGGCAATGAGCTTTGCTCCCATGCCTGCCCATTGGGCACCTTGCCCAGAAAAGACGAAATTGAGCTGTGGTGTGGTTGAAGGTGCCTTCGCAGGGGCTGAAAACTCGGGGGATTCCGCCCCGTTGACTACTGCAAATGTCCTCCATGGGAGATGTTCGCGGTGGAGGGCGAGAGTGTGGGCAATGTCACTCAGCTTCTCAGGGTGTGCTGCCAGGTATTGAGTGTGATTCTGTGCCCCCTCCTTGGCTGAACTGGCTCGGTTGGCAGTAGCAACCAAAAGCCTTGGGCGAGAATCTTCGATCGGAGGAATTGCTAAACCGTTCGAAACAGAAGATCCGAGGCCAAAGGAGTCAGCGGAGTCTATAATCACATGTGAATTTGAACCACCCAGGCCAAAGGCTATGAGGAAAAGGAGGTTAGTATGCAGACATCATCATTTGATTGGAGAGCCAAACCGTTGATACTGATACGCTCACTGCGGTCTTTCGGCCACGCGCTGGGATCAGTTGGAACTTTGAGGCCCCTTTCCCATTGAACTGTTCAAGGAAAGTTAGAATGAGACCTTATCCAGTTGCCAGTCAGAGTACGTGCTTACTTTGTGGGTTAGGCTTGTTAAATTTGATGTTGGGAACAATGGTTTTATGCTCCAGCGCGAGAACCGATTTCATGACTGAAGTGATGCCAGAAGCACCTTCTGAATGACCGAAGTTGGGCTTTGTTACCAGTCAAATTAGCAACACAAAATTCCTGTCAAGGGGGTCTGAGATCATGTACCTTGGCAGAGCCGATAGTAATCCCACCATTCGAGTTCCAGACTTGAGAGCAGCAAGATTAGCTTGGATCCGAACCATCACAATTTTTGGTTAATAGATAAGCACTTACTATTAGCGATGGCTTCGGTTTCAACCGGGTCACCAACTGGGGTACCAGTTCCGTGGCATTCAAAATGCGCGGTCCTGCCAAAGTCCTCGATGCCAGCGGTCCGGTAGCATTCACGGATTGCTGCCTCTTGCCCATAAGGGCTAGGGGCGAACATGCTGCCGTCGCCCACGCCGTCGTGGTTGCTAGACGTTGAGCGGATGACGGCTCGAATAGGATTTCCATCCCGCACGGCAGCGTCAAGCTTCTTGATGTAGAGCATGTTGAAAGCCTCTGCCCGACAGTACCCGTCTGCATCAGCATCGAATGTGCGACAGGACTGGTTTGGACTCAACACTCCAGCTTGCTCCATGGCCAGCGTTCCTGGTCTTTGGTCAGTCTCGCTGCAACGATGTGTGATTCAAAAGGGGGAGGCTTACCAGTTGGCGTCAGGAGCATGTTAGCTCCTCCGACGATAGCAGATGTGATACTACCATTTCGAATATCTGTGCAGGCAATGTGAAGAGCGACAAGGGCTGATGAACATGCCGTCTTGACTACTAAACTGTTCTCGGGGTTGGCTCGACGGCTCAAAGGGGGATTCAACGGAAGGATTACTAGCTTACCTTGGGCCCCTAAAGTCATACTCGAATGATATCTTGTTAGCCATCATGAAATCGGAGTGGCCATTGACTGCGGCCATTCCGGCCTCGAGTTTGTCTCTGGTCATCAACTCTTTCCAATCGTCACCCCAAGTGCCAATATAACACCCAATCTGCTTTCCACGCCAGCCAGCCTCGCCGGCATTCTCCAGCGTTTCTCTAGTTGAAGAAGTACGGTCAGCAATCTCATACAGGGATGGAACCGAGACTCGTGAGTACATACCTTGTGACTTCCAACATGACACGATGTTGGGGGTCCAGCTTCTCGATCTCAGCTCTCGACATCTTGAACGAAGATGTGTCCACTTTGCTAAGATCGACATCTTTGAGGAAATAACCATATTTCTTGGATTTCCCTTGAAATGCTTCAGCATTGTATCTGTCTGATGGGACTTCACCTCGGGTATCAACTTTGTTTACGAGCAGTTCCCATAGCTGCTCGCTGTTTCTGACGTTGCCTGGTAGCCTCATGCCCATGCCACAAATGGCAATTGGCTCGTGCGTATCATGACCTGCCTCTAAGCCGGTGGGCGTGGAAGCCTGTTTGCTAGAGGGCGGATGACCCATGTCAAAGGGATAGGTCAGTTTGGCATCGAAGTCCGCGGAGGTTTTGAGCCCCTCCGCTTCCGCCGCCAGGTTCTGACCCCACAGGCTGAAGTCCTCATTATGGGTATCGCTCACAGCAACCTCCATGTTGCCTCATGAAACCAAATTAACAAGTTTGAATGTCAAAAATGACGCCAATCTAAAACCACCTAGAGGAACATGGGCTCCTTTTGTATGGCGCAGTAGTATCACTGATGATAGCTGCCATGTGGATCGTTCGATTGTCTCTCTCGTGGCCGCAGGCCAACAGTAAGCCCAAACTGTCATAGCTCGACGGTTTGCAAGGGTAGCGAACACCCTTCAGGAAGCATATCCCTGTGATTCGAGCCACGAGAGATATCTCGACGCTAAACACGCTCAAAAGTCTACGTCCTGATAGGCTGGCTGGGGAGTCGGGACCTATCTCGTGGCCGTTGGTGATGTTGATGCAGTTGGCTGCAGGAACCATACCATGTATGCGCACTTTCGAGTCCCCTACCCACAATCGACCAACTTACCTGACGCCGTTGGCCCATCACGACATCCAGGGAGCCCTCTTGCCAGCACGGACTTGCTCAGTCACGGCCCCATTGATATCCTGGCCGCTCGGCTGACGAATCTGGTCCCACCTGCAGGGCCCCAGCATGGCATGTAGGTCTGATGGTTGGACAGAGAATCTCATACACGCCCTCAGTGCTGTTACAACTGCAGGGAACGCCGGGAACCAGTCAGGCTTTCTTCAACCGGGCTCTCCAGGTTATCCGCAACGCAGGCCTCATCCCCACGCCTCCTATATCAAAAAGAGCGCAGATTTCCGCCTGACTTTAACGCCAAGCTCGGAGCAGGATTCTGGACCTTGTCACTCCGGCAATGCTACGCTAGCCAAGCACTGTGTGGACTTGGCTGCGGCGAAATGTGGGTAGAGGGACTGGGAACTGTTGAATCCCGGTACCTGGGTCTAAAGCGGGTTCTGGAACAGAGTGGATGAACACAAAAGAGTTGAATTACGCCGGTTTCATGCACACCTCAAGTTTTAGTCCCAACAGCTCGGCCCCCTTGGCCCCTTCCCCAAGCTGGGTGCTACGGTAGCTTCCATCACTTTGACGGCTGCTCCAAGAATGGTTACATAATTCTGATTAGTTAAGGTACGTGCCATGTTGAAATTGGCATTTGGCTATGCAATCTTACCAAAGAACTCATTTGCCATCCGTCACAAGCAAAAGTGCTCTATCCCCGGCCAAACGGACCCAGTGACTACTGGGAATCTCCGGGCTATGCTTGCGGGAGAAGGGGTCAGTTCCTTGTATGTATTTTCCAACCGCCCCATGTAGTTCCTAGTGGTCTGGTTTCTAAGATCCTCGTAATTGTACTCAAGATACCGCGGAAACGCGCCTTGTGGGGATTAGCGGCCAGTCCAATAGTCTCACGTTGCTGCGGGTCAAACGTCCCGATATCACACGATTATGTGCAGCAGCTAGGTATATTTTCCGCAAGACGCGTGATGATTGCAGTTCTTGAAATCTCCAGGGATCTCACGTGTGCTTTGCAGCTCGTTCCCGCTGTCACGCATTCAGCCGCTCCTAGACGAACTGCCGCCTGATATGCCAAGCGGGAAGTATGAAAGCTGGGCTTATTACCGCGCGATGCCGTGAGAAATAAACCAAGGTTCATTACGCCAAATCGCCAATAGCTGTTCTTAGTCAGAGCCAGTTTAGGAAAGGTGTCGCGGGGGCAAATTGTCCTCAGTTGACCAGCCAAGCCAGCGTGGGGTCCCTCATTCCAAACAGCGGTTCCTCGGCACATCTTACGAATGTGGGAAAGTCAACAAAGCGGGACGGCTAGTGGGGATGACTTGACACAAGCCCGTCAGGAGAAGGGAGAGGCTGGAGCAAGGGCTCCCCCAGGATAACAGCAGACAGAAGCAGGAGGTCACCACTGTTTACCCGGCAGCTTGGTCTTCTCCTCGTGCCATATGCACTGATGCAGAGAGAGTACTACTCTATTCTTACAGTTACGTTGCCCTCTTTCCATCAGAGTCGCATTGGATCGTCAACATCCTCGTCGTGTGCCCAACTGTCATTACAGTGAACTTGCGGTGAACAGGAACAGAGCACCCAAGTTGCCAAGTTGTGAGGCCACCTGGCCGCATGCGTGACGGGGGAAGTCATGTCGTTGGTGATCACAATCACCAACACTCGTTGACACCTTACCTTGTTTTCTCTCGGTCTCTCTCTCTCTCTCTCTCTCTCTGTCCTCTCAGGAGCCAGTTCTCCAACGTTGCCTTCGCTACGGAGGATCCTGGCGAGGTCCCCTGCACCTTGTTGATGCAGTGAAAATGCTACCCTATCCCTGAACTGCTGGCGGTGGAGCTCGGGACTCTCCTCAGGCCTTCTCGCTGTCCACATGTCTTCGCCTTTTGCTCTCTGTGGGGTTCGGCGTTTCTGATCAGGAGAGACTCGCATGCCTCTCCGGTGGCTGAATGACTACATGTGAATGGTGTGCTTACCTTAGCCCCCGCGCTGGGTGAGGGGAACTTTGGTGCTGTTCGACAGAACAACGGAGGGGAGAGAGAGAAGCCTCTCCCATCGGAAACTGCGGCTTCTCGGACCGCTTTTTAGGGGTATTTTTAAGCTTAGGGTTCCTGTTGCAGTTAGCGGCGCAGACATATGTCCAAGGTGGCATCTCCAGGCCGAGGCCTCATCTTCACGGGCAGCCACTCGAAAGGTCTGCTCAAGTAGGGTAGTAGAATAGCAGATCGTCTTATAGTCCTAGGTGCCATTGCCAATGTCTGTCTTTGGCAGAGAGTGCAGATCAGCTCCCAGTATACCATTCCTGTTTTCATCATTCGCGGTAGATCCCTCTTTCAGACAATCATATGAAAATACCCGGCTCCCGTAATTTGCGAAAGGGGACCGCTCCGAATGGCTGGAATAGTACATGTATGCTTGTTGAAAACGCCCGGACCGAGTGAAGGGTTTCTGGTCGCACAAGGTCCGGTGCCGAGAACCGAGGGGAGCTAGGGATCGTTTGATTCACGTCTAACCATGATGGAGATGGTGAACGGTTGGCAGAGAAGGCACGAGGAGCTGTTTAATAGATATGAACATTTATGAGCTGCAACTGCGGCAGTTGGGACCCAACGAGAATATATTGTCCCGTGGAACCATCAGCCGGCAGAAGGAAGCATTCATAAAACAGGCTGCATAACAATGCCGACACATGATCCTGGAACAAGCACCGTTCATGAGTGGTCAATATTCGCCGCGGTCATATCGGCAGCTTATTACGTCCTATCAGAAGCCAGAACGAGGTGCTGATTGTCATCACAGTGGTCCGAGTACTACCACATACCCTGACCTTATGCTTGGATACTTGACGTATTGGGTGCGTGACATTGCATATACGACTATTCTAGTGCTCCTACGATCTCTACCTTTCAGAAGAGGAAGTCCATCCCTTCCCCGGCCTGGCCCGCGATGCTGGATCTGTAGGATGGATATGCCAGGCTCCCTGCCGCTAATGAAACCTCCCGAAGTGTTTCCCTTTCTCTGTGTGCCATTTTGCCGCCACACGGGATGGCGTAGGGTTACCCCCTTCCGATCCCTCGCTTGATTCAAGAGATGTTTGCTCGCTCTTTCCTTGGCCCATTGCATTCTTCAGTGTCGTACTTGTTTGTTTTTCACTCTGCCGAATATACTCGAAAGACGAG
This sequence comes from Clonostachys solani, assembly GCA_902141235.2. Classification (NCBI taxonomy): domain Eukaryota; kingdom Fungi; phylum Ascomycota; class Sordariomycetes; order Hypocreales; family Bionectriaceae; genus Clonostachys; species Clonostachys solani. The sequence goes on along the minus strand of CABFOC020000031.1, from coordinate 349,898 downwards.
CGCGACTGGTGGCGCTCTTTGTCGAATATGTCTTCTTTGCAGGAGATTGCGGCAACACTGCCGGAATGTGCTGTAGGTTTTTGCATGAGACGCACTTGCGCCGAATATCCGTACTGATTCAATGTGGCTCCCAAGCAAAAATGCATAGCATCAGCCGCCGAGTCAAGCACCTGCGCGTCAACTGACATCGCTTGTTTCTGCAAAGGCCTGGGTACCAGCCCTGCCTCTGCCTGCATCAAGACCACATGTTCGCTTCAAAACACCCTCTGTATGCTTACCAACACGCGCTTCGTCATTGATTGGTTCACCACTAACCTGGGCGTTATGCCGTCGCCAGTCACCACCAACGCTACCATGACGTTGTGTGGGGTGAGCCCCAAAGTCGACCACAGCTATGTCCCCATCCTTTCTGTCTTTATCGGGCTCGCGGCTATTTTTGTCGTCTTGCGTTTCTTGGCGAGGCTTCTCATGAAGATGAAGCTATGGTGGGATGACTGGTTCAACTTTGCTGCCATGGTAGGGAATGGATACTCAGAGTGCTCGTCTCGGAGACACTTGGTGCTAACGGATGTCGGTAGATATGCTGCATCGGGTTCACAGCTCACGCCTTGACCCGTAAGCTTCCCGTGATCTTTCTTCACTCCAACTTCATACTAATATACACCAATAGTCAAGGCAGGCGGTTGGGGCACCGACATATGGGCGGTTCCATGGGATAACCTCGAATACCAATTCCGGGTATGGGACAATCGCTACTCGATGCCGATGAGGATTCTTGAAGCTAAACATTATTGGAACTAGGGCTATTATATTCAGGTTGTCATCTATGTCGTCTCACGGTTGCTGATTCGGATATCATACATCCTCTTCTACCTGCGAGTCTTTGAACACATGGCACGACGACTAATTTTGATCACTTTGGCCACTACAATCATCGTCTCGCTCCCGCTTACTATCACGGCCTTCTTTCAATGTACCCCGGTCGATTATTATTGGAGAAAGATTCACCCCGACGCTCATGGAACATGTATCAATGGAGCAGTCTATATCTGGGTGGGGTGGAGTATTTTGCTCGTCAACGATCTATGTGAGTCACTTCCCAAGCGTGGCAGTCCATATATCGACTTTCTTGCTGATATAGTGTATGATAGGGGTTCTTTTCCTCCCAATTCCTCTCATTTATAAGCTCCAGCTTTCCCTGAAAAAGAAGATCATGGCGTCTATCATGTTTATGGTCGGCGTAGTGTAAGAGCAGTTCTCCATCAAGCACAAAGTGGGCAACAGACTGACATTTCCGGGTTAACAGTATCACTGCGACGAGTGTCTACAAATTCTCATTGATCAAGACATTCACAGACAAGTCGAACCCTACTAGTGAGCATCTTTCTTCATCACACATGCTGTTTGTCCAGTTTTCTAACCTCCAGCTAAGTCAACACGGTTATCATGTTCAATTGGCTTGGTATTGAGATCGACCTGAGCGTCATATGTGCATGCCTGCCATGCATTCCCGTCTTGTTCAGGCCATGGATCAGTCGACATCTTGGAACCTCTAAAGGATCTAACAAATACGCCAACGGATACGCGGGGCCAGCGAGCCATTATGCACAGATCAGCGGCGCCAAGGGAACCATGACGAGCTCAACCGATCCGGTAGACCGCATCCGCATGACAACGACCATTCATCAGCAGCTAAGCGAATATAACGAGTCCGAAGCGAACTTGCCAGGCAACATCGAACTCCAAACGAGGCCATCGAAGCCACGAGCCAACAACAGCTGGGAATAATCTTTTACAAAAAAAGTTTTCGTACAGATAGAGAGTCTTCACAGGCCTGCCAATTGCTGGGCAACGTGCTAAGGATGTAATTTATAAATGGGACACTCGGAAACACGGGGGAAATGGGAAAGGTACTGGAGTGACTGGAGATCTGGGAATCTTGATGGGGTCATATAGGCTGCGCCTAACATATGAAATGCTGGTTTATGCCCCAGTTTCCTACAACAAGCAACAAACGTGATAATCGCCGGATGGATTCCTGATGCTCTGCTACTTATCCGTAACAGAGTATCTAAAAGTCTTAGCTACTTGTTGCCCATCCCATCGATTGATCTCAGACTACCTATGTGGCCATTATACGGATCAGAAATGCTTTGGGTAAGATTATTGTTGTTCGGTCTGGTTGCATCTGTTCCATGTAAACGCGTTAATCAGTTCTCGGTGATCTTGAAAGATCATGATATCTGGACTCTCCAGATCAGGATCTCGACTTCATCAGCGAGCGGCCTGAAACTTGTCAAGGCTTTGACAGCGCAACCTTTGTGGATTTATGGATTTCTCCTGGATTGAAGCTACTATTTGGCTATGGAAAATCCCCCATCTGAATACGGTCAGGACAGAATATTTCACACTATGAGCTTCCGTCTCGTGAGTCTTGCATTTGCGTATGAATCCGGGCGCATTCTCAAAATCAGCTTCAGGGAATCGGATGCATCAGTTTCGAATCGATGAAACTGTGGCTTTCCACTACAACGGTTGTGGACTTCACCCCTATCTTCACCCCGACTTTGTTGACTATCAATGTTGAAGCCTTCGTTTTCGAAATTTTCTTGCCAGGGTCTTCTCCTATCTTGAAGGATCGTTCCGTGCTTACTTCCGGCCGGTTCAAGGTGCCTAGATGACTGCCAAGACCAAGGTACATGGCCTGGTTAGTGGCACTGGCCCCCAACATTACCCCAGCAGTTAAGTCTGCTTCAACCCATGAGGGCAGAGCATCGGCGATGAGATTTTTAAACACTCCTTCTCACGTCAAGATAATCTCACCACTAGCCTTTATTTGATGACTGTGCTCGCGGAAAGATATTCGTTAAGGCTCTAATGGCTTGTCCACATCATTATTTCGAATATTGAAAGTCTTCATCTCGTCGCAATTTCTTGAGTCAAGGGGAGGAGCAAGAAACAGGGTTGACTGGTTTTTTTTCTCGATCTCGCCGAGACCGGGGACTGAGTAATTACCAAGTGATTTCGGTTGGGTTGGGGGGCCGAAAGTCCCCCCCCCTGTGCTGACGATTCGTCACGGCCCCCTCGTTGAACAAAGCAGGGTTGATGATTCACTGGCGAATCAATTCCCTGCGATAATGAGGTGATCGACCTCAGATGACCTTTGATATCCGACAAAGTGCGGACCTCTGGGATGGAGATGTGCCCAACCAACCAGAGTGAATAACCAGCTCGCCTCCACTATGTAGGATCCATTCTCTCAAGTCCTTCCTTCTCACCACCTCGAGCCAGTGTTATCGAGGAAATGACATTCACAATGCGTTTGCATATTTCCACGGTTTTTGCACATCCTTACATCTCGGCCGGACTTTGAGTATCTTGGGAAATGACCGATGATCATAAATAAGATGGCCATTGGAAGCCGAAGGGAGATTGTCTCTGCTTCGATATATCTCTCCTTCGATGTCACGATTAAGCATTTATAGGGCAGGGTACTCATCACCTTATATACCAAAAGAACGGCATTAGGATTTTCTCGTGATCGACCCACTGAGATGTTTTTTGCGATAGCTCTACAAAATATCTAGTGAACCTCAAAGCTGTTAGATCACATGTAGATACTTCAAGAACCACTAATTTAGTCCGTAGATGAGCTGTTAAGAGCTACAAGACGGGATAAACTAGGTGTAGAACATTACCCATTGTACGGAAGCAAAAATGTCCGTCCCACCTCAGGTTCCTCACCTTTTTATGATTTACATAGCAGGCTCGATATGAACAAGGGTCCTTCAAAATATGCATTTGAATGTCAGTCCCCATACCTAGCCTCGTATCGGTACTAAAAATATGTCGCTACAGCTGCAAGATCGCGCTATCAATCATAGATGGCGGGGAAATCTGTGGAAGATGGACAGGGTCCTATGCAAGGCTGTCCCAGCTGGACGTGCATTTCTACATGTTGATGCTGCTGATATTGACACTGCCGGGGTGAAGACCCATTACATGATTCCACCCCAGACCAAAACGTAAACATCGACTTAACATCTATTACTCGGTTTCTGGGGAGGTGGTTTGCTGGTCTGATTCTTACACTCTCCTTGTTGGGCTCTCTTCTCCTAGATGGCTCATCAATTTGCTACGTCTTTTGGATTTATACACAGAAGAAAAAGAAGATTTCTCGGGAAATAGTTACAAAGTGAAAGATTATAAATATTGAAAGTCTTAAAGAAATAGTAAAAAAAAAATAAGAATAGATAGTAGTAAACAAGTTCGTTCCCCCACGGTGCGTTGCTTAGGAAGGTTCTTTCTTGCGTATACTCAATGAAATAGAGGCTGAAGACAAGCGCCTCATAAGGTCTCTCGAGGTGATAGATCAGCTGTTTGATGAGAACCGTTTCGTGCTCGCTTTGAGCTTGCAGCCAATCAAGCGTTCTCTCGACTCGTGTCCTCCTTGGGCTTTGGGTCTTGTGCAGCCTGAGGCGTTACTTGAGGAGCAGAGCGAACGTCCATGGAGCTGAAGCTGAACGGATGGCGTTCAGACGTAACAGGAGACATGGAATCCTGCGCGAACTGCCAATGACTTCTCGGCGGTTGTCCGAAAGGAACGGACTGTCCAGTAGGGGCAATCGGAGTCTTGTCGTCCGTTTCGTATCGCTCCTGGTTATTGGTAGAGATAGCCAGCTTTTCTCCTATTGAATAACCCCAGCCTTGCTCCCGGGCTATCGGGGTCTGCGGCGTGGCCGGGTCATTCCAGAAGCTCCTAACACTCTGAGGTGTAAGGAGACCTGACAGCAGCTGATGCGTGCTTTGGCCCTGGTCTTGGTGCGTTTGTAGCCGTGTGTTGTTTTGCGCAAGACCCTGGTTAAAACTGACAGGCCTGGCCTGCTCCAGGTCTCTCGCCATGCTATCAAAGAGAGGGCGGAACTGGTCGATCTCAGCGCATGAGATGGTAAATGTACCCTTGGGGACAGTCATTTGGTCTTTGTCCCAGAACTGATCCTTGAGGAGAAACCAAGCTCTGAAAAACTGCCTCGCGCGGTCCTCATCCTGTGTCAGAACATACCACCTTGATAACCAGCGAGCGGCTGTCTTCCATTGGACCGAGCCGTTTTTCAGGCTCTTTGCAACCTCCTCATACTCCTTGGGTGTCATCGAAATGGCGGCATTCGGCCTCTCATTGAACGCCCGCATCTCTTCCTGGCCCAAACTCTTGAGGCGGAATAGCCTTTCGCCGAAGTTGGGCGAGACCGCGTTCAGGCTTGGCTGCTGGGTCTGGAGCTGGATCGCAGGCCGCTTGGTCTCGGGCTGCTGCTGCTGCTGCTGGCCCGTCATTTCCACATCACGCTGGGTCTCTTGGGCCTCCATCCTGGCGACTGGTTGAGCACGGGGGGGCGGGATTCCGGGGTGGGTGATCTTGACCAGATTGCTGGGCAACACGCGACGCGGGCCACGGTTTTTTATTACTTGGGGACAGCTGGCGTAAGAAGACTTAAGTGGGCCTTCCAAAGTCCTGACATGCTCCTGAATTCATGCATCCAACAGCCAACAGGAGGCTTCCTTCAAACCCCGCCCCATGTCAGCTGATCCTACACCCATCTGATCTCACCACCGCGGATCAACCCTCGGCCCTTGGGAGCAGTCCTGGGCGTACCGGTTGCCCGCTTACTTGTCGTCTGCGCCCGTCTTTTGAGGGACATACGTAAGTGAGCGGGCTTAGACAAACATGTGAATGTCCTTTCTAAAGACCAAGATCTATCTAAAACTACTGAAACGCCAAGCGTTTGTGATTGACTCGGGGCATGTCTCAAAAGGGTAAGAACTTAAAGAAGGTTTCTATTTTTAGTTGCAGGACCAAACTTTTCCAAAACCTTCAATCAATTTGCGATTGATGCCCGACATCAAGTCCTTGGAGGAAGATTATCTCTGGTCACACGCCACCCTTAGTCGCAGATCTTATTGTATAGCTATGTGGGCAAGAGGTGTCTTGCATTAATAAATTACTGCAAGCTTTATTTTGTCTATTTAACAGTCAATAACGTGTGTGTGATGCCATGGTATAGGGTAGTTAATAAATCAGCTACGTAATGCTGACCACCAAAGCGATGGCGGATAAGCCGGAACGTTGACCCAAGCCTCCTCTGGGAAAGAAATCAAATAGCCTACACTCACCTTGTTTTATTTATTTCTTATTTATTTTTTAAACCTTCAAGATGTGAGAAAATATAGCATTTGGTGCGAAAGTTCTGAGTAATATTGTTATCTATTCGATACTCGTAACGCTCGACCTCTCTCTATAGATTGAATAATATACGACGCGTTTATCTATCAAGTTGGCATGCACAATGTGTTTTTCCAGGATCATAACTGCTCCACCAGCTACTCGGGAACTATTTCTCGAATATGGCTCTTGCCGAGCTCATTGGTCTGATCTAGCACCTCAACCATCATCTTCCTCGCGGCAGCATGCCGCTCATCGTCCAACCGAGCGAGGCCCATATGCTCCATGGTAACGCAAATGAGAGACTCCATCAGCCGCAGAGACATGGGGCCAGCCACGCCTTGCTCATAGAAGGCTGGCGTTTCGTTAACCTCCAATAACCAAGCAGAGCCGTCGGAGTCAATCAAGAAATCCACATCAAACAGCTCGAAACAACTGTCCATCGTGATAAAGCGATCTGACATGGTATTGGCGGCGGCTTCAAATACGTCCGATGAAATGTTGCAGATCTGTTCAAACAGGCTATCCTTCCAATTCTTTCCTTCTTCGCCACAAGGCAGCAGGTCGTCAGGAATATCCCAGAAGTTTCTCATAGACTCCTTGGACACGAAATCCTCTTCGTCTTGCAGCGCGGTATTGGTGAGAGACGACTTGAGGCTTGGGTTCAGCCATGGTGGAGCATAGTCTTCCGAGGCTAATAGCGCAAGCATGTCTCGGAAGACGTGGACCTTCAAACGGCCGATGGAGAGAACATATGCCCGGACATGCCATTTCCTCCTTTCTAGGGGTAGAATAGACGTGATGTAGCGCTGGGCCACAAACTCTCGCATTTCAGATGAAGGGATGCGGCCACCCGCTTTGAAAACGTATGGTTGCGTCTTGGACCCACGGGAGGCCGTGTCAGAGGAGCCCTTGTCAAGTTTCAGCTTGCCCGTCACAGTGATGAGAGCGTCCAAGGTATCGAGGCCAGGAAGTGATAATGATGGGGAAAATTCATTATCGTCGTCGGACGACTTCTCGGTCTCCTCTTCTGATGACTCCTCTTCTCCATTAGTCTCATACTCGGCGAGTTCAAGATGACTCGCAAGCTCATCAACCGTACTGAAGAGTCTGATACCAGCACCGCAATCTACCAACGCAGGTTTGAGAATCCACCATTCGCGATTATCCGGATTTTTGTCTTCGTTTTCCTCAAGCGAGTAAAGAAGAGAAAGATCGTCTGCTGCGGTCAAGGCGTCGTCCACGTATTCAGCATAATCCAATGACAGACGCACAGTCAGTGGAGAATGGGCGGCGAGAATGCTATCGGGCCTCTTTGTAGTCCAGTACTCAATCACTCGTGATAAGTAATTCTTCCTTGACAAAGCGTCGCTGTTGGGGTATGCGTTGATGAGAGCCTTCTCCGCTGAATTGACCACGGCAAAATTCTCATTGAGCTCCCAACCATCGCAGAATTGGAACACGGTGCCAGCATCCTTGGGAATGTCTTGGAAATCATCATAAAAGATTGCGTCTTCCACATGTCTTCTAATGAAGGTTTTCAGGTGCTCGTTCAGCCATGGTGAGGCTGCCTGGATATACACATGCATCTTGGAAGGTTCTTCCACTTCCAACACTCGTCCGGAGATTTTAATGAATTTCAGGGGGAAGAGGAGCTCGAAGAATTACAGTGTGGGGGATGAGCCTCTCAGCTTCCATGGATGTATCAAGGGAAGGCGTAGGCATTGAGGAGACAACTCTTTGGATCTGTCAATGGCTGCCGAAAATGACAGAATTCTGGTAACGTTGAGAATTTTCTTTAATTATTTTCACGGCTTTCTGGCCTTTATATACGTTTACCTACACATCAGGGATCATAGCAACAATCTGGCTCATGCCAAGAGCTGTTGACGGCTTCTCATTATTTCACAACCAGCCGTCCCACAGCAACACCTAATTTTGGGCACCCAATTGGACAAATTAGAGATTTTAAACGTAACAAGTTGTTAAATGTTCCCTAGATCCCGGTTTCTCACAACAGTGTGAAAATTTGGTCCCATGGGCGTTGCTCTCTAATTGACCAATCCACCAGTCCTCATTCGCGGACCCGCTTCCCCATACTCCCGATCACGACAGGAGGTGCTGTATAAGCAGATCGTGATCCCGGTGCGCGAAAAAAGGCATGGAATCCGGGCAAGAGAAGGATTTTAACCTATCTGGAGATTTTGTTTTCACTTCCTTTATGGATTCATGGAGAATTCCGAGGTGACAGCGCAGCGGAGGAAGACGAGGCTGTATGGGAAGGCGTCTCGGCACAAGAGACGAGGGAGAAGCCTTCAGACGTCAAAAGTACTTGATAAGGCTATAAGTATTTGATGATCGACATTTTGTCAAAATTAGACATCTAGCCGTTTTCTGCTGTTATATAGAACTCACTGTCTTCATTTAGGCGGAAGACGAGACCGCATGTAAGCCTCGAGGCTATTTGACCTGTTCAATCACCGCTATCACGATCAAATAGAATATTTGACGACGAGTTGTGAAACTTTAAAGAACTATGGATCGCCACAGTAGCTGCCGTGTCTCCTAGCGTAGTCGATAATTGGGACCTCAATCGATCCCTCTCCGATGAAGACAATGAACACATATGAGAAGTTGCTAAGCAGGTGTTTAAAAAAGGGCTTCTCCAAGATTTGACTCCTGAAAGTGTGCTCTGCAAAAATGTGCCACATATTTGAACCCTTTATAGGATGGCAGAACTAATTGCTCAGAAACGACTAAGATTCCTAGAGCTGAGATGGCTGGTGTAATTGCTTGATTCTTCTTAAGGACTAAATAAAACCCGTTATTGGAAAATCTTCTCGTAGATGCGTACAGAAGTGCATGGGCATCCCAAAGGCGATGGAGTCGAGTTCCGGAAAGTCCGTCGATAGGCGTGTAGAAAGTCTTCAACCCCGTTACCACCGTTTTGGGGGTTTGACATGGCTGAAGACCGTTCAAACAAGGTGAGGTGAATTTTTCTTGTCTTGTAGGTTGAATAAGTCGAACAATTGAGAATAGCTCTTCTTATATCTGGTCAAGATGAAGCGCAATGAGTTCCTTAAACGGCGGGCCTGGCTGCACTGGAGCTCGTCTAGATCTAGAAAAGGAGTCCCTTGATTTCCGAGAGTTTCAAGGCGAGAAAGAGTATTTGTGAAATCCGATACTCCTTGTTGATATTTGCGGTCAGGATAAACCATCTACGACTCGCACCTTTTATCCTCTTCTTTAGTTCTCCGAAAATCTCGTCAAAACCGAAAATAATATTCTGCTCGTCTGCTGTCGGATTATGGTCTTCGCTTTCACCGTCAACAGAGTATAAATACTGGTAGTTTTTAGACATTCCGTTATCGTCTATAACTGGGACAAGCAAAGGGAGAGTTTTGACCGGCAAGTATGATAAATTGTGCCCAGAGTGCAGCACGTATGATACATGCTCAGAGATCCTGAGTTGAGGGTACATTACGTTACTCAAGACTTCTATTTCTTGAAGTCTGTATCCGGTAGCTTTAATTATTTCATATGACATTTTGTAAACTCCAACAAGGCCAGACGTAAATTGGTGATTCTGATCTACGGGAGCTTGTTGGCCGGCCTGAGCGGGATGACGGTCAGTCTCAATTAGTTCCCGTCATACCACTTGGTAGGGATTAGACCGAATTAGCAGCGATCGTCGCTTGCCTGGGAAGCTCAACAAAATCTGCATGCTGACTTTGGTGCCCGTCTTACGCTAAGTAATAAGGAGCAGTGCGACGTTCAGACCCAACATTTCCAGTGGTGATGTGAGACAGGTGAGGATTTGGGGGCCGGGGTTATGCATGTCCAAACTTTGATAGGGGTCACTGGATGGCTGGTGGAAAACGTAAGATCCTTGTATGTAAGACAGCAAGAGGCGGCGTGTCTCATGTCTTGCCACCCTCAATTGAAGGCTGGCGAGTTTTGCTGTTCAGTAATCCCCCCTTTGCCATACTCACACGCTGCTATGGCTCTACGTACGGCCTTCGTAAGTGTTTCAATCCGCGAATGCGCGCGCCCAGTTGTTACTTCAATGTCGAGGCTGAGTGCTGACGGCCTAGTTCGCTCTGGCATTCGCTGCCTTGTGCTCGTTTGTGTATGAGCGCGCCCACGTCGTCAAGACGTTCTACGCCAATCACCCCGACCGGATGGCTCGGATCAATGCCATCGGAAGCTATGAAATCAAATTCCAAGATCGCATCAGAAACTGCGAGGATGCCTTCCTCCTCGAGGACAAAGGGCTCGCCATCCTGGCCTGCGACGCCGGACGCGACAACTGGAACACGGTCATGGTAAGCAAGCATTGACCAGGGTGAAAAGCGCGTCAGTTATTAACGAATTGATCTTCAGGGAGTCTTCCAATCAGGCTCAATGGGTCAAGGTGAACTTTTTGCGTACAACTACGCGGCTGGCGGTCTTCTCGACGCTGACCGGCTGAGGAAGATTGAGCTCGTCGGCTTCCCTGCCGATATCGACTTTCACACCGTGGGCTTTGGCTTCGACAAGGAGTCGTCCGCCCTTTTTGTCACCAATCATGCACAGACAGGCTCTCAGATCGAGCAGTTCAAGCTCGACGTCGAAGCCCTCGTGGCAACTCACGTTCGGTCAATCAAGCACCCCGACCTGGTTGGGCCGAATGCAATCCTTGTTCTCAATGCCGAGGAGCTTCTCGTAAGCAACGATCATTACTTTCTAGCAAGACAATCGAAGCCATTGGCCAAGATCGAAACATATCTCGGTCTCCCTACAGGGCCCGTTGTCTACGTCAATTTGCAAAACGGCCAAGTAAAGACCAAAGTCGTGGCCCGCCTGCCGTTTCCCAATGGCATGCAACTCCTCAATGATACCACGTTGGCAGTGTCGTCAACGAACAGGGCGAGTATATTATTTTATACTGTGCGCGATTACCAGAACCTCGAGTACCATTCGAAGGTCAACCTCCCGTATTTCCCTGATAATTTGGCTGTGGCTGGCGACAAACTTTTGATCGCTGGGCATGCGCATCTACCAACCTTGGCCAAGTTTACCGAGAGCCGTCACATCTGCAACTTCCCGGAGAAGCTGGCAGAAACGCCGTCGGAGGTTCAAGAATATTGTCGGAGCGCGTCCGCCACTTCTTGGGTATCCGAATGGAGCGAAGCTGAGGGCCTCAAACACATCTACGCTGGGACCGATTACCCTACTAGTTCAACATTCCTGAGGGACGCGCAGCGGAACGTGGGGATTATCGTGGGCTTGTATGCCAAAGGTATCATGGTTTTCAAAGAGTAAAGCAGGATGGGGTATCAGGAACTCCCGGCTTTCAAAGATATTTCATGTGGTTACATTGGTTTGTTTATAGTTTCAACAACTTGAACTTTTGCTCCCGTCAGAAAAGTATATAAACCAAACAAGGCTGACCAATGCGAGGGTTGCAGGCAATATGAGGCTGAGTGATAGGCAAGAAAGTAGACAGTTGCTGCGGCTGAAAAGCCAACATACAGTCTACCTGTAAGTTGCCTTCGTTCGGCAACAACGGCTGATGGAACCTCCCAGTAGCACGTTTTGCCTTACTCCTCTTTAGTATCAGCATCAAGTGCTCCCAATGCCCAATCGGGTGCTCGCCCTCCAGCAACGTTCTTGATGATCTTCCTAATCTCCGATTCCTCAGCATCGGTTAGCTGCACGCGAAGAGCCCCAAAATTCTCCTCCAGATATTTAATCCTCTTGGTACCGGGGATCGGAACAATATCGTCTCCCTGCTTCAAGAGCCAGGCAACGGCCAATTGCGCAGTCGTGCACCCCTTCTTCCCCGCGAGGGCTCCCAACTGGTCCAAGAGGACTTGGTTCTTCTTAAGATTTTCTTCAGCATACATGGGGAACATTGAGCGAGCATCCCCCTCGCCAGAGATGGCATCTTTAGAAAGATTTCCGGTGAGGATCCCACGCCCCAGGGGGGAATAGGCGACCACGGTAACCCCCAACTCGCGTGCTGTCTCCAAAATGCCACCGGTGTTCTCGATATCAAGAACAAAAGCCGAGTATTCGACCTGGATAGCGTCGATCTGTGCAACCTTGCAGGCCCGGCGAAGGGTGCTTGCTGTTATTTCAGAAAGTCCAATATGCTTTATTTTTCCTTCACTATCATAGCGTCAGCGAAGATTTCATTGTGTTATGTTTCCTCACATACGCTTTCAACTCGGCCATGGCCCGCACAGTTTCTTCAATAGGTGTCTCGGGGTTTGCACGGTGCATGTAGTAGAGATCGATGTAGCTGGTATCGAGTATTCTCAGACTCTCCTCGCATGCCTTCCTGCAATATGCTGCTGAGCTGTCCACCTTGGAATAATCCGGGACATTCTTCACAATTCCAAACTTGGTCGCAAGGAAGATCTGCTCTCGCTTGCCTGTCCTTTTGAACCATTTACCTATCAGCTCCTCGTTGTCATTGTACATGCTATCTCATATCAGTACGCTGCTAGCGGAATGTGTATAGTCGGGGAAAATACATACTCGGCAGAGTCCCAGTGATTGGCGCCCAGCTCAAGGGCACGGTCGAGTACAGCAAATCGTTCGCTATCACTGGCCGCGGGGCCATACATCAAGCTCATGCCCATCAGTCCAAGACCAAGACGAGGAATTTGAGGAGCATCTTGACTAAGACGGTTAAATAGAGGGTGTGGTTGCGACATGATTTCTGTACGATGGAATGATGGGGCTGTAGTTTATGAGTAGAGACGAGTCTGTCAGTGAACAATTTTCTCGAAAGTCTTTATAGTTCTTAAATTCGTATCTTGAATATTCCACAAGACAACTATCAAGACGGAGATATGGGAAACTCACATTCAAACGGACATAAACAAGTATATCCGTGACCTCAGTTGGCATCAAGCCAGGCTCTGAATAGTAGATGGCTTCATAAGCTGTACTCGGAACTCCGAGTACCCATAGCAAAAAGTGACCATTCAACAAAACTCCGACCACTGCTATAATTAGGCACTGTAGGAATCTCGGATTTGCGGAATCGGAGTGTCGCCGGAATGATATGAAATAAACTTCCCGACGTTGGGGGATCGCTGATTGTTGTTGCTTTTGATATTATTTGTCTACTCTACACAGCTAACTGCGTTGACTGCCAAAGTTTGTCAGTATGAGAAGAAAGATCGGGGGTGAGGTAAAGGAGCTTACTTTCAGACATGAGCAACAGTCCAAACTCATCTACTTCGGTGAGCCACATCTCGCTTCGAGTATCTAGGCTTTCTCCATGCTTGATGCTGAAGAGCTCGCCCATCTTGTAACCACCATCTTTCCACTGAGATAGCCAATCGTCATATTGGCGCTTCCAAGATGCTTCATCTATCTCTGACCAAAGGTATCCTGCGGTTGGAGCCGGCAAAGGAGCCAGCTCAAAGCAGGTCAAAATGGGATATCCTTGGAGCAGCGACCATACCCATTCAATGTGATGTAGAGCAAGAATTGTCCGCCGTTTGGCGGATACGATGGCCCAGTCTTCCCACGGAGGCAAAACATGATCTATCTCTTCTTTAATAAACATACCAGTGTTGGCAAGCCGGTGCTTGACATCCCACATCTCGACGAGGATTTGCGCACCCTCTGAAGGTGACACTGCTGGGGTCTTGTTGCTTCCAAATAACAAGATTATCGCGAGAAGGAGAAGCGACTGTGTTGCCGCAAGGAGATCTGTCCCGGTATAAAATTGATGCTGCGAACAACGTTAGCTTGTATGCGTGATGAATCGAATGGTTAACAAACCTGGTACAGTAATCTTTTCACTTCCAGTTTGATAATATCATGCACCAGGGTTCTAGCACTGTCCTCACACGCTATCCACGTCTTCAGTAAAGTGCTACATTGAGCCAGTGGAAGCGGCAGACCCTGCGCAACCTGGAGATGATGAATAATGGGAGGAAACCGCGCAACGACATGGCCAGCCATCATACGGGGCCACGATTGGAGGACTCTGATTACAAAGAACATGATGTGCCGGGCAGCCGGGCCGGTGCTTGCAGTGCTTGTTGAGTTCCCCAATCTTGCTTGATTGCGCAGTCTTTCTATTACCAACTCCGGCGCCATCCTTTCATGCGGACGGACCCTGCTCCCTGGCGATGGCTGGGGTTGTTCTGAGTGGATGGTTGGAGACGGAAGAGACCTAGTTTCACCAAGCGAAGATATATACGGAGATGTGGTGATCGTTTCTCTGGAATCATCTGGAGATGAACATCCAAAGCTGGCCCTTGGCTGCACAGGTTCTGGGGGGTGCTCTTTGGACTGCAAGTGAGAAAGAGTAACTGTGCTATCGTCCAACTGAAACCTACATTCGAGAGATCGGGTTTGACATCTCCCGCAATGTGGGCGCTGTAAGTCACACTTCGATTTGGTGCGTGTGCATTGCCTACAGGCCTTCTGTCTCGATGGCGTTTTGATATTCCGCAGGCACCGCTTCATGTGTCTTACCAGCGACGATTCTGAGTAAGTAACTGGTTAGTACCTATCCATCCTCCATTTATTATTAGTGCTACTCACTTTGCGAAAATGTTTGGAAACATCGTGTGCACTTTTTCGAAGCGTCCGGGGAAGCCATGTCGGAGGTCTGAATTTGCCAAATCTCGGAAGTCCGGGTATCGTGGCAGGCCAAGCTTCAATAAATACGACATCAAGGAAACTGACGCTAATAAGGGCTCGTTATGCACGAGGTCAGCTACCTAGCTTGATCCGGAGTTCGGAGTTCCGTGTACGAGCCACGGGCTTAAGGTCATATATGTCCGGGACGAGCGTCATCCCATCTTTGCTAGATAGAACACTCTTTTTCTGCTCTGGCATTTCACTCAACATTGGTGGTATTAAGAAGCTTGTTGTATATATGGGAATTTCTGTCTAGCTGGAACGCAGAGTAGCTAACTATGAGTTCTATAGCGCCCTCTGTCTTTGCGTCCGAGAAGTAATGGCCATTAAGCTATGTCTACAGCCTTTGTTCGCTCTACAGCAACCTTCTTCGAATCTTCCGAAGCCTCTCGGACGGCCAGATCGGGGTCTGACTCAGGAGCGGCAACAGGGAGGTGGCTTTCCTTGCGCCGGTCACGCCACAGAAGAATTTGGACGAGTGCCGTAATCAGAACTAGACATCATGTCAGCACAACGAAGAGTAGGATGGAATTGCACCCAGACTTACCCAGCAGAACCTGGAGAACGGTAGACCAGATAAAGCCTTTCTTGGCCAGAGGAAAGTCTGTTGTCTTCCAGACAAAGTTTGGAGCCTGTTGATTGCGTTAATGGTGAATCCTTCACGAATGAGATGTGTCTTTAGCCGAGCGACAATACTTACCACAGCTTGGACGACATAAGCAAGATCATTAGCCGCGGCGACCAGCAGGGCTCTCTTCTCAGTATCGGCAGAACAGATCTCGTTGATCCAACTCAGGATGAGGGGTCCTGCTCCGTTCTAGAAATGTGTCAGACCATGAAGGATGCCATTTGTTTACCATTTGTCACTTACGCCAACATTGCTTAGCCAATACAACGCCATGCGGCCTTTGATGTTGGAATACAATGGCATCTCTAATAGGGTTATGTTTAGAACGAACTGCAATCGCTGTTAGCGCAAGAATCTTCCCAATCAATCTCTGGGGTCCTACCGCGATCACTGCACCGGCGTAGATGAAGGGCCAGCGACGTCCCTTGCAAGGACCGTCTGAGAGCCAAGCCCAGATCAATGCCATGACAATGAAAATACCATTTGTCGGGAGAGGTACTGGTAAGTGGTTAGTATGGTGCAACAAGGGCGAGATGGATGAGAAAACTCCTTACAATTGTTGATCTCGGGGACTGTAAAGGAAGTTCCGGGCACCGGAGGAGGGTTAGCATTGAAGCTCTTCAGCCAGTATCCCATGGGGGCCTGCAAGCCAGCGTTATTCCAGATAACGTAGACGAAAGGCAGCGTCCACGTGTGCCAGCTTTTGGCGATGCGAAGGATCTTTGCTTTTGACCAGGGCTGCCTGCCCGCTCGACCGACGGCCGCCATCCTTCTCTTCGCGAGAACTTGTTCCGAGTCGGTCAACCACCATGTCTTCTTGTTATCTTGAGGAAGATTAGGGAAGAAGATCCAGCCAGCAACGGCGACCGGAATTGTGATGATTCCGTCGATGATGAAAAGCCATCGCCCTATTAAAAAAGAGAAAGACGTTAGCATCGCAGGACCAAGATGTCACATGTCCCACTTCTTTGACTTACATCCGGATCGCCCTGCAACACCGTTGAGATTTGTATAGGCAGCAGACTGTAAAAAGCCGCTGAACATTGTGCCGACGGTGCCAAATAGCCAGAAGATCATGCCGCGCTTGCCAATCTCACGGGGCGTGTACCAAGAGCCGAGCAAGTAGTGCATGCCAGGGTAGAAGCCTGATCTGCACAGCGGGTTAGCAGTTGCTTGAGATAAGAGCAGGTGGTCTTGTCCTACTCGAAAAAGCCGACCAGAAATCTCAATGCGTAGAGTGCCTGGTAAGATTTCACCGACGACGTGGCGAAAGTTGCGATACCCCAGCCTACTTCAAGCGATGGAATAACCCAGCGAGGGGAGACTCGAGTCAGAAGCAGGTTGATGGGGATTTGACCAATGACATATCCGACAGTCCAAATGGATGTGCCTGTTACCCCGGTTGTTAAAACCCATGCCCAAGTTAGAAATTCGGGTTTTAGAGGTGCTTACTTGTAACGAGCTCATTTCCGTACATGTTCAGCTCTTCCTTCATACCACTGAGGAATGCATTGTTGATGTTGTTTTGATCAAGATATTTGAGGAAATAACCGAGAGAGGCAAAGGTCAAAACGACAGCGTCGACCTTACCGAGCAGTTTGCGCTGAGCGGGCGGAAGCTCCAGAGTATCCCAGATTTGACCTTTCCATGTTTTGATGGGCTCAGTGTGAATCTCCTCTTCGTATCCAGAGCTTGCCTCGGTGTCCGAAACCTCGCGGTTGGCCTCAGCCGTCTTTACTTTTGTCTCTGGAGGACTGGCCATTGTGTTGGTCTGTGGCGTGTGGCACGTACCAATCTGGTTGCTTACAGTGGGATGAATGCATGAATATATTTATCCTCACGCGGGCTTTGCTCGGGCTGCATCTTCGTCCAGTCCCTGGTAAATGCGCTCATCGGCCATAGCTATCACGTCAGTTGCTGCCACCTCACAAATCAGCGTATCTATGTCTATTTGACCCATTAATTGAGCAGATAGCCCATATACTGTGAAAGGTAGCATGGTTCATTTCCCGGAGTTAGACGGCCTGTCGCTGCAGTCCCGGTTAGCTGAAGCAGTATGGCGATGGTGAGATCGTTGTCGGGTCTTGCGTGCTCGCGGCCTAACATAGCTCAAACGCACGATGGAGATCCGTCCGTACCCACCACCCAACATGACAAATGCACCGTTGGAAACATCAGATAACTCGACCTCTTGTCCTGAAGACATTGGGATTCTTTCCAACTTTCAATTTGCCCCGGATTGATATCAGGCAACGGCCGTCGAGTTAGCCCGTGGGGTAAGAAGCGGACGATAGAACCAGACCCCAGGAACGACATGAACCAGTTCACCCGCACAGAAAACGATGACATGCAGGATCCATCAGAAATGGATCGGACATGCGTCATGTAACAGAAAAACTGCAGGGACTCCGGAACGCCACTGCCGAGCGCGTGAAAACGCCTCACCCTTCACGAGCACGCAAGAGGCCAGTCTCATGCATTATTGGGCTCTAGATTCACAAGAACCAAGAACCCCATGGCATGATATGCATCGCGTGGTCGTTCCAATAGCGAGCTTAGAAAATCCTCCCAACGGGCAGCTCGGACCGGCCCTAACCCGATAGAAGGAGCAGACTGTTCATCCTTTACATCCGTCTTTCCGATATGAGATGTACCCGCGCGCTCGCTCGTCAGACGAGCTTCCACTTACGATGGCCCCGGCACGTCTTCCGTTGTTTGCTTTTTCTGGTGCTTCCATTTTGTTCCCAAATCTGTGTTAAATTAGTTTGATCCATGTCCAATCTCTTTGAATGTCTTTGAATGAGGAAAGGACAATCACACGGTTCGCATGGTAGCCGCAAGGGAATTATGCTTAAGGACGTAAAAACCGGGCCTCGTTACCAGATTTGAAGCCCAAGGATAGCCAGTATCCTGGAACTCGTACGTTTTCAATCTATTTCTCATTCAACAAGGTCAAAAAGCAGATATTCATGTATGCAGAGATGCGTCTAAAATAGGGGAAAGATATGGCTCAGGCCTCGGGGAAGGAAGAAGTTCGTGCACAATGATGGGAACAACTACGCATCAACAATCTCACAAATAGACAACACTGACCGGTATCCCTAAGAGGACAAAGGCTCTGAGCTACAACTTGGTGTTTCATCCTTCATTGCTTGTTCCGTAGCATACGGAAGGGAAACGAAAGGCTGGATACGGTTTCGATCTTGCGCATTTGGTTGCTCATCACCAAAAGTCATATCAAATCATTCCCAGAGCAATCCAGTCATCTCAGGGTACAAAAATCGGGTTAGAGCATGATGCTGACGAATCTCGTATAAATCGCATCCGAATCGTGAGAATACTCAATCTTTTCGTTTGTTAGTCTTGAATAGGCAGTGGAATCTGCCCCGCAAGCCAAGAGAAAAGTCCCGCACCCCAGATCAGCCTCCAGCGGGTATTCGCGCATCCAAACAAGCACAGCTACGGACACGAAGAGGTCCTTTAGTCGCTATTCTTTGACTACAGAGTACTGGGTCCATATTTCTAATGTCGTCTTCTGATGCCTGCAACATGGAGGACGAGCACCGCGCTCTGACCGAGCTGCATGCTCGCGTGCTCGGATTATGCGAAGCCTTGCGACGCACGACGCCTGCGGAGAAACAATATGCCAGGGTGCTCGAGGCATTACTGGCCGAGATTGGTAGAAAGTGCAGTCTAATGGGGACTCATCGAAGTTACAACCCAAGTCTGAAGCTCTTTCTTGTTGATCTCGAGAACAAGCTGCAATCAATACCCATGCACCCCCTCAACACAACGGACGAAAAGGGGCCGTCAGAATTCCATCTCAGTCATCAGGATATGAAGGATATCATGTACAATGCAGATAGGTGTTTGTACGGCGAAATAAGAACTGAGAGAACACTTAGCGAGTGAGTTCATGACTGGAAAGCGTACCTAGTGTTTAATGGCTCTCTGATTTCTTATCTAAACTTGGCTGGTGTAGAAACGCTCACAGTTCTCCCGGCGCTCCCCCCATGCTGTACATTGATACCTGGGGAATTCAACATGGACCCTGGAAGGATCAGATAGAGCACATACGGAACGCCTTGCTCGTAAATCGTCATCTAACAGACTGGATACAGCCCACTGAGCTTCGTCAATGGATTGACCAGTGTGATGCACAACATGCCGACCATTGTGGGCCCCAGGCTGCAAGTAAAAAGATCTTTCCCCATCGCCCAAAACGCTTGGTCGATTTGGAGCACATGTGTATCATACCAGCCGAACCTCACCATCGGTATGTTGCTCTGAGCTACGTTTGGGGGACCGGTAGTTCCCTTCAGTCTTTGAAACATAACCTGGACTTGCTACTTATTGGAGACTCCCGCGAAGCCAAGGACGAGTCAACGAAACCATCTCTGAATCCCAAAAACCTTCTCAGGCACGCCACCGGCACGGCAAATAGCGTGGTGTCAGAGTCACTACCTCCAACAATTCAACACGTTCTCGAACTTGTTAGAAGGCTTGGTGAGAGATATCTGTGGATAGACTCGCTCTGTATAATCCAAGACGATGGAAATGAAAAGTCGGAGGAGTTGGGCCATATGGGATCCATCTACGCAAACGCGTATGTAACCATCGTGGCAGCGGGAGGCAATTCCTATACCGGTCTACATGGTATCGAGAATATCACACCGCCAATGGAGAGGCCTAATAAAACCCCCTTATATTTAGTAGCCCCGAAGGCCGCCTCTGAAGAGATAAAGGCTGCTCATGGATACATCTCAAGGTCTATGTGGAACCGGAGGGCATGGACGTTTCAAGAGCAGATCTTCTCACGAAGACTGCTTGTCTTGAGCGAGGCCCGCATCACTTGGGAATGCCACTGTGCTGTTTGGTTCGAAGGCCTGGAGGTAGTTCAGGGGCAGTGCAAGAAGAAACGTCAGGTTGTTCCTGGTCTTTCTTTTAGTCCGGAAGCGAACATGAAAGAATATTCGAAACATGTTACCGAATATAACCGGCGTGTGCTAACATACCCTGAGGATGCACTGGACGCTTTCTCAGGAATCCTTGGAGCATTGAGTGGAATATTCGTTGGTGGATTCATCTGTGGCCTGCCGCGAGTGTTTTTTGATACCACCCTTCTCTGGTACAATCAAATCCCCGTGGAGCTGCGGAAGCCTGCCCATCCGACTCCTGGGACGGCGATGCCTCCGACTTGGAGCTGGGCAGCGTGGTCTGGGTCTATAGGATTTCCAGAGAATGATATTCTCCCGCTCGCAGATTGGTGGTATAGAGAAAACAATACTACCGCTTGGGAACCTATCTCAAGCCAACGGAGCCAAGGGGGCGCAACTGTGCTGAATCCCCCAGTCGTGGAGGACGATTGGTTGCCTCATCTTCTTTATGCACGCGTACAACGTGCCGTTTTTGCAGCTATGGATATGGATTCCGCTCCAGTTATATACCTGAAGGGGGTAGCTGATGATGGAGTAGGGGCTATCACTCATTGCGTTCCAATGCCCACTTCTTCGGCTAGTGACCTAACTCTTGAACTCGTAGCAGTTTCTGAGTCCTTAATCAATAGTGCACTGGCTACGAACGTCCTTTGGGTTGAAAGAAATGGACTCACCACCTACAGAAAAGGAGTCGGGAGAGTTCTGAAGTCAGCATGGGAACTGCAAGAACCCGACGTTATAGATCTGTTGCTAGGCTAGGATTGAATAAAAGTCATAATTTACTTTATCTAACCTAAATAAACCTTCCCACTATTTCCTTTCGGCGGGCTGGTTCCTTTCAGTTACGATTGACCTGGCGATGAAGTCTGCTATTGCGTATGTGGTCACAGAAGGGTTAACTCCGCTGGCAGTGGGAAAGACGCTGGCATCAGCAACATACAGACCCTTTGTCCCCCAAACCTGGCCCTCAGGTCCGACCACCCCTTTATCCGAAGAAGTAGACATTCTGCATGTACCCATTTGATGGGCGGACCCAAAGTAGGACTGGGGAGTTGGTAATCCGTGCGAGAGGATACCGCGAGCCCAATCATCGAATTGATCTTTGGTGGTATCGCTTGTCCGAACGAAGGGTTTGAATCCGGGAACAATGGTGAAGATCTCCTGTGCTCCTGTCTCATAGCACAGTTGTGCCGTTCGCATGATTCCCTGTAGAATCATTTGCCTGTCGGATGGCGAGGGACTATACTCTATGCGACAGCGACCATCCACTGGATCAGGGTAGACTCTGCCTGTAATCTTGTCTCTGTGAACAATGACAAAGCCGGCGAGGTGGTCCATTTGGGAAGCCAGTTTCTTGAACTGCTGGCCATTCTCCCAGGGAGACCAGGTCAACCATGTGTTGGGCAGTGTGTTCATGACTTCTACCTTGACACCGTGGCCCTCACCATCTAGGTCTTCAAATTCGGTACATGCGGTGGTGAGAATCGAGCCCTCCCATGGCCTTATCTCTTCTTCATAGATGCCGCCGACCAGAGTGACAGGGTGCAAGTACAGGTTCCTGCCAATCTGCGGGTTGGTTAGACCCGACCTCATCAAGAGTAGTGGTGATTGCAGACTACCACACGAGACAATGACTCTCTCGGCTTTGATGAACACCTCTCGTGTTGTGGTTGGCTTGCCCGCTACACCCCCATGCTCGTCACGAGAGGTCCAGACTCCACGTACCCCCTTGGCCACTTTCTGTCCTTCAGTATCGTCGAACTCGATGTTGTTCACCATCAGACCTTCGATAAACCGAGCTCCGGCCTCTGCGGCTTTGGGCAGCCATGCGACTCCGGGACCCTGCTTCTCAGCAGACCGGCAGCCATTATGACAATGACCACAGCTATGTTCATGGCCACCAGTGTTCTGTCCTAAAGCAGAACACTTCCAGCCGAGGGTCTTACATCCCTCCAGAAGCTTGAGGTTCGGTTTGTTATGCTTGATGTGATCAGTAGAGACGCCCATTGTGGCGCACACTCGATCCACTGATTCCTGGAACTTTTCAGAGGTGAAAAGAGGCAAGCCCGTATCAGCCCATTGCTGCCGAACATAAGGTTGCACTGGCCATGAGGCACTCCAGTTGATGGCGCCCCCCCCTCCCCAGGTTGAGCCGGCCAAAGCGACGACTGAGCCATCATCCGCTAGAGAATGGGTTAGCAAGGGAACTTGAGTGGCATTGCCTTTTGGAAGAAACAGGGGGGTTCACGAACAAATAATCTGGCCCTCGTTCATGAAAAGCTGGCATGGACCTTGGATATCGTCCATGGGCAGATACTTGGGGGGCCAGTAGTGGCCCTTTTCAACCACTATCACATTGAACCCAGCTTCTGCGAGCTCCTTTGCACAGACTCCGCCGCCACAGCCGCTGCCGACGATGACTACGTCGGTCTCGATCACCGCTGGCTCGGAGCCAGGCGGTATCTGTATGAAGTTGAAATCGAACCCTTCCCCAACCTTGCCATCAATGGGTACCCGTGGCAGTCCGATAAGCGGGCGGAGGTTGGGGCTGGTTCGAACCCACAGACTCTTGGTGACCAACGCCATAGTTCGCTGGAAGAGTCGAATTTGGGGGAG
This sequence comes from Clonostachys solani, assembly GCA_902141235.2. Taxonomy (NCBI): domain Eukaryota; kingdom Fungi; phylum Ascomycota; class Sordariomycetes; order Hypocreales; family Bionectriaceae; genus Clonostachys; species Clonostachys solani. The sequence continues at coordinate 326,845 of CABFOC020000031.1, read as the reverse complement.
GCGGGATTGTGCCCAGCCCTCCAAGATCTCTTGTCGGATAGACAGCGGCTGTTTGGAGAATACTGTAACTCGGCCTGTGAGTAATAACGAGGCGGCAGAGTAGCTACCGACATCGATGTGAGTACCACTACTCATCAAGTGAGAAAGTGGTGCGGGAGAACGAACCTCAGAAGAGTGAGCATCCGAGAAAATTGGGCTCTCTCGGTAGGATTAAGGACAATGTTGAAAAGTCTTTTCAGCAAGTCTCGCAGCTCTGGGATTTCGGAAGCGCTCTCATGATAGTAGGCTTTGATTAAAGATGCCTTGTCGTCGTCGCTGGCATCGGGCGACGAGCTGTGGGAAGGGCCACGATCATCATGTTCAATTGATGGTATAATAGTGTCGCAGATTGACAACAGGACCTCCCATTGCTCGGGAGATAGGATATCCGGGGCCGTAATCGGCGCCACGTTGGCAGGGAGTGGTGGTTTGTTGTCCATTGCCGCGGTTCCAGGTGCTTGACAAGAGCAAACCGCGGGGGTCGCCGTATGGGCCTCGAGCAACTTTATACTAGCTCTATCTACGAAAAATAGGAGAGAAATACGAGCAAGCAAAAGATCTCCCAAGCCGTTGCAACGTGGCGCAAGCCGTGTCTAACATCTTTCGGCCGCATTGCATGACCCTGCATGTGTTGTGTCGCACCCAGCACTCTCACATTGGAAATAGAAACTGTAAAACTGGCTAAAATAACCGATAAAAGTAGATAGAATATGTACAGCTGGACCCTACGATGTATGGTTCTCGACCATTGATCCAGCTATTGTCTATTGTCGCCTGCTTAATGACCCCTTTGTCTGGCTCTCTTGAATAACCTGGCGAGCTTTTTTTCTAGCATTTAGCTTCCACGCATATGACGAAAAGGACGATTCGAGGCCGTGAATAAGGAGGGCCGAAGTAACATCGCTTCATCAGCTAGTTTTCAATTCTTAGACAGAAGTGGATAGGGGTGGGTGGTTGAGCAGGAAATCAAGTTTCAAGAAGACTCAAAAAGCAAAGAAAATTATGCAGGTGCTGGACATCTCAATCTGATAGGTGGGCTAATGCTTTGGGATGTGCGACAAATGCAGGATATGCAGGAAAAGGAATGGTTCTGGGCCCTCTTCTGCAGCCACCTGCGTAATAGGTGAGACAAGCAGGCGACTTGAGTCTGTCGGTGAGGTTTGTCCACAATGCCACCATTATGGCCAACCCACCACACGCACTGATCTTTGGCACGCAAGCACGCAAAGTTTAGTGAAATCATTCGAGATACATCTATCATCTTTATCTCGATAATTAGGTACTTTCTTAGTATCATCGTCTGTAGATCGGTGCGTCAAAGGCGCCGCTTGGGGCTGAGATTTGCTACAGGATTAGCTGCATTTTGTGGTAACATGCCTAATACGAGATCCAAGATGAGTGTAACCTATGAGTGAGCTGATTAAACATGAAAATAATGGGTGTCTGGTTTGGTTTTCTAGAAACAGGTGCTTGGTGTTTGTGATTACAAAGAGAGGATTTGAATGACAGAGTCAACAGCACAACCATCCTTGTGCCAGAACATTCATCCACGATTCCATCACCAAATAGGCCCTAGAAAAAACAAACTACAGGAATTCAGATCACGAAAAGACCTAAGACCAGTTTTTTCAGAGCCGTAAAATGCCGAATTGAACACCTTGCGGCGAAATGATGGGAATTTTATGGTACGGTTTAGGGTAACTAAAAAAACAGACCAATTTCTTGGTGCTAAATCAGAGCCGTTTTTGCCACCTAAGAAGCCCCGTTGGCTCAGTGGTAAAGCGTATCACTAGTAATGATAAGATCACTGGTTCGATTCCAGTACGGGGCAAGGTACCATTTCATTTTTGCATTCCCTCATCATGATTCATGAATGAGTTTGACGCTCACCCGATAATTTTTTGCGTTCACCTTTACGCCGATATGAATCTATTCTTAAACCCTCTACTTGTCGGCCATACCCAAATTAAACCACAGACACATGTCTGGTTCCAATTCTTCCAATGTATCCCAGGGAGTGAAGCCGCTCGTTAGATCCGCGAGTGGTTTGGCCAGATCTGGCATTCCCTCGTTGATACTGGGAGATTTCTCCTTTCCGGGCTGCTGCACTCCTGGTATCACCTTTGGGCCTATCCCCAAGACATCCCGAGCTATTGTCTGTATTTCCTGCAGATTCCTTGCCGTCTGCGGCCAGAAATCTCCAATTGCCCTCAGACATCCAATGGCCATGCGGATCCGATCTCGCGCGACCGCCAATTCTTGGCCTTTGTAGAGAAATTTGCATGCGGATAGTAGGCCTAGTGTCCCTACGGACATCATGCAGGTAACGAAGGGCGTATGACAAAACGGCCGCACAGGCAAGGCGAGGAGACGGACCTGTGACTGGATGGCTTGAAGACTCCGTACCGTGTGGATGTTCACTAACTCGGAGCTTGATGTATTGCTTGGAGGGTCCGTCGAACAACTTGATACTGATTCGACAGGGTTGAAACGCAGATCTGAAAACGGTCGGTGAAAGCCGATGATAGCCCTAAACGCTCTTGTTAGCTACCTCTACATGTAGAGCACCGGATGTGACGTACGCGTTGATGGCCATGATGGCTTGAAACATGAGCTCGTCCATCTCCCCACTTTTGGAAATGACCTGCTTGCGTTCTTCTGGTAGTAATAGCAGGTATCCTTCAATGATCGAGTCGGCAGAGTCAACGATAACCGGGCCCGAGTTGCTTGAAAGGCCTTTCGTCACGACATCGAGAGCAAGTGCCGCACAGCGTACGGAGCCGATGAGGTATGCAAATGAGGAGTAATCGTATTTCTCAAATGCGAACTCCCTCGAATCGAAATCTTCCAGCGTCTTTGATGGAGGAATTATCTAGTTGGCACAATGAACTTGTCAGTCTTACTCTATGAGTATTAGGGGCAGTGTGGGCAGTGTGGGAAACATACACCGGACTCGTACTCGCTTTCCTGGCAGGGTAGCTCGACCGTGGCCTCAATGTCTTTGGTCTCGAATGGCGTTGTTTTCGTTGTCCCGGCGTAGAATCCATCCACAACGTACAGCTGCCACCATGTCCTCCTCCAGCTTTCCTCCAGAACGGGCTCACTGAACCCATTCTCCGTCGCAAATTCTCTTTGGAACATTCCCAATTGGCGAGCAGTGCTGATGGCAGAGTCCATTTGTTGCTGGGCGCTTACTTTGTCCCCTTGCCAGTACAGAGGAATCGAGTAGAGCAGGCGCGCCTGAACGATGAAGGGATCATTTGGCTTCGCTTTCAGAAGGCAGTCATGAAGATGATCCCGCAGCTGATTGAGGTCTGGAGAGCGGGTATAGACGGCGCCAATCATACGTATCACGGCGAGTACTGGTGCGAGCCTCGAACGTATTTCTGGATTGTGGGAGAGCCTTTCAAGATCCCGCTTTGGAAGAACACAGGGATGGAAAACATGAAAGCGATTGTAATACGCCTCAAGAAGCAGGTCCCCGTTGATGTCAATTGGAGGCGAAGGCAATGCGGCTGGGGAGAGGGTACTGCTCTCAAGCCAGTCTTGGTCGATGTCGAATGCTTCCTCGCCATGGTTGGCCTCGAGAACTACATCGGAAGAAAGACTTTCCAAATCTACGGTGAGAGGCGGACTCTCCAGGACGCATGAAACTGAAATCGTGTCTGAACTAGTACTGGTAGGGGGCAGGCTGGATGCCGGTGTAGCGCTGCTTTTCTGTGCCAATTGGGCCTCGCGACGCGCTGCGAGAGCGGCACGATCAAGACCGCCGCGTCGAGATCTGGCATATTGACATGGCTTCCCTGCTGAGGCACATCGACTGCAGAAGGGCCGTTTGCCGTCGCACTTCAGATGGCGGGAGCGGCAGGGAAGACAGGCAAGCGACGAGCGGGCAACTCGTGCGTGCTGCTCAGACATGAAGATGAAGAAGGGAGCCTACTCGGGCACCGGCGGAGGAATATTGGGCGTCGGTCGTGTTGATACACCGGCGGGTCTGATCTAGAACACACTCTAGTTCTGTGAAGGGGAAAATTAAGAGCAAGCTACGGTGATGGCATAATCACGAGCGCAACTATTTCCATCCACGAGGGGCCAGAGTTGACTGCCACATGCTTTGGCGGACGTCTTTGAAGGCGGCAATTGCTGGTATCGAACCGGGTAACTGATGTTCCTCGAGCTGATTTTCGCGACACTTTACCGCTAAATGGCTCAAAGGAGACTTCTGGCTCCGCTTTCGGTACTTCATGAATAAGCTTGTTCGATCTGGGGCTGAAGCACCAGAAAAAGCTTCTCCGCTAGATCCCGAGATACGATGACGTCCAGCACTTCATGGCTGAGACAACGGATATCTGTGCTCGGGATTTCTCGTATATTGTTGGCTGCTAAATCACCGAGGATTCATATATAGGTCATCGACTCTACTATCCTTGCTCCCCATCATCAATTCATCATTAACAGAGCACACACAATCCTGTGTACTCACCCCCCTCTTCCGCAAGTATCATGCAACAGCGAATTGTAATCATTGGCTCTGGCTTTGCAGGCCTCTGGAGTGCTCTTGGGGCCAAGCGTCTCCTCAATCTTCATGCCGAGAATGAGGTCGAAGTCCTTGTCATTGCCCCGGAACCCTCACTCGTGCTCCGCCCAAGACTGTACGAGCAGAATGCGAAAGGAATGAAAGTTCCGCTGGAAGAAGTATTCCAGGCCACTGGAATCCGCTTCATGCAGGGTACCGTCGAGACCATTGACAGCGACAAGGATGTGGTCGTGGTTTTGTCCAGTGGAGGCAGCCGCTCACGAGTCTCCTATGACCGTTTGATCCTCGCGGCAGGGAGTCAGCTCTTGCGTCCTCAAAGTGTCTCTGGCCTGGCTGAATACGCTTTCGATGTTGACACCTTTGAGGGAGCGACCAGGCTTGAATCTAGGCTCGAGGAGCTACCATCGCTCCCACCTAGCCCTGCCCGCGACACCGTCGTTATTTGCGGTGCAGGCTTCACAGGAATTGAGCTAGCCGCCGAGCTGCCAGCGCGACTGAGAACCGTTTTCAAGTCTGCGACAGAGCCCAAGGTTGTCCTGGTTAGCAGTGCCGACGAAGTAGGCGCTGAGCTTGGCCCAGGTCCACGCCCTACCATCGAAAAGGCCTTGGACAGTCTTCAGGTTGAAGTCAAATCTGGTTCAGCAGTGCAAGCCGTTGATTCCACCGGTGTTACCCTTGCCTCCGGAGAACACATCCCTTCCTTGACCGCTGTTTGGACGGCTGGTATGGGGGCCACGCCCCTGACGGCACAAATCGATGGTCCCAGAGATGCCATGGGCCGCCTACACGTTGATCAAGATCTGCGGGTTCCCTCATGCAAAAGGGTATTCGCCACTGGGGATGCTTGCCGTGCCCTTACGGGAGACAGCGGCGGCCACTACGCCTTGATGTCCTGCCAACACGCCCAGATACTTGGGCGATTCTCAGGGCACAACGCCGCGGCTGACCTCGTTGGCGAACCAACAGTGCCGTATAGCCAACCCAACTACGTGACCTGCTTGGACTTGGGTGCATATGGGGCGGTTCTTACAAACGGGTGGGAGCGGCAGGTCATGTTTACAGGCGCTGTTGCCAAGCAGATCAAGACGCAGATAAACCAGTACCTGATCTACCCTCCCAAGGCGCATGCAAAGAACGCGCTGGCAGAAGCGATCCCGCAGAGTCCGAATTTTCTTGGCAGTTTCAACACATTATTGAAGAGGTGGGGGGTGTTGAGTTAGATGCCCCTTGTGTCTGGCGGGAATTACATTGGGAGCTGCAAGGCTATTTTATATTGTAACCAAGTTCATGGAAATTAGATTGAGGCAGCTTTTAATATCGAGCTTTGTAATACTAGATCACGACTGATCCTTCTCCTCTTTCCATCTTTTAACCCCCCAAATGTTCAAGCCTTTTAGTCGGATCATATGGTGAGGGAAAGAGAGAAGTCACAATGAGAGAGGGTGTATCTAATTAAGATAGGTGAATGATTATTCAGAATTATATAAGTTGTTTTGACAGCTATGAAAATATTTACATAATACCATTTATTATCAATACATGTGCTTCAAATCTAGGCAGGGCAGGTAAAGCAAGACCTATCATAAAACCTGGTGGTCTCAGCCGGCGTATATGTCAGACCAAGTCCGGTCGTATCGACTCTGTAAGGGCGACAGGACGTATCCGTCTTTGTGTACGAGAAGCCCAAGCAATCTGCTCTGGCCAGACATTCCAGGGCGCAGTTTGCGAGGCTTCCGACGGGTTTGATCACATAGTTCTGAAGCCGGGCGCTCTGAAGTTGTTGGCCGCCAACAGCAGGGATGCCGCAGGTGTTATCATCACCAAGGCTTGCCACTGGTGCTGCGCACGTCTGGGCAGCTGCAGGGGCCGAAGTGGTCGTGGTGGGTGCGGTAGAAGTGTCAGTCGATTGGGGATAAGGAGTAATGACCGGGTCAGTTGATGAGGGGGAGATTTGATCTGTGCTTGAAGAAGCTGGCGTGGTTCTTGTATCAAAGGTTGTGGGTGTAGGGAGCGTGGGAGTCGAAGTTGTGTCTGGCAATGTACTTGAAGGAGCAGTCGTAGTCACAGAGGGTGTCACAGAGGGTGTCGTAGAGGGTGTCGCAGTCGTTGTTGTCAGTTGCGCCGTGCTAGAGTTATTCTCGCATTGTGAACAGGTGAAGCATGCATTGTCACTCCAGAGCTCGGAAGTGCTGCTTGCGTCCTGGGGTACGAATTGTCCCTGTGCAAGGGTCTCGGAAATGAGGAAGCACATGCCTTGAAAAGGCGAAAAGGAGGATGAGTTGCAATTCTTGGTCTGAGAACAAATGGAGGCACACTGTTCAGGCGATGTTGCCTTGCCAGGGAACTTGACCGAATCAGGAAGCCAGGCACCAATGTCCAAATTGAATTGGCCAGCTCTCTTACAGTACACATTGGCTGGGACGAGAAGGTTGGCTGTGCAGCTCTGTCCTCCAGGGCAGGCGTCCATAGTCGCAGCGGTTGTGGTTGCTGACGGTGCTGCTGTCGTGGTTGATGCAGAGAGCGTAGTAGAAGCAGCCGATGTCGAAACGACAGAAGAAGAGGACGAAGAAGAGGTCGACAGCGAGGAAGAAGTGACAGCAGCGGTAGAAGATGGAGCCGGGCAAGTCAGAACGGGCATGTTGGCAGGGTCTGCGAGCGTGGCCACATTCTTAAACTGAGCCATCCCACTTCCGCAGGCGTTGCAGCTACGATCGGTAAAGAATGTGAGATAGTTGGCACCGTCTGACGTCGCAACAGTTGAAGCGGTGTCCGAGTATAGTTTGCAGTTTTGACCGCCGGTGACTGAGTATGAGAACGACTTGCAAGAAGGATACTGGTGGCAAACGTCGCGGCAGGCGCTGGAACCGCAGATGGGGCTCACGCTGGTCGTGATAAAGGGTGATGCGCAAGCTCTCGGCTGTCCGTTGAGGTTGCTCGTGCAGCCCGCGCCCGGGGTGCTTCCCTCGACGTTGACACAGACGGTGTTGTCTGGCACTGTGGTCGGGCACTGCGTCTGAGCAATGCAAGATCGATCGTACGCCCAGTTGGAGTCACTTCCGCCGTTGTTAGCCGAGTTGTCGGCAAGTGAAGTCTCAAGGAGGTAGCAGCCATTGACACAGCCGATGCTCTTAGTGTTCCACTGGAAGGATAGGCAGCGAGGATCCTTGAGGCAAAGGGCGGCACACTGCTCTTTTGTGCCATCGCTGGTGTACTGCTTGTAGCCAGACGATCCAGAGTATGGCCGTCTGGCACAGCCTCTGCCGGTGATGGAGGCGCTGCCCAAAGTAGCGCAAATATTGTCGCCAAAGCTGGTGGAGGATGCAGCAGCGCTGGATGAAGTCGTGGTAGCGCCATTCGAACCGGCTCCAGTCGTTGTAGACGCAACTCCTGTCAATGAACCACTGGTTGTCCCGTTGTCGCTGACAGTTGCGCTTGTACCGGGGCTGGATGCGGCTGGGCTCTGTGCCGCCGAAGACAAAGTCACACTGCTTGTAGTAGAGGCGACGATAGGCGCAGTAGAGCTCAGGCTAGGCGGAGCTGTCGACGCATCGGCGAAAGCAGAGTAGATGACCGTGATGTCATCTAAATCGCTAAGACTGACTTCGTTGGTGAAGAACACTTGGTCGAAGCGAACTGCAGCCGAGCCACCATCGGAACATCTGACCTCAAATTTGAGGTAGCCACTCTCGGAGATCAGAGGACTCTCCTGGACCAACGCAGTCCAGCTGAAGCTTCCAGAGTTGGCGGCAACAACGGGGAAATAGTCGGACTCTACCAAGACCCCATTGTCATAGGTGGCAATCAGCTTGCAGGTGTTGGCCTTCTCATTCATGTCGACATAGTACCAAACGCGCATAGTGTAGACGCTCTCCCGATCGGTGCTCTGGAGCTCCTGTTTAATGCTGACGCTTTGATCTGGGATGACATCGCGCGCGTCAATCCCGTTTGTCGTGCTGTCCTTGGGTTGGCCGACGGTCAAGTAAGCGCAGGCACTTTCCTCACTTCCATCGCCAGTGTATCCCAAGCCAGAAACCTGGCGAGCTTCTCCGTCTCCATCGACTTCGTATCCGTACAAGCCTCCAGGGGTACTGGGGTCGTAGGCAACAAAATTGCCGTTTCGGATCAGATTTCGCACACCTCGCGGTTGGAGCGTACCGCTGGTTATGGTTGAGGGACCTCCGGTTGATGTGCCAGTATATCCTCCTGGTGTGGTTACCGACGATGGCAAACCGGTAGTCGCTTTGTTACATTTGGCTGCTGTCAGATCGAGCGAGCCAACCAAGGCAAATGCCGTAAGAGCGACTTTAGACCACATAGCTTAAAAACAAAAAAGAGTGTAATTGGGCCGAAGCTCAAGGTGGCTTGCTTTACAAGTCAAACAAGATCGTGGTGTGATCACTAGAGTCAAGCCGCAGGAGGCGGCGCCCTTCACTTAATGATAAAAAGGATCGGAACTAACTAGAAGCCAACTCTGCCGGTTCTCTGGGCACATCCCTCAGTCCCGAACATTCTTGTCATTATGCGTTGGCTAGTCAGGTCCAGAGCCAGGTCTTAGTATTGGCAACATGGGTTACAAATTCGATAGTTCAGTCTCATCCAAGCTGAGGGATCCGCAACCGCCACCGCTATTGAATTGAATATTGGAAGCACAAGAGGGGACATCTCAGCCGAGAACCAGAAAAGATTTTCTTCCGTCGATAAGAAATCCTCGTCCATGAGTTTATACCAATTATCTCGATTGATTTGGAGAAGATACACATTTTCGCGACCGGCTACGAGATCTCTACAGCTTTGCCTCTGAACTAAAACATTCCACGGTTGCTCAGCCTCCTGACAAATCCACAAACTGACTAGACAGCACCCCTGGCTTTAATAGAGCTGAACTAGAGCTGGGGCAGTGGGGATCAAACAGCTCGGGCCGTATACATAGCAGCTGCCAACAGTTATTACGGGTAGTGCGTACATATTAAACTGCATGAGGCCGCTAGAATTGTTCCTCGGCAGCGCCGCATTTTAGCGACCTGGCAAGCGCTTAAGATAAAGCATGGCACCCTGGAAGTCTTTTCACGTAAGGGAGAGACCTTATTTTCTGATAAACGATACTAATCATATGGTGGTGAAATTATAGACTATACTGCGATATTTAACTTGTTTCTCTTTGTATTACTGGTTCATTGCTTTGCCAGTGTGTCGAAATTCGTTCGTACGCCGTCGTGGTTGCTGGGTTTAGTAACCTCTCATGAGGCGAAGCCAAAATGAATTCTGTAAATAATTCGGTTTGCAATTTTGGGGTGACACTTTGCCAGATTTGTTTGCACGAAAAAGTTCGAGGAATCTCCGATAAAATGAATGTAAGGAGACACACTCCTACTTGCTATGCAGTAGATTGGCTGTCTTTTGGTCGTGTTATAGTTCGTACCCAGTCGCTCAACCTCAGGAATCGCGGCTCCCTTTGGTTTTGCATGTCTTTTGGCGCCGGCCACCATCCACCAGTCGGCATTTCATCGAAGAGAGTATTGAAGCTGTGGCTGCTGCGTGATGTACAGGCTTGATAGACTTGTTTCTCATCCCAGCGGAATGCAGAGGCCATAAAGACGGTGTCTGGTGTTATCCACCCGAGCCTGAAACTCATAACAGTAAAGTAGGATTTGGCAAACACCTCGAGAGTAGCTGTCCACTCTGGGTCGCCAGAAGTATCCTTAAAATAATAACACCGTCTGTGTCCCCAGGAAGGGTCAAAACCTACTTCTTTTGCCCTCTCTTCATCATAAAAGTGAACCTCGCCGGATCCTGGGATCAGGTCTGCCACTGAGAGGTGGAACCCTTGCCGCATCAGACGAGGAATATTCTTGGCTTTGACAAAAAGCTTGGCTTTCCAATAGGGTTGAGTTTTGCGGTCTCTCAATGTCCGCCGTATGAAGTTTTTGTTTTTGTGGAAGGCTTTAGGTGCACAAGTAAACTCCAAGTTGAAGAACCGAACTTTCTGCCACTTTCGAGGGGCCATTGCTTCCCAAGCATCCTCGACGGCGGCAGCTTCTCGATCAGCTACTTTGAGGCAGGTATATTGGGGTGGACTGGGTTCCTCGGAGTCATAGCTGCGGGGTGGTACAACCACCATCGTGCTAGGCCACATCATAGAGGGCGGGTGCTTGCAGATTTTCGTCGGTGGTTTCTTGCATTAATTTGGATATTTTGACGGATCGTGGACTTTAAATAACCCGTCGCTTCTAGTAGATAGCTTATGTGGCTGGCATGATACTTCCCACTTATGCGGCGTAAAAGGACTAGTAAGGCTTCGCTCAGTGTCTACACGAAGACGTTGGTTATATGCCCAGGGCTCTCCGAATACCGTATCCTATTTCGAAAGATTCATCCGCTTAACGAGTCTGAAATATGTAACTGAGTGCAGGTTCTAAATGCTAGTCTCTCCTTAGAAAGTAAGAATTAATTATTATTGAGTGAGGCGGACGGGGAACTGCAAATGTGAATTGATAACGGGAATTAGAGTTCGTCAAAGGAGTCACGCGAGCCAAAAGGTCCTCTATTCGCCCAGAACATTGATTGCTACTAGCCCTATAGAGCCCTATCACCGGGCAACAATAAGCGAACCTTACTTGAGTATGAGAAAAAGCGGTAAAGATTCTAGCAGAGATGAGATGGCGATATATCTCTTCTCTTCATGCAGGAGCGTTGAAATCAAATGGGGGATTCAAAGCAACTCGGGCTTGATTTCTAAGCAATCACGTAGAGAGTCATCACAGAACTAAATCAAATATCAAAATGAGAGGCCTGGAGGTGGAATGAGATACTGGCTTTTTTGTTTTTCTATAACATTAAAAGGCACAACAAGAAGAGTCGTCCCTATTGAACAGGCTCATTCTCGATCTGCTTCTCCAATGAGGTCAAAAAGTCCCAAAGACTTCTCACCTCGTTCTTGCACGCCTCAGAAACTTGAATTTTCCCAGTGAGGATTTCTCGTGCAGATATCTCTTTCCCATAAAACTTGGCATTCAGTTCCTTGTTCTCTTCGAAGAGGGTGCCTCCAAAGGTCACACCAAAGTACGCGCCCTTCGACCTTGTGGGATGTTGAATAAGGCTCTGACCTTTAACGTCAACATTTGCACCAAAAGGGCCAGCAGCAGCCGAGAGATTCATTCCATATTCCCATCTTTGCTCGATGAAGCATTTTTCGAATGCTTCTTTATTCAGTACCCGAGCCGAGCTGTACAAATTAGCACCTAACGAAGGCCCTGCGCCAACGTACGTCCGGGAGACAGAAGAGGGCAATGACCAATCCCCCTTCGCATGACGAGCCATCACAAGTCCGGAGCCATGGGCGAATCCAGTACCTACAGCGATGCCTTTAACGTCGAAGATTACCAGCCCGTGGGCTTCTTCGAGATCTTTCTTTGAGATTGCATCTCTGTCTGGATGATTGTAAGCAAGTGAGCAACTAGTGCATCTCTCAGGCTAGACTCATACTTACTCTTGAGAACATCTTGCAAAATCTGTAAAGCAGAGCTGCAGCGCACTGCAAGATCGGTTGTATGAGAGTTTTCCCACGTCATTGTCGCGTGAAGAATATTATCGGATTGGAACCTAGCAAGAGATATTTCGCCAAGGTGTTGAAAAATAGCGAGGAGATTGCGGTCTGGATTAATAGGGAGAACCTTATTCGTTTGAAATTGGCTGTTGGTATGCAGGAGAGGTGTGGAACTTATTTAGTCAACGAGCCTGAAGCCAGAAATGAGATTATAATCGTGCCCTCGAAGTCAAGGGCAACGTTACAGTAACAAGTCCAAGCAAAATCTTTGTTGGCTAGCTATGGGTGAGGTAGTTTCACATAACAATGACTAACAATGACAAGTTGATACTAGATTGACTCGTGATTCACGTACAAGAACAAGCATAATACCCACAATCGCATAGCGACAAAAAGCAAAAGAAGACAACCTGGTCACTACCAGGATCGAACTGGCGACGTCCGCATTACTAGACACATATGATGTATGTATTAGTACGGCACTCTAACCAACTGAGTTAAGCGACCTCATTAGTTGGTGAACAGCCTGGCGCAAGATTGTCCCATGTCCACGTCGTGAGAGCCCGAGGTTTGATTTAACCTCAGCAGGAACCTAAGTAGACGCGTTCGGGCAGGGTACAAGAATCTTCGCATCTCGTTGCGCAACTAATTCGAATAAGTGCTAGCTTCATTTCTTATGGTCCCTGTCATGAGGCCATGAGTCAGTCAACCCGTGCCCTGCATGCTAGATACGCGTTTCATAAACATCAATGACAAGGAGCAATGTCACGCGCTAATGTGTGGTGAAAAAGCATTTAGGCAGCATTGCGAATTCCTATGGACAAGCTACACAAGGCAATCAATCCATGGCCGGTCTCTGGCTCTGGGATAACCGATGCGGTAGTGTGACCCATAAACAATGAATTCTGTCACTCTTCGCAATAGCCCTACGGCTGGATTTGGTAAGAGACAAAGCCAAGAGATGTACACGTCATGAGATGGCGTACTAGGGATGAATAGGGTCCCAAATCTGACGTGCTGAGCTGGGAAATCCCGGAAACTTTGCCCTCACTTCCTCATATGAATGTCACGGCTGACATGCTATTTGCGAAGGTGAATCTTGTTCTACGTGGCCGCTTTACCTGGGCCCGTTCTGGTGGGGTAATTATTCTAAAATTTTTCTGTTCCATTCAGTGTTTGGTCTAGAATACACTTTACAGTATCACAGCCCGGAATGTGTGTCTGTGAGGAACACTGGGCTACAAGATGATGAGCTGCAGGAGTGAGGATGGGCCCGATTCGGTCCAAATTCAGTCTCCCCGCAACCGCGCCGATGGAAAAGAATGATTTCTCGGCACTAAGTAATGTGAGTATTGAAAATGGATTATCTCTTTCTTAAAAAGGGTTCGCCAGAGAAAATTTGTAGTTAGAATGTTGTTGATCAGGCGAATTAGACTACCTTCTGCTGTTAAGCGAGTAACACATATCATAAGTCCCTACAACTGGGCTTCTGTGACTGCAATTAATAATCAACAACAATGAATAACAAGCTTTGAGAGAATGTTATTGATTCGTAGTGGAGTCCGCGTGATAATATTGCGATCTCTGCTTTGGGCAATCCTGCATCGGCTGCCCCGACACCACGCAAAATAGGCGAACTCTATCCTGGGTTGGCATTGTCTTAATCCAGAATTAACTTGCAACGATCAGTCAACCAAACCCAAATTGGAAAACAATCTTCTGGCTTGTATATCGACGTTCAGGGAGGCCGCGGAGGCCGTAGAGGCGCGAGGGTTTGATGTTGTACAGCCTACAGAAGTTCGCATTACAGCCAACTTGTAATTATTCAGCTCAAGCTGAATGATTGGAAATCAGGGCTTCAATGTACCTTGAAGAAATCGACAACTATAGAACTAGGTAGATAAATACGTCTGTCTTGGTCTAGAGACTGTTTGACGAAATTACGTTCAGTAAAGACTTGATGAAGTAAAATAATTTACAAGCCATGAAGACCTCGTCACCAAAAACAGCTCTTTGTTCGCGAAAACTCCCTGCGAAGATCGTGTATCATCTGCACACGGCGTACCTATTCAGCTGCAGCGATCTAGAAGCAATTGTTATGGCACCTTTCATATTTGCACTGCTCGCTTCACAAGCAGCACCCTTGTTATCAATGGGCGACCCCCCATGCTCCATACCCATTCTTATGAGAGCACCACAGATGATAATATGGTCATGGAGCGGTCTCTTGCTGTTCAATATCCATAATCAGCGACACCGTCATTCGGTGGAAGAGGACGCGGTCAATAAACCATGGCGACCGATTCCTTCAGGCCGGCTCACTTCAGAACAGGCAACAGTGGTTCTTTTGTGTTTATATCCGTTAAACTTGATTGTATCATTGGCCGTTGGGGGGTTGGTTCCTCTGGCCGTGATCACTACTTTTTCTGTTTGGAACAATGAGTTTCAAGATCAATCAGGAGGCTTCCTCAAGAACATCCACAATGGCATGGGAATCACAGCGTTCCTAGCAGGGCCCCTTGAAATCGCCACTGCGAATTCCATATTTAGCGGACAAGCCATTGCGGCGAGTTGGCTAGGTGTGATTGCGATGGCCATTACATGCACCATCCACGTCCAGGACCTCAGAGATATGGAGGGAGACGCGGTTGCTGGAAAGAGAACTATACCGATGTTGATGGGCGAGATGAATGCTAGACTATTTGTCGCCCTTGCCGTCGCATTTTGGTCAGCGTTTGGCTGCTGGTTTTGGGATAATTGGATGGACGGGGTATTGATGGCAGGCTTGGGATTGACATTGATCTCGATCATGGTCGGTATCAGGACAAGGGCCGGAGATCGGCTGTCGTATCGACTGTGGGCTCCATGGCTTCTGGCTCTAGCACTCCTTCCATATATGAAGAGCTTGAGATGGGGTCAGTAGCATGTGGCGCCTGATACCTCACAAAGTGTTGCTGCAGACATGAGGATTATGTGATAGAGCAAATTGTTTTTGGAAGATGACAGATATTGCGTTCTAGTCATTATGTGTTTCAAGAAATCTTGCAGAGAGCCTCAAGAATCCGCTTCTGCGTAGTCCGAGTTCCATGTGGCACGACTTTGCTGCCTGCTGGGTCTAGGGAAACTTGAAATTTACACCACTTTCTACGAGAGATATGCCGATGAACGAAGATATATTGATATGTTGGAAAAGTATGCATCGATGACGAAGAGGTATATCTTTAGTCTGAGGTGGCTGCTTACAATTGCAGCAAGTTCTCCGGCTGTGTTGAATGAGGATAGCCTACCCAATAGATGTTGATTTGAACGTACCATCAAGGATCTACCAAGAGACAAATACGCTTTATCATCGAAAAGCTTCTTTTCTGTACCATATATAAAGTCGGAATCTCTATCAAGCGAGCGAAGCTCAAGAACACCATTCGCCCGACCTACGACTGCCTCGGTATTACGGGGTTTGATCCAATCATGCGACAGGCGAGCACCGGCAGTGAATTTCGGTATAAAGTCTGACGTGCTTCCAACTTTTCTTTTGTAGAGCTGTTGTCGACATAGCTGGTATGATACCACAGCTTGCAGTGGCCATTAGTGGTTGAGGTCGGTATAGGATGCATGATCCAACATATTATCGAGATGTTCTCTCTGACCCTCAATTTCCGCAGCAATCATTTCCTGTCTGGTAAGATCATGAATTAATCTCTTCGATGAGATGTGAATTCACTTTGCATTGGTTGTGTACCTACGGCCATATCTTGAGAGCATGTATGCCGTCAGTAGCCCGACTGGGCCAGCGCCTACGATGAGAACTGGGGCATTAATCGAACAAAGGCTAGTAGAAGGGGAAATTGTCAGGGAAGTTATGTTTTGTTTTGAGGTTTGTAAGAGTCCAGGCATTGTGAGTGTTTGCTTGTTCGAAATTAAGTCTCGTCGTTGATTGTTGATTTGTTTCTCTACCGTTGGCGTACTATGCGTAGTATTTCAGAACTTGTGAGGTTTAGCATTGCATTTTTTTTCTTCTTAACTTTGGTTCTCAACACAGTAACATGATATGACCAATCCCCTTGAGTATCCAGGGCGAATTAATCTGTTCCGATCGTGAATCCCGAGCCGGGACACCATTTTGGTGAACCAAGTAGCCTTGATAGCCAAGCAGGAACACCTGAGCAAACGACACCAAGCTTCTGGCGCTCATTAATCCCCCCACAAGTTCTTGTTTGGAAGGGGATGAATCCTTGATGTGGATTTTCCGGTGGAACGAAGCCCCAATGATAGCTCTCCCCAATCTCGGAGGAGCTCCTCCATCAATTTGCTCCACAAACCGAAACACGAAACCCGATTGGCCACAACTCGTAGCGATATTGACGGAGCTCCCTATGTGAAGAACGTAGAGATAGCACGTAGCGGCGTGTAGCTGGCTGGTAGGTAATAGCCTCAAGTGAAGGAATAAGTTTGAGCATTTCTGATACTGGGGTTTGGCAAAACTTGCATCGGGAAGGAAAGTCAGCTCATAGACAAGCAGCATGGAATTGGCAGCTGGTTTCAAACGTAAGTTCATCATATATATGCATGGAAGCTACTCCCGTGCTGACCCTTAATGAAAGGCCTCGTGCGTTTTGTGGGAAAAGACTCTGCTCAAATTCTCATCGGCCAGCCCGTGAAAGATGACCTTGATATCGGAATAGCTTTACGCCAGGGACAAGATGTCGTGGTTGATGTATTCTCTGGACTTTCAGTTCTGAACCCGGGGGTTAAAACAAGAAGGACAGAATATATTGGTAGAATCCTATCACCCCTGGCTCAACATGAGGTTGGAACTATTCGCTGTATCGGATTGAATGTAAGGATGAGCCCGCTCTTGGACATATGGCTTCAGCTATTGAATCGAGGCCCTGCTAATCGGGCCCGACAGTATAACCAGCACGCAAAGGAGGTCGGAATGGAACCTCCATCCATTCCCACCCTTTTCATGTGAGTTGCTTGCCAATGGTTAGAAAACACAAGACACTGAACGTCATCAAAATCAGGAAACCGAGCACTGCTATTGGGGATCCTTGGCCTGCTCAAAGCATTCTCCCCCGCTTAACCCAAGTGGATGATTGTGGTGATTTCGAATCAGAGCTGGCAGTAGTGATTGGGAAAATGGCCAAGAATGTCAGCGAAGCAGAAGCCATGGATTATGTTCTGGGATATACGGCAGCGAATGATATTTCAAGCCGGACTTCACAGTTAAATCAATCCCAATGGTCTTTTTCAAAGGGATTTGATGGCTCGTGTCCCATCGGCAAGTATATCCAACACTTTGGCCACGAACACAGCTCACTGACTACTCGGGTAGGTCCCACATTGGTATCAACATCTATAATCCCAGATCCAGCCAAACTCTGGATTCGAGGATTGAAAAACAACACAGTGCTTCAGGATTGTGGTATCAGGTATGTCTCTTAACTTCAGAAACTCTACTCACAAGCCAAGCTGACATAATAGAAGCGACATGATTTTCAGCATACCGAAATTGGTCAGTTTCTTATCCCAGAGCACGACGCTACTACCTGGTACAATCATAATCACAGGAACGCCAGCAGGTGTTGGCATGGGAAGAAAACCCAAGGAGACTCTGCGTGACGGTGACGAGTTTGCCGTAGAAATCCTACCGCATGTCGGGACTTTGGTTAATGTATTTGTAAATGAGTGAGCGTATAAGAGACAAGCATGCTTGCCGGGTGAATTCTTATTCTATATCAAGGTCAATCTGAATAGGTAGTCTCAAACGTTCTTTTTCTTGGAAAAGTCTATTACAACGCATACTCTTCATAGCACTATCACCTTTCCTCTTCTAGCCATCGATGAGTCGATATTAACATGCTTGTGACTTCTTGATTATGAGTTTTGTCGCCTTCCGCTGCTAGGGGAATCAGTATTACTATAAGAAGTCAAGTTGAAGCTCAAATAGGCGAAGAATAATATTACAACAATGTTAAATCTGAAGACATGATTTAAGAAATCCTCGAAGTCCAACATATTGCAGTCCCTCTGACGTGGCAAAGGCTTGCTTGATGGAGCTGGGATGTATCACTTTGGCTTACTGTGTTGAGTAAAACAAAGGGAAAGAAAAAGGAGAAAAAGAAAAAGTTGCAGAAGCAGTTGGTATCTTCCATTGGCTTGATGGTTTGCCAAATCTTAGTTTATGTGTTAAGGCCTTAGTGCCCTCAATTTGTTGGGCTGAATTCATCTAACGTTTAACATTATTCATCTGCAGCTCATCTTTTAAGGTTTCGTTGAACGCATTAGTTTTGTAGTGCTATAAAACATCGTATGACACCCGCCTAGGCAGATGCACGATCCTTGTAGAATGGCTAATAGCTAGATTTCCAACTATGAGGTATTATTGGAAGGTCGGCGAGTGTGCAGTCACGGAGACGGCATACGTGTCTCTCTGCTTCCCTCATCAGATTACACATGAATTAGAAATCTTGACATGAATTGTGCCAAGACCGATTTTCCCTAGGGTATGGGGATTCAGGGCAAACTTACTGGCTATTCTTTATTAAGACCTACTCAATGCGGTCAAAGCTGGTGGACCGCGTCATTAGGCTCAGCCATGGCGAATATTTCCTCAGTTTCAGCATGTGGGATGGCCAGCTTCGGCAATGCGGGAGACGAGCATTGCTACGCTGGTTCTTAGTCATAGCGAGTGGGATGAAGTTTCTTCCCATGAAACCACGCAATCTTAATGGAAAAGAAAAGGTGAGAGTAAGTATAGATAGAAATATATAATACTACTGAGCACTAATGAAATTCACACGCTTGGAAAGCTATCTTCATTCCTCGTTGGCTGGCTGAAAAGTTTACCAACATGATCAGTTCCCTGTCTATCCTCTCCACTTTCCTTTGCCTCGCCCGGGCTTATGATCAATTGCTTGGGTTCAATAGTCCCGTCGAGTATGAGACTCGTTCACTGGATGAGATCTACAAAGCGGCACTAGCCGAGGGCAGCGTAGTCACCCTCTGGCATGGCGGCGACGAGAAAGGCCGCCAAGACGCCCTCAAGAATGCCTTTGAATCCAAGTTCCCTGGCATAACTCTCAACTTGACGGTTGATCTGTCTAAGTACCACGACGCATACATTGATCAACAGCTGGCAGCTGGAGGCGATGCTGTGTACGTCGATAGTGTCATCCTCCAGACACTTCACGACTACCCTCGATGGGCCCAACAAGGTGCACTTCTGAACTATGCTCCCAATGGCTTTGATCAAATTGAACCTGCGTTCAGAGACGAAACGGCAGCTTGGTACGGCGTGTACGTCCTCTTTTGGTCTGGAGCCTGGAACACAAACAAGCTCCCTGGTATTGACCCTCCGGTCGAATGGGAGGACTGGCTCCGGCCTGAATTCAAAGAGAAACTCGTCTTGACCTACTCCAACGACGATGATGCGGTCTTATTTGCGCATTATCTAATGTAAGTTCCATGACCGCAACCGAGGCACCGCATTCAAATCGCGCTAACAATTTCGAAGCATGCAGCAGTACGGAGAGAAGTGGCTAGATGCCTTGATTGCTCAGAAGCCGCGTTGGGTCCGGGGCACCAGAACTCCATATACCCTCGTCAGCCAAGAGAACAGCACATCGGCCGCCTCCTTCGCCGCTTCTGGTGGCTTTGTGCCCACTGCGCCCCTCAACTTCTCTCAGCCCACACAGGGCAAGTATGTGAGCTGGCCTCAGACTGCCGCCATCCTGAAGGATGCTCCCCATCCAGAGGGTGCCAAGCTTCTCCACAACTTCCTCCTCAGCCCTGAGTATCAAGGACTGCCCGGGCGATGGAGCGTTCGCCGAGATATTCCTGCGCCACAAGGATTTCCAAAGCTGAGCGAGGAGAAGGCAACCAACCCCGCTGAGTTTGCTAGGTTTATGGCTGACCGCAAGCTGGTCGAGAGGCTTAGATTCTACTTTGAAGCGAAGATTGGGACTGCTCAGGGGTTGAGTCCTTTGATTGATGGCATATAAACGGAATTAGCGGTCGGTATCCAAGTCAAGAATTTCAAGTCCCCCGGGTGAGATAAGATGCATCTCATCCCTTACTTATAGAACCAATGCCTTATAAACATAGATATGAGAGATGTATTTCACAAGACCAAGCCAAATGTTACGTCGGTTGAGCCTACCTTAACTACAAACTACCCAACAGAGAGGACTTATATCGCTGAAGGTGAATGATGAATTGTATAATGACCAACACCTAATTCTGCCAATCCATCACATAGCCACAGATTCCAGGCTTCTAAGTAAACGGTTGAAGTTGTATTATCGCTGTTATATAAGTAGGTACTCATTGAAGATATGAACATTGCAACCTTCAAGAGTCTAATATTAAAAGAACCTTCTCTCTTAGATACTCTACAATGACATCCGGTCCATTATCTACCTGCAGTTATTCATTGTGTTGAGTTGTCGGGCTCTGGCAGCTCCCATTGCTCTTGAACTTTATTCTCTTTCTCTTACGTACGTATCTACTTGCAGTCTGGTGGCGGCTGTATCTGATGCCCTGATTCGAGCAGAAATTCAGGTGGGAAGGAAGCATATAGCCGCGAATTCTTTACGGCATGAAGGAGAAAGTACTTTTCCTCTACTGTTCTACACATCTTCACCGGTGTAAATCGACCAGGCACCGCCAAAAAATAGAGAAGCGTATTACAATGCATGCTATTATTGGGGAACTCAGAAACGTTTCTTTCATATTTAGTGTCTAACGTGTAATTTTGGCAACTCTCTTGCCATATCTTGTGAAATTGACCTCACCACCCATTCGCAAGCTCCCTTATACGCTTCGGAGTCCCATGGCTCTAGTATCCGTTGTAGAAATCTAATTATTATCAACCAAAGACTACATTCTATATAGTTTAAATTGATTAAGCAGTGATACGCGACATGATGGAGGTTCTGAAATGCCTACACGAAAGCTGAAAAAAATCCGTGCCATGTCCTCGCAATCACCCATTCTATGTGAGCAAATTATTAAGGAGATAAGATGTGCATTTGTAAAAGGCCCCGAGTTCTATCACATGGCACATATTTGCTGTTTTTCTTGCCATTGTGCAAGTCTCAGATCCTTGCTTCACCCTGCTATCTTGGTACAAGGATGCGTGCCTTAAATAATATAAGACAAAGGAGTTCTCCCATATGACGGAATCAACCTGGGTAACGTGCGTCCGTTGTTGAATAGGTCAAGGACATTCATTGTGATAGTCAATGACCTGGGTCGATGGATCGAACTGGCTAGTGACACAATTTTGGGTGGTCCAGTCCAGTCCAACAATGCTACAATACCCCGAGCAATCGTGAATTGCCCAAGAAATTTTAGTCGGCAAATCCTTATGCTATCTCTTTGTAACATACCCAGAGCAATAACCTTAATTTCAGTGTGATAAATTTACACCACCTCCCTGTTGTGCATCCGTATATACTTGCGGGAAACTATCGGTCGATTGTGCGCAGCCACTTCAAGAGCAGGAGCAATCAAACAAAAATCTTCTAGAGGTCCTTTGAGTAAGCTAGGAATCGCCCTTAAAATAATGAGTAACTCTCATGATCAAGCACGGTCCTGTCTTTTGAAACTAACACAGCGTACATAACAAAATGATGCCCAGATTACCACAACTGTCCACCTACTATTGTATCGCAGGCCAGTGACATCCCGTATCTGTTTGTACAATTTGTAGTAATGAAAGGTAAAAAAAAAAAGTGTAAACAAACTCGTTGAACAGAAGCGAACCGAGATGTCGCATTGCCAATTCATAACCGTTTCAGTGACAGACAGACTTTGTCCTGTTTAGAGTCACTGAAACAAATCCCAAGTCAGGCGACCAGACAAATAAATGTGAACATGATGTTCTTTATAATTGCCTGCTGTCCTAGAACAAAAGAATTCATGTATGATGAAGCATTTTAGTTTCAAAGTACGTGATTCAGTCTACCAGAGCATTGTGCTCCCGATGGAAAGGTCAGTGAGTGTCTCCCTTCACAGACCAAAAAATGTTCATGAATCACACGACAAACAGACAAGCATTAAGGATGCTTCATCAAAACATATACGGGTAAGAGGTAAAGTTTATGTTTAAATACGAGCCCTCCATATCACCCTCTCTCTCACTTTCAAACACCACTTCCATCAACTGCCCTTCAAGTTCGACGCCGGTACTCTCAATCTGCAAACCGTTCTCTCTGCCAGAAAGACCACACACACTGACACGAAACTTGACTTGGTATCTGACCTCAAGATTCCATCAATTATGAGTTCCGCTCAATTTTCCGAATTGAAATCATTGCTTCAGGGCCTCGAAACAGAGGTTACCGCCCTCAACGACATGGTACCTAGCTCCAAAAAACGCCCTGAGTCTACTGCTGCCTCCGAAAATTGCGTACAACAAGTTGATGCCATCATCAATACTCAGACCGAGGTCAGCGTTCATGTCGAGGCTATCAAAAATAAGCTCAGTGTGATAATCCCAGACCTCGGATATTTGCGAGAGGCTATTCCGGAAAATGCTGTGTCACCCGATCAGTGTAACGACGTCCGCCTCTGGGCCTTGGTGAATGAGATTTTCAGCCCTCCAAGCCACTAACGCCCCAAGACCACCTGGATGATCACACTTCAAAGCAACATTTGTCTATCTCCTGCGGGAGCTGTGAGAAGTTTAGATCCTTAGCTAGTTCAGAATTGAATATGAATTCTATTTGATTTCCCCTGTATGTTGTTTTCTCCTGAAAATACCTTCTTAGAATCTGTGTCTCCCTATCTGGTTTATGCGCTCCTCAAGTGAATATTTGCATTGGCTCCATTGGTCCCTATTTAAATAATACTAAAAACTGATCCAACTAAAAAGAGAGCACATTCTCTTCCTTCCTTTTTTTGTAGCCTAGCAATGCCGAGTTTTTGAACACTCTGATTATATCCCACTCTCACCCACATATCTATATACCTTATGAACCAACCTTGTGCTAAGAGAGAATGCCTATCAGGGAGTGTGGTGGATTTAATCGTGATTAAATATGAACTAAGAGCATTCAAGGCCTTGCATGAAAGAGTCAGAAGGCAACTTACCCGTATGAGCTCAACAAAAACAACAAATCTAGGATGCCAAGTGAGATCGTTCACAGAGATCATAATAAGAAAATAGTCTTCTGCCCATTTGGCCGAGACCAACCACGCCCGTGTTGAGGAACTGTGATCGTTATTCGGCTATGTCTAAGTTCAAATGTGAAGGGAGGGCGAGATTTGTCGAGATTCATGCAGCCGATTCATGGCCAGAAGCCGTTCTTGCAAAAATACCAGTAACCCGCTTTCACCATATGTTATGTCTATTTAGCGAATTCTCGGTTTTTGGGGCTCCTGTCTCATCAATCTAATCGCGCGAACTCGGCGAAGATGTTGCCCGCAGCGGCATGCACAGAAATGCAACATTAAGTCCAAGTGATTGATCTGTAAGATATTCGGATAATAGCGGTTTCGTGTCAACTGACTCGATGCAAGCCTTGAAGGCTAATTGATTAATAAACATTCATAAATCCTAACAACTCCGCACATCTCATCAAGCCTTATACTCAAGTCAGAGTCCAGCGTTTCTGGGAGAAGTGTTCTCTCCCATCTTTGGATGGAATTCAGAAGGGACACCCGGACCGTTTACTTGCTCTCAGCCTCTTCAGGTCTACCTCCATCTCCTCCTTTCCCTGGTTCGCCCTATTTACAGGACCTACGTCTTCAAACGTGTATCCCTGAGGCATGAATTCGGCGGGCTTATCTCCAGGTACATACCCTCCGTAGAACTTTGTCGCCCAGGCAACTGGACCCCACCGATTCCAAAGAGTAGGCTTGACATAGAACGGCCAATTCCCATGCGATTGGGGAAGAAGATAACGGCCGGTGGATGGGTCTTGGTCACCAAGTTCTTTGATTTCAAAGATGCGGGGGAGCATCAAATATCGAATAACGAATCGTCGTGCAACAAGAGCACTGTGTGTTACAGCAATCGCCGTGATGCTAGGCTCCGGGAGCCTACATAATGTCAGTTCATAACCACACTTGGAAGCAGCACATTAATATCTTACTTAAATGCCTCCAGAATACGAGTATTGATCAGAGACAACACACAGTCCGTCACAAAAGGCTTAGCAAATGACGGGATCCAGTATGTGATAATGGGCAGAAGTGCATGGGCTGGCTTCGGGCTGAGAGGATTAGGTCTCATCTGGGCAACTTCATACGCTTTGGCCCAGGCTGTTACCTCATCTGCAAACTGAATTCCATCCTTCCATCCGTTCTCTGCACCTGGGAGGGAACCGTGGTAGTTGATGCCCATGGCGTCACCAATGCTTTTCCAGAAGACCCCAAGAGCACAGTACTCCATATCGTTAAAGGGTCGCCAGTCATACCGCTGAGCAAATCGAGCTGGCTCAATAACAAAGACCGATAGGGTGTATAGGAGGTCGTCGTTGGAGATCTGCCCACTTGCAATATACTTGGAATGAAGAAAGTTCATTCGTGCAATTGCTTTGACGGTTCGCTCGGCGCAAGGATCCCAGGCCATGAACTCGTTGATGATGACCGCGGTGTCCTCGTATCTGATATTAAACATCAGACATTTATCTAGGTATGTGTTTCTTACATATATGGCTCTCACCTTTTGGGGCTGTTCTCGGGATCAGCCAAGTTCCGGGTGGCCACGAGTAACTTGCTAATTGATTCAACGCCATATGTCTTGACGCTCCATAGTCAGCCGTCATTCACTCCCCGCGATCCGTGAAGGAGATTTTCAATACCTTGAACGGTCCAAACTGCAGGCTGAGGAACTGCAATTGTGGCATTTCAAGGGTGGCAAGAGATTTGAGAATGAGCTGAGCCTCGGCCGTGGTCATTCGAGCCAAGCTGGCCCGATCAGTAAACTTGAATTTTCTCTTGGTTGCATTCTCACGGCGAAATCTCAAGGCACGGACGAGAAGTAGGTAGCCAAGGAGGATGGCGGCAGCGCCCTTCTTTGATTTCCAAGTGAAGTTGGTAAGACTGGCAAAGGCAGACTCTGGGATGCCAAGTGTGTCTGCCACGCGATTTATTTGCTCAAGCACTGTGCCTAGCGATGATGATATGGTGCGATTCATAGCTTCCATAGTGTTGAGGAGATTGTTATGCTTAGCCACAGTAGAGGTGGGTTGGTTGAATCATTCACTGATTCAAGTATTGGCAGAGAATGGCAAATGGGCTGAATATATGTTGATTTTAACCATGGTACTTGTGTACTCTCATCACCCTCGTCACCTCTTTATGGATAATATTCACACTACAAGACAAAGATGTGACTGTTGGTTGTCAATCAGGGTGGAGGGAGCTGACTCGCAGCCAAGAGCTACCTCAAATTACCTTATTCCGTCATATTGGCAGAAGTTGTCACTGCAGCTCCATTTCATGCCATTCTCCGCATCGTTTAGGAAAATTCGACCGAGCTTGCACTCAATGGGAAAGATGCGCGCAGTGTTCCGCCATACTCTTCAGGGAGCAATGCTGACGATTGGTAGTCCGAACGAGACTGAGAGGGTCTTCGCAAGTGTTCGGCTAGAATCTACCCTCGGAGAACGAAGAACATATGAAGCTATGAGATCACCATGAGTGAGTCAGTTGAGCTATGGTTGTAGGTGTCCCCAAGTCTACCCCCGGAAGTTGTCTCTACGATCAGCCAACCATTTGGATGGAATTTCCAATGGAGTGCACCTTCAGCTGCAGACTAACTTCACTTGTTAAGATCTTCATAATTCTGCACTAAGTATAGTATGAACTATTCCCAGACTCATCCAAATGTCCCACCAGCTAGCCTCGTAGACAGGATGAAACCCTGCTCCTCGCTGACTCGCCTCCCCCGCACCATCTCTCAAGCTGAGTCGCCTCGGGGTTTGCTCCATGACGAAGTCTGCCGAGGCTTAAAGTTCCCCGCGCCAAGCAAAGTCCCAACAGTCCAAACGGATCGATTTTTTCCGATGCTTGCCTACCATGCACATCCATCCAAACCGCCTGGTCCCCATACCTCCAGAGCATGACAGCTAAATTCCGTTGAGCCCGTTTCAAGATCGATTCATGTTGGAACGGCTTCTCTGGTTTTGCCAATGCTAGAGTTAAGCGATCAATTCTCTTTTCATTTGGCTGCCAACTTTTCTCCATATATAACACACAAAGGACCAAACGCTCGCTCCAAACACCTACCAATATCCCGCGATACTACCCACATAGCGTGACGTGTGAAAAATCCATTATGTCATAGTCCATCCCACCAATAGCTACAAGGGCAGTAGATGCTCTTCTCGAAGCCTCCATCTCGGGTCCATCCCTTTGACAAGTTCTGGATACTGTACCCAGAATCTATCTAGGATTCCCCAGCCCTCGCGTGTCATGAATTGCTTGTAGAATTTCGGGTCTATCTGCAGATCTCCGCCGTTCTCTCGAGTGATGAAATTGTTGTTGTTGAACCCTCCACGTAGACGAACAGTAATCAAAAACAACCCTACTACTTCATCCACATCGTACTCGTTGGCGTTGATAATCAGCCTATCTCGAAGCTCATTATGTTGAAGTAGATCGATACACCATGGGTGTGGTACTGCCAGCTGACGTGCCGTTGGGCGGAAGTGCTTTGGGAGATACTGGAATGTCTTTTCCGAGGGCCAAATAATCCACTGTCAAGGAAAGGCGTCAGTAAACCGATTATTCTTTCCAAGTGGATCTGGAATTAGATAGTCATAGCCAACAGGGGAGACTCACTCTACAATAAAGATACAGTGCCCAGCTTATCGCGAACTTTTCCGGGGGGAGTAGAGCTTCTTTCGCCACCTCGGTAGAGATTAAATTCGCCAGGACGTTCTGGGACGAGCCACCATAGAGAATATCTATCACGGCAGGCTGCGGAGGGCACATGGATTCTGAATTTGGATCCGCTCGCATCGTCTGGATGAATGGCAGCAATCTGTCCCCTCTCACCCATGATCGCTCTGTATTTCCAAGTGACCAGCTATGGAGAGGTATTCGGGACCATTCTGGCACGCGCAAGACTTTCTCAAACACATCGAATGGGACGGATTCGAAACTAGACGAAGAATGGGAGCTCTTAGCACGCGGTGACTCCATGGAAAGAATGGATAGAGAGTCCTGGCCGTTGATCTCGTCGACATCTTCAATCGTCACATCCAAAAGCACCGGACAGCGCCTAAATGCAGAGGCCTGCGACATGGAGGCCAGGGCAGCCCCAGCGTTGATAGACGTAGGGCTGTCTTCCCCCAACGCGGTTGGCTGCTTCATGCATATTTGTGTCTCGTCGTCCGGGCCATCGTACTGACTGTGGCTGCCACAACAACCATAGCGAGGACCCGGTGGATGAGCGGCCCAGGAGTCATGGTTCGAGGCCGTTGACGATGAAGATTTGGCAAGCTCGTCCTCCAGTCGTCGTATCTTCTCCTCGAGGCCGACTGTATACTCGCGCTCGCGTTGACGTTTCCTGCGTTGGCTGACCTTATCGCGCTCACGCTTCTTCGTTAGAGCGTCTGAAGGCGGCGGCCGAACACCGTGGCTGCCCATGTGTGAGGCGACAACGCTATCGCCATTGCTCGGACTTGATGAAGCCCCGGGACTGGGCGTCACAGGAGACGGAGGAAATGACATGTGGACCTCGGAAGCGGGTGATTACAGCTGAGAAGTCGAGACAGCCTTCTTGCGACTCATTCATCCACTGTTCGTAGTGACGTCCTCTTGTTTCTTTGCTGCGTTGGTTGAGGAGTTGTCGCGCTGTCGCCGGTGGTATCTATGGGAACAACACATGAAATCACTGAAAGTCCACTTGAAACGGCAAGATAACAGCACAGTCTCTCATCAAACCGAATAGAAACTTTGCTATCCGGGTATGGAAAACATGGGATGATGACCTGGGATGGTTTGCATGCTTCCCCGCAAATTCCTCGGTCCAGCAACTCCAGCCCCTGTCGCCCTGCCTCTAGCTCTCATATTGAGACGAGCGTGAGCTACCAAGAAGTCGGAAGGTCGCGGGGAATGTAACCCCACAGGTTTAAAGTAGCACGTGTCCCCCGCACAGTTATCACGCGTAGCTTTATCGTAATTCCTCGTTAAATGTTTCTTGATACGAAGCTGAGAAACAGCATCGGCACTTATTTTTTGGGAAATTCTCTATAATTAAGCTTAGCTTACTATGCAGGCATAAGTGGTTCGATGAAAGAATACCTCTTCACTATGCGTTAATATTGGTATTTCAGAATACCTCGAAACCTTAGGGAAACTAGAATGGTTTTTTTTTCTATGTTTTTGGTGGAACCCTTTAAAGGAATAATCCAGTTGCTTCCAGATGGCTCAAATAACCATAATCCAGGCTTGATACCGCTTAGGTCCTTATACCTGTGGGAGCTTATACCCTCTAAACTATCAAACGTCCCGAGTGAGAAGACCCAGAAGCCTCCTACCGATTTAATGTCTGGACTATGGTCTCAACCTCTTGCAAAGTGAACTGCCCATTAGCGAACTCTTCCTCAGATTTATCTTTCTCCATCTATAGATAATCCTTCATAGTGTATGTCCATCTGACTTGATACATTATGGGGTATTCTTTTTATTGAAATGTCCGATACCCCTGTCCCCCCAGTGGCCGAAGTTTATGATCGTCAGGACACCCGGCCATTGCTTCCCCTAATAACCCCAATCGTGATGAAAAGTGCAATATAGTAGCATTACTCATACAAGCCACCTTCTTCATACGAGGTCTTGGCGCCGTTCCGGTTGCTACGCAGCCTAACACATGCGAGTGAAGTGGCTGCGTAAGATGTACAAGCATGTTAGGGTCGACGAGAATTTACTGGGTTATCAAGATGCCATGAAAGATTCCCGGACACTTTAAAAATGCCTATTTTACGGCATCTTCATATCAGTGTATTTTGCTTCTGATTGTGTAGGGTCGATCGGGCGACACACAGGCTCGGCCGAATGTTCAAAATAAAATAATCATCCATGTCGCAACCAAGCCCAAGCAGCACTTTTCCTGTTCCTAGTTACTATGGCTTCTTTAAGTGGTGAGAGCTTGCAATGTCATGAGCCTCAAAAGTTGAAAATCCCGCTTGTTTATCTCGTTCTGCCCGATGATCTTGGAAGGGAAAAATTAGTCTCTATATAGCTACTCCTATGCTTTTGGCTAGGTACTAATGATCTATTCGGTTTATATCTGCTTAAATTTGCTTCAAATAAAAAGACAACATTCAAGGCTTGCCCACCCATTCCGGGACCACACGCTTGAGGAATCGCATAAACTTCCAAAACCCGACAGCGCTCTCCACGTTGCCAGCAGGGTCCGTCACCACTTCGGGGAAGGCGATGCCAGCCCCGAACAGGTTGGGCACAAACACCTTGCCTTTCTCGCCTGAGTGGTCTATCTGGCGAAAGCGCCCACTCAGGGCGTCGTGCTCAATGGTGAGATGTCGAGGGGTGAACTCTGACTTCTCCTTGACCATTAACCGTGGCAGAGTGTTCCTTTTATACCCAATAGCCTGGACGACATGTGTGCAGCTTGGCAGCTCGGCCTTGTAGATGGACTCTTCGGCAGCATTCTCGCGGCCGGTCAAAAATTTAGTGACAACTCTGGAGACAGGGCTTTTGTCGAAGACCTCCTGCTCCAAAGAGTCACGAGCCCACTGCGCGGCATCGCCCTTCAAGCCCGTGTTATCATACAGAATCCACCCGTCCTTTTGCTCAGCATATCGGAGCGAGTTATGGCGGGTAAACCACTTCACGCGAAGGTTGGGGTGGGAGCCAGAGGAGACCATTTTGTACAGGTTCATGAGAACCAGGATGGCAGAATGAGAGGCACCAACAACGCCTACGGTTGCCTGCGAGGACGGATCAATTGTCTGGGATAGGAGGGATGGTTTCAGGGCAGTGTCTAGATGAAGGGGAGTGAGGGCCGTGCTCGGAGTGCTGTCAGATAATTGCTGTAGGATAGGCAGAGGCGAGGTGATTGGACTGGACCCTGTGCATAAAACGAGGCGGTCGGTGTTGAAGACCCTGCCATCGTCCAGGCTCACTGTCCAAGTATTAGTTTGCTACGGTTTCCTTCTTGTTAGCTCAATGAAAATGGGTTTAATCAATCGATATCATGATTGTATCACACCACGTACCTCGTCAAGCACGGCTTTTTCGACCTCGCCACGATGCTGCTCCACTTGGGTAGGATAATGCTCTCGAATTCCTTCAGTAAGCATCAAGCAGAGGTCAGCAGCATGCCCCAGCTCACACCCCTTGTCCTGAGCGAGCTTCTGCAGCACAGTCGCAGCATTGGGGGCTGGGGTCTTCTCAACAATCTGCCGGAAGGGAGCGACGGCCTCGGCGAACTGGAGGAAGAGGGCGACTTTAGTATTGCTCGGCACCTCGCGGTACTTGGCGCCGACACGGCCGCCAGCAAAGTGAGGATCAACCCAGAGCTGGGGTAGCTTGCCAGGGAGGCTATCGAGGAGGTTGCCGACAGCCGCAATACCGCCCGGTCCGCCGCCGACCACGATGGATTCAACCGTGGTTGTCTGGGCGGCATTGAAGAGCCAGCACCGGCGCTCGCACGAGTTGCTACCGCTTCCAAGTATCCGGACCGCCCTGAAGGCCAGGGGAGAGCGGCTAGTGGAGACTCGACCTATGGAAGTCGGCCGCATGGTCACCAATGGCGAGATGCAGTCCTAGTTGGGTGTATTGAGGAGGCTTGGCAGGGTAGGATTGTCGCATTGAGCGTAGGATTGATCACGCAATTTCATCCCTGGAGTTTCGAGCTGGCTTCTGGCCTGAGAAATTCGTGCTTAGGTAAGCGTGGATGAAGCCTGAAGTCTTCTGCACGTGACACCCTTAATCGCTCACCAAGGGATTACGTGTGTAATATGCCTTCATCTAACGTAGGCAGATCTAGGCTTTTAAGTAAGAAGGCATGTTACTAGAAGCTATTAGATCCGTTGTGGTCTGTCTGAAAGCGCGAGATGAGGCA
Source organism: Clonostachys solani (assembly GCA_902141235.2). Classification (NCBI taxonomy): domain Eukaryota; kingdom Fungi; phylum Ascomycota; class Sordariomycetes; order Hypocreales; family Bionectriaceae; genus Clonostachys; species Clonostachys solani. The sequence goes on along the minus strand of CABFOC020000031.1, from coordinate 295,678 downwards.
TTCACAACCAACGAGTAGTTATCCCAGCAACCGAAAGACGACTGGGTGGCCGTTTATAGAGTCTCGGGTGCTTGCTGCACAATTTCTATACTGATTTCCGATCGCAAGTATTTCTTAGGTTTCATGCCATCCTATAAGACTAAATAGCAAATGCCACATGGTATTCTTGTTGGAACATACTGAGGAAGGGGTATCGAAAGGTATTATTCCACTAGCTATAGGGTAGCTGAAAACTCCCGGTTATTAACCAGGAACTGAATTGAGAGCATATTTAATACTCCTTCAGTAACTTGGCTCGCGTAAAAACATCCACCTATTTTGTAGTTATATCTCACTAATTTAGCTTTTTTCTCAATCGAGTTGCGATGGGGAACTATATAGTACGGCGCCGTGGTATCAACCGGAGGCTGCCCATTAAAGAGACGGCTAAGTCTATGTTTATCTCACTGATATACGCCATTTCTACTTACACTAGATACATACTACAACATGATATGAACTCCAAAAACAACCGAATCAGATGATTGATCGACGTTATGATATCTTACTCGCCCCATCCTCGTCGAGACACGCCAAGACATTCGTATCGTTGAGATGTATGACGTCCCTGTCACTCCAACCATTTTGAATCTTGTCCCAAGGCTGACCCGAAATAGACGAGCCAATCCAACTTTCCTCTTGTGTTGAAGAGCTTTTGCACAATCTGGTCATATGAGTTGTCCGCCAAACCGGGTCTTTCTCGACGTCGAGTAACGTGAACCCCTGCCTTTCCCAGAACTGGACGGCCCCAGGTAAGAAAGGATGCGTGTGCAGGTAAAACCGTTCGATGCCGGCTTTCTGAGCCTGCTGCACGAGTTGACTGAATAACATGGACGCGAGGCCCCCTCGGCGCCACAAGGGGCTGACATATAAGCGAACAACCTCGACAATGCGCTCCTGGCCGAGATTGAGGTGCGGGAACCGATGATCGTACGCCAGATAAGCAATGGTCGCAACCAGCTGACCGTCTGCATGAGCAGTTAAAAAGAAGCCATCTGCGTGGTCAAGATAAGTTTGCTGGAAGTTGGCGAGATCGGCGAGTGGGATGCGTGGATCAAGCATGGGGAACATCTTGGTCCGCCCCGCCATGACAAAACTGACAATGGCTGGGATCTGGTCCGTTGTAGCGGGACTGATAGTGATGGCCATGGGAGGCTGATTTGAGTGCTATCACGGGATGAATGTGTTGTCTGGGAGAGAGGCTTTGTCTATTGGATTGTTTGAGAGTTAGGCTGAACGAGCAGATTTTTGACTTTCTTATCTGCCGCCGAGACTCGGATCTCCATCCCAGGAGAGTAAGAGTATTTAGTAAACCCCACAAAACGGACCTTCAAAAAGCTCTTTATCTTTACCTACCCTACAATTCTCGATTTCTGTCGACGGAGAATAATTTTGCTTGATCTAAGATAGTGAAGAGAGAGGTTCAACTATCTACAATCGGTTTTGGTTTCCTTCTTTGTTTCATATCCTGGCGCCTAAGAACATAGAATTCTCTAATCCAGGCAGACCTTGATAGGCAATATCAATGGGAGATGCTTATGTGAGGTTATTAATATTATTTCATTGACTATATAGCATCATACATGAAAGACGTAAATCATTAAGCAGCGCAATCTATCTATAAAGCAAGAGCGACTGAAATGGCAACCGCGAGCAACCCGCTGAAGGCAACCGAGGTGCTGGTGGCACCAGAGTCATCCTTGCCGTTGCTACCGCTGCTGCTGTTGTTGCTGTTATCGTTGCTCTTGCTTCCGTCAGGTAGCTTGTTATCGGGCACGGTGGTCGTGTTCACGTTGTTCCAGGTCTTGTTGAGCGAGTAGCCCACATCGTCTGTGATGGTTGTGTTGCGGCCCGCGCCAGGAGCCCCGGTCGAGCCGGAGACGCAACCGCTGAGATCGCCGCTGGCGACCTTGCCGGCCGCACGCCACAGGGCGGTGACATCCTTGGCCATCTCGGGGGTGTAGAACAGTCGGCAGTCGGAGGCCTGGTAGGTGAACTGCTGAGGGGTGTCTGGGCTCGAGGGACGGATCATGTCGAGCCCGTTGACGGCTCCACTGACGTAGAGAGGTGATGTCTGGATATCGGCAGGGAGGTTGTCGACGTCGCTCACCGATGTGCCCCATGCCTTGAGCTGATCGGCCGCCTGGTCGCCCACCTCGTTCATGACAGATCGGAGAATCTCGATGTACTTGCTCAGGTCGGTCCAGTCCCTGCGCAGAGTTCCGCGGGTGCCGGCGACACCCTGCATGGCTCCGTACTCGGGGAGACCACCGACAGCGACGGACTTGACGCCGCCGTCTGTCTTCATCATCTCGGAGAAGATGGCGCAAGTACTGGCACAGAACCCGTCATGGAGCAGGATGATGTCGTCGCCAGACCACAGCTGGTCCTTTGACAGGAGGTTCAGGCTAGGTTCAGGGCCGTAGCCAGGGACGGGGAAGTCAAGGTCATTGGTGATGGACTGACTTGATAGGTTGTACTTGGCCGGGCGAGTGAAGTTGTCACCGTAGCTCTGAACGGGCCCAAAGAGGTCCTTCCATGCGGGGAAGCTCTTACCGTTGATGTCAAGCTTTTCATAGCTGGACAGGTCAGGTGTGGTCGAGAGACTGTAGGCATTTTGCCAAATGGAGCTATTCTGAGGAATCTGCGGGTCTGTCAGGATGCCGGTAATGACACTGCCCAGAGTGTTAATGTAAGAAGTAGCACGAACTCGACCGAGCTGACTAGGTGCGATGTCTGGGAAGAAGAGCTTGAACACGGCGTAGCCAAGGAATGTAGAACCGCCGCCATTACCAGAGAGATCAATGACAATCTTCTTCACCTTCGCCTTCGATGCTTTGGTGATGAAGTCGTTGACCGCATAGGTGAAGTTGAGAGCCGTTGTTCCTGAGTCTGCGGATCCTCTGTCATAGCTGGGAAGACTCAAAACACCGACAGAGTCGTCCTTCAGAATGTACCCAGAAACGATGCCTCCGATACCAAAGTTGACCTCGAGAGTGTCGGGGTTCTTAGGGTAGTTGAAAAGGGGTACGGATGTGTAGGGCTTGTGCTGGGTGTTCTGTCGAATTTCAAGGTCTCGCTTCTCAGCCTCATCTCTGGTTGGGCCGAGCTCGACGACCTCGTACTGCCCGTCAGCTCGCTTGGAGGTGGATTTAATGGGAGATGTGTTGGATGTGTTGGCAACTTGGGTGTTGTAAATGTTTTCCGGGCTGGTGTACTTGTCTCCGTACAGATCCCTGGCTGACCCAGCACTGTAGATCCATTCGGCATTGGAGTTGTTGGCGAATGTGATGTTGAGAGATTTGCCATTGTAGATTGTTGTCGATTGGAACAGACGATATGCCCACGAAGAGGTGACACTTGTGCCAAAAGCACCAAAAGACTGGACACCACTCCAAACCATGGCGTTCCAGTCTGCGTGGACATCCATAGTACCAGAACTGACGAATTTGTCTATATAGCTGCGGAGATATTGGTACACAGGCTGGCCTTCAATCTGGGTAATTGGTGACGGGTTTGAGATGTTGCGAATGATATCTGAGACGGCATAGATTTGGGGCAGCTCCTTTCCATCCTTCGACAGGGAGATGATGGAGTCTGGGAGAATCCACGAAAAGATACCCAACACACCACCCATGTTGGCGTTGTAGTGACCTTCACTGGTCCCTTGAACGATTGCCTGGACATCAACTTCCAGCTCATACTGGTTGTTGTACTTCTTGTTCTTGATGTTTTGCTCAATGTCGTCAAGGCGGGCCAAGAGGTCAATACCCGGCTTTTGATATGCCTTAGGGGGATTTTTCAGATAAGAGAGAGTGGTAAGGAAGTTGGTGTAATTCTTCAGGTACGCGATCGAGTTCAACGCATCGCTCTGTACAATGGGGATGGAGATGGAGCAGTTGTAGGCCATTTCAGCATTCAGCTGGATGTTGACCCTATCGCCGACATATTCGAAATTCGTTTTTTCAAGCTGTTGGCCCTGGTACTCTGCGAGTTGCTGGCAGGGACCTTTTGTCGTTCTCTGACCAAGAGCTGGCTGGACGCTGGCCAAGGCAGCAAGGCCTACCGACAATAACTGGATATGCATTGCGACAGGTTCAGAGAATGAAGGAATATGTGAAGACGAATACACCCATGCAGAGGTAGCATTCCAACATAAATCGAGGGATGAGTTCCATGATATATACTCCTTACATCACTACAGTTACAGGAAGAAGAAACGACGACCCCATATCATTAGTCCCAAAGCACCTAGTAAGCAGGGGTTTCGGCTTTTGCAAATGTATAAAGCGGCTCCACGCACTGGCCCCCAATAGCGAGAGGTGAGCTGAGCCGGTTGAGCAGGGATCTGTGAAGCCGGTCTAAGACTCGGATCAGACGGCTTTCCAAGCGCTGGTGCTTTGGCGCATTTCTACGTTTCTGTCTGCTTTTTAGTTTCATGGCTGGGGGAAGAAGGCGGGTGATGGGGCAACATGGGCGCTTTTGCCCCAATATCGCCTGGGGGGGATATTTTGAAACGGTAGTGTTCTTCTCCGCCGGTTTGGAACTGCCATGGCTCTCAGCATTCAGCATTGCTGTTTCTAGAGGCGTTAGTGATGTGCATTTTCAGCGTCTCGAGTGCTATGGAATTGACCGAATTCGAAGCCTCTGGAAAAGCGCTGGTATGTGATGAGCCGATATGGCTGTGTCTCCCCATCTTCTTTGCTTTTCCTGCCCCTCATATCCTCTATCAACCGACTAGGCAGAGGCGACGCAGGTTCCAAAGTGCCAATCAAGCCAGGATTGATTATCAAGCGCGTCAGAACTGCAGCGTAGTGCTTATTGTGGTTACTGGCCGCCCTCTGGAGAAATGAGCCGCCCCTGCTGATGTGATGCAGGCTAATGCACCGCCAACAGGCCGATTCCGCTGATCCATTTCTTGGGCTCCAGCATCTGTGAATGGGCTGAGAGATCGGCCAGCTAGCCGATCAACCGCCCCTCAGCATGGGTCCAGGCCCTAGCACAGGGCACATCTAGGACGTCCCATGAGCGGTGATTTGCCTCCGGATATCATCAACGTGTCAATCCATCCCAATCCATCCTAAACAAGTCCCTCTTCAGAGACTTTAGCACTCAAGCCACACTCGCTCTCACTGTGGGCCACAATCGCCCAAAGCGCCTCAGCTATTTTTCTTCTACCTACGTGAAGGAACAAACCTGGTGTAAGCACAATAAGCACTAGATGGCCTATCCACCCAACTACCTAGGCTTTCCAGTATTCCACCTTGAAGCCCGTCAGCCTTACCCATCAGAATGCTCCTGCTGCCTGCAGTACCCGCTCTAACACAGCCGATCGGTTGCCTTACTCTGCTTTTGAGTGGCGAGGGCAGCTAAGTCTTTTAGGATACAAACTCGATGTGAAACTTTGTGGAATTACCCGACCATCGCAGGAATATCAACCTGGGACAAGGAGGTTCTCTACGTCCGCTAAATCCCACATCATGTCTCCAAGAACGCCAATTAGGTACCGGCTCCTTACAACCTTGACGAATTTACCTAATTTAATGTCCTAGTTCTAGGACGAGGCCCATTTGGCAAGGTGAAACCAATCGTAAGATAACTACTAAGAATTGCCCCTGGTTCTTTTGCATCTTTCAAATACACAACTGTTGCAAACAAGCAGCGTGAGATGCTAGCAAAGCGAGATTTATTTGTTGAGACAGATGTTCCAAGATGATGAGATTTTAAAGGAGGGCCATGCTGGTGTAATCAGCGTCATTCAAACTTTGTCGGCATTGAACGTGGATGATTACTCCTGCACTGTAAGCGCGGGTGCGTCTAGTTCATTCCGGCAATGCGCGTCCATTAGCTCGGGCGTTGTATAGGGCGGGTTTCACCATCCGTGTCTGTTCGTGGCTGGACGTTGGAAGGCGAAGGGCAAACGTGACTCGAATGAGATGGCGTGTATGTCTTGAGTCTGGATAGAGGCTAGCAGGATGAGGAAAGGAAGAGCAACCCGAAAAATGAAGCCCAGAACGGAGAAAAGATTCAAGAGCGTAATTTGAGGGCCACTGCAGTGACATGGATAAGAGCTATGATGCTACAACAGGGCTGAAACCACCCACTCATCCCTTGTCAAGCATGGTCTCGCCCATCAAGCGGGGTCTAGCCAAACAGGAGATGGGGGCACACCAAATACCGGTATGATTCTACACCCACAGTAGATGTGTGGCCACCCGAATTATTAATAGACATCCGTCAGCCGCTTATGCTTAGAAACGCGCGGCTGGGAGCCAGGCTAGATGAGAAGTAACAAGCACCCCATCAGCACAGCGTGCCGCGTCCCGTGGGCTCATTGGTCAACTTTGTGACAGCACCGCCGCCTTTCTCCTTGGTGCCGCCAGGACAACTTCACTATGATATACTCCAATTTTCATGCTTTGTAAAGACAGTTCACATGATCCTTAAGCGCAGTGGGGACTTTCTGCAAGTTGCTTTCATCTATGTCTGGTGCTGACGGCCGCCTGCTCGTCATTTGCCCCTAGCAGACAGTAGATCGAGCTCTGTTTCAGAAATACCAGAAATACACAACTTTGCTGCTAAGATGTTCACGTGGTAATATTGCAACAGGGCAATGATCAAATCTTTGATTTGGATTGTTTCCATACATATGTAGTCTTGACGTAAAGAAGGCCTCAACACCTCACATCCACTTAGGTAGGTAAGCATAAGCCGAGCAAGTACTCTAGTATAATTGTATCAGTAGACTTTCTCTTCTGGCCGACGGAATTATGCTATTTCTCTAGTACTCAAAATTTGCAACGACGTCACAACGTTAGCACTGAACCCCTAGACTGACCCCCGCAACTAGGTAGAATCCTTCAACGCGTGAACCCTTGGGTGTGGAAACCAAGGCCAACCATTTTTTTGTTCAAGATTGGCAGGTCGGACAAACGGGTGATTTACCATGTGATATTGCGTCGGGAACCTGCGGAGAAGTGGCCTTGAGTAAACAAACGAACTAAAACATGGTTTCTCCTGAAAAGGAGCTTATGAAGCAACGGTGGAAGATGAAAATATGCATGTAGTCTTCAATTAAAAGGACAACAAGCCATACACCAGCTATGGGGGCCTGAAAACGGGTGATTTGTCGAGGGCAAGATGCAGAGTGCTGAGCTTGTGCCGCGTCAATAAGTCTCGCTGCGCCTTTGGATATCGACCATACTTATCCAGCCCAACACACACATGACAATGGACCAAAAAGGGGTCGGCGGCCGTTAGTCAAATTTTGGGCATCAACTACTGTGTAATAAAGGCACTTTCAAGTCGAATCTGTTTACCTCTAAAGATATCTCTTCTTCCACAAATTTGCTATGGGAAACACAATAACGAGTGCCATGATCCGATTCTCTCACGATGAGGACTCCTTGCTACTCAACCGTCATATATGGCTTCTCGATTCGCATGCATTGTTCTCCTGCCTTGCTTTGCCAAGAAACACGTGTGCGGGGATCGATCATAGGAGGAAAGGGGATGACTCGTTTTCCTCGTTTATTGGGCTCGTTTTTCCACCGTCCAGGATTGTCATTTTCCGCCGCCCAGGACTGTCAGCTCTCGGAATGGTATTCCGCAGCCGGCGACTAGATAGTATCCCCATGTGATGGAAAACCGAGATGTGTATCTGCTTGGATGTGTGGGGTTTCTTGGCGATGGCCAGTTTCTGGGTATTTGCATGCTCTTACCAATGATGGCTCGCTGTTTTCTAACATTTCTGTTCGTATTGGTCGGGACAAATCTTGCCGTCTTGCTTCACTGCTCAGTCGCTCGGAAAACGGAACGGTTGGCGGGAATTAAGCCTAAAACAATTAGTTAACTAACGGATCTGGGACCAAGTAGTAAGATAAGATGATGCATGCCAGGCATGAAACTAAACCCCGCCCAAGTTGATTGTTCTTCCTGCTGGGAGATAATCGGAGTCCGCGGAGCCGAATTGATCTATCAACTCTACCAATCCGCCGTGGCTTCCATGCATAATTAGAAGGAATTGATACGACTCCTACTCGGGATTATTATTGAAACGCGGAACTTTATCCCATTGGCTTTGACAATGGTCGCAGGATACTCCCAGTGATGGTGATACTCAGGCAAAGGAGGACATCCTGACAACTCATGTACTCTCAAAAGTGACGTACTAGCAAAAATCTAGGGCTCGTGGACGGATGTCGCAAGCTTTGGCTGAACAAAAATTCTATTACGAATCAAGCTTCTAGTGATAGTTGAGATGGATCAGGATTGCCCAAACGAGGGCCTCGGTGCCACAACATTCGGATTTCCATTACTATCTAATTCAACTCATCGAATATCTCAGACGGGAGCCCAGAGAACTTTGTTCGTCCATACGTAAACCAAGTAGCTGTAGCCACAACAATCCAGAAAGCGAGGAACACTACTGCGTAATTCATGGTCTCGGCCGTAATGGGCAGCGTAGTCGGGAAGCAGAAGAAAATAACAAGGTATCCAACCCAAGCTGAGGCAAAGATTGCCACCGGCCGGTGCAAACGTCCCAGTGTGAAAACCCCCCGTGGCACAGAACAGTGCTTGAACCCACACAGGCTGTTGATCAGAGTGGGTATTCCGTATGAGATCAAGAGCATGACTGTGCAAGCGGAGCTGATTCCGTAGTAGGCGGTTGAGTTTCCGATATATGTCAAGCTGAGAGCGGAAATGGTCGCACACGTTGCAATCAGAGCGCGAACGGGCACTTTCTGTTGATCACTCACCCCGGCCAGACTGCGCGGAAGGGCGCCATCTCTCGCAAAGGCCCAGATGATCCTGGACGTAGCTGATATGACACTGGCTCCGGTTCCTAGAAACCCCATAACAGGAAGGATACAAGTCATGCCAATGGTGACTGCCTGACTACCTCCAGACACATTGTAGTACAGCTGGGCGAAGGGGCTGATAGTACCAACTGGTCCAGTTACCATTCCCTGTATATCAGTCATACAGAACGCAACTGCAATAACCCAAGGAAATGTCAACAGCCCGCTGACACCGATATTTGCAATCACTGGATGTTTTGATTAGAATCGTGCCTCGCGTTGCCGTTTCTTTGTACTCACTAGTTCTAGGCAGGTCCCTTGAGACGTTGACCATTTCCTCGGCCAAGTGAGCTGAGCTGTCCCAGCCAACGAAACCAATCGCCGAGCTCATCAGGCCAATCGACCAAGCTATCTGAAGTGGCAAGTGTTAGCCTAGAGCCACGCCAAGGTGGTATATCTCACTTACTCCAGGGCTCTCCCAACCGCTGAGATTTGTAAAGTCTTGAAAAACATATTCGGCCGTGTTTTTTGGATACACATGTACCAGTAGATAAATTGAAGTGGCGAAATACCCAACAACGTGACAAAACATGGCCGCAAACATCATGTAATGGAGGCGTTTGATCTCAAAGATGGAGAACACGGTGTAGAAAATGGTCAGTGCGATCACAATCTGATGAGTGAAAATTAGCTGCTGCGAGGACACGATGATAATCAACCCATCTCACCAAGGAGGTGTGCCATCTTTCATACGTATAGCCCTCGCTGAACAAGATGGCCCAGGACTGGATCTGCATGGCAGTAGCAAAAATACCAGCTGTGGCGCAGAATATCCAGCCAAAGATGGTGACCCAGCCTGTGTACCAAGAAAGAACCCTTCGGTACTTGGGTGGCGCCAACTCAGCTACATAATGATGCTGGCCTCCAGCGGTGGGAATCATGCTCGAGTACTCGGAAATGCATAAACCAACCGCGAAAGCACCCAGGGCCGAGGCGGCAAACCCCCAAACGAAGCTGGAGCTGCCGCCACTCGTCAAGGCCTGGGCCGCAGCTGAGGATACAGCTTCCCATGTCACACTAGTACAGAATGACATGAACAGCAGTGACCAGACGTTGAAGTTTCGTTCGAGCTTGGATGTGGCTCCAGTGCCAATGTCGGTGACTCGACTCTCGCCATTGCTAGTTGTATTGATATCGATATCATCGGTAGACCTCTTCTTGTCAACAGAGGCACTCTCGGTGCGAAGCTCGCTAGCCATGATGGTTGATTTTGATAAGTATGAGAGAAGAAATGATGAACCGGTTTGAACTGCTGTGAGTCTTTCGTCCGTTTCTTGGCCTACGACGGGGACATCGCCCTATTAGAGGACGGCGAGCTCGCCGGATAAAAAGACCCAGATCAGCCCCGAGAGGAATAGCTCAAGACGGCGTCTGGGGTTGTATCTCTTAGCTCCCCGCCCCCGGATTAAAGAGTCCAATCACCTTGCGTCGATTTGAATTTGGCCGGTGGAATATTTCAACGGATCTCCAGCCAACCAGCATTCATCTAACTACACCTCCTCGTGTTCCAGAGCGCCATGGCGACTGCTATATAGATAAGGTTAGGAAGAGGCAGCTTTCCGAGATCACTGATACACGGCCAACCATCGCTGATACACAGTCAACCAAAGCTATTAGTTCAGACAACGTCGCATATCAAACATACCAAAACTGCCACTAATCAACATGTCTGGTCCTCTGACATTGCCTTCCTCCTGGTTCAGGGAGCCGGAGTTCTACGAGCTTGAACGCCGTGCAGTCTTCTCCAAAACCTGGTTGATTGTTTCGCACAAGTCCCAGTTCGCCATCTCAGGCCAGTACGCCCGCTACCAAGTGGCAGGGTATCCATTTTTCGTCGTGTCTGATCGAGAGGGGAATATCAATGCATTCCTCAACGTTTGCCGTCATCGAGCTTACCCGATCGTTCACCAGGACTCGGGTAAAGTACTGACGCTTTCATGCAAGTATCATGGTAAGTTGCACGTTGAAGAACTAATAATTTAAATCAATGTTGGAGGCTGACCTGCGAAGGCTGGAGCTATGGTCTCAAGGGCAACCTTGCAAAGGCACCACGGTTCGATACGGTCCCACAGGACCAATTCGACAAGAATGAGTATTCTCTGTTCAAACTGCACACGCACATCGACCAGCTGGGATTTGTATGGGTCAACTTGGACGCATCTGAGAAACCAGCATTCAGTTGGGAAGAGCAATTCAAGGGCATCGACACCCAGGAAAGAATTACCAAACACTACGATATGAGTAACTACGTCTACGATCATACATTTTCTCTGGATGATTGCGCCTTCAATTGGAAGACACTTGTCGAAAACTACAACGAGGTACGTACTATCCATGGGTCGTGATTGAGGTAATCATACTTACAGTTACCGTTACTCCAGTGCTATCATTGTTCCACGGCGCACCCGGGAATCGCGCCTCATATCCAGAAGGACACCAAGTTCGACGTGGAACCAGTCCTGTGCTACATCCGCCACCTTGGAGAGGACATGGAAGCCGGGGGGATCACAGCGAGCCCTACATACATGTTCCCCAACTCGTCTGTCACAATGTCCAAGCATTTCTTCTACATGATGTTCATCGAGCCCCTCTCGCCGACCGAATCCCGGATGCGATACGAGGTCTACCGCAACAAGAACTCCACTGATGAGGAGTTCAAGATGGAAATAGACTTCTTCAAGCAGGTCGAGAGCGAAGATAAATTTCTTGGCACCAATGCGCAGAAGGGACTCAACAGCGACACCTACATGGCGGGGCCACTGCACCCTTACATGGAGAAGGCCGTGGAATATTTTGAACAGGTGCTTCGAACTTCGCTGAAAAAACATGTAGAGGAAGAGAGCAAGTTGGGAAACCAGAAATGGCCAGCCAGGAGGACGATGCCGAACGCCCAGATGAACGAGGATGAGGCCTTTTGTCGCGGTGTGTGTGGCTCGGGTGCTGAGGCCAGTTTGGCTTGGTGATCGGCATATGGTATGTGCTAAGGAACTTTCAGGCCCTCCCATAGACAATCATGATGAGGAAGTAGGCTGGGCATGGCTCGGGACAAACATGGATCATCTCTTCTCCTTTTATTTCTTGTTTTCTGTCCCTGTAACGTAAGAATCGTGCGTCATTGCGGGGACAGGACGGGAAACCAATGCAATGAATAAATATATTCTCATTCTATCTCTCCTTAAACCCCGCATCTTTGACGCAGCCTTTGTCGCAGCCTTATACCAAAGGTCCACAGGAGGTGTTCTCAAGATCAGCACTGCCCAACACGTCGTTCCAGCACGTTGAAGCCCGACAGGCCCATTGTATTTGTTAAGCTATAAATTAAGCAATAAATTATTAGACCATTTATTATTTATCTCAAATGAAAACAATGCCAACGCGATGTGGGTTTATGATAAAGCATACTACCTTCTGCGATAGGCGCCGCTGTGACTGATCGCTCGAGACTTGCATATATTACTACCCTCCGCTCGGAGTCCGAACAACAGGCTTTGACGTGGCTGTTTCGTATTACTGTCGTATCGCACGCTCCGAAGAAATCTGGTCTCCTCATTCGCTGAATCTCATGCAGGAAGCTCGCAGGAATAAGACTCGTCACAAAGCCCGTCCCACCCGTCTCCTTGTCCAATGGAGATGGTCGAATAGTCAAGCCACTGCTACTTCATGTTCGCCTCACTGTCTTACCCCGCTGCCGCTGGAAGAGCCTAATGGTTATAAATAATTCGGGCCCCGAGCCGTAAAATCTCTTCTGCCACTTTCTTAACCCACCGGCGACTCGACGTTCCAGAACAGCGTGCGACCAGCGAAGCCAACATGGCTGATCTACCACCAGCCAACACAGCCCAAAAAAAGAGAAAATATGCCACCTTTGAGTCCTCTCAGGCTCAAAAACGAGATGGCTCTCCCTCTGAGCCCTTCGAACGTCCCGTTCAGCCTGCGAACGCATACATCCTTAGTCTTGCTCCCGAGCTTCTAGGAGAAATATTCAGTAATTTTCAGCACCCCTCGCTGTACGAAAACAAAATCCTTGTAGAGGATATCGACAGGCCGCTCCCAGAAAGTCATCTCCGGGCCCTTCAGAGTTCGCGGCGAGTTTGCTGCCTGTTTAATAGTGTTGCAACTCCTCTAATGCTACCTATCCTCCGCGTACAGGTCGACAAGGAATCTCTGGACCGGGTGCAGAAGATTGCAGGACACCCTCTCATGAGCGCTGGCGTGCGCGGTATTCAGATCCTCATGAGCTGCCGCCTCAGGTCCTTCGCCTTGGACAAATCAGAATTCATCGGCTTCCTGCAAGCTACAATGAATGACATGCTTGATCGACAGTCCATGGGTCTGGCACTGATGGTTGCTCGCGGCGATAACGAGAGTCATCAACTAGCTCTTGATCATCGAGCTGCCAAGGAATCCCCAGCTTATGACAGGACCCGTGCTTGCCTGCTTGCCTGCGGCCGCATTCTGGGTCGGGATGCTCCGTTGCCACCCATCAGGAGTATGCCCAGCCTGCGAGGTCAGGGCTTCCGAGAGGCCATTGTCGGTCTGGTGGCGCCCTCCCTGATTGATGACTATCAACAAATGCTCGATCATGTCCATGAAGAGTATCGGAAACAGTATGAGCGAGACCTGCCAGTAATATCACAAGGCTTGCTTGTCCAGGCTCTGGCTAAGGTGGTCTCTACGCCACATCGCACAATCTCTTTGAGTTTTAATGAAACACTTTCAGATGTAATGGAGGAGGAAACGGAAGAGATATTTGCGGGCAGGGAAATCACCGCGCTTTGGCTCAACAACCCAATAAAGCCATCAGACTGCCACAAATACCAACAATACATTCAGCGTGAAGACATGGCACCATACACTGCATTGTTTTGGGATCTTCCCATCGCTATCCGCCAGACAGGCAGCTCCGTGAACAGCCTTGAACTTCACGGACCGGTGATAGACTACCAACACTCTATTCTTTGCCCTGGCGGCGGATCTGTCACATCACATGCCCTCGTATTGAACCAGTTGCACATGGCATTGCAGAACCTGCACACGTTCATTCTTCCAGAGCTATATGTCTTACAGCCGACACGGCGAACCCCATTTGCCATGGGACATATAGATGAGAGAGCCCCTGGAGGGATAACTATCGCGCAGTATCTCAGCGCAGTACTTTCAAGTAGAAACCTCCAGAAGCTCGAACTAAACCCATCTCCCTCCGAGGCGGATGTTATCTTCCGGCAACCACGTCCGAGTGAGGTTGGCCACACTCTGAGTCAAATACGCTGCGAGTACCTCCGCGTAGTCGCCCTTCACAACATCAAGATCACTCAACAGGAACTCGAAGCCTTTTGCATTGCATTGAGCCCGGATATCGAATTTCTAGAGCTTGCGGGTATTTCCCTCACCCAAGGTAGCTGGGCACCTATTCTCGATCTATTGAGGGATCTACTTAGAGAGAGATGTGTACGGGGAGTTTGTGAAGTGGAATTGGAACACCTGAATGGTGATGAAATGGAACAGGTGCTGACGAACGTCACGGGTGACCCGAATGCGTTTTTGAGGGACCTCTTGGACCAGTTCATGGGCTATATCAGGGGTGATGGCGTTCATAGCAACCCATTGGTTGAATTGGGACCTTTTTAGTTCTCGCGATGCATTTTAATTTGAAACTTGGATCAAAACTCAGACCTTGATCAATGCTAAGTGCGCGAAAGCCTCACAGTTGGTGAATTTTTACTCATTTCCACTCAAGGGGTTGTATGCCTCGATTTCACTTTCGCACCATAGTGTGCCTGCAAAGGCATGCTTTCTGACCCAAACATGAACGGAATCACGAGGGCTAGCCTCATCCTCGGCGATGTCTGAGTTGAGAGCAAGGTCGATAGGGGGCGCTTTGGCATAACGAACCCTAATTCGTTCATCGGGGTCTAAAGTCTCCCACGCCGAGTTAAATCCCGTGATGGGACAATGCTCCCCGTCCATGTCGAATATGATGACTGTGAGCGGTCTGATGGCTCCCCTGTACACATTTCCCCCAACCCTGTGGCCTGCGAGCGTAGAAATCCAGTCCCGTTTGATGTCTGCCGGTTCCGAGATGTGATTTCCATCCGGTCGACCAAGGATGACAGAGTCCAGCTGAGGACAGCCCATCACATCCTGCCAGAAGGCATCTTCGAGAAACTTATCATACAGATAAAGGCGACGCAGGTTTGGCCAATATTTTGCCCATACTTCCACCTCGTCTGAGGGCAATTCGTTGGAAGTAATGAGGAAAAGCTCGTCCTGTACGCTGACAAACTCCTCAAGATTGATGAGAGCCTCGAAGCCGGTCCGCAGCAGAGCCCTGGCACCGAGCTCGTCGTCTTCGGGCCAGAGGGAGCGTAGCGGTATGTTTATAATGAGTCGTTTCAAGGTCGGGGCGACGGCGAGAAAGATATCGCGCACGGCGACTGCTACCGGGAGATCCTGGAGTTCTGGATGGGGTGTTGGGACGGGAACGTAATCGGATGAACTGCTCTCATCTTCCTCGTCACCTGCGTCATCATCCTCGCTCTCTTTTTGAACTACCGCTAAAATTGACAAATGCTCTGTTTCGAATTGCAGGAAAGATTCCATAAAAATGGCAGAAATACTCCCGAACGGCGATTGGTGCGGGGGCTCGAGCACAGAAGCAGCAAGGGCCAAGCACCGGGAAAACCTCAAAGTGCGGTCTTCAGAGTCAAGGTACACGCAATGGCGGGCGAATATCGGGCTTGCTGCTGCATTTCCCGACTTGCAGGTCCGCATGAGGGCCATGAGGGTCCTGGTCGTCTCATGGGACGCGGTCAAGAACTGACCTTCGGCGGGTTCAAGAAAGGTGATGACGTGCATGAGAAGCTCATTCGGCAGTCGCTGACCCTCAATCGCCCTCGAAACAATTGGAAAACCCGCCATTTCTTACAGCCCGAAGCGAAAATGAATCAAGGGGTGTGGCTGGCAGAGTGTCAAGAAGCCGGAGCATGGAGTTTTGGAATGTTTCTCATACAACTTGTTCCAGTCTATCTGCAGCTGATGATGGTATTGTCTCACGTGACTAGTAGGTGCCCTAGAAAGCGTAGATCATTACCTACAACTCAGATAATTAGGCACCACTGCCGTGCATCATTCTGACTCCTATGTGAATTTGAGTACCATGACATATGATATGTGGTACGTTTCCGGCCATTCGGCCGTTGGATTGAGACCCCTTGATGAACCTCAGTGGCCGCCCTCGAGGTATTACCTAGTCAAAAACTACCTACAACTACCTAGTAGCGCAATGCGAAGAATGTTGACGAGCCTGTATGTTGTCCACTCTTGACCATACGTCTACCCTTAGAAGGCCAACTTTTCTGGAAGTTCCTTCCCTTATTTTGTATTTCCTGCTTGATAACTTCCGTATAAAGGCATTCACGAGAACTTGATTGAACTGAAGAACGCGGCTACGTCCAGCTCTACTAGGTAAATGACGATAGGTATAATACGAATCGACGCAGAGAATAGTTGGCGAAATCACGTATTGAATTCAAGCTTGAATTATCTTTCAGCGAAGTCAATTATGGGGTCCAAAATGGTATTCTTTGAAACCATATCATGATGTTCACAAACGTCTTGACAACCGCTTTAAGGTTCAGGGACAACTATACTGATCAATGACATTCGAATAGATACCACATGAGTCATTTCTGCAAGTTGGACGTCAATCATCAACTCTGAGTGGAATCATGATACATGAATATTGGCTACCTAATCTCGTTTGCAATAACGAGTCGTAAGCTGCTAGCTTGATGTGGTTGACAACGCCGTGACTACTGAACACTACGCGTTTTAGTGCCCATCTAAGCAGGGGTAGGGATCCTCTGGCGATCTTTTTTCTCTTTTACTGTTGACGATATTCTGATAAAGATCGATCGTTTGCTTCCCTGTGATGATCATTCTCTAATTCTTCTTCTTCATAATCATCTTCATCATGTATGTTCAAAACGCCTTCCACGCACTTCTAGCTAGTGCTGCGCTCTTTGCCAGTGCTGAGGCGAAGAAGAACTGCCATACCAGACTACACACCACCAGCACTCCCTCGGCCAGCTCGGAGCTTGCATCAACACCGTCTGCCTCGTCAATTGAATCGCCGAGCAGCTCTCAAGTCTTTTCGTCTCCTGTTTCTTCACCAACCCCTATTTTGAGCCTTTCTACTTTAAGCACACCGACACCTATCTCATCAATCACGGTATCATCGTCGAGCACGCCATCTACAACTCCTTCGTCGACTGAAATCTCTTCGTCAGCCACACCATCTACAGCTCCTTCGTCGAGTGAAGATTCTTCGTCAACCACACCATCCAGCACTCCTTCGTCGACTGAACTTTCTTCGTCAACCACCATAATTCCCTCGACTACTATTCTGCCTTCCTCCTCCTCTTCATCCACTCCCACCCCTTCGACACCTTCTACAACCTTGACGACATTAATATCCAGCACCTCGACAACGTCAGCACTGCCTACCCAAACCCCCTTCCGGCTCATAGCCAGCAGCCCCAGTTACGCCGCCGCCGACGGGCAGCCAGCGCGATATCTCCCCAGCTCCAACGCCGTCACGGTCTACCTCGTGGCACCCTCTGCGTCCTGGGTCCCTGGAGAGTTTGTCTTTGAAGAAAGCACGGGCTACGTTAAGATCGCCACCAGTGACACATACCTTGTAGTCGGCACCGGCTTCGCCCTCACCACCGCCCCCAGCAGCTCCACGAGCTCCAAGGTGAAGTGCTCGGGGCCAGTGCAGGCCGGCGTGGCGCTGAGCTGCTGGCAGGAGGACCAGACAACCCGCAACGCGTTCTTTGTAACAAATTTCTCGACCTCCCAGACGATCGCCATGTATCCCTCCACCCTGTCTGTCAGCACCCTCTCGAAAATTCAGCTTCTGCCCCAGTTGGTTGCCACATAGGTTTCTAACTACCGGGGATGTCATAGTGAATCTGGGATGAAATTTAAAAGTTTAAAGCGAATAGAGGATTAGAAATGCATACTATTAATAATTAAATAGAAATTACTCGTTAATGTATAATTCAGCAGCGTCTTTAGGTGCTGCAGCCATAGCTTGAGCATAGAAACCAAAAATACTATGACGAAAAGAGAAACAAAATTAATTCACTCAGCCATGAGGCCAACCGCGTCTGTATCACTCTTTCGCCCTATCAAGAGAAGAAGTCTCCAGCCGCGGTTGGCGAGGCTGGTGGCAGTGCTTCATCAGTTGAGATCGCCACAGCCAGTGAGATCATATCAAACTTGCTACAGCTAAGAGTTCAGCAGACCGTCCCCAAAGGCTTGCCAACCGCGCTGGGCTGTGATTAAACCAAGTTCACAAATTCATTACAAAACCAACGACAGGTCAACATTGCTCTATTTCGTTAACTTTATTAGATTCAGGTCGTGATTCATCCGTTGCCAAAGGCCCCTTTCCAGGCAGACCAGACGCTTTCACTCGGGGAGCCATCTCAACGTCAAGGCGAGGTCTCGGACGGCTTCGAAACGGAACGGAAGAACTTGAGACTCTTGATCAAAAGAAGATGTTCAAATAGAACCTACAAGGATAATCAAGCGTAGGTAAAGAAGCTGGCAAAGAAATTAGAATTTTCCTCAGAAGTATAGCCAAGACCATGATGTCAATATCCTACAATTGAGCGCCAACTTCTCACAGCTACTAGTTACGAGTTACGTCACATAATGGAATGGTCAAGCGGTTAAATACAGTAAAGTAAAAGTGTATTCAGTTTATGTAATGTTTCTAGATTTACTAAAACAAAAGGAGTCTATAGACCGGCTGCTCCTTTCCTATTTACATGGTTTTGTCATAGCATTTAGTGCTTGAACGATCTGCGGGCCTTGCGGCGCTTGAGGCAAGAAGGAGCAGTAGAAGTGGGCTTGGCTGCAGAGGTGGTGGTTGAAAGCGTCACCACGGCAGCAGCGGACGAGGTGGCATCGACCGCAGACACGGGAGTGGTCGTCGCACTGGCCACGGGAGTTGTCGAGGCAATGCTTGTCACGGCGGGCTGCGAAGCAACAGTGGATGTAGGGGACGAGACCGGGGCAGAGGAAGCGCTGCTGTCGCCTCCGCCAGATGACTCTCCGCCAGTGCAGTCGCCATCGCTGGTCTGGCCAACGTAGTTTGCCGTGTGGTCCTCACAAGAGTTGGGCCATGTGACGGGGCCAGGGGCAGTGTAGCTGGTGGGCACAGGCCAGTAGATTCCGATCTTGATACCAGGCTCGTTTCCGTCGTAGGCGCCGGGGAACTTGACGCTGGGGGAGGGGGAGCCCGCACCGCTGCCAGTGACCTTGAGCTGGGCACACCCGATGTAGAACTGAGCGCCTCCAAAATCACCGGCGCCATGGAGACCGATGTGCTCTCCGCGCATGAGATACTCACCAGCGGGCAGGTCGGTTGGCAGAGTGAAGGTGAAGTTGGAGATGCCGCCGTTGACGAAGCTGGCCCACTGAATGCCATCAGCGGCGAGTGCAGAGTAGGTAAGTTCATAAACCTTGAACCAGTCTCCGTCACCCTTGTATTCCTGGGCAGTGCCGGAAGCCTTGCTCATGTAAACGGCCAGGGGGCCGGGGTGGCCAAGGCCAGAGTTGATCTTGAAGCCAACCTCATCACCGGCAGCAACGGTGTAGGTCTCAGTCTTGGCCATGATGGTGGCATCAAGGCCGCCAGCGTTGCAAATGATGTCGTTGGAGGTCACATCGGTGATGGGACTGTTGGCGTTGGTGGTCTGCCGCACATACTGGTACGCCTCAGTCTCCTCTCCATTGACAATGAGAGACTCGAAGTTGTAGTGCGCAAAGACAGATGGCACCATGGCCGCGGCGGCCAAAAGGGCAGAGAAGGTGTTGGAACGCATTTTGAAGTTGGTTGTGATGTCCGGACGTTCGACGCTCGGTAGTGAATGAGTGAAAAGGTGGATAGTCGGCCTCCAGGGCTGGAAAGTCAAGAAAAGAATGTAGAGCTCTGCCTTAGAGAGTGATGCTGGGAAAGAAGAAGAACAGACGAAACCGTTGGGCAAACTCGCGATATTAATGATGAAGAGATGCCCGTTCGGCGGCCATCTTCGTACTCCGGTGGCCTTGTTCCGCAAGACTGAATCGGGCAGTTTTCCCTGGACAAGGGTTTGTTTCGATGGTGATGGTTGTCGCCCTGTTCCTGAAACCGGCCCACCTTGGCATGTGGTGTTCCTGAACCAATTTGATCTCCAATGTCGGCGCCAACACAGAAAGATGGCAAAGGGAAGAGACAAGATAGAGAGAGAAAGACAATGGAAAAAAATGAAAATGGAAAAGGGGTGAGTGGTTAATCTGATGTTTCAAGAAGAATATAGCGGCTCTCATCAGTTCCAATGCGCATAGGAAAAGTCGCAACGGGCAAAAGTCTACAGGCAGGTTCTGAACACTCCAGCCCTAAAACGATTGAATTTGATTCAAAACAGGGCCTGCTGTTTCAGACAATGGTTGGCCAAGAGCGCCGGTGCATTGGCGCCGGATGGAGAGTTGGAAACCAGGGTGTGATCCCTGCCAAAACATGCCCATCGACAGCGGTTGACGGTGAGGTTTCAATTACCTACCGTCTCGGTCATTAAGATAAGCGTCAAGATCCAGCACACGATTGGCCCGTTTGGTTTTTATTCCTCGTGGTCAGGGTGTTCGTCCGTGAGGAGGTGATGAAATGCTTGTCAATTATTAAATTTTCCAGATAGAATCTCCGAATCAAATCTCACCTCACCTCAGTTACTTAATTGCCTAGGAGCTAACCATACATTGACCAATGGTCTCGGCTAGGCAATTGGCAGTTGATAATAATGAGGTTTTCGTGTGAGATGGGGGCACTGTATCAATGTCGCTCTTCATTAGAGACGGCGTGAATCTTCTAGTAATTTCTCTCTACAGTCAAACAAAATAGAATTGCCCTTCGCCCTTGTACAGTATTCGTGCATGTCCCGCTGCGCAAACGGACCATGAGGTGAACCCCCTGCTCACAAACCGGAAGGGTCTTTTTGGGGACGCGTAATAATAATACAGGCTTGTCGGTCCAGTACCTGAAGGAAGAAATAATCTGATTTGTACAGGGCAACAGTAGAGTAGTGCTGAGGTTTCAACCCAGATTTCATGAATGTTACAGGGATGTTCCACACGTCTTGGATACCGACCGATCAGAATACTTTCTTGAGCATGCTTGCGTATACCAGACTTAGATCACTTGCAGTGGTTAATCCTAGATGTTCTATGCTTCAAATTCATCACGCCGAAAAGGAGTCGTACGCTGGTGCGAACCACAAATTCCTATAATCTTGAGGCTAGGGGCGTGGCAAAGAAGAATCTGCCTTGTGAGAGGCTGCCTGATAACATTAGATGATCACCACCGTGCCGCTTCAGTTGGGTCACGCGAATGCACCGCCTGAAGCGAAGCTTTCGCCTCCCCCATTACCAGGCTTCACAGTATCTGCATTGAGATAGGAAATCAATACCAAGTTGGGACCGACGGCCAGCACATCACATCTACGGGACCTATTGGCAGCAGTTCAACCTTGCAATGGCACATCCTCAGCTGTGGTCCAACCGCAGCCCAGTCGCCTTTTGACGTAGTAGAGTAAGCACACGTTTGTGGCTTCAATTATCCTCGTCGGAATCGCCACAAGCAATACAGAAAAGCCTCCTTAGACTACACGAGCCTCATATTTACCATGCTGTCAAGAAACACATCATATGATACGAATGCCTTTCACTCCCTCAAGTAAATGCGACTTAAGACTACGCTAAGAAGTTACCACTTCCCCATAGCCAAGACCCCAAGATTCTATCATAGGCTGACGCCTACGTTGCTCACTCGCACAGCCTCACTCGATGGTTGTATGATCATAGCCTCGACAGCTAACGGCATTTTCGCCCCATATCCACTATCTATGCCCGGCGCTTCTGTTCACATTCACAGATATAAACATTCTCAACGCTTCACCAGTATACGACCTATCCTCCCACAATCCTCGACCATAGACACAAATTTGTCTTTCCCTCGGGCTTATCGCTACATAGCACAGAGACACCCATCGAACAACATCCTCCCTCTCAGTGCAACATCCCGGGCGAACCCAACAACTTTCCTAACTTCAAACAACGAACAACAATCATGAGCTGGCTTTTGAAACTTGGTGAATTTGTTGGGTCGGAAAGCTTGAAGGAAATGCATGACAAGGATTTTTCTGAAGTAATGGACCAGGTCGGAGATTCGATCGAGACGACAGTCGAAGAGTTTTTCACTGGTCTTGTGGATTTTCTATGACTACCGACTACCCACGTGCAGACGTAGATAGCAAGCCATGAGGAAGCACCCATCACACAACAACCATGCTTGTGGGTTTGTTTCTAAACCATACGGTAGACGGATCCAGTATGGGGTGCGTGATAGAATACATGCTGTTCCTAACTTCTTCTGCACATACCTGTGAAAGATGGTCCGGCCTGTAAATAGCGGGGAAGCAATATTGAATCAATGCTACATCGCTTGTGCAAATTCTCTGGCTTTTGGTACCGAGTATCGATTCCAGCAATATGAGGGAAGCTCTATTTAGCATCCTCCTTCTTGGCCACGCTGTGACTTGATCCATCCTTTTCCACGACGTGCTTCCGGGCGGGAGTCCTCTTTTTCACCTCCGCCTTCTCGCCTTTATTAACCCATTCGTACAACAAGTCCATGCGGACCGTAAACTTCTGACCCGCCTGTACCACAGAGCCTTCATGCAAGAGCTTATCGTGTTGGAATACCAGCACACTCCCAGCTTTTGGGTTCACATCAACGCGGCGCTGACGATCTCGCGAGAGGAATGCAGTGGCCCCTCCAACCAGCTCGCTATCCGGTGATGCCTCAACCGAATCATTGAGGTAGAGGTGCACTGTGTAATGGGTTTGGAACTCCCTCTCCCCATCCTCGTACCAGAAAGGACCATCCGTATGCGCTGTTCACATGCCATCAGTTAGCTCATTTTATTGCGAGGCAAGGTTCGTTTCGGCTTTGGGTACCTTTGAAGAAGTTTCCGACAGAGTATCGCAAAAATCTCATCCTCGCATTTATGCGACGAAACTCCCATTTTCTCGAAGGCCGACCGACGCGACTGTCTCCGCCCTCCTCGACTCGGGCGAGCTGATCTTGAAGCCCCTCGGTCTGACAGCAGCGCGCCCATATACGATCAGTAATCTCCTGCCGGTCCCAGACGATCCTGTCGCTCTCTCTGTATCCCTTGGACGGTGCTTCCACGCCAGGGCCGAGCGACACCATGGCCGACCGCCATGGACAGAAGCCCTCGGCATCGCTGTTGGCGGGAGTGGCAGATTGCTCGGCAAGCTTGATCAACTCCCGGCATTCGTCTCTGGAGATGACATTGTCCAGGACCAGGGCAAAACATCCGTCGTACTCGGGCACGGGGGATGAGGCAAAGGGGACGTGTGTCAATGTGACGGGTAGAGCAGAGGGTCCTTGCAAGAAACCATCTGGAATCTCTGTGTCGCTGGACTCGTGCTTGACGATTTGGGGCGAGTTCCTCGTTGTTTGGAGGGATTGGAGGGATTGTTCCGTCAGATTCAGTGCCATGGCGCGATACCCCTTGTATATGTGTTGTGGTGTGGTGTGTGATGAAGGACGCAAGCTGTCTCCCAAGGTGAAGATCTTAAACTCCTCTCCTGTGTCAATTGACTGATTTCCCTCGAAGTATTTATCAGAACTCGAAAGGTGCTGCCTAGCAAAGAGGGCGACAAAATACTGTTGCCTTGGGGCCAAGTCGCTGTTTTCGCCGGACGCGCGCTAAAATTACTTGAAATTGGCGAGGCAACAGGCTGATTGTCAGCTTCAATCTCACACCACTTCTTGCGCTGGAGGTCTCGTACAGTGAGTAGAAACATGTAGTGCATTTCTTCCCACGGGATAACAGCTTACAGTGAAGTAGTAGCCCAAGTTGAAGTCTGCTGCCATCCAGCCAAGTTGAAACGAAAGACGCGAGATTGTTTATTTGGTCGCCATCTGAAGCATCTCAATTTTCGGTTTAATCTACATGCGCCGTTGAGAGCAAGCTGGTCAATTCAAATTATTGGTTTCGTATTTCATTGTAAAAAGATCTATAATGTATGTAAACAAGTACCCAACACCCTCGACCCAGAAAGTAAATGACTTCGCGAAATTCTATAACACGCTGCTACTAGAAGGATCATGAACCCCAACGCCAAAATGGGAGAAAAGAGAAAAAGAGGGAGAGCAGGTGATTTACTTCGAGAATCACCAAGTGATGGAAACAGCCTTGCCCTCCCATTTGCGAACGGCGCTCTCCTCCACGCTCAGCAAGTTCTTGTACATCCAGCGACCAACGGCGCCTCTCGAGATGACATATCCCACCTCCTCCTTCTCCAGGACCCCGGTGCTCACATCCTGGAGCCCCTCCCTGATCTTGGCGTCCGGCTTGTCATTGTCAACCAGCAAACTGGGGCGGACGAGCACGTATCGCTCGCAGCTGCCCCGGAGCCTCTCCTCCATGACCTTCTTGTCGGCATGGGGAGTCGCCAACATCCAGTGGTAGAGGGGGTAGAAGGCAAGTGGGAAGTCGCGCTTCTTGTCGGAGATGCCGGTAGTGCTCACCACGGCCAGCAGAGGGCTACCAGTTGTGCCATTGTTCGTGCGCAGAGTGGCAAGGGCCTCGAGAATTGCCGAGATGCCCTTCTTGCAGACGTCTGGGTCGGCAAATTTAAAGGTCTTAGGGTCCATAAAGGCCCCAATGGAGAAGTGCACAGCATCGACAAAGCGCGTGTCATCGCCAGGGACGGTCAGACAGGCAGCCACAGCGGCAGCGTCATGAGCATTTCCCTCCTTGATGATCAGATTGGGGTGGGCACTGGCAAGATCGGCCAGTTTGGCAGGGGTACGCAGTAGAGCAATGCAGGTGTGGCCGGCGTTGAGGGCTTCCTTGAGGGCAAAGTTGCCGCAGCCGTTGGAGGCACCGAAGAAGGCAATGATAGACTTGGCCATGTTGTTTGTTTGGGTATCTGGTGATTTAAGAGATGATATGGTAGTGGTTGTTTGATGGTGGTCAGCAACCAGAGGCTTGGATTGGATTGATTTGAGTGAGGTTTGAAGTGGTGATTGATGGCTGGATTGATTGTTTCTGTTGTGATGCTTGAAAAATCAAATGGCAACCCAGCGAGGGGCCGCCGATATTTATCTTCAATGCCAACATCCCAAAAGCCTAGAGGCCGTCTCGAAAAGCCGTTGATGGTGATGGATTTGCGGCCGACAGAGGCGGCGCGAGAGACGGGCGAGAGAGCTGAAAATAGAAACAAAGTACGTGAGTGTTGTTAAGGATTTGCATATTCAGTAGCGTTTGACACTAACATTGAGCAAGTACCAGAAACCGCGTCGCACCGCCTTCGCCCATTTCTCGCGCGTTGCTCGTGGCTGCTCCACTAAATCCAGGGCAGTTCCACTATTTTATCTCTGTTCCGCACCGTTATTGGTCCACTCAATCGGAGCCAGGGAAGGCCTCTTGGACAATTCTTCGAACGAAAACAGTTCTTCCATTCGGCGTCATGGCTGTTGGGGCAGTAAAGAGCTCAATAAACCCCTGGTAACTCTAAAGATTTTATTACACACATTAAGCAGTCGCTTGAATCAGTAAAGGGGGCTGTGTTTCTTATTTGGCTTTGGTTGGGATATCACCCAAAAGTTGGAGGACATTTGTAAGTGGTCAACATCCGCAAGTTTAGAAATATCGGTTAAAAGGAGAAAGAGGCGAAAGAAGCCACAGAAAATCGGTACCGTAGAATTCATGAGAGTTTATCTTCTTTCTCATCTGCTTCATTACCTACAAATCGCCATGAAATGTGACAAAAAGCGGTCGGGCCTTGAGCTATAGGGTAGGGAGACTACCAGAGTCTGCGGTATTAATGAGACGCGACGGTCTAAAGCGGGTGACTAATAAAAGGAAAGAGTACTTGAAATGACTCTAGAAATGAGTTTGAGCCTAAGTGCCTCCACCTGCTCTTTTTTGTCCACAACACAATCTAAGAAAGAACAACATGTCTCATCGCTGATGCAACGTGCCCCCGTTGCAAGCATACAAACAGAGATCTACTAATGATGTGTTTCCATCTGTGGCCCCTGGCTCGCCCCTAATCGATAGGGTAATGCCCAGACAGAATATTCAATACGCAGTACGCATTGCATGCTTGTCAAAGTCGGATCGATCACGCTCTTCTTCCATGTCCTCATTAGGCAATGGACTCCCTGAATAACCCAATCTAGCTAACGTCTGCGCTATCGTTTCTCTGATCTGACTAATCCCAAACATCAGGCAATTTTATTTATTTTCCAGGATGAACACCGTTGTCACCTCACCATCGCCAAATTTTGTGTCGAAGCACCGTCCACCTTGCCTGAGGCCGTCTCGGCGCAGCGCCTCGGCAATCCATGGGGAAAATGGGCCGTCGTTATTCCTCCTTTGTATCAGTCCTGCTGCTCGCGGCTCAGGCCTTGGCTGGCTTGTCCGCAGCGGGCATCGAGAATGGGAACCCTCTGGACGTGTCATCTAGAGAGCCGCAGCCCAAGGTTCCCGACTACGTGATAAAACACGGTGAGAAGAAAATGCCACTCCACTCCAAGACGCGAACCACGAGAAACCAGGAGAATCCGATGGCCTAACCAATTAATAGCACCGCTCTTATGGCTTCATCCGGAGGACCCGTTCCGTCCGTCAGATCTGCTCCAGCATGTTCGCCACACCACTCCAATGTCGGCATACAAGCCGATCCCAGATGTCCCGGATTTAAACTTGGACAATTTGGCTGTTCTCAATACTGCCAAGGGTGGCCCTGGGGCGTTGACTTCAAAAGATAACGTCACAGCAATACCGTCATGGCTCTTGGGCGAGATGCCAGATGAGAAGGGAATACTACACAATTCCACTGCCTGTGTGGTGCTACTTATTGAAAAGAGCCCCGAAATCACCGATGTGTTCTATTGGTATTTCTACTCTTACAATAGGGGGGCCAACATCACCTGGGTTGTCGAGCCCTTTAACCGCATCTTCGGCGCCCATCCGCCCTCATTCCACTTTGGTGATCACGTTGGAGATTGGTAATTTTTGTCGATCTAATTGCTTCACACACTCAACTGATATGGTGCCATTAGGGAACACAACATGATCCGGTTCAAGAATGGAGAGCCCACTGGTTTATACTATAGTCAGCACGACGGTGGCACTTCTTTCGATTGGAACGACCTTAGCGTCTCGAAAAAGGATGGAATCCGGGTATGTGCCTGGCTCAGCATGATATCATTGTTTAGATGAACTGCTAACGTGAGATAGCCATTCTCCTACAGTGCGTACGGATCACATGCCAACTACGCGACCGAGGGGTAAGTTGCCTTGATGTCTTATAGGCTCTATTTGATATCTGACCGTGAACAGAGACCATATCCATAACGTTGTGTTGATCGACTGGTGCAGAGCCGGCCACCTTTGGGATCCCGTCGGATCAGCATTCTTCTACCGTTATGACCCCAAAAGCTCCACCTTCACATCACTCCTTCGCGAGGGTTCCAATGACCGAAACCTCGCCAAGTCTGATTCATTCATCTATTACAAAGGTCTCTGGGGTGACGAGAAATACCCAGACACCAACCCAGATCAAGCGACAGTCCCATACTTTGGCCTGAAACGATTTGTTTCCGGGCCAACCGGCCCGGTGATGAAAGCACTCATCCGTAACGGTTTGGGTCCTAATGGTGGTGCAAAACGAAGCTGGCCGGAATGGATTGTGGCTGTCTTCATGTTCTGGTATCCTTGCTGTATTAGGGGATGGAGAAAGTGGATGTCTCTGATGATGTTTACTTTATGCTCGATGCTGGTCGGGTTTGGCGGATACCGTTTCCTTGTGAAGAAGCGGCTCCAGAAGCAAAGGTATTCGAAATTGGAGACGGAAATACCATTAGAAGAATTGGAGAGGGAGAACGTCAGTAGATAAAAGGGCGTTTAGACCATTTCGATAGACTTATATACAGCCGATGGATTTGCATTATAGAATCTTGCTTTTTGCTCCTACACGCAAGATAATACTTGACCCTACATTGAATTTTATTTGCTTTACCTCAACTTAGTTTGCTCTAGGCTTGGGCTTCACGAAAGTTTGAACCACCTTTCAGAAAAGAGTCTTTTACCTATTGACCTGTATGCGTTGAGATATCATATATCTCGTATACTTCACAGCATGTGTGGGCGTGATAAGCACAGCAACCACTTCGCCTGACCTCCGTGAACTAGATGGCTGGCGACAAATTGTGACTCCTTCTTAATGAATCGATGAACAGGCAGAGCGACTATCAAGCCTTCCTCTGTTTCATAATAACCTTGGTATGATACGGAGGGAGGACTTGGCCAGACGTGACAATGTTTGGCGGCTTGCCAGCCTTCACATCTTCAAAATCTCCATCGTACTGCATGAGTAGTTTGGCGAATAGGATCTGCGACATCCTGATCCCCAGGTGACGACCTGGACACATCTGGGCTCCATATCCGTACCCGAGAAAGCTGCTGCTGGCAGTGGTCACTTTTGTGGTCACCTTGTTGGTTTTCTCGTCATAGAAGCGGTAGGGATCGAATTCATGAGCCTTCTTGTAGTGATCCTCGTCGTTGTGAATGAGCCAAGATGCATTGGAGATGATGTTGCCGCGCTTGAGTCGGAGGCCGGATTTCAATTCCATGGGCTCCATGACTGTCCGGGAGACCGACACTAAATCCGGTTCTGTTAGTCCAAGGCCCTGAACAGAGGAGGAGACGTAACTCTCGGAGGATCCTTACATAGCGTTGGCCCATTAACTCGCAGCGACTCCCTGGTGAAGCTGTCGAGTTTGGGGACAGATGTTAAAACCTGGGTGTTCCATTCACCATTATTCGCTGCCAGTGCAGCCTCGATCTCATCGCGAAGAGCTCTGGTCAAATCCTTGTCACGCATCGCCTCGAAAACGAGCTGCGTGACCATACAGGCCACAGGGCCGGCGCTATCAAACCCCGTGAAGATCATCTCATCGGAGAAAATGTCAATTTGGCGCTCGAGCTCGGCCTTGGTCATGGCCTTGGGGTCTTGCTTGATCTGGCCCCTCTGGGCCTTGAGTTCCAACATTGCGCCCATTAGCGTGTAAGAACCGCTCACCTGGCCCTCCTCCTGCCAAGTCTTGATCACCTGTCGAATTTTAGGGGCGACGAAGGCCTTCAGTTTGGCCTTGCATGCACGGATCTTGAAGCCTAGAGGGGACAGGTACCAGTACAATCGTCGAAGGGGGGCTGGAACCCAGAAGTATCCATAGATGAAGGCGGGGACAGTGATGCAGTAGTATTCGATAGCCTGCAAATACTCGGCATTGTCACTGAATTCTGGACCAACGAGATAATTTGCGGAGACGATGTTAACGAGATGCCAGATGGTGAGGAATGCGGCGAAAGGTTCATTTGCTGCGAGCTGTCAGCCTCTTTCTGCGTTGTCACAAGATTGGTATTTCTCATACTCGTCGCAAGGTCGTCAAAGAGATTCGGTATGGTCTCATCTGCCTTTTTCACAACAATCTGGTGGAGTTGATCTTGAATATGTGTTAGTATAATCAACTTGGTACGGGCTTTCCTACCCCGGGACTCATACTCATGTTTTTGTTGACAGACTGGCGGACAGCATCGACATGGCTGCGACCGAGGATGTTGGTATGTAAGTTGAAATGGTAGCTCTGTGCATGCACGTCAACTGGGCTGATCTCCGTGCCATTATTTGGGTAATGTGCGTACGTCCTCGACAGCCTGGAGAAAGCTTAGCTTCTCTGGGCCAACGTTTTTGACATCCTCGCAGCTTCCAGGAGGCAGGATAATAACAAAGTCTTCGTTCTGTCCCCAAAAAGCAAACGGCTTGGCTTTCTTAGAGAACTATGACACTCAAATCAGCAATGGCTCACTCCTGACCCGGGATATAAAGACCTGCCTACAGTATCGTATCCTTTTTGGAAAACTTTATGGAAACTTGCATCAGTCTCAGTCCAGCGAAGCCGCCTCCAAAGGTAAGACGCATCTCCTACGACCGGAATGTCACCCAGGCGCCTTCTGAGCCTGTAATAGTTGAGATAGTCAATGAGCAGGATAAGCACAGGGATTAAGATTCCAGCACTGATCCAAGGTCTGTCCAAGACCACTGAAAGCGCCTCCTGTTGCAAGATGTTTCGCAGCGGGATAGACATGGTGTCTCCGTAGTTGTGCGTCCACTGATTGTGGCAGCTGAAAATCAAGGAACAAAACCTGTCAATGAATAAGCCAAAAAAGGCGAGAGAACAATGTCATGATAGCTCCTTGAAAATCGGTTCTGCTTCAGCAACCAAACGATTCCAAAGACTGTACATTTCAACATGAGGTCGGTGACCGACGATACTCACACGCCCTGCTCACGCCACCCCCTTCCGGTTCTCCAGAGTCGGAGGGATTGAAGCCGATATTACCTGCAGGCTGACGGAACCGAAACCAATAAATGCAGCCATGCCGCCACTGTACATAAGTCCCCCTTGTTTTGTAATGCAGTCTCCGCCACACCTCGTCAACTCGACGATGCCGAACTTAGTAGAAGCTCGCTTGGAAAAAAATAAGACGAGATGTTAGGAAAATCGCGGATTACGAGGTGAGCAAACAATCGAGGAAACATGCCATATTGTATGCATACTAGTTGTAGCTATCAAATTTGCAAACCAGCCATACGTGCTTTGGGAATCTGGTGTCAATGCTTTGAGTTCCACAGCGTCACCCAACCCATAGTTGTCCGTAGTCCTTTTGAGATGTCCTCTAGCAATAAATCTCCCGACTGGGAGTAACAATCTCGCGCAGGGCCACTGGTGACCACCTTGCCGCCCCTTTCCACGAGCATTGCGAGCCTACAGAACCGCGCCTGAACAAGCTTCTTGAGGAAGCGGCAGCGCGTCTTGGGCGAGACCTTGAAGCTGCCTATCCAGAGAATGTCGCTGTTGTTAATGGAAATTGTCCCACTGTTGATCCGCCTCGGGCGCATGACAAATTCATCCCTCACTGTCTTTTGTAGTATATCTAGCATCAATCGAACTCCAACCAGCGAGAGGAGGTGTATGCTGCTCTCGCAACGGCAGCTTTGGCAGTCATGGACCGCCGAGAGAGACGTCTCTACCTCCGTCTCCATCCTCAGGGCACAGTCGATGGGCACTAAGCCAGACCTCTGCTGCTCTGCCTTGAGCGACACGATGCAGTCCGTGACGACGATATGGCAGTTGCAGCAGCCATCATCCTTTTCGTGAATGGACACTTTGCCACTCTTTGACATGGGCCGCGTATCGTAGTGAGGCTCGACATGCGTCGCGGAAGACTCACCTCTTGCTGCTACTGATGTGCGAGGGCCTGTGGCAATATGCGTCCCGCTTGATGGTTTGGCTGCATGACTGTTGTCTTCGTGGCCTGTTAGGCTGAGCAGCATGCTACTCATTGACTGGCCCATTGAGACACGTCTCTTTGACGCCGATGACGGACTGGACTGGTGATGGGCGTCGGTCCCACGGATGGGGTTTGAGCCGTTCCCAGGCTGCGCGGTCTGCACCAGCGTTGGAAGCCTTGTATTGACCTGACCAAACGATTCCTGTGGATTCCCAACTGTAATTTCCGCTGAAATCAATGCTTGCGGATCTAGAATTTCCAGTGTTGATGGTGCAGGAATGGGCTGCTGTGAGATAATGGAGTCTGAGATGTCGTCAAGGAACGCGCTCATTGTTGGGTAGCCATTGTAATCATCAAGATCCATTCTGTTTTCTGTAGGGGTCGGCAAGAATGCCAACGGCGTATTCAGTGTCTCAAGCATTGGCGTGCTATGGACACCTTCAACTGCCACTTGATTGAGTGCTGGCGGTTCGAAGTGCGTGCTCAATGAGGCTGCCCAAGGCTCTGATATTTGCGTGGAATCCGTCGAGAGTCTGGCCCCTTCAGCGTTCATCACCAGACTGCTCTGTTGAATTTCCACTGCCGGCTCTGCTTCGCCAAAGGTGACTGCCGGCGTTGCTGGCTTGGACCTACTGTTCTCGTCTGATGCACTGTTGGTGGAGGCTTGCGGCGAAGGGGACGAGTCCTTGGCGGGACTCTTCTTGGCCCTTGGCCTGCCCATCCGACGAGAGATGCCGTAGACGCATTCCACCTTGTGGTAGGTGCATCTCCTGCACGACGGCTTTTCATGGCCGCACTTGACCTTTGCAGCTTGGCATCGATCACAGGAGGTTCGGTATTTGGGGCCCCTCGCCCCAGACGCATGGAGAGTTCCATGGCGTCCCACCATCGCGTTGTCAAGTCTGGTAAGGCTTCATCCGAATAGGACGACTGATATGATCCAAGGTCTCCAAACCGTGATAGGACGAGTGAATGACTAGCGTGATATGATAGATGAATGGAACTGCCGGGGGCGCACCCTTTGTTGAAAGGCACGGCCGTGTTAGCTCAACACTCAGGCCGTATTGAACCGTATTCCACCCCATTCTCGCTCCATATGCAGATAATACTCCGATCTGCGCATAGCATTCCAGCGTCCACTTTGAGCGGGGGTATGGGGGGGGAGAGGAGGGGTATGTTCTCTTGCAGCTGGCTGAACGCCATCATGCAGGATATCATTGACCGGCCCGAGAACACAGTCAGCCACTGGCAGACCCGAGGGGAGGGGGCGCGACTAGATCATCACATCCCGATGAGATTTAGCGAGCTCTTGTCCGGCTGTCGTCACAGACTGTCAGCTGCATTATCACTCGTTACGGGACTCAATACGGGACAGGCTAAATCCCCGGTAGTACTGTATACTAATTTAATCACCGAAGTGGTGAAGAGGTTGCTCAAGGTGACCTCGCGTGCCAATAATTACATGTCATGTTATTCAGCTATCAATGGGATATGCAGGAGATCAGGGATCGGGCTCCTCTTGGGGTATGAACCCCTGCTTGCACTTGAGCATGTATTCGAAAAAAATGCATCGGAGAACAGTTTTCATGACGATATCGATCGTCAGAGGTTTTGAATGGCTTGAATTTCAGCCTCCCGAGAGCAACGTAACCGACGCCAGTTTCCTTCTAGAGACATGGAAGCTGAGGTAAGAATGGCAAGACGTACAAAAAGGTAACATTGGCCCTGCCAACAAATGAAAATTGCGACATATTCGCCATTTATGCATACATGATGCAATCGAGCCAGTGTAGTTGTCAAGTCACCAGCTTCCAGCATATATCAAGCCAGCTGGAGCAGGACATACTCCCTGTTGACAGAATCCTGCTTCTCGGCTCTGAGTTCACATCCCACCTCAAAAACATCACACACTGCGAGCGTTGCATAAGGACGTATAGAGTAACAAACATGCTGATGCGGATCGCATCACGTTTGGTTTGTTTCTACGAAGCTGCACATGCAAATGCCGCCAGTACACAGTGGAGCGCAGCGATGGTTCCGTCTTCATCATCGTCTTCATCAACATCAGCAGCAACAGCAGCATCCTCATCATCATTCGCCACTCAGTCGAGTTCTAATTCAAGACAATCCCTGCACTCGCGCCATGGCACGCGCCAGGGCAGCAGCATCACATCTTCGGAGACAAGTGGCGACGATGATTTAAGAGGCTACGAGTCTGCGCCGCCACATATGAGGCTTGGAAACCTCACTTTACAAGGCTCCGAGGCCCAGTTGCTGGGCCAAGTAGCACTGACGCATGCGTGCCTGGATCTCATTGAGAGACTGCAAGAGTGGAAGTTGGCCATGGATGAGAAGTGGGAGGAGGGTGTGCATGACGAGGGGATCAATGGATGCCTGGACAGGCTGGCCAAATTGACCGGCTTGCTGCAGTTTGGAGGCATGACCGGAGATGTTTCATGGTGAGATCCCTAACGAGAGCAAAAAGTCTAATCAAATGTGTTGTTCATGCCGGTGCCTTAAAGGGACATATCAGCTCGGTTACTTCGGTTACCGCAGGTCATAACGCCGTTCGCTCCCATCTTGTTCTTTCCCCACCTACCTCAAGGTTGTTATTGTGTTGCATCTGACGACTTGGATGGTCGCATCGCCGACCCCCCGGTTACCGACCGGTTTCCATGCCTTCAGATATAGCACGACTGGAAGGCCTCGCTTGCGATGCCTAACGATGTCCGGTTACTAAGCGCAAAGTTACAGGTCCCAATATGCCAATCAACAAGTTCTCTGCCAAGTCCCTGGACGGTGATGTCCCCGACAAGCCCCTCATCTTTGTGGTGGAGGGTCGCTACCAGAACTGGATCAAGCCAATCATGTTGCTCGAGTGCCTGGGGGTCGATTACGACGCCCCATGTCTCGATGGGCCTACGACCAGGACCGATTGGTTCACTAGAATTCATCCACAGCGATACGTCCCGGCCTTGATCGACTCTGAGAATGGCCAGCGAGTGTCGTCTTGGGATAGCTCCCAGATTCTCCAGTACCTGGCCGGCAAATACGACGAGGAGAAAACGTGGAATGGGAAGAATGCAGCCGAAAGCCTGGAGATTGGTAATTGGCTGACGTTTGAAACGGCATCTCTTGGGTGAGTTATGCGCTGTTCCTTCACAAACAAAGGGGCGCAGTCAAACTTACATCCACAGGCCTACTGCAAAGTATTGGGTGTGGTATGCAATCCGCCAGCCCGAGGAGCAGAATCCAAAGGCGCAGGAAAAGTAAGTTCTCTTGATGAGTGAATTGAGCAGATCGGACTTTGTCAGCTGATCTAGATGTAGGATGTATAAAGACTTGAGGACGCAGTATGGCATCCTTGACAAACACCTGTCGCAGCCAGGTCAGAAATGGATCGGCCTTAAAGACCGGCCGACGATCGCAGACCTGGCCATCTATCCGTTTGCGGACGATCCAACCATGGAACGAATGGGTATTGACAAGCACGACTTTCCGGCGTTGAAGGCATGGAGTGATGAGCTGGCTAAGGTTCCAGGGGTGGCCAAGGCCTATGCAGAATTAGATTCACGCAAAGTGATTCACATTGGAGAATGATTTGGATCAAATAGTCATTTTAATTGAAGATAGTTCTCAGAATTCGAAAGTTTTGACAATCAAGAATACGTTGTTACCAACATTGGCCGTGTAGATCGACACCTACGTTGATCACACTATTTTGTTGTTGGTCTTTTCTCCGATCTCGCTTTGGCTCCCCAGCAATGTCGCCGAAGACCGATGGGCGTATGCTCCTGCTATAACTAAGGAGATTGTGATCATATAAGATGACTCGAGCCCTGATCATCGTAGTGAACACTTGGATACCAGGCTTCCAGTATTGACTGAGTTAATTTCTCCCGTACTTGCCAACATGCAAATTCCCGGCGACGATCTCGCTAGAGCGCTCAAGCTGTTGGCAGATGTCCCCCTGATAGGTAAGATCTTACGCTTTGGATGAAAGACTCTCCCGCTCAATTAACTACCGTATAGATGGGCATAACGACTTCCCCTACTTTCTTCGTGGATGGTACCCGGATCAAGTGAACACGGTGGATTGTCAGCACATGCCCATTGCTCATACAGATCTGGAACGACTGAGCCAAGGTCGGGTTGGTGGAGTATTTTGGAGCGCCTACGTCCCTTGGTGTGTGATTTCATACGTTATTCATTATTGTCAACTAACTCTTTTTTCCCAGCCCAGATGCCAATGCCAGTAACGATTTCTCAGTTGATGTTCATTACCAGTGTTTGAGAGAAACTCTGCAACAAATTGATATAATCCATGGACTTATCGAGCGATATCCCAAGAATCTTGGTCTTGCAACAACATCGGCTGAGGTTTGGAATGCCTTCAGATCGGGCCGAGTGGCAAGCTTGATTGGCGTCGAAGGGTTGCACCAAATCGCCAACAGCCCCGGGATAATGAGAAATTTCCACCGGTTGGGGGTTCGGTACATTACTTTGACTCACGACAGCAACAATCTCTATGCTGATTCTACGGCAAGGACATCCTGGGCAAGCTTCGACGAGCGAAACTGCTGACCGAGGTGCTGACAGAATTCTACCGGGCCTTTTCACGAAGGCTTATCGGCCGATGGAATCTCCATGGTGAAAGAGATGAACCGAGTCGGAATGTGAGGGGACCCCTGGCTGACGTTCTCATATGACACACGGGGAACAAGCGCCGCTAATCTCCAACCAGGATCGTGGATTTGTCCCATACGTCCATCGCTACCCAGAAACACGTTTTGGCTATCTCAAAGGCTCCCGTCATATTTTCCCACTCATCTTGGTAGGGAACCCTGATCCGTATGAGCTTGATGATTAGCTAAGAGTCCGACCTGCAGCTCTTCGGTGACCGAGCATCCGCGTAATAGCCCGGATGATGTTTTGGACATGCTGCAGCGTAACGGTGGGGTCTTCATGATTACGTTCATACGAAAGTCTACGGATTCTATCAATCCATGTCTGGAGAGGGTGGCTGACCACGTCCAACATGCCGGTGACCGGATTGGGTATGACCATGTCGGGATCGGGTCCGACTTCGACGGTGTGATGCAGACAGCCTCGGGTTTGGATGATGTTTCGAAGTTTCCCCTTCTGATTGCTGAACTTTTGAAGCGAGGGGTTTCGGAGCAATCCATAAAAAATATGATTGGGCTGAATGTGTTGCGTGTCATGGATGCTGTTGAGCAAGTCTCAACAGCAATGAAGGAAG
This sequence comes from Clonostachys solani, assembly GCA_902141235.2. Taxonomy (NCBI): domain Eukaryota; kingdom Fungi; phylum Ascomycota; class Sordariomycetes; order Hypocreales; family Bionectriaceae; genus Clonostachys; species Clonostachys solani. The sequence continues at coordinate 259,016 of CABFOC020000031.1, read as the reverse complement.
CAGGTGAAGAGGTGCTAAGTGATACGTTCGAGGAGATTTGGGATAGTAAAGTGCGAGAAGAGGTTAGGAAGACGAGAGGGGTTTTTGTTTGAAGTGTCCTTTCGTATTCATTGTGTTGAGATTCCAGGTCTGTTCATCGCTGTTTTTAACTTTATACTCGAACTCTCTTATCCGTTTGAAGTGTGTATTTTCATCAATAAACTTAGGCTGAAGCTCTATTTATCACCATCGAGTATGATCTAACTGAATGAGTCACTCTCTCACGCGGATATAATGAAGCTTCCCTCCGTCGCCCTCTTCAAATATGTGCCTGTGAATTAAATCGTGATACTTCCACATAAGCTGATAGAGCCAGACAATGACCAGAGCCACATAAAAAGGACAATTTCCATCCTCATCCACCTTCCATGTTGTGATACGCACAAGCCTTTTCAAGAACGGTCGCCAGGCTCTGTCAAAAACCAGCTGACCAGCCGTCCGCTCTGGCCCCTCGACTTTTTGGTATCTGGGAAGTTTTTCGAGATATTCGATGTATGCTGACGGAAGACTATGATCTCTAGCACCTTGAAGAAAAAGATTCTTATGCACGATTAATTAGTCTGGATCAAATTTTGGAAGAAAGTCCGGGTGAACAAACCATATATCGAGCACTGGGTGTCCCATTAGGCCTTTGCGGCCACTTTGCTTTCAACGTGTACACCGGAAACGGAGCAAGAACCGGTCTCCCATCTGGGGCCAGCTCATAAGCCTGCACCTCAATTAGATTGTAGACCACCCCGCTGCCCTCGGTAACTAGCAGGCGATGAAAGTCAACCGGATTGAGGAGATGGCCGACGCCACACGCGGGCGGCACTTGCGTGCGATTACGACGATGCAGAAGATCGAGCTTGCCGTGGCCCCCATCTGGAAACTGCTCTAGACTTGCATAGCTGGGCTCCGAGTATGGGATTCCGAATATGTCGAATGTGACGAAATGCGTAGGGACGGTGATTGCTTTGGTCTTTAGAGGAGTGATCTTCCGGTCAGCCATCGAGCTCGCCTTCATGTTAGAGCCATAGCCGAAATACCACATTGGCTCGTTGGGCATTGAGCTCGCCTTCCATGGCGGCAACTTCTCGCAGGTGGTCATATTGCATTTGAGACTTGAGCTGCTCAATGCGACTTGTTGGCCATAAGATATGGTCCGTATATATGGTCCGTAGCCGGCGCTGGTCGGTTCCCGACATGCAACTTAGGTAGGATATTATCGATCATCTGCGCAAGCATGTTTGACCGACGACGTTATGGGTATGGTAGATAATGACCTGTATTTTAAAACTCTAGCTTGACTAAACTAAAGGGAAGAAGAACACACAAGATAGAATAAAAACTAGTATTGATCGATAGTTTGAATCAACGATAAAAAGATGAATATACTATGCTAAAAAATATTGAAGAGTTTTGCAGTGTCCCTGCAGGCTTCATTTCCTATCTCCTTGACAAATGCTTCGTCAACTGGGGATGAGAAGCAAATGCTCTGCAAGCTTCGCCGGGCTCTGGGCTAAGAAAATTGATCTCAAGGGAATGTCTAAGCCCAGCTTCCGCAATCGGTGCCTTAATGAAACAACTGCTTGCGAGTCTGCCCCAGCAGAGAAGAAGGAGGTGTGAGGGGACAATGTCCCGCGAGATGCACCTAGGCTCGCCTCCATTTCCGACTGGATTGATGATACTATTTCCCCCACGGATTCCGAATGGGCGCTTGAAGTTTCAGTACTGTTACGTGAACTGCAACTCGAACTGGACAACGCGTCCAAGCCCGTCGGCTCAAGATCTGCCAATCGCTTGTTGAGTTCTAGTATGGAGCACTCGTCTGCTATGCCTCGTAGAATAACTGCCAATGCTTCTTCCATGGCGTCGATCGTGTTTGCTGGAACGTCAAGAGTATCGTGCTCTATATGTAGGTTCCATTGCTCAGGGCCCAATTCAAACCATTCCAACATGAGAGGAAACTTCGCCCCTCGGGGGAAAGGTGTCGAGACAGAGACGTTGCACTCTGGTAGTCGCAGAAAGTTCTCCAGCCCGGCGCTTCGAGGGTGAAATGTCACCATGCACTCAAATAGGGGATGTTGTAGGCTGCCCCTAGGAAAGCCAAGATCTTGGATAATATTGCTGAAAGGAATGGCATTGGACAGCGCCTTGCGAGAAGAATCTCGAACGCGGGCCACAACCGATGTAGTAGTATCTCTATTGTTCTTGATTCTTAAATCCGTTGGAGTTATTCGAATGGGCAGCCGATCTAGGAATTGACCAAGAGCTTCTTGCTCTTCCGAAGTAGACCGACCAGAACTCGGTGCTCCCAATATGAAGTCGTCCTCCAGGGAGAACCAATGTAGTAGAAGGGCGGTTATTGCTAGGACTAGCTGGTGTTGTGTAGCCCCTAAACGCCGAACTAGACTATTGAGAGTGATTATCAGTTCTCCTTTGAACTCTCGGGTTCTGGATTCTCCTTGGAAAGTTACTAGAGGAGAGGCAGCAGGGAGACGCTTTAGTAATGGTTCTCTTTTGGCAGAGTAGGCATGGCCTTCCAAGTACCCCATCCAGAACTTTCTCTCAGCCGCGGATGGTAATCTTGTCCAGAGATCGGAATCAAGATGCTTTGGCCTGTCGAGGGGACTGAGTGTGCCCCCGCAATAGGTTACTGACGTGAGCCGAAGGAAGTTCTGCAGCGTCCCTAAGTCGGCAATCACATGGGAGGTAAGAATTACCACCATGGGAGTGTTGCGATCTCCAGACGGTCCGACAACGTATACCTGAAAGAGAGGATCGCGAGAAAGGTCAAAACGGTAGTTTAAAAGATTTTGCATGTCAAGCTGATCCACTTCCTTTATGGTTGGGGCGAAGCTACGCAACGTTCTCGTAGGGCCGTTGGGTCCTTCAACAATATTGCAGCGAAATATTGGATCAAATAACAGAACCGCGTTGAGTGATCGAGACAGTTTAGCAACGTCAACCGCACCCTCGATCTTCAGGACTCTGACAATGTTGAAGGCGGTAACCGTTGTGGCAATTTGATGCTGGAACCACACCTGTTTCTCGATTTCCGTTAGCTCCTCAATCACAAGAGGAGATCTTATCTCAGGCTGGCTGCTCCTGGAAGTTTCAACCTTCACAAGTTGTTTGATGATGTTAACTTGTTGTTGGAAACCTGGAGACGGGAGAAGTTCACGGACTGTGATTCTTCTGCCGAACGCTGTGGTAAGCCGTGTAGCCAATAACATGATCGAAACAGAGTGGCCTCCCAGTTTGAAGAAATTGCTTGACTCTTCAAACTGCATCTCAGGTTTGAGTTGGAGTACTTGGCGCCATTCATACGCCAACTGGTGTTCTATCCCGAGCTGAGATGTTGAGGTCTCCTCAAGTGAGTCTTCCTCGCATACGAAACTTTTGTTGCTTGAGTATAGGGATTTTAGTGCTCTGGTATCGATCTTTCCATTGTTGGTTCTTGGGAATGTGTCCAGAGGTACAATATCCTGCGGTACCGATGATGGTGGTAATAGGTCGCAGAGTCTCCTTCGCAATCGAGCGATCCGACCCTCTTTGTCGGAATCTTGATCATCTTGCGACCTGTCAAAAGAGATGAAGGAAACAACTAGGCCATTGACAACTATTGTCGAGCATTGCGAGATGTTCTCCTCTGGAGGCCCGGAGACGATCGCAAGCTCGACTCCTGCCAGCTCAACACGGAACCCACGGACTTTGACCAGGCGATCCATGCGTCCGTATATGTTCACTCTACCATCCCGGCCAATCGAGCCGGCATCTCCTGAACGATACATACGCTCACCAGGGTGCCAAGGATCTGAGAGAATATTGCGAGCGGCTTGTTCGGGAGCATTGACATAGTCTCGTAGCACTTGAACTCCTGCCATGCAAAGCTCACCGCGAGCCCCGCGTGGCACAGGCTGCTGTTCTTCGTCCAAAACATAGACTCGAATTGTTTTCAGGGGCCTTCCCACAGTGATGCGATCTCCGGGGATTAGTCGGTCAATGCCGATAAGAATACTGCACTGGAAGTATCATGTTGTTAGACAGGGATGTATTTGGATCTCGATTTATCGTCTACTCACCTCTGCTGGTCCATAAGCATTGTAAAGCAGTAAGTGGGAGGAATATCTTTTCACAATCGCAGCCGTAACCGGTTCACCGCATGCGTAAACCTGGGAGTGTGCAAATTAGTAGATGGTCTGATTGAACTGCAGAAGATACACTCACGACTTCGAGGTTGGGAAAATAATCTGGATTCATGGCTGCCAATACAGATGGAGTCACGGCAGCGGTATTTACTCGATGAAGATGAGCATAAGGATCTGATGGGTCACGGAGCACAAGAGTAGCCCCATGCAGAAGCGCGGAGAATACTTCCATGTTGCAGACGTCAAATACCGGTGACATGAATTGCGCAATACGGCGACCCGGGGATGCAAACATTGTTGTGCCGTAATTGGTTTTCATAGCCATTAAAGATCGATTGGAAATTGGGAAGCCTTTGGGTGTTCCCGTTGTCCCTGATGTAAATACAATGACGAGGGGAGAGTCCAGAGACGCTCGGTTCGGTTGCCTTCCCACATTCTCGTTGCCAGCGATGTCATTCAGTATGCCATCCAGCGCAAACACTTCCATGTTGTCTATTGTGGGAACATGTGACGCTTGTGATGCATTGGGGAGGAGCAATGCTTCCGCGCTGCATTGTTTGCAAATGGACTCTCTTTGAGTAGTTGTTGATCTCGGGTCAAGATTGACATACGTGCAGCCAGCTTTGACAGCCCCAAGCAGGCCTAGAATCCATCCAATCGTACCGTCAGCGTAAAGGGCGACGACTTTGGTGTCCGGGATGGTGGAGATGATAAAATGGGCAATCGCGTTGGCGAACTTATCAAGCTCTCTGTATGTGAGCTTGCCGCCAATGCAGTCTTCCAGCGCAACGAGATCCGCATATCGATCCATGGCCTGTTCTAGAACCTGTTTTGCTATGCGGTCGCTTGGCTGGAGTCTGAATAGATCTGCTTGCCTCGCCAGGTTCTCCTGCAGGCGATTGAGTCTAATACAGTCTTGCACCCGGGTTTCATGATGCAGGGAATAGAGTGCATGCTTGAAATGCTGGCCCAGCCTTTGAATGGCCTCTTCAGTATACTGTTTGGTGTTGTAAAGCATTCTGAAATCGCCACCAGACTCAATTAAAAGGCACAGTGGAAAGTCATTTCTCTCTACAGACTCTGTCCAAAGAGCTGGTACTTTTGAATTGTCATCGGGAAGTGGGAACTGCATAGACAAGAGGTTTCGCATCCGATGGCCAATACCAACTTGGTCGGACCTAGCCCAGGCGTATTCGCCTATCGTTGCAAGATGGTCCATAGTATTCCTAATCAACTCCACTATTGTCACTTCTGGGTCGTCAAAACTGAAGAGTAGTGGAAGTGTGGACATGTACGCCCCGATGGCACTGTCGTGGCGATGCAAGGCGTGACGGTTAGACACGACCGCACCGACAATGACGGTAGGGGAGTCTTCAATAGCAGCTATAGCCATTGCCCATGCAGCATAGTAGATGCATGCGGCGGATGCGCAATTTTTTGTTGCAAAGCTTGTCACCTCGGCTGTGCTTACAGAGGTCTCGAAAACTGCCGATTGAATGCATGAGCCTTCACCGATGGTTGGGATCTGCTCCGGCGTCGTAGTTTCAGCTGGAAGTTTTCTCAGATAATTGAGAAAGAAACTTCTTACGTCTAAGTCTCTTGTGCGCTGTATATCCAAAAGGGCAAGATTTGCATCGATAGACGAGGCGCTGTGAAGCGAAGGGAACCCGCGAGCAACTCGGTCGAGTTTGTCTAGTAGAAGTTTCAGAGACTCGCCATCCATCAGGGTATGGTGGACTGTAAGAACCACTGTAAGCTCAGAAGGCTTGGATGGAGATCGCAAGCCAGACTGATCACTGGCTGCGCCGTCGTACTTGATGAGATCCAGCGTGCAACCCAGGCCAACGCCCATACTAACATTCCCCACAGCTTCTTCATATTCATTATAACAGCTGTGTAACGTTACTTTAGGCGTCCTGAAAGGTTTCTTGTGTACAATAAATGCACCGCAACCAAATGCTAATGAAACTTCAGACCTGAAAATGGGCTCGGATTGCCAAAGTGCTTGCCAGGCCCTCTGCATAGCTTCCGAGTGTGCGTCGTTGTAGGCTATCTTGACTTGGTTCACATTCCTAGTCTCATCAACAAGGGCGGAAATTGCTAACTCCAGTTGCAAACTAGTCAATGGCCCAATATCGAAACTATTCTTGGCCAGGCCGATTGCGTTGCGAGCTTGGCTGGCGAGTTCAGTCCGAATCTGCCGGTTTGCTGCATCATTTTCAGCCGGCGTAACATCTGTAAAAGCACGTTCTGATATTGAAGAAATCAGTGGCGCGATATCTGAAAATCTTTGGCACTTAAGTAACTCTCTTGCTGGGACGTGAAGGTTGTGTTGTCCGAGAATTGAGACAATTTTGAATGCTAGTAGAGACGATCCGCCAACAACAAGGAACGAATCGTTTGGTTGGAGCTCTCTAAATTTTTCTCCTGGCAGAGAGAGGACTTCTCGAGCCACTATAAGCAGAAGTTGAAGATTGCTCTGATCGGTTGGTAAAGTTGTGTCTGGCTCCTGGAAGGTCGAGTCATTGGAGGAGTCTTCACCCTGAAGAGCCTCACCTTCCTCGATGGACTTCACAAGATCAACAAGCTGCCTTTGTTGTACCTTTCCGTTAGGTGAAAGTGGTAGATCATCCACTGCCCTGATCCGATATGGTATACAGTAGGAACTCATGCTCCCCTTTGCTTTCTCGATTAGCCCAGATGTGTCGACATGTGAAGGCGTGACAACGGCTATGATGCCGTTTTCTGTCATAGCTGCACGGACAGATGTGAGGCCAAATGATTCGCCAACACGGTAGAGACAGGCTTCCACATCCCTATCGAGATTGACAAGAAAGCCCCTGTTCTTAACGGTGCGATCCTTTCGGCCGCGAAACTCGACAAGCTTTTTGCCTGCTGCGTCTTGGACCCAACAACCGAAGTCGCCGGTTCTGTAAATGCGAGACCCATTCCAATTAATGAAGTTGACTCTCGTCTTTTCCTCGTCTTTATAGTATCCAAGTGCGACTCCATCGCCTCCGATAATGATCTCTCCCTCACAATAGTCCTCATCAATGATGCCAAGCTCAGAGTCCACGATGTAGATTGGACTTTCTTTCATAACTCCTCCTATTAGAAATGAGTTGATAATGCCGGTTTGTGAGTCTCGCTCCACCAGATGAGCTGATCCCATTGATGTGGTCTCTGTCACACCATACGCAGTCAACACCTGCACACCTGCATCGATCCATGATCCGAGGAGATCTGGCGCTGCAGTCTCGCCACCCAAAATAATTCTGCGGATATTCGAGAAAACCGATCCGTCTGCGGTCGGCGAAGGGAGGTTATTCAGTATGGAAGGTGTAGCTGCCAGGACCGTACAGGAAGGGGCTCGGAGGAAAATGTCGTCTGCTTGTGCGGGGACGACTGTTCCACAGTTGCCCAAGGCCGAGAAGAGGATGCAAGCACAAGCTAGAACTCCGTGTCAGTTCAGGTGCTGGGAATGTTCAAATCAGAATGGATCTCACCGTCAAAAGTCACAGATAAAATATGAAGGAGACGATCACCCGGAGTAATATCAAGATTGATCGGGCTTGTCTTCGCGTACAGGCATAATGATCTGTGTGATATGACGACTCCCTTTGGCTGACCCGTGCTTCCGCTTGTGAAAACTATACACGCAGGGTCGTAGGGTTGTATTGTGTCTGGATAGCTATGGGTTTTCGGTAGACTGAGGCTTGCTGGGATGCTGGTGCATTCTAGTACACACTTCCCCTCCGCGGGAGATTCGAAGGGCTCTAAGGTTGCATTGACGATTACAGTGCTGTCAACTGTATTGCAGACATTGGTTACCATTTCTGGGGACCATGTTGCTCTATCTATTGGCACCCAGCAACCCCCTGACTTGAGGATAGCGAGGATGGCGATGATGTTGAACGTTCCATGTGCTGTGAGCAAGATAACGGGAGACTGATGACCCACGCCCGCACTTCTGAGAGTACTTGCTAACGAATTGGAGGCATCCTCGAGCTCTCGGTACGTTAGGCGGCCTTCACTGTGATCTACAGCGAGGTTATCAGGACAGCGAGCCACAGCCTGAGCAAATAGCTCACACAAATTCAAAGGCAAAGCTTCCATCGTGGCAATGGCAGAAAATAGCGAAGGATGTTCTAGTGAAGAGTCTTAGACGAGCAAAGAAATCGAGGACCATGAAGCTCATGACTACAAGATATCAACTCTTCTCCCTCATGCCATAACAATGTTCACCGTCTGAGTACGTAGCCTAGAGTCGAGGTGGACGCACCATGACTAACGGAAACATGGCCCGTATGCGGTCGAGGAGACGCTCAATGCGTCGGTTACCGAGAAATTTGGCTGTCACTGGCCCTAGCTGCCACCATTTGGTGAGATTTCGGGAATGCCCCAATGGTCACCTGGGAAAACGATTCCTGGTCCTGGATAGGTGTCTGCCGAACTTCTTTCCTTCCAGCAGCTGATTACTCTACGTTTGGTGAATATCATAGTAACTAGCAGCAAGATGTTGACCGAGTTTATAGAACAAGTTCCAGTCGAACGAATGCTGCTCCTTGCAGCAGCTCTGCTGATCGTCCTATGCGCTGTCTCCAGCAGGCTAGCCTTGACAGTGAGAAGTGCAGCTTAGAGCGTTATCTGATATCTCAAGGCTGATAGTAGAGCAGATTACTGGAAAATCACGAGTGAAATCACTGATTAGTAGCAAATCATTGCCAGGGCCCTCATTCCAATTTCCAAATGGTCAAGGAACCGAAAAGTTCTTTGGAGGACGGAACGCTGCACGGAGATGGCGACATCAGTATGGATCCATCTATAGCATTTGGGCAGGTTTGAAGCGCGAAATGTAAGTGTTTGCCTTGATTTGCGAGTATCAGTTACTCAAGCTGGGATAAATGGAGTCTGAAATACTGATCACTGCACAGCGTTCTCTCGACCCCGGAACAGGTGCAAGAGTTCTACAGAGACTCACACCTGCACATCAAAGCGGCGGATAACAATTCTGGTTGGCTCTTTGCCGAGCTTCTCGGATCCTGCGTTGGAGTCGTCAGTCAGAACCGCTGGAAGCGAGTTAGGAGACCATTCGAACACCCGTTCTCTCGACCGTCAGCCCTTACAAGGCCTGGAACATTCATCCATGAAGCCAGAGATTTCTTCAGCGCACTAAACCCGAACAACGAAATACGGACGATCAATACCTCAAATGATTTGAAATACTGTCCTTTTTTCATGGTGGCTAGCATTTTCTTTGGTATTCACACTCAGACACAACGAAACGAGCTTCAACAACTGGGGCCCCCCCGGGAGGAGCTCTTCAGGCGTGCATTCATGGGCAGCATGAATCGTTATGAGATCGCTAAGTATCTTCCGGGATCTGGTTTATCCCTCCTTCGAAAATTCCAAGGCCAATGGGAAACTTTTGTCAAGGCAGCGTATGAACGTGCCATTGACACGGGTGACGGGTCGATTGTGTCGTTGTGGGAGGCGGTCGATCGAGGTGACATGTCCATGCAGGAGGTGAGTTATCTCCAGCCCTGAACATTTTTTCATGCTTAAATGATCTTGTAATAGCTCCTCCAAACGCTCGATGAATCCCTGTTTGCGAATCTTGACGTTACCGCTCATGCTGCCTCTTGGAATGTGATTAGAATCGCTCATCACCGAGACATCCAACGAAAAGTACGAGAAGAGATTCGGCACCACAGAGAATCTGATAAAGCATATGAAGAATACATGTGTCGTGATGACACTCTGATTGCTGCATGCGTCTTAGAAACGTCCCGCCTGCATCCAGTCCTACGTATGAGCCCAATTTCATCTGGCTTCTTGAAACTTATCTTGTTGACTCTTAAGCATAGCGTTTTCAAATCCCGAGGCAGCAGAGGAAGATAAAATAGTTGGCGACTATATGATTCCGCGACGGGTAATTTATCTCTCCTTGCTCAAAAGGATATTCAAACTCGCTAACAGCAACGGTACTCTAGACTGACGTTATTGTCGATACTCATGCTATCAATATAGACAACCCACACTGGAAAGACGCAACGACCTTTGACCCACACAGGCACCTCGGACAGAAGGATTCGGTGAGTTTCCTCGGCACCATCTTCCTCGCTCCATGAACAAAAGCAGAGATTGACGCGCCTGCAGAGCCGAAGGTACAATATGTGGCGCTTTGGGTTTGGTCCCCGGCAGTGTCTTGGGAAGAATGTGGCGGACATTATCCTCCGCATTATTCTCGCCGAGCTCCTGGACAATTACAAAATTGAGCTTATGGAAGCTGAAGAAGTAGCCGATGTCAAACTGCAGCCAGATAGTTGGATCGGCTTGCCAGATGGTATCGTGAAGATGGTTCCCATGGTTGTTTGATCTAGCTGTTGAAAATAAATTTCTGTTGCTTAAAAAAGAAGACCTGAATTATAAGCCGCTGAAGATACATGTGCTGAATACATTTGCGCTATATGACAGCTTGACTCGTTCTTGCCGACTAATAGGTTCTGATGCATGAGCCTAAAAGATGAAGATGGGTTGATTTTCTTTGCACCGAACACTCTAATCTACGAAGTCTTCCTTCGGTAGATTTTCATTAATCAGTCAAAGAATTGTGAAGTGTGCTATGGTTTTAACATTGAACTCTTATAGTAGACCGAGTCTGCGCCAGATATGGCTAACAAAATTTCCCATCGAGCTCTCTACCGACCCAAAATCAAATTTGTCTTCGTAGTCCATCGCAGTCTCAATCAGACGCAGCCCTTGAACGAATTTATCCGTTGAAAGAGCGAAAGTGAGACGAAACCAACCTGCCTGACCTTCACAGTAATCAGAACCGCTACCAACAAAAACACCCTGCTTGGCGCAACGCTGAACGATGGCTTCCTCCTCATCGTCAGTATTGCATGAATTGGAGAGCCGCAGCCAGACATAGACACCTGCGACTGGTTCATAGTATGCGAGGTTATGAAACTCGGCAAATTGAACTGCAAGCCGTGCGGCGCTTTGCATCCGCTGGATGTTAAGCGATACCAATGCCGAGAGCTGTGACGTATCTTGGAGAATCGGTGCCACCATAACTTGCGCCGCAGTGCATAGTTTACCATTATTCAAAATAGCTTGAGACATTCTGAGCTTCTCATTTGCTTGTGTGATAAGGCATCCCTTGTGAGATGATAGTGTTAGCAGAAGATCATGGCCAGGGAGGGAGGGCTGAGCATACAAGCCTTAATCCACTACATCCAAAATCTTTGCTGATGCTATAAACAACATGAACTCTTTCCCCATTGACACCAAGTTCTGTCAAATCTCGGGACAAGACAGACACAAACTTGGCATCTGGCGAAACAAACTTTTCGCTCCCTTCTGCACTGCCCGAGGAGGGTAGTATGATTCGACCAAATGTGGATAGTGCGTATATTTCATCGGACACAAAGTGAATATCCGCTTGCTCGCAGTATTGAAGCAGGGCATCTATAATTTCGACGGAACAGATATGACCCCATGGATTATGAGGGTTGCAGAAAAGCAAGCCGCGAACTTTGTGTGTAGTGTTTTCCGCCGCGGCTCGATATGCCTCGACAATGCTTTGGGCGCAAAGCGACTCGTTATATGATATTGGCACTGAAATCAGCTTAACACCGTTTCTGAGGACCGAAGAGACCTCGAAGCTGCCTGTAAACTCATGCCGCAAACAATTAGTAGCTAAAATTGGAAGCGGTGTGCGGATTTACATACCCCAATACGGAGTTGCCACCAAGAGCCCATCCCCATCGTCGCAGATATCGTTGATCAATGTGTCAATGACGGCACTGCACCCAGCGCTAGTCACAATGTGTTTTGGCTCTACTGGGATTGCTGGCGAGAAGAAGTGATTGAAGAAGCTTGAAGCGGCCGATAGCAGCTCCGGGGTCCCTCCTAGTCCAGGGGCATATGATAAATGATTGCTCTGAAAGTCAACCTGGAAGTTTTTCTTCAGTGAAGAGAGAATCTCGGGTCGGATAAGCCAGTTCTCTGCCGTTGCGAGGTCGATGTTGGATTTACTTTTGGACCCTTGGCGACTCAGTGGTCGTTTGAAACGTTCCAAGAACCATTCGTTACTCTCCCGAGCACCACGTGAGAGCATTTTGGAGACAAATCAGGGATTAAAATACCTTAAAACTGTAATTGTGTACTTGATCGAGCCTGGTCAATTGCAGAAACATCAAGATAGCGGCTAACCTCGAGGTGAGCCGTGGGGAACTATGAGGGCATACCCTTCCCATCGATGGATCCTCGGTTCAATTTGTTCGGGGACTTCACGTAGATCACGCTTGGTTACATATCGGCTTTCGGGACATGGACACAATAATACGTTTAGGTAGGTTGATTGATACCTCGGACACCGGGAAACGGGGGTACCTTCGGTTTTCTACAAAGGTCGGCTATGTGTGATAATGACATGTCAATCCAGTGAGTAGGCTAACCTTGGAAGATTAGGAATTCTGTGCCCCTTTAAAACTGCCATCGGGCGAGTACGCATATACCTGCTCTAACAACTTCACCGAAACAAGGCTTTATCAAACAGCACCACAACAATGGAGAACGATGCGAATGTAACAAGCGCTCCAGGTCTCGAAAATGCAAAGAAAAACTACATGCTGCCAAATAATCAGAGAGAAATTGAGCGGATGAGGAACCAACATGAATGGATTAAAGTTTCCTTTGGGGGTTTGATCAAAGCCCCGGTCGACTTCAGCAAGAAGCACCAGAAAATATTGGACGCAGCAACCGCAGATGGTAAACGTCGCCCTATAAACCATCAAGAAGGCATACAATTATAATTCTGACAAAATTTATTTTGTTTTAGGAACGTGGTTGCTCGATGCAAGGACACTTTTCCCACCGGAAACCGAGTTGGTGGGTTTCGATATCGCGTAAGTTGTCAGCACCAAGCCGAGAAAGAGACTGCACTAATAACAATTTTTACAAATTCGTCAGTCCCGAGCTCTTTGGGCCACCGGAATTACGACCCCAGAACGTAAGCCTCGTTACTGCGGACCTGCTAGCAGGTCTTCCTGCCGAATGGGATGGATGCTTTGATCTGGTTCATCAGCGTTTCGTGTTTCCGAATTTTAGCAGCGACATCATCTCCCAAGTCCTTGGTGGCCTGATGAAATGCGTGAAGCCGGGTGGCTGGATCCAGCTCGTTGAGCCTTGTGCAGGCGAGAATGTGTCGGGGCCAGACCCCAAGTGGTTTCTGCTCCTTCATCAGCTTTCCAACCACTTTATGAGGTCTGCGGCCCCAAGAGACGCAATTCTCGCCGCACTCAAAGATGGAGGCTTCGTCAACATCAGTATCGAGTCGTTGGATATTGTGATCGGAAAGCACCAACCTAATAAAGAAATGGATGCCCGAGGTCGGAGAAGCATGCAAGACGCGGTTCGTAATATGTATTCAATGGTTAGGTAAGTGCCGGTTCATGATTTCCCTTGATGACAGGTACTAATAATGCTTGATTCATAGCGCCGAACAGCTCGGTATGCCGAAAGAAGACCTGGAGACAGTGCTTGGCAGGTTCGAAGCTGATATCGAGAAATACCGTACAGCTGTGCGTCATATTATTATTTGGGCTCAGAGGCCAGAGTAGCTAGCTAGCAATATCTTCAAGAAAGAGTAGCCCACTTACTTGGCTGAGAGTACCTATTCGTACCTATGCTAGATTTCATTGTGATGTAGTATGGCATGGCGATTTCTGAACTCACTTTGCACCGCCGGTCCTCGGAATCTTCATCAGACAGTAGCAGCTACTCTGGCCTGCACAACTCATGCACCAAATTAGAGATAAGAAACACACTTTTATGATGACATTTACTGATATAGAAAAGCTAGAGATTCCGCACTTGGTGAAGAATCATGTACGTTATCAATCACTGTCGTCTCTATTCCCGAAGCAATCCGAACGATCCTACTGGGGTCTCAACTCAATGGCTGCTGCCCAGGCGTTTCGCAGCGGCGAGATGCTAGCAATATTCCAGCCAGCTTTCTCTACAAGATCCCGCCACTCGGCCTCCGTCCTCTCTTGTCCGTTGGCAAGAGACATCATCGTCGCATCTCCAAAGCGCCAGATACGAGAGCTCCTCCCGTCCTTCAGCACGGACTCAATGACCACCATTCTGGCCCGCGGTGTTATCTCAATAGCTCGACGGACGGCTGAGAGAATTTTGACGACATCCCCGTCCAGCCAATTGTGCAGACACCACTTCATCGTGTATACTTCGTACGAAGGCACCTCCTCTCGGAAGTCTCCGACATGGAAGTCAACCATCCGGTGCCCGACATCCGCAAAGTCACCGCCGGGATTTTGGTACTTGGGCTTGACCATGTCAATAACAGTATCAAGCTCGAATAGTGCGCCGCGTAGCGAGGGATGACGACGCAGCAGCATCGTGATGAAGTCGCCGCCTCCGCCGCCCACGTCCAGCACGACAGCATCACCAAGCTGTGCCCAGTCATAGTCAGCCATCATTCCAGGAGCCTGTGCCACGGCACCTGCTCCGAGAGTCTTATGAAACTTGTCCTGTAGGCCCTGTCGTGCAAAGTAACGAAACATATCCTCGTCTGTGTTGTAGTGAATCTGGGCGGCGCACCGCGTCTGGCCTTGCTCGATGGCTTCGGGGATCCCCTCGGCGGCCTTGTAGTTTTCGTTACCGTAGAGGTCCACCCAGCGATGCCACTGAGTCCAGTGGTCCTTGGTGAGCATGGCAGAGGAAGGCGTGTTGCTGTAGGTGCCAACAGATGGGTCATACTCGAAGATGCCATTGTTGTGCAAGACTCGCATGACTTGTCTGAGGCGAACCGGTTGAAGTCCACTCTTCTTGGCCAGCTCTTCGATTGGTTGCGGACCCCCAGAGGAGAGCAGATCGGGGATGTTATGCGAGACTGCAGCCCAAAGACACTTTGTGTCAAGATAGGCTGGATGAGTGTGGAAATCATCATTGTTAGCTACAGTAGAAACAATTTCAAGGGAATACGTGCTTTTGGGGCGCATCTCACCTAGAAAGCTCTCCGCCAGCTGCAGCGACGGGGGCTGCAGCTTGCGAATGACTCTGTCAGCCAAATCGACGGTTTGTGAAGCAAGGTTCCAAAGCTCCTTGTCAGGCAGTGAATCCAAGGTCTGGAGGTGTTCCAGCCGTTCTTGGTTCAATGGGCCTTCAAATGCGTCTGCTGCTTCTTGAAGCGCGAGGTTTATCTTTTTCAATGCAGCCTCCATGATCAAGAACTGATATTTTAATCGTTTGCTATATTATTTCGAAGACTCTAGAGATGAAGATGAGCATTCTGCTTCCGTCAGGGATGTTTGGATACAAGAGTGATGGGACGGACAAAAAAGTCTATGGGTGGAGGACCTTGTTCTACGCCTGATACCACATGATTATTACTTAGGCCGGAACCCGACACTCTGTTCTTGGTATCCGAACTGAAATGGCAGGAATACATCATCTACAAGTTGACAGGAAACGAGGAGATGGCAGAGGGGAATATTTCAACACGGCTGCAAATGTCAACATGACAGAGACTATGTATGGTTGTATTATACATTCTCTAGGAAGGACAAAATGAATCCTGTTTACCTTCCCGAGACATTGCCGTCAAAATAATCACCCGTTTTCTTGCCCTTCCACCCGTCAATTCCCTCTCTCTGCGCCTCAGCCCACTTCTCCTCTACAATACTTGCGTGTTTCTCACTCCTAGCCTTAAAGTGGCACGGGAACTTTACAGGTGTAAGTAGAAACCCCGGCTGCGCGGCCGTGGAGGGCTCTATCTCGTTTCCATTCGTATCCTTGGATTTTCTGATGTCGAAGGCCCAAAAAATACGGGCGATGTTGATGAAAAGCGAGTTGTGGGCAATATGAACACCAGGACAGTTGCGGCGACCAGCACCAAAAGTGAAGTGGTCGCGCAGTTCGGGGTTTGGCTGGGCCATAGATTCAGCTTCAGTCAGAGGATCCTCAAGGTAGCGAGTAGGATCGAAGCGCTCCGGGTCTTTCCAACGTTCCTCGTCCATGTGAATCGCCCTGTAACGCTGCTTAGTTTCTCCTACAGCGAGGCTAGTCAGGTTGTTCTACTCACCACCAATTAAGGACAACGCCGGTTCCCTTGGGAATAAAGTATCCATTATACCAGTCGTCCTGGGTCGTGGCATGAGCAGGGCCAATCTTGGTAGATGCCCTCCACCGCAAAGTTTCTTTGGCGATCCCACGAATGTACGGAAGGTTTGGCTCATCACTGAAATCGGGCATTCGATCTTGACCCACGACTCGCTCAAGCTCCTCATGTGCGCCCGCTACTATCTCGGGATAGAGGAGGCAGGCTAGAACGACATTGTTCAGGGCTGTCGTGGTGGCGTCACTGCCCGCCTCGATCAAAGCGCCGGCAGCAAAAGCGGCCGTCGTATCTGAAATTGGATTCTTCTTCAACTTTTCTCGTGCCATGTCCTTGATAAAGCAGTCTGGTGCCGTTCCATTCTTGATATCGCTCATAAGCTTGTTGTATAGACCAAGATAGATTTCCGCATCTTCCTGGTACCACTTCTGAGCAACAGTCTTCCAGTTCTGTAGAAGAAACTGGGGGACAATATCAGCAAGCATAGGCAGCATGTCAACAATCCATTCTCCTGGAGCCGTCGCCAAGGAGAAGTGACGGACAATCTTCAATATGTCTTGGTAGAGCCGGTGCTGCAAAGTCGGGACCCGGAGCCCGTATGTAATGGTCATTATCGTGCTGGTAGAGTACCGGCGATTGATATCGCTGAATTCCCAATCATCTTTAGCGTGTAAGATCTCCCACACAGCCTGCTTAGACTCAAAATCTTGCACAGGCTTGTACGTCGAGGATGTTTCCAAGTTTAGGGCAGAGTGAAGGATGTTCCTAATAGTGCGCCATTTGTGACCATAGGGCAGGAAATTCAACCGCTCCCCGTTGGAGACCGTGTTGATCATGATGCTGGGGGGACGCGAGGAGTAGATGGAGCCCTTCTTGTCCATGAGCTCCCTGACCACCTTTGGGGACGAGAGCCACACGAAATTAGACAGGCCGACTTTGGTGTAGAATATCTCGCCATACTCGTCAGCCCAGTCTTTGGATTTTTGGATCATCTTGTCCGTGTCGGCCATGTCCAGCATGTTCCCGATCAAAGGGAGACCTTTCGGTCCTGGAGGTAGGTGCTTCAACCGCCCGTCCCTGGTCCATCGCTTGAATGCAATGAAGAGCTGGCGAATGTTAGCACGGACCACGTTGGGGGCGATTCGGATGTATTACCAGCGAGCAAGCGGTGATCGGCAGAATGAAGAGGAGGATCACAGCCATTGTTGTCGAAATCAATTGTTCTTTGTGAGAAAATGCAAGGCGATGGTGGTGATACTATGCCTGTCTCTGTTTCCTCTGAGAGTCAAGTCATAACCAGAAAACTAAACTATGGCATCCCTTCGGGGCCATTAGCCCCTCATTGAAGCTTTCCCTTGCCCTCGGTGGCCGAGATGTCTCGAGGTGACATCCAAATTGGACTTTCGGTGATCATAAAGTAGCGTTCCGGGGCGTTATACGTGAATGTCTAGGCACTGCATATCTGACCGATGTGGCCGCCCAATCGGATCTTTCTTGTGCATCTTCTCGGGCACTTTTGACCAAATCTCACCCTCATTACCGGCCATCTAGTGACGAGAGAGTATGTCTGCATATTCGTTGCATAATTCTTGATCCTGGTTTGAGTAGCCCAATTATTTCTCCAGCCAGCTTCAGCATCAGATTCCCTCTGCCCCAGGTTGAAGCCTATGATATCCTCTCCCTATCCCCATCTCGTAATCTGCTGTCATTATCAGGCAGCATATCTCGCCCGCTATAATGGCTGCTCCTATCATATATGATGCTCTCGTTGTCGGCGGCGGTCCAGCTGGTATGGCCGCAGCTCTGGGTCTAGCCCGTGTCTGTCGCACTGCCGTTGTCTTCGACTCGGGCGAATATCGCAACCATGGCGCCAAGGACATACACAACTTCGTCACTCGAGACGGCACGCCTCCCACCGAATTCCGTTCTATTGCTGTGCAGCAGCTGGACAAGTACAAGGAGCACGTCTCCTTCGTCCGCAGCACAATCATCCAGGTCTCAAACACGGATGTCGCCCCTGACCTGAAAGGGTTCAAAGTAGTTGATAACACCCAGACCGAGTTTCTTTCTCGAAAACTAGTCCTTGCGACGGGTGTTGAAGACGTTTTGCCCACTGACATTGAAGGGTATAAAGAGAACTGGCCTACTCACATGTAAGCTTGACTGCCATGCGTCAGTGGTCCCATCGTCGGGGTCACCGCTTCCTGCTCATCGACAATCTTCAATCATAGCTGAACTGAAATAGATACCAATGTCCATTCTGCGACGGCTTTGAGCGGAGGAGCTACCCCATTGGCATCCTTACCTTCCCCAATCCTTCCTACTCTCACCTGGCGCTTATGCTCCGCCCCTTGAACAGAGACATCACCATCTACAGCAACGGCCTCGTTCCGACCGACGAGCCCATCCAAGAAGCCCTGAAGATGGTCCTGGCTGCTGGCGTAAAGCTAGATGAGCGCCCTGTGCGCCGCCTTATTAACAACGGGGACGGGCCCGCCAATGGAATCTCAATCGAGTTCACCACCGGCCCGCCTGTGAAGCTGGGTATGCTGTATCATCGGCCCCCCACACGAAGCCGCGCCGCCAACTTAATTGAGCAGCTGGGGCTTGAGACTAACCCTATGGGTGACGTTATAACGGATGCCATGATGCTCAAGACAAATGTCCCTGGCTGCATTGTGGCAGGAGATACACAGGAGAATATGAAGCAGGCTACTGTAGCTGCCGCCACTGGTGAGCTAACCTTTCAATTTTGAGAATAATTTGATCATAAACAAATATTTTCCATTTGCTAACGTGCATTTTACAGGTTCGCGTGCTGCTGCATCCGTGGTCTTCCAGCTAGCTGATGAGGACGGTAAGCGGGCTTTGGCCGAGGCTCATCTTTGAGCCAGCGAGTGAATACTTATGAATAATTGAGATGATGTGAGGGGAAAACCTATTAAACCTAATAATAAGTGTTTTGAAATGACCGAAGCTCGTATTAATGCCTTTTTCTGGCCCTATGAGAACAGTGCGTAGTCCATACCAGTTGGTGAAGATCCATCAAGCCCGTAGACATGATCGTGGGCAATTGATGAACAGAAATTAAATTGCACACTTTATTTGCAAAGCCTCTGACGTCCCGTACACGACTACTACCATACAAAAAATATATCCGCCGACAAATGAAATTACTAGGCATTGTCTCCCATAGAAGACTGGTGCATCTTGAAATAGTGGCCCTGCTTAGACATGAGCTCAGCATGAGTGCCCTTTTCAACAATACGGCCTTCATCCATAACAATAATGACATGGGCATCCCTAACAATGTTCAAGCGCTGTCGATAAACTCGCGTGAGCCTTCTCATCAGCAAAATGAATTGGTCGGGGACTTTACTTACATGAGTAACAAGGATCATGGTCCTCCCTTCCTGGATATTGCCGAGCGTCTCTCGAACAAGCTGCTCCGACTCGGCATCCAAAGCGCTGGTCGGTTCGTCCAGAAGAAGTAGTTCAGGCTGTAGTATCAGTGCTCTTGCGATTGCGATGCGCTGCCTCTGTCCTCCTGAGAAGGATACCCCCTGCCCACGGCACTGGGTATTGTAGCCATCTGGGAGAGACGAGATAAACTCAGCCAGGCCGGCTGCTTCACAGGCAGCCACCACATCTGCCTCCTGTATCTTATCGTCATCAAGACCGAGGGAAACGTTATCACGGATAGTGCCTAGAGATATGAGGTGTTAATGTCTAACGCCAGAGTCGGGCATCAGTTCGTCGGAGATGGCTTACCGTTGTACAGTTGAGGTTCCTGGGGGACTATCGCCAGCCTCTTTCTGTACTCACCAATATTGTGAGCCGAGATGGGCAGACCAAGAACATTCAAAGTCCCAGACTGGGCGTCGTAGAAGCGTTCCAGGAGAGCCAGCAGCGTTGACTTTCCAGAACCAGAAGTGCCGACCACACCCACTGTTTGTCCCCGCTGAACCTGAAGCGAGACGCTCTTGAGAACCGTCACATTCGGCCGCGCGGGGTAGGCAAATGTAACGCTTTGCATATCTACAACGGTGTTTGTCTCCTTCTCCAAACCATGATTCTCCGCTATTTGCCGAGACCGGTCTCTGTCTGCAGCTGCGCGCGCCTGGCTTCGGATACCGAGGATATTGTTCGCCGCAACCTTTGCTTTACCAAGATCTATCCACAGTTAGTCATTTCGGTCTAGAGGGGGCCGGTAGGGAAGAAAAAAAACATACTCGATGAGAAGCCAAACAGGGCCCCTGCGGCCTGTCCGCCTATAATGACAGCAATGAAGACGGTGAAGAACTTCTCAGTGGTAAGCTCGCCATCTCCCATGAGCTTACCACCATACCAGAAACCCAGGGCGGCAGCCAAGAGCTCCACACTCTCCGAGAAGGCAAACAGCAAAGTCATGACCGCTCGCTTACGGTAAAGTCTCCCGGCAAATAAGGTCAGGCAGTTGCGGTACATGTCACGCACTGCCGTCTCCATGGTGAAAGCTTTGACGGTACGAAACGCGGAAAGGGAGTCTGACACGAAACGCGCACTGTCCTCGGATATCTTGTCCATCTCTTCGGCGAGGGAGGAATCAAGCTTCATGCGTAAGTAGCCTGCGGCGAAGACAGCGGGCATCGCGGCGAAGATGGCCACGAGGGCAAACTTCCACGAGTAGGCAAGACCAATGATGCTTGCGCTGATGATGCTGATGAAGATGGAAATGAGGAGACCCATATTGATGGAGAGCAGCTCATGGAGGCTCGCTGGGTCAGAGGAGAGACGTGAAAGGAGTGTTCCCGAGGCCACCTGGTCAAAGAACTCTACAGGCTGGTGGAGGACGGCTCTGAAGTACTCGAGACGGTAGAACCGAGTGAGATGAACCCCAAGAAGTGTCATGAAGAATCCCAGAATGGCATAAGAAATCATCGAGCCTAAGCCGACGACAAAGAACATGAGGGACCAGAAGTTGGCGTCAGAGGACACCTGTTCCGGCGGACGCTGGAACACCTCCATGACCCTGCCAAGCAGGATGGCTTGGACCGGGAAGATCTGCGCAGTGATGGCACAGGCAACGAAACCTACAAAGAAAATTGGCCAGTACCGCTTTTGCTCTTTCGCAATCTCCAGGAGGTTGGTGAGAAGATGGCGCTTGGGGATCAGAGGGAGGCTCTCGCTAGGCTCGATGGTAGCAGAAGGTTGACTGACTTCCGCCAGCTCGCCGCCCAGCTCGGTGATCTTTGGGTCAATGATTTTACTTGTTGGCTCTATGGGGTCTTCATCATCTGATTCTTTTACCTCAGTCTGAGCATCGTACAATCGCCGGTACAAACCACCAGTGGCGATGAGTTCTTGGTGAGTACCTTGCTCGACGACCTTGCCATGATCGAGAACGATGACACGACCTGCTTGCACTGCAGAACGTATCTTGTGAGATATGAAAATGGTCGTTCGGTCCTTGGAATCAGTCATCAGGGTTTCGATGACCTTGGAATTTTCATTGTCAAGGGCACTTGTAGCCTCGTCCATGAGGAGGATTGGACGGCGGCCAACCAAAGCGCGTGCGATGGCGATTCTTTGCTTCTGTCCCCCGGAAATGAGCGACGCACGATCCCCAACTACAGTATTGAATGACTGCTTGTTGTTAGCCTTGTACAACGGGGTGAATAACAGGATATGATTAGCCTCACCTCGGGTAATGCAGTAATGAAATCGTACGCCCGTGCTTCGCGGCATGCATCATGAACAAGACATGTCTTCTGTTCCTGAGATAGGCCTTCTTTTCCAGTTCCAACCAAGCCGTACGCGATGTTATCAAAAATGGAAGCATTGAAGAGCTGAGGCTCTTGCTGCACCAAAGCAATTTGGCTCCTTAGCCATCTAGGGTCGAGCCCAGAGATGTCACGGCCATCCAGAAGAATAGAGCCAGAGGTGGGCTCGTACCAACGTTCCAAGAGAGATATAAGGGTACTTTTGCCTGCGCCGGAGGGACCAACAATAGCGGTAGATGAACCCTTGGTAAAAGAGAGGTCGATGTTATCGAGAGCATTGTGATTTTCGCGAACGCCGTAAGAGAAGGACATGTTGCGAAATTCCACAAGGCCCTCGCAACTGTCCGTCTTGTCACCTCGCGTGTCACTTTGGCCCGAAGAAGTTTGACCCTGTTTGGATTCATCATCGAGAATCTTGAAAGCATCATCGGCGGCGGCGATGGCTTTGATGAAGCTGGGCATATTCGGCCCCAAAGCCATGATCGCTCCGAGGCCGATCAACATGGAAAAGAACACTCTGTAGGGTTCCAGTTAGTCGTTATGGTATGATGGCTGTCCAAGTGACTAAACTTACGAGAGAATCCTTCCTGCATCCGAGATCATCCCTTTGGTGAAGAGGTATGCACCTAAGTAAAAGCCGATGGCCCAGCCAACAAACATGAAGAAGTACTGCGTCGCGAACATGAGACCGACAAATGGACCTCGCTTCTTCCCATCAGTCTCTGTTTTCTCCAAGATGTTGCTATACTTGGAAAGAAACTTGTGGGCAGCCCCAAAGGCAATGACAGTTCTAATGCTCCCAAGCGCATCTTCAGCAATGATGCTGCACTCGTTGTAGCGCTTCAACAGCCCAGCCTCGATCCTCTGGTCACTTGAGACAATGAACCCGATGAGGCCCAGAGTGACTATCACCAGTCCAAGCATGACCAGCGTCAGCTGCCAGGATTGCGAGAACGCAACGGCAAACGAAGCCAGAAGCATGGAGAACGCCTGTATCATGATACCGAGCCGGTCTGACAAGGCTGCCTGGATGGAGTTGCAGTGGACAGTGACTGTGTTGGACAAGCCCCCGGGGGTTTCGGCATCGTTGGCAGCGACGGTACGGTCGAGGATCCGGTCTAGGCACTAGAGACAACGTCAGGCAGGAGTTTAGACAGAAGGGGAAGAGGCCAAGGCCTACCGAAATACGCATAGTTTGTACCATACGACTTGCAGCGAAGGTGAAGCCGAAGCTCCAGATATATACAAGCTAAAGGTGCCGCGTCTTAGACTCCCGATAATACACAATAACGAGGGCTAAGGAGGATGGTGGGAGAGGGTTTGGTACCGTGACTTTGGCAATGAATAGATAGACAAAGTAGAGGGCGTTCGTCTGCACCGACTTCATGAAATCGGCGGTGGATTCATTTTCGTCGGAGCCTCCGTAGTCGGTGATGTTGGCTGTCAAGCGACCAAGAACCAGGGCCATCAATGGCATTGCTAAACGATTACAAGTCAGATGAAAGCAGGCAAGGCTCTGGACAACTGTCTCAACGTACCTGCTCCGCTGCATACAGCTGCAAAGGCACACCCGACCTGAATCAGGCGGTCAAGCTTGGTAGCAAAGGTGAAGACGCGCTGCAATACTGTTAACAGGCTGATCAAGAGGGCTGGGTCTAGTGATCACATACCATCAACTTGGCAAACCCGCCTGGGGGCGCCTCTTGCTGGCTCCTCAGCTCAGCATCGCTCTCCGCATCTTTGGCCATCTTTTTCGCATTCACTTTCTTTTCAACGGTGGAACTGGAAGGACTGCGGACCCAAGCAGAAAAATAGATGCCAGAGATGGAGAAGAGCAAGACGTGTCATACACAGACAAGGACAAAGGAGGGACAAGAAAAACAGCAGAAGTTACGCGATAGCAAATGCCAACTGTGTCAATAGTTTTTCCCCGGAACAAACGCGTCACGCTTGCCGTAGGAGTGATTCGCTATTGCCCATTCAATCAGATGCTTTGCCATGTTTACAGTTCTGATGCCAAGAAGTTGGGAAGGCTCCGAGCTTCGCCTACTTTTCGGAGACATATCTCGGCGACTTGTTGTTCTGCATTGGCTGCATAGCTAAAGTACCATCGCCGAAGGGTGTGTGCATTGCATGTGCTGAGAAGAGATGGTTGGCCGATGTGCCACCAACCAGAGGGGGGCGTAACTGTAAGACATTCGGGCCAGTGGGCTGACAATGTCCGTTGCTACTCTTACTGCGTATCCATTCCATTGCTAAAAAGCATCATCTTACCCACCCATCTCGCTACGACAAGTCAGTCTAAAGGCTCTACGCATTATAAGCGAAGAGCCTGATGGGTCGCGAAGGGCGCTGGATCCCGAATCCTTCTACACTCGGCCCGGCACACGCGTTGATCGCTCCGGATTCCGTCGTGGGTCTACCGCTCTGTCCCTAGTCCCTGGCATTTATTCTCAGGGGCAGGACTCTAGTGAGGGGAAGTGGATCACCAAGAGTGATCCTACCATATTACACCATGTGCGAGTTCGGGGCTGGGAGTGTTGAACGAACGCCAGGGGAGGGGGTTATTGGTGTAACTATCTTATTTAGCGCGGCTAGCAAAGGCTCTTTTTAAGCTTTCGTATTCATTGTGAGATGTCGGGTCTGGCATCTTCCATTGTTCAATGTTTAACTTCATACTCGAACTCTCTCTCCCGTATCTTACTTAGCGCTCTGCATCACACTGTCGGTTAGACTGCATACAGCTTTGACACGAATGGGATTTATTATCCCGTATATTTTGATAATCAACCCCCCAATAATAACTAGCCAGCTGAGGCAGCTCAGGCAATGTCACAGCCCGGGGTCAAGCTACCCAACATCCGAAACACCAGGCCAAGGCGGGTGTCATTCCGTCTGAGTTCCTATTGTGTTGGATAAAGGCCTTTGATTTTACGATAGTTTTTTTACTTGACATAGCGATTTTATGAGTCTTTACCAGCTTTGAATGAACTACATCAGCTTCGATATCCTTCTTAGGACGTCTCGCATGGTCGCGGCAGGAACAATCAACAACCCAAGCGTACAACAATATCTTCATCCTCCATATCACATTACACACTAGACTATGATAAGCTGCGTTGGCTCAGGCCACATAATATTCCTGATAAATGTATATGCGGCATCCACTCTATATACACTCATCCAAAATGATGATAAGCAATAAGATATCGAGTATGTATTTTACATTTGCTGAATTGTTGAAAGAAGGTTTATAAAATAGAAGCAATTTACCATCTGCTCATTAAAACTCTAAAGACCAAATCATTAGATCATGGCCGGACCTAAACGAACTGAACATCAAACCCAAGATCCAGCTCTGCAACCATCCCACTTATTGCACGGCGGGCGTGCTGCCAACCGCCATCAAGGATTTCAACAAGCCGTAATCGTGGCAGTTTCGCAGGGCGAGCATTAGCTAGAGACTGGAGCAGAGGGATAATCTCCTCATATTCAAATTGATCAATATCCCAATCTCCAGGATATGAATCATTATTCAGAGCAGTCCCAGGGAGAGTAAGGACCTCGACACTGTCAGGGGCGTAGTCTTCCAAAGCCAGAGGACGCCAATCCTTTGAAGAGCGCGATGTAAGCGGAATATCCAAATCGATGAGTCGTGTAAAATCACGGAGGCGGAGATTTCCTTGGACAGTCATTTCTAGGTTATCGGCTAACTCGTCGTCACACCCAAGCCAGAAGAATAATCTCAGCTTCTCTAGCGTGTTTCTGAGAGGCTGGAGCGTGTCAGAAATCTTATGGAAATCTATAACAGTTGTCTCCCAAAAGTTTCCTGCGCCGTGATGTTCCCAGCTCCATTCAAGAGACTTTAAATTCCGCGTGAGAGCAAAAATCTTGGCTAAGAACGGCTCACAAAGCCATCCAATCTTGAGCGAAGTGAGATGCTCGAGGTCAGGCTCGCCGGCTGGCCATCGGAAGACTTCAGGATTTGTGACTGAGACTTCCAAGTCTACCACGGTTGGCAAGTAGAAGAGGCCGATTGTCTCTTCAAATATATGGTTGTTCTTTATACTTGAGACATCACGTCTCTTAACATGTCGTAATTCTGTCAACCGTTCAAATTTAGGAAGTTGGCCAGAAATCTTGGCTTGGAGAACTTTGCCGATAAGTGGTTGCCCGTTTATATAAGCGTCTTCGATTGTGAGATGAGTCGTCTTTGACAGATGCGTGATTAGGAGAGCAGCAAGCGCGTAAAAGCATGTATTGGCTGCTTTAAGCTTCTCGATCCATATATCGCTAAACGGGACCTTTGTTTTCTTGATAGCAGTTATGAATTCATCAAACAGAATTGTCGAAGTATTCATAGAGGGCGTGGGAGTTCTTTGAGCGATGGATCCTTTTAGTGATACGATGTCTAAATGATCAAATAGAGCTGGTCTTCGTAGAAGAGTACGAAGAAGAGCGACGATTGGGGGGAACTTTGGATATTTATACTTAAGCGTAACGGTGGAGTAGAGAAATGGCTCAGCAGAGTGTTTCAATGACCTATTCAGCAAACAGATATTGGGCAGGTCAGATCTCGGAATGGAACTCAAGATCTGGTCAATGATTTCGTTCGGGGCGTCCATAATTGATGCCATAGCAGTTTAAGTGTTCGAAGACCGAATGGATGCTAGTGAGGTCTGATGGTGGCTAAAGTTTTACTCATGGAGCTCGGTAAAGAACCAGTTGAGCCAGATGTGGGAAACGCTCAGATATATGGATGCGCCGAGTGTGTTGGCTTGAAATGCTGTTAGTCTCAAGGCCTAAGCCGGGGTACCCTTGACATCGATGGGGAACTCTCGCACTTGATGGCTTTCCACTCGCGCAGAACTCTTGTGTACGGATTAGCATGAGAGAAATTGAACCACGGCCTCAGGTAAACATGAACTATTGTCACACAAGAAGATGGGTTAGTTCCTTGACAAATGAGCAATGCTCTACGATCTTGCTAACCAGGTGAGCTGCAATCTGCTTGGCTCCTAGAGACGCTACTGTGTTCCTCCGCATGCTTCAGAGCTTCAGCTCTGTAGCTGATGGAACAACCACACCAGAGCCGTCTCCGTATAACGACTCTCGTTCGCTGCTCGATGGGAAAAGATAGGAGGTCACTTGGGTTGATAACACATGACCAACGGCTCCATTACTTCCCGGGCACGACGAGCAGTTCTTCTTATCCCTTATCCAAGCTTCATTTTAGGGCGTCTTGTCTACGTTGCATGCGAGGGACGAGCTAACAGGGCGCGGCACGCAGATGGTGTACGACTCAACCAGAGTATCGCCGAAGAGTTGCTTATACCGGACCAGGCCACCTCGATGTTCTTTTCTGCCTTGATCATCGTTTCGCCCGTGTAGCCGATGTTTAAGCATGCCCAAAGACCTACGGGACCGCATTTGACAGAACCAAGTCATGTTCCTGGTCTGCGTCACCAACACCTGCCCCTCGAGCATCCTCGCCATCGCTTACGACTGGAAGCTCGCCAGGTCGTGGTCTTCACCGGCATGCCCATCCTCATCAGCTCCGAGTCGGGCAAAGCTGGCTAAACATAAGCTTGAGAACGATACGAGCGGGCACTGGCGACGGAGGCGGTGACATCGATCCGCACGCTGGCATTGCTCACGCTAAGGAGCCGACCTGTAACGAAGACAACGCCTCACCCGACCACATTGCCAAGCTTGCGCTTACAACTATCACATTCGGCTCGCCGAGTTTCCCGTCGTCGCAGTCGCTCGAGTTCCTCTTCATTGCGCTCGGCTTATGTTTCGGCTCGCGGCTCATCGTCATGGGCGAGTACACGTTGACGCAGTTCCTTGTCGTCTTCCTGTCCATGTCGTTTGGTGTTCAGGCGGCGGCTGCGTTCGACTGTATCACTTCGCTACTAGACAGGCTCGGCACGGCGTACGGGTCGGAGGATCTGCAGCTCTTGAGCGAGCAGCGGCAGCGTGTTCTCAGACGGGCATTGATCCGGCAATGTCGGCGAGGGACACCCAGAGCGAACGGTCGGGAGGCGCTGGACCGGGCGGCAGCAGAGAACCGCACGGCGATTGCGGTGTCGCGCAGGCTAGGCGACATCAGGTACGTGAGCATCGGTATGGTATTCGCGGACAGGCGGATTGTAGACAGAGGCACGCAGGACGAGCTGCTGGGTGATCGGCTGGCCGTTGGTAGAACTCTCCGATGGTGGAGATTCGCGTAAACATGAAGACGCGAATCGCGTCTCAAATGGATCCCAAGGCTGACTTACCCTATACAACATAGTATCATTTCCATAACTTGGAAGACATGTATCCTTTTTCTGCAGACTATGTACATTGATCAAATTTAATTTCAGTGGCCTTGAGACATAACAATCTTCCTGCTGTGCCGCATTACTCATTTCCTAAAACTCTCGCTCGAATGTTTTACAACATCCACTCAGTTTCGGGCTACAATGACTTTTGTCAACGTCTAGGACAGCCGCATATGGTACCTCTTTGCGAAATGGTGATCGTCGTTTAATTTAATCTTAGTGGCATAAGGAGCTTTTTCATTAAGCCAACTACAATTCAACTTCCCAACAGTGAAATAGAATAGGGTTTTCATATTGGTGTGGAAACCTATAGCACTATGCAGAGCTTGTGCACAAAACAAGAAGACCCCATGGATCAGCTTTTCTGTCCTCAGTTTAGACCTTCGACGCCTTCTACTCGATATGAAAAGTTGTATGCCGCAACAACCCGGCTTACCAACACGTTGGTCTCAAAAAGGTTCTTCGACAGAACTCAAAAGAAAAGAGTGCTTTCTCACTCCATATTTATGTAGGCTTGTACACATGAGGTTCAATCTTTAACTACCAGCGTAGAAAGTTCATTGAGTAGCCCTCGCCTCTTCGGCTTAATGAAATCCAGCCCCCGATTTGATTTCAAATCTACTGAGTCTTTTAAATTAAAGGGTCTTTATGTGTTATTGATCAGCATTTTTGCTCCCTTACTAAAATGGTCTGCTTAACTCAAGCTTCAGCTGGAGGTCTCAACATTCTTCTCGGCTCCCAGAGCCGCCTCTTGGGAGATCCGGATATCTCCTTGTAATGAGCCAAGACGGTTATTGTACGACTACACTCTTAAAATAGCATCATCCCATGTTGATTACAAAGCTTTGATACCATGAATGGGTATCAAATCTGGCCAGATCCTTCACGGACGGTTCGATATACCGGAGCTTTTCCTAATCGGACCATCCGTCTATAAGGAATCCTTGCTTGCGATATGAGTCTTGGTTACGTTTATATTTGGTGCGGTTGCTATGAATCATAGTGGCCTTCTTGTTCCTTGGGCAATGGAAAGAAAGAGTGGCTTAGAGGATCTAACTGTGATACAGAAATCAGGAACTCATGCCCATTGTAAACGATAAATTGCCATAGATACTTCGGTGAATATTGCGGTTCCCGGCATGCGGTAGTAGCTGTTTATGATTCCTGGTTGAGATATTAATTCCTTTTATTATTATTAAGGAAGACCTTGTTTCTAATCATGAGGTTCTCCTGCCTTGTTCGAGTGAAGGGCTCTGAAGATGATGGCATTCATTGGGCTAGATCTTTGGTAGGCTCTTGAGGATGATGCCAAGTATATTGACTGACCGGATCTACCGGTACCTGTAACAGAATCAGTGGCTAGCGCGAGCAGTAGATTGCATTCAATGCCGAGGGAGGAGGCTGTGCAGGAAGAGGCGAGGGGCTGTGCAGTTTAACATGTCAGAACAAGTGGAGCAGGTAATTACTGCTCAGCGTTTCACAGTCCTGAAAGGGGCATGGTTTACATTTAATCCAGGTTCTGTGATATATCCATTTGTTACCGGGCGAATATTGGGCCCTTTGGCTATGAGGTTGAGTAAAGAGTCGATAATGAGAATTGATTTACATATCAACAGACTTCATCCCATGCATCCATTCATTCCCAACGGTGCTCCTCATTGAAATTCCGCAACTCGTAATACAACATCACCGAGATGGCAAAATACGCAGGGTCCAAACTTCTCTATTTGGCTACGGCGGCAATGGGTTTGGGACTTGCAAACTCCCAACAAGCCTCCAACTTCGACGTGCCAACTGAAGTCGCCGAATCGCACTCTTGTGACGCTCTATGCCAACAAATAATTGCCCAAATGAATGTCCTAGACTTAGGAACCTTCGGAACAAACTTCGACTTCGACTTTTACGCAACCGCTGCCAACTTCTCCGAATCGAAGCCGGGCGACTTACTTAAGCTCTTGCCTCTTAGAAACTCCTCCGCCATCTCCAATGCCCCCGAAGGTGTAACGGTCTATAAGTTCCAGTACACATCCGCAGCGGTGGATGGTGCACCTGTCCCGGTCACAGGGCTGATTGCCTTGCCCCCTGCTAAAAACGATTCGCGATCTAACCTCGTCGCATTCGCCCATGGGACAACCGGCCTCTACCGAGGCTGCGCCCCCTCGACGTATACTCAGCTTTTCAATGATGATGGGTGGCCAAGAGCTGTCGCGGCTGGCTATGCAGTCGTAGTGTCCGACTTTGCTGGGCTTGGAAACAATTACACAGAGCACTTGTATCTCAGCAAGGCACAGGCAAATGACGTCTACTACTCTGTTCTGGCGGCACAGAAGGCCTTCCCGCAACGGCTATCACCTGAATGGGTTTCTCTAGGCCACTCCCAAGGTGGTGGTGTCACCTGGCAGCTCTCAGAGCACAAACTCGTCCAGGACGCCAGTAGTGGTTACCTCGGCGGCGTGGCTTTGGCTCCGCCAACCAAGCTCAGTGATCAGTTTCAATCTGCTCTAAGGAACATCCAAAGCAACAGTAGTACTGCCGATCAGATTCAAACCTTCTTGACAACCATCCCGCCAACTACTCTTGGTCTCCAGAGATACTTCCCTGGTGACTACGATGCGCCCCTACTGACGGAGAAGGTCAAGGAAAGGGTCGAGTTGGCAGGCATTGGCCAGCTCTGTCTTTACGCTCTCGGTGGTCTCATGCTGGATCTCACCCCCAACGACGTATTCCTGAATCTGAATAACACAGACGATTCTCTGATGCAGAAATTCCAGGCCCTTAATTCTCCAGCCCAGGGAGACCCTGCTGAAAAGCCTCTGCTCGTCATCCATGGGTCGGCGGATATTCTGGTGAGCCCACAGTCCTCCAAGGCTTCTTTTGATGCCTCTTGCGGCTACGGCAATATCCTTCATCGAACAGTATACGAGGGGCGGGACCACGGTTCAGTACTGAAGGACAGTTCTACCGAGTGGATTCAGTTTATTGCTGATCGTTTTGCTGGGAAAGACTTTGGGTCTACGTGTACTGAATCCGTGGTGGGAGGTAGTGAGTTGTAGAAAGAAAGTTAAATTTCTCACCGGGAAAGAATCGAAGAACACGAACGCAGCAAATACCTAAATACTTTGTAGTGTCTTATATTCAAAGTCTAAAACACCCTAAAATGCAACATTTTAGAGCACATTGCATTTTCAAAATGCTTGTGAACTAATACATGCCGTTCTAAAAGACCGATAACTTGAACCTGCAACTCAGTATTCAAATGTTCATTTATTTACCCCAACACTTTAGTATGCTACCTGCTAAGGAGGGGCACTTGTTAGAGATATATATAGTCCTCTCTGTGGGGTGAGCCAAAAGTTCCGAAAAGTGTAATCCTTTCCGCCGTCCACCAAGTCCATATCAAATAGTAGGACGAGGGTAGCAACTAGTTTGTGAATAATCATCCAGCTAATCCACCTGCCACTACAAGTGTGTGCCCCGTGGCCAAACGGAATCCAACATTTATTCATCAGTATGAGTCTCTCCTTGGAAGTATTCTCAGGTAGCCAACGATCAGGATAAAATTCGTCCGGGTTCGGGAAGACCTCTGAGTTGCGTTGCAGGAGCCAAGGGTTTATCCCAACCTCCACGCCAGGCTTCAGGAACTGCCCGCAAATGGTTGCACCCGGCTCAGGCACAACACGAGCAAACATCAGGCCAACTGATGGATGCAGCCGGATTCCTTCCATGATTACAGCCCCCAGGTAAGGAAGCTTACTGACTCTTCGAAAAGATACAGACTTTGATTCCAGCTCAGACGTTGGGAACGCCTCGCGGATTTCTTTTCTCAATAGCTGATGCACACGGGGATGCTTTAAGGTATTGAATAAGATACTCCGTATAGAGATGGCCGTCGTATCACTTCCAGCAGCAATATTGTTGAAGCAGTGTGCCATTATCTCGCGCTCATTGATCGATGTAGGGCTTCTTCTTTGATTAAGGAGTAGGCGCTGCAAAAATGTCGAGGGCCGGTCTAGTGACTCGTCTCTCCCTTCGCTGATTAGCCCATCCGCTGCTATTTCCTCTTTGGCTAGCTGAAAGATCTTTTCATTACTCTCGGGGCCGACGATGAAGGGTGCTATGAACGAGTTCCCGAGAAGAAATCTATGGACCCAGGGGATTTGGCCGAACTAGAGGTAGATGTCAGTGAATGAACTGCTATAGACGATTTGGAGTATTTTCTATTACAATACCCATGTATCTATTTATGATTAAGCTTGTTTTGAAGAATCCAAGGTAGTCTCCTTTTTCGATGTGGTTTAGGTCTTTGCCGTATGTCAGTGCGCATATGGCGTCCATAGCGTACTGTTGCACAAGCTGGCTGAGATCAATAATCCTTTTCCCTGTTGCATATTCTTTTTGGATTTTGTGTATTAACCGCTCAGTAACGGGATCAACGTATGCTTCGAGTTGCACCATCGAGTTGAGAGAGTATGCATTTGCAGCACCGCGCCTAAGTCTCGAATGCATGGCCTTATCGGTCATCACGAACGGATCGGGAATGAGCCCTGTTTCGTCATATCCCTCCGCGAGAGAATAGAATCGAGACTTGTAAAACAGGGTTGAAACTCCATAGATGGTATGGAGCTCATCTGCGCTGTTTACAGAGAGGAGGTTCGGCCCCAGGCGAACAATTGGACCGTATCTCTGATGCAAAGCGGAATCATCTTCATAACTGAAACCCTTATACACTGACAATAATCGCGGTATCGGCGAGAGGGCTCGAAGGAAAGGCCCAGGGATTCTATGAAGGCCACGGCTGAAAATGGTGACAGTGCAGTAGTAGATCACAAGAAGAATGAGGACTATGTTCCAATAATCAACAAGCGTATTCGTGACTCTTGTAGTCAAGGAATATTCTATGGGCTGTATCATTTTCCATCTCTTGAAGAGCATGGGTATGGACACAAGCCTTGAATTTTGGCCTTACCCCCCTTTTTTGTGACGTTTGGCGGGTGTGCTAGACCTGATTTGTGGTAAATGCCGTCCATCCAATAAGAAGAACTCGGACAATCCACAAATGATGCATCTGGCCAATAAGAGTTGTTTTACCAGGTGGTGAGCTAACCGAGCTACATCTTGGTTTCTTTAGTATGGATGTATGTGCCAAACCACTTTGCGAAGTCATCGTCTACATTAAAATTGGGTTTATTTCTTTCCTTCACATCCATAAGGAGCCTGTTATTGGACGGTAGCGGCCAAGATAACCAGGCCAGTTTGGCTAACTGCTGGGCTGAGAAGTGTTCAACTATTTTTAGAAGTAATAGACTATAAGACCTGGTTGAATGGTATGATCAAAACCAGACAAGGCGTCGGGTTGATCATTTCGATACCAAAAGAGACTCCCGACTGGACTCATCTCCCATAGGAGTCAAATGCAGAGTCGCTGTAAGCTACTGAATTATCATGTACAGAGCGGACTTTTCTCAGCTTTCTTTTCATGTCGTAACTTAGATGCTTGGGTCAGGCTGGAGAGGAGCTCTCGGCAATAAATTTGAGCTAGAAAGAGGAAAAGGCTCAGTAAAAACATCCTGAACTTCCCCCATGGCGAGTTCGGGGTCCTCGACCCTTCCTGGAATCATGCGCTTAGTAAAAAGTTTGAAAGGACTGAGCATCTAGGGTTACTTGGCAGATGTCATCTCGGGGTTAAAACATGACTACCTAACGCTGTGGCTATTCCACGCCAATATGACATTAGCAACTGTAAAGGGTTAGAGCTAGAGCAGACGCACCTATGGCAATCGCTATTGGGCAAACCTTTCTTCCTCGGCGTGGTGCTGAACGGGCTTTATAAATCCGCGACTTAAGTCCCGATATAAGTGGCCCACCCCTTCCTCGTCTTCTCCCGTCGTACTTCATCATTCTCTCTCTACAAAGCTAAAGTCCGAATCAAGAATAACAAGATATGTCTGCCGAAATATCCAAGTCGATTTTCCTGTCCGCTGACGGCGACCTTGTCGTCCAACCGGTGACGGAACACTACAACATTGAAGGTTCCCAATGTCTTGTCCGGGTCGAGTATTCAGCCATCAACCCTTGTGATCTTAATTTCTTCCACATAGGGCTCAAATCCACAGTGACTGGATTCGAACTATTAGGGACCGTCTAGCAAGCTGGGCCAAACTCGGCATTTCAAATTGGAGACGCTGTCTGCGGCATTGCACCTGTCATGCTCCCAATGCCGTCCTCATATGGAACGCACCAGGACTTGGCCGTCGCAAGGTCCGAACTGCTCTATAAGGTTCCGAGCAACTTATCTCTGAAGGACGCGAGTGCTATTTGTATGGCAGCACATACATCGGCGGATGCCTTGTTCAACGTCATCGGCCTTGGGTTCCCAGCCGCCGATGTGACCGGCATCGATCCAACGGGGCGTGGAATTCTCATCTGGGGTGGTGCCAGTAGCGTCGGCTGTATGACTATCCAGATAGCCAAGGCTGCTGGCTTCCAGCATATATTTACAACTGCATCACTTAAAAACCACAGTGTCCTTCGACAGTTGGGGGCCACGCACTGTTTCGACTATCACAGCTCCAGCGTGGTCAACGACATCCAAACAACACAGAAGGACCTCGGTATTGATTTGACTATGGCCTTCGACACTGTCGGTAAAGGGGCCTCGGGTCATGGTGTTACAGATGGTCTCAGCACTCCTGCACTTACAAGGAGCGCATTGGACTCAAGCGGCTTCTCGAAGGATATTTACCTGGTCTGCACACTCCCGGTTCCCGCAGACTCCGCTTTCAAGTTTTGCACATCTTACAGACCAAACGGTGATCGAAATGCTATCGGAGCGCCCCAAGATCCGGAGGCACCTATCCGTATACACACAATTATGGAACATCTGCTGGCTAGTACGGACGGAGGCTTAAGACTGCCTGTTGTCACAGCTGTGACTGGCGTTGAGGCGGGCATCGAAGCAATCCGCCGTGTGGCTGCGGGTGAGGTGAGCATGGAAAAACTGGTTCTGAAGCATCCTCTCGAATAGTCGCAACAAGTGCATTATGTATAATAGTTCTTCGTTATTCATTTTGTTGGGATATCGGTTCTGGCATCTTCTATTGTTGTGCTTGACTTTATACTCGAACTCTCTTCTCTATAATAGCTCTTCGTATTCATTGTGTTTAGAAGTCGGGTCAGGCATCTTCATTGCTGTTTTATACTTTGTACTCGAACTCTCTCGTCGGTGCTCGCTTTCTTCTCCGGCCACTTGATTCCTCCCCATGTACTGAGGCTTCCATGACCGCAAGTGTTCATCACGGCAGTCGACTCTTTATAGAGTCGATGGTCTGTATCAACTGGTCTGTCCTGTCCAAGGCTGCATCCCACATTGTGTCTACCAACGAAGAGCTTTGTGCTGTTCCAGGATGAGACTTTGCGCCAGCCCTTTCCCTCAAGACACTTCCAAGCTGCGTCCACAACCGCGAGAAGAGCATCGTGACCGTCATCATATACATTGACGACGTAGCTTTGGAGGAGACCGGCGTTTGATCGCCTACCTGCAGAGATGGGAGCTCAACCGGGCCAACTTGCAGCCGTGGGAGAATGACCAGCCAGCTGCTACCCATTTGAGGAATGAGCGAGTGCTCCAAACACATTTGCATCATTTGCAGGATGGATGCATATGTTCCTGTCAGGCTACTGTGGCAGGACATGATCATGAAGACCGTTGCATCGTCGACACGTGGCGATGGCCAAGATTGTTTTGCCATGTGATCTCCAACAACTGACTGGTCTGAGGATGACATGTCCTGAGTGCATGGAGCAAACGATTGGGGAAATGGAAAGCCTGGGTGATCTGATGAGTCTGTAAATAGGATGGTATCTTCCCTGCTTCTTGAAATAGGAAGGCATCTCAAAATGTCGATGAACTCCGTGGTGACTCGGAACAGCTCATCGAAGATAAAGTGAGCCGACTTTGGCGTGGCGTTAATACTAATATTATGTCTTGTGCTGCTCCTATGCGGGGATGGCAAATTTGCACCACATTCGTAAATCTGGACGCTGAGGCTCGCTAATCTCTGGAAGGTAGAGACTAGGGGGCTTCCTAAATTTGCATTGATACTTTGACCTATGTTCTCAAAAGAGGGATTGGGCGTGCTGATTAAAGGAAAGGTTTGCTTCATATGCTCATTTGGAAATATGAGGTCCCAGTTGATGGAGGCGTGATTACCTGGGGCGATTGTGTTTCCTAGACTGTCAAAGATACCAGTGTTGAAGATCTCCTGAACACCAGAACCACCTTGTACAGTCAAGCTAGAAGTTGAGCACAATCCTGCTGGTTGGAGTAACTTGTTATGATCTACAACATGAACAGTAGCACGAGCCAGGAGACTAACCTTGCCCTTCAACAAGACTTGTCGGCGTATCCGTTGGAGCCCACCAGTCATTGTCACCCAAACTCGAAGTCGTCGGTACCGGAGCTATATTTTCCATAGGCTCACTCGCCGAAGGTGTGACATCGTCATCTGCTCGAGGCAAATGGGCGCGCTGTCCTCGAGGCTTCGTAGACGATCTCGCGGCGCGTGGACTATGCCGGCATATCGTCTTTAACCTGAGACATCGCCGACATGCAGCTACGCCTTCGTCTTTGACACATCGGAGCTTTTGCGCATGGCACCTGTCGCAGGACAAGCGAGTCTTGCTCGAAGGCTGGTGGCGGGGATGGTCGGCAGCGCCGGAAGGTATTGTTACAGCTGATTTCGAGGTCGACTCCGACGTCGATGGCGATGCCGAAGCTGCAGGCGGAGTGACGAATAGATCCATGACGTGGCTGGCCAGAGATCAAGCTTTGTGGAAGGGAAGATTCAAGGGAGCGAGAGCGGATGTGGTAACGACATGTGAATTGAGATTGAAAAAGTCACGCTAATGCACGATCGGCGTTTTGGTTCGGTGTTTTTGGAGCCACATTCGGCGTTTGCTGCACTCTTGATGACATGCTATGAAGACATGACAAATGGCGCCTGTTTACGATATAAAAAGCAATAGGACCTACCTATTATCAAACCAAAGATAATTCTGATACCTCGATAAATACTATTCATGATGGTTTCTCTCTCTAGTGTTTCCGCCTCCAACGCTCTTATCCCAAACGTGCTTCCGGCCGGCCTTGTTGCCGTTTTCTTCGGAGGGACGAGCGGTATTGGAGAAATAACCGTCAAAACCTTCGCAAAGTATGCGCGCAGCCCGCGTTTTTATATTGTCGGCCGCTCTCAAGATGCTGCTGATCGCATCTTGGCAGAGTGCAAAGCAATAAATCCAGGTGGCGAGTTCATCTTCATGAAAGCAGATGCGAGTCTGATACGAAACGTTGATCAGCTCACAAACGAGATCAAGGCCAAGGAGAAGTTCTTGAACTTGTTGTTCCTGACTGCAGGAGTTGCGAACATTGATCGAGCTGGTAGGGCCACCAAATGTTCCGGTTAGTAAAAGCATTTACTGACTACTTCTTGCAGAGACCAGTGAACATCTTCACCTCTTGGCAGCATTGAACTACTACTGCCGGGTGCGCTTCATCCAAAATCTCCTGCCGCTCGTCCAGCAGGCGCCGACTCTTCGTCGTGTGGTGACGGTGGGAGGCGGTGGGCATGAAGGCAATCTGGACCCAAACGACTTTCAGGCGCTACGTGTGCCAGTTCCTGATCTCCGCGAATATCTCACAACTCTAGTCACATTCGGGCTGGAAAATGTGGCGAAGGATGCTCCAGAGGTCAGCATTGTGCATAACTACCCGGGCACTGTGAAGACCCCGCTCTTGGACTCTATACCGGAGGAAGTGTTGAACACTTTCACCTTTTTGCCTCTGGAAGAGTGTGGCGAGAGACAGGTGTTCATGGCAACCAGTGCCAAGTATCCACCTGCGAGCGGCCAGAACGCAGGGATACCGTTGGTAGATGGGGTCAACGTAGCGATAGGTACGACTGGAGAGGAGGGCAAGGGGGTGTATTCTGTAGGTGTGGATTGTGAAAGTGCCTCTCCTGTGGTACGCGAGAAGCTGGCTGGCTTGAGGGAGCGAGGTATCGTGGAAGAAGTCTGGCGCCATACTCAAGGGGAATTTAAACGGATTATGGAAGACGAAATTCAGTCTTAGACTCTTAGCAGAAGGGTACTACTACCACCGAATTATATGCAAACTACCAACATATGCTTGGATTTTGGATTGCTCAAAATCGAGCTTGCTGTTGCATGTAACAACTAAGTCGACGAAATAATTTCGCGATTGAAAATCTGTGTATCTCTATTCTACTTCAGAATTCCTACCATGGTGATGTCAATCGCTTTGATATATAGCATGATCGTGATAAAGGATGTACTAATTTCAGCTCATATAATATCCTAGATCTACAGAGAATAATATTATAAGACATGATAGTTACAAAAATTTATATTCAAAGCCTTTGGAATCGTGGCTAGTACATTACGCTTGTTTCCGGAAGTTTACTGCCGAAGTTGCTACCCACTCCGGTTATTTACTTCCAACCGGAAATCAAATTGATCATAGAACAAGGCTTTTCCATACACATACTTCATTGATCATATCTTTTTCCAGTTACGAAAGCTAATTCGAAGTTCCGTGACTTTCCCAGGAAAATCCGTAGTCTGAGTAGCCTATTTGATCTACGAATGATAACTCGTGTGCATTGAGTCCTTCCATGACCGATGAAGGAAGAAAAGGCAGACCTTGCACCGAGTCCGATGCTGCCTCTGTCGGTGTAAAGGGAAATATAATGTTTGCATGTTCCTTCCCACCAATCGCAGCGAAACTCATTCCAGACAGGCTCGCATTACCTTGTGGTAACTGACATCCGCGGTCTATTATTTCCGCTTCAAGATCAGTTCCCGGATCCGCGGCGTGATTGAGGCCCGCCATATAGCCATCCACGACGTTGGCCATGAGTATACCTGGCGGGTAGGTGGGAGCCATGAGGCTGATTGTCTTCCGGAGCGAGCAAAGTTGCGATATCATCTCCGATTGCTTCTCGTCGTCTACCTGAAGGATCACCTCTCCCATGAGAGCCGTAGCTGCGGTGCCCGCATGTGCAAGTCCCGTCCCGTAAACCTTAGCCAAGTCGAGGTGTTCGCGATATTTTTCAAATATCTCAACGATCATTCCCGCATTTTCAGCACAAACAGAACGAGAGAGCTTTGTAAAGTGGGTTTTGCTATCGCCAGTAGCTGATCTGCCATCCGACGATTGCTCTGGGGGTTCATATTGAACAAACGGGCGGTGTAATAATATAAGAGCCACGTAGTATTGAGTACTTGAACTTTTAGTGCATAGGAATAGAAACGGTCTGCCCACTAATGCTGGTAAGAAACTTACTGGAGTAAATAAAATGAACTCGGCATGTCCCAAGTTCTTGGTGGCCACCTCAAGTCCTCTAGCAACTCAGACCGCCAACTATTCAACTCTTCGTCAAGTGACGCCATTCTAAAGTAGGTTTCTGCTGTTGTAGACGGTTTTAATACTACGCATCGATCGCAAAGTGGGCTAATAAGACCCATAAGTTTCAAAAGTGCCTCATATATCCTGGTAGTCAGCTTCTTCTCGTGGCCGGACGGCCTACAGAAGATGAGTTTAGTAAAGTCACGAGACAAGCATACTGGCGCAATGTCCGAGAGTTTTAGTGTCGTTGGCCGGCCAAGATATAACGACCAATGCCTGGTCAAATGGTCAATGGGCTTGCTCGACAGTAAGATAGAGAAACAACATACATGTCGTGAACCAGGCTTGCCCATAGAACCATATGGCGAATCTGAGCTTCCTTTTCCGTAAGACATAGTGTGGTGGGGTCAACATGAAGTCCAACATCTGATACCAGCCGCAAAGACATGCCTGTTTTCCCTGGTTAATGGGCTGATTAGACTGACACAAATATCTTCCATACCTGCAAACAACCAACCGATATCATCCCGTCCAATGTTGAATTCAATATCAGCCAAGAGGCTAAATGCCTGAATTGATGGGATGCCACCAGGCCTGTCCTGCTCAAGCTTGGCAAATACCCTGGCCTTCTCGTGAATTGTTGAACCCGCAGTTCCAGGAGTTGCTACCAGTTGTTGTATATCTCGGCGAGACTTGTCGGCATATTTGAATCCACTAGCAAGCACAGTTAGGTGCAAGAAGACAGAGTAGAATTGTGTGCCCCCTCGCTCCAGATCATGGTAAAAGGCGTCAGAATGTATTAAGTGGAGTACTGAATTGTGGCATGTCCAATACAAGTCCATTAGATAATCGTGGGTTTCAATCGTCAGATCCCTTAGAAGCATACACATTGGCCAATGGGCCTCCCGTCGCTCCGACGTTTCCCGCGGGGAGTTTGTTGTCAGGACATTCATGCTTGTAGTTGGGCCAAAATAGCGTACCCGGCCGGAGGACATGTCAAAACGGATCGGAGATGGGACAAGGTTCTTAACAGTAGAGATCTGCTCCTCAGTATCTGATTTGCTAGCATGCTTAGAACTTGTTGGTGACCCATCTGGCACGTCGACAACTATTTCCATATCCGGCAGGGTGTGAACATCATGGAAAAGAAGGCTTTGGCCGGTTGTAACTGACGCTTCGCCCGGAACATGTTCCGGAAGTGCCACTTTACCAGATATTTCTTTCTCTCCAGTGCTTTGTTTCAGTAGCTGTTCCAGCTGGCGTACGCGTTCAGACAGTGCTTCGGTCTCGGCTTTAACAGCGGCGCGGCTGAGAAAATGAGCTTCAGTATTTCCTTTTCTTCTTTGGTATTCTTCAAATCACATCCGTCGACAGTCCTCTACTTACTCTTTCCGCCCATCTCGTGTATCGAAAACACATCTAGTCCCATTTTGAACGCAGTTTAGGCATTTATCATTCCCCTTGTCTGGGACACACTGAAGCGGCGAGGATCAGTGACTTATACTCAGGAGTTGGGCAAGGTGCATACACGAGTGCGGCTCTTCCGACATGGCAGACATGCCGTAGTTGCGCGTGAGCGCCGCTGGCCAGATTTTCGCTCCATGGGCCAGCATGTATACTTCCACGAGCATAGGCCCTCGCTCTAGGATCGGGTGTAAACTGCCTTAAATACTAAAGTCGTCTAATGCACACCGGATAAACATTGCAGGTTTGACCCCGCAGTGCATAAGTTGATAGAGATAGCCGAGACTTTGACTGTGGGGAAGGACTAGCAAAACTCCCCCCATGCGGGGGACTACACTACACGCAGCGTCACTCGCGGCCGATACAAGGGTCCTATTGTCATGGCACTTTATACTAAGACTGGATGATAGAGGAACGTTATAAATCTTGGTTTTAGAGAATCGAGAAGCTAACTAGAAGCGGCCTCGATGCAAAAACTTGTTTGGTATGTTTACCCATTTCGATCGCTTGATTATCGTATTAGAGCTTGGACACGACTGTCGATATGATGGATGAAACTCACCAAGTACTCTCCTACATTTTTACCCAGGGTATCGTAAGTACTTGTCGAGTTGAACCCCCTGTCAAGGTGGTCGCGTAACAAGAAATGAACTACTGTAGTTAGCAATGACTTCGCAAGTCCTAGGCGTTGGTCTTGGCTCACCTGCTCTGATTCCAGGAATCTCGAACCGCTCAATCTTTCCTCCTTTATACTCCTCATCAAGCAAGTTCTTGATCTTGTCAATAGTGAGTAGGCTCCTTAGCCAATCCCATTCATCATCGTTTCTAACGTAGAATCCAACGTTGGCATCTGAAGCTTTGTCACCAGAGCGGCCGCCAACGATCCAACCCAATGGCCCACGTGTCGTAGGCTCATATGTAGAAAGGTTTATTGGAGCTTGAGTTTCGTAGCTTGGTTGATCACGTAGATAGTTGGCCATGTTTTGACATGGGAGGACATTGATCGCTCGATTAGCATCCCATGTGAGAGTAACGCGATGTTGAACTTGGTCCTGGGGCAAGACGGTAACATAGTACTCATAGTAAATCTTGCCTTCAGATTGGCGTTGGTCATTCCCCAGGGTCCACCCGGGACATCCTTGCAGACCGTTATCCATACACCATCGGTTAAAGCCAGGAACATCCAGTGTTGACTTCGATACCAACTTTTTGTTCTTGGTTTGAACGAAGATTCTCAAGTCAACGGTGGCTAAATCTTGGTTTCGGGCATTATCTGGACAATAGCCGTTCATACTAAACTTGAAGCACGATAGTTCTTTCGCAGCTTCGCCAGCTGAGTAACGGATTTGCCTCTCGATCCATTCTGCCTTGGCCTCGAGGTCCAATCCACAGATATAAACGTGAAACTCAGCCTGATATCCACCAACTGCAGTCAAACCAACCTTGGTTGTGCTGGGAGGCGGAAGTCCTTTCACTCCAGTGACTTGGACTCGGTCAGGCCCGATCTGCTTCATCGATATTCCTTCCAGCTTTGCGGTGACATCAGAGCCGTAGTATAAAGGCCCCTGGATTTCATACAATAGCTGTGAAGCCACTGTACCGACGGATACCTAAGGGAAAAAACATCAGCACAATAGCACGTGTGAAGAGCAACCGAGGAGCGCACCTCTCCGCCTGTACCCTCCTCTTTAGTAATCACACAACTGCCATCATGATGGAGCTCAGCGATCGGGAAACCAAGATTCTCGCAGCCCTCCATAAGACGCTTGAAACCAGAGAAATAACCACCTGGCTGTTGTCAGTAATTCGAAGCACACATGCTGGGATGATATCCAGACCGGTCACATATGCGGCACACTCAACAAGATGACCACAGATGAGTGAGCCTGCAACCTGATCAAAGTCCTTTTCTCGGTCCCATCCATGCCACCACATCCCCGCTAGGTTTGGGGTCAGCCTGGAAGTTTCTTTAATAGGCGTGGTGAAGACCTACCTCCAACTGCTGGAGCTGCATCCGCAACACGGCCACACACGACAATGTCGGCACCGTTGGAAAGGGCTTCAGCTATTCCTGCACCACCTAAGTAGCATCTGATTAAATTAGCAACCAAAAATTCATGAATCAAGCATGGAGACCTCGTACTGTGCATAGACTGGAGTATATCCCCAGTTCTTTAGGTTTTCACCGGTCATCAAGCTAGGAAACGGCTCTCCCGCCTTGATCAGACGATTCACAGTATCAGTCACTTCATCTCCCTCGACATACGCGACTTTGAGCGCCAGTCCGCTTCTTTTCACCTCTTGCTCCACGAGCGAAGCAAGGAGTCTGGTGTCAGACGCGCCAGCATTGACAGCTACCTTGATACCCTTCCGTGCAATATCAGGCAGTGCCGGGGACAGGTTGTCCATGAATGTGGGATCAAAGAGGCCCACAGGCTCCTCCATCAACTTCCCCTCAGCTCTTAGCCGCTCGTTGTCGACTTTTTGAGCACCATGCAGAGTCATCGTACACTCGGAAAGCCAATCACCTACAATCACATCAATATCCAGAGCGGCGAGATCTCTAATGGCGCGCTGCCGGTCGCTGAACCCTCCTGAAGCTCCTGCAATCCGTATAGGACGCTTTGGGTGGTCGCCTGCGCCATCCTGGGTTGATGCCATGCTGAATGTTTTGATAGCTGCCAGAGTTCCGAGGATAAGTAGAAGAGATTAAAGAAAAGCAGATTCTTTGCTTTTACTTTCTTCTTTGATACAGTTCTACACCTTAAAAGAACATTGAGTTCTCATCCTCCACGGGTGCAATCTTGTAGCAGCCACTGTAGGTATCATGTTGTTGATTAGGCAGTATACCTATGGTAAATCATCTGGCTGTTTACAGCCAACCCTCGGAACAATTTCACGAGAGAGAAAGGATATTGAAAAGAGAGGCTGGATGTACCTTGTAGATCTCCCGCAACATTCGAGGGCTCACGGCGGATATTAATACCCGCCCGTTCGTCCTGGCCTTTCTAGGACGAGGTTAATCTGGCACCTTGATTTATCACAGATTCGGATGTCATCGGGCTCTTCACTTATTTTACATCTTTTCCAAGTAATGATCCGAATGGCCTCTACTTGACGAGATCTCTTGCACTATTCGACTAACTTGATCACAACAAAGGACAGGTTGAGCTTCTTACGGATTCCAGCCCCTAGAACGTCCAT
Organism: Clonostachys solani; assembly: GCA_902141235.2. Taxonomy (NCBI): domain Eukaryota; kingdom Fungi; phylum Ascomycota; class Sordariomycetes; order Hypocreales; family Bionectriaceae; genus Clonostachys; species Clonostachys solani. The sequence goes on along the minus strand of CABFOC020000031.1, from coordinate 214,521 downwards.
CTTCATCTTTAATTTGAAAGCGTGTTGACCATGGAGAATAGAGTCGTCGTGATCACAGGTGGTGCATCCGGTATAGGCCTAGAGACAGCTAAATTGCTCGCCTCAAAGGGTGCAAGAGTATCACTCGCCGATGTCCAAGAGGAAGCCTTGAACACAGTGATCAAAGAGATCCAGGGTTCCGGGGGCGAGGCTATGGGCAAAGTCGTGGATGTGCGCAACAGGAATCAAGTTGAAGATTGGATTGCTACTACGGTCGCCGAGTATGGGAAAATCGACGGTGCAGCAAACCTTGCCGGTGTTATTGGGAAAGGGATCAATGTGACCCCCCTCGAGGATATTGACGATGAGGATTGGGATTTTGTCGTTGATGTGAACCAAAAAGGGTTGCTCAATTGTCTCCGTGCTCAAGTTCCACATCTAAACGAGGGAGCGTCGATAGTGAACGCTGCAAGCGTGGCTGGTATTATTGGTTTCCCCAAGAACGCGGCCTATGTGGCATCCAAGCATGCTGTTGTTGGCTTAACGAAGTCAGCAGCGAAGGAACTGGGTCCTCGGAACATCCGATGCAATTGTTTCTGTCCGTAAGTGTTGCTATGTATCTCCCACATTTGGTATGACAGCTAATAGAATGGCAGTGGGCCAATCGAGACACCGATGTTTCGACAATCCGCAAGCATCCGGGGCACCGAGATGGATCTCAGTCACATCGCTCTGAGACGAAAAGGACACCCTAGAGAGGTGGCGACACTTATCGAGTTTTTGTTGTCAGACGGCTCGTCCTTTATGACCGGTACCGTGCAGCATATTGACGGTGGATGGGTCTGTTAGCTCAATTATCTCAATTCCAAGTACGAAATAGATGATAATCTAATAAGCGAAACCTTTTGGACGAGATCCTGAGAAAAGTCATTGGAATTATGTGCTGCCACCTGAGTTGTATTTATATACAGCTATCAAATAAAGTAATGGGATATCTGTAAATGTGACCAAAGGTCTGATTGCTTTCTTGGCTTAGACTGTGCTGTCCCTCAAAGATGAGCTTCAAGCAATTATGGTTGATTGCAGGGCCCCTTCTCTGCCTCTTCCATTTCGCTTTCGAACAGGAAGTCCACATTTACAGATTGGAGAGGTTTAAATAACGACTTGACTTTCCTAGAAATCCAGCTACAAAATTTCCGGGCAATGTATGCTTCGCGTACATATTACATACCAGGTAAGAGTTTCAATCTACGCTTACGCTAAGAATTCAGCGTACCCTTCGCGGGAAAATGTGATCATCAAAGCCAGTGGTTATCTCACGGAAGTCTATAACCGGAGAGTGCTAGAGTGTCCGGAGTCCAAGGATATTACCACCCGCCAATACTATCACTATGAATAAACCTAGAAGGGGATTGTAAAAGCTCCGGGTACGTTCCGCTATAAATACCTAGATGGATTTCCAAGTTGTGTGGTTTGAGAACGAAGCTAGGAGAATATGTCACAAGCAGAGACGACGAGGCTGTCAAGATGATGAATACAGAGTCCCTTATCCGAGTCACGGTATGTGTGAATCGGAAGCTTGGTACTACCGAGGATGAATTCAGTGATTATTGGGTGAATAAGCATGGGCCGCTTGCTACAGAGTGGCTGCTGCGATGTGGCATTGTCCGCTACGTGCAGGTGGGTTCAAATATTACTTTACGTTTTGATCTTGGATTAATCAAGATATCTTCTACCAGTATCACACTACTTCTAAGCATCGCAATTTGGCCAAAAAGATGTCGGACGCTGTGGGACGTCCAATGCTTCAATATGATGGAATGGGTGACTTTTGGGTTCGGAAATACGAGGACTTTGAAGCGGCATTCCTTGACGAGAATATCAAGAAAAGATCCGGCCAGATGAGCTGAAGCTTATCGACATGGACTCGATAGCTGTGACTGTTGGGGTCGAATATGTGGTTATCGACGATGGCAAGCTTGTTACAACACATGAACGTACTGAGTTCTAGAATCAGTATGACGTCTAACCTATCCTTAGTATTGGAAAACAGCATTATTTGACAATTCATCAAGCGCCATCTGCACGTACCCCTGCTTCTCATTGTTAAGAATCAATTTATATGATGTATTTTGCAGACTGTATTACCGTGTTAACCAATTTTGCCATCCAAACGCACGCGCATTGACCAAGTTGCTTGTTACGTCCTGCTATCACGACGGAACTCTTTTGGCAGGTGGTTTAGTAGATCATCACATGTCTCCGTAGTGTTTCGGTCCACAGCTAGCAGACCATGAAAACTTTGGCCGCCTGTGCAGCTGCTCGGATCGTGTCGAATCGCGGTGCTTCACTCTGCACAGTTTCGGATCTGGTGATGCAGCATGCATGACATTCCGGGGTAGCTGGCGGTTTCAAACTTTTACCCGATCCTGATTTGCCAGATACCGAGTCGAGAGCGCTTGGAAGAAAATGGTGTCGGAATTGATCGAATCAGCTCGCTTTGAATTTCATTCGTTCGCCGTGCACAGATATTAATTGCAGTCGCGGCGGGGGAACTAGAATAATATCAAAATATATAACGAGAGTCCTTTCTCAGGTTCTAGCTAAGCATATGTAAACATAAGTCCCAGCCTCAAAAATCAACGAATCTAAGTTTACATCCCCAAGACCTTCTAAAACCTACTTCCAATCTTCAAATACCAACCATACAATATGAAATTCGTCACTCTCCCCATCATCACCCTTGCTCTCGCCGTTGGGGTTTCCGCTCAGACGGCGGATCAGATTTCATGCTGCAAGAACTATGCCTCTAGAGGCTACACTCTGGAGGTTATGAACTATATGTGCATGGGCGACGAGTATAGCTGCGCTCCGTATATCTAAATGATGAAGGCTATATCTCGTCCGATACGCTTGGTCTTGGGAGCAGGCCATAACAACACAAATTGATGGGGGTGGCGAAGATGGTGGATTATTTAGGGTCGAGTTGGTCTTCCATAAACCATTGTGGGAAGGGTATCCGTTGTACAGAGAAAGGAAATGTCTGAAGGGTGTTCGACGAAGTCAAGTGGAAAAGTTTAAGAATACGGAGATGATGGATTTGTTGATGAAGGCAGGTGGTCTTCCGCACAGCATTTGACTAGTATCAAATATTTACCTGATCCCCAATCTCAGAGTGCTATACTTCTGGTTCGAATTGAAGAAAAAAATCCAGCATTTATTCTCATTACTTGATGAGCTATTCTCGTTAGTTTCAAAATATTCAAATCTCCAATCTAGCGCTCATTTCAAGGAGTCAAGCTAACTGGGAATCTCAGTAGCACGTAAAGGCTCTGTCTAAATCGACATGAGAATCCAGACATGGAGAGGATAAAGAGGAATTCTGGACCAAGAGGTGGGAAGAGGGTCGTCCTCCAGGCTGGTCGTAGATGCCATCCAGCAGCGGCGCACGAATTTGCCCGGTCGGAAGTGGCACATACATTCCCTTCACCTTCCACGATAGTTTAGTTAAAGAGGCATAACTGTGTATTCTCTGACATGTTTCTTAATGTTATCTCAGAAAGGTTAACAGTTCGCCCTACCCTGTGCTCATGGGAGCATACCAAGAGGCGATGTATATCGTAGCTCTGAACGGATGTCTTGCAGCACGTTGATCCCTACCTACCAGATGTCGTCCATTGAGGACAGCTAGTATTGGCATTAGGCATAAGCCGGGCGAGAACCATCAGTCAAGGAGCATAGTATAGAAGTACTTGATAGGAAATTGTATTGAATTATGTTTCGTATTTATTTCGCAAGACTAGGGTAAACGGGCTCATGTTCTGAATCCGGGCTGCGAAGCTTTTCGATTCGACCTTTGTAGAAATCAACAACTGCCTTTTCATCGAAAATGTTAGTAACACTTGGATGGGCCGCAACAGCCACTGCCCAAGCGTAGAAGCTTGGCGCCTTCTCCTTCAATTGTACTTCCAAGCTGCTCGGGATCACCCCGTTCTTGAAAAGAGCTAACAAACGAATGATGAATGAACCAGTGAGAGCCTAGCGGTTCGGTTAGTCTAAGCAAAACAAAAGAACCGTCTTGTGAAAGGGCGAATACACTCACCTCTGCTAGTGTAAGCTTGTCGCTTCCGCCGAAGAAAGGTTTCGCGTCCTGGAGGAGCGGCTCCAGTTCCTTCACTGCCGCCTCGATATAAGCTTCGATATGAGTCACGCCCTCTGCGTCTGTCTTGGCCCCAACAAACTTCACAAGGTTCCCTTGAACTTTGCTTAAGGAGGCGTCTACAAAAAAGCTGATTCGTGCTCTCTGGAGAGCGCCTCCCGGGGCGTTTGATGGAAGGACGAGGTGCGACGGGTGAGCATCTGCCAAAAATTGCGCGACGATGGCAGACTCGGCGATGATCTCGCCATTGTAAATCAATGTTGGCACGAGGCCACGGGGATTGATTTCAAGGTAGGATTGGTCCCGGGGCCGGTCAAGGTCAATCAGAACCTCCTCAAACGGGAGGCCGAGTTCAGAAAGAACGATATGTGCCCGGTGTGCCCCTGATGAAAATGTCAGCGGCGATTTGGGAGCCAGGTTTGGCATGATTCTACAGACTCAGTCCACTTACATGGGCACTAGAAGTATAGGGGTTAGTAACTTGAGTAGCTAGCAGATGATGAGCATTCCTACTTACAATATGGCTGGTATAGAGAGTGATCTTGTTGTCCGTGCTTGAAGCCATTGTGGAGGATGAGAGTAATTGACTTTTCGCTGTGGTTTGGGCTGCTCTGGGCATCCGCGAAGTGGTGAAGGGTAGATTGATGATGCTGAAGATGAGATTCACGGCTGATTTGGACGAGTAGTCGAACTATATATACCTATCTTAGCTTTGCTGAAAGTACTATCAATCTCGATTACAAATAGGCTTGCTTGCGGGATTCATTCCTAAGCCCCGGGAACCAATAATTGGGTGGTCAGACATCCCACAAGAAGCTTTGTAACTGTTTTTGACTAAGCCCGACTGTGGACCGGAAACTCCGGTGACCGAGATACGATTACGAGACAACAAAACTATCAGCTCAATGATGAGCAAATCATGAAGCCTAATCTTTTATTATCTGCCGAGTATCATGATTACGATTGCAAACCACTTAATACAAGGTCCTCAACGCGGTTGGTATGTATAAAACTTGGATTTTATTAGCTACTTAGCAGAGCAAGTTTGATCAAGATTAAGATTATGTAACCGGGTGGGATGGGAATTATCAATGTGGGCTGGCGTCGGCTTTCGTCTTCTTCTTCGTCTGCCCCTGCTATCTGCCATTGCTCTACCCAAAGCATCAGCTTGAGGATGGATTAAATGCTTGTAATGATCTCGGCGAAGACGAAATGGAATCTCTTGGTTGGGAGAAGATGTGCGATATCCCGCTCAGGATTGATGCCACTGTTAAACCGTCCATCCAAAGAATTCTCATCAACACCCCTGTCTGAAGCTTGCCCCACAAGCTGCAACTTGCTCTTTGAAGCAAGCTAAGAATAAGTCAATATGAGCCGGAATCTTTGTTAATACGCTGGAAAAAACGTACGCCCTTCTCTCACATTGCTCTAGTAAATGCTAGATATTGAACGTTAAAGGTGTGACTGACTGTGTTGGTTTAATGTGGTATTAGAGGCTGAGCAGTGAACGATATTTTGGAGCTTAGCTAATACATGTTTTACATACTGCAGGCCCCTGATGACTTGCAAGAAAGTGGCAGTGTAGCAATGCAATGGGAGGAGCGGCCATTTTGTCACCAGTCACAAACTCGACATGGAGCTTGCTGGCCTCATGGTCGGCGTCGCCGGCCTCGCGGGCATCTTCAGCTCCTGTGTGGGAGCCATTGAGAGAGTACAGTCCTATCAGGCATACACCGCTGAGTCGGGGGCTCTTGAAACACGCTTCAAGGTCGCCAGAGTCCGTTTCGAAGCGTGGGGTTCAGCTGTCGGGATACAACACGACAGATTCCTAGCCGACCATCATCCTGCATTGGATGACCCAAGCAAAATAGAGGTGATAGCCGAAATGCTGCAAATCATCCTGAAGGCGATATGTGATGAGAATCACAAGTTCCCGAAACAAACCCGTCTGTCTAAGCCCAGCGACAATGCGACCCTGAGATCTAACGGGACTCATGCCTCGACATCATCCGAATCCAAGAAACGCAGGGTACAATGGGCACTCTGGGGTAAGGATGGTCGAATTGAAAAGGTTGAATTGTTTGAGAAGCTGGTGGACGGGTTGTACCACCTCGTGTCACCTCCAGGGAGAGGGGAAACGATAACATCACCGCCTCAATATGGAGACGCAATCGTACCAGGTACGGACCTTCACGGCCATCCACCATTTCACATCTAATTCAGGGAAGAGCTCGACATGCACCAAAATGGGCTTGATGATATACGGCGCATCATTGTTCGCTGGGATAATCAAATCAAAGGTGAGCTTTGGTTCATCCAAGGGAGCATAGAGCCGAACTAACACCCACAAAGCCAAGTTCCTTCGTGAAATCTATATCTGGCTAGGTCACCATTCTCCAACCGAGTTCTACCAAGAGGCCCTCCAAAAGAAGGTGGATGGTACCTGCGACTGGTTTCTTCACCAGCCTGCCTTCATAAGCTGGCTGAATGCCTCTGCCTCTCGGAACTTGCTATGGGTTCATGCCCCTGCAGGATTTGGGAAAACTGTCCTCTGTGCTCGAATTGTGGACTATCTCTCATCCACCGAAGTATTACCCGTCGCGTACTTTTTCTTCTCGTCTGAGAGTGAAGGTTCTAGGGATCCTTTCGTTGCCATCAGGTCCTGGGTCTCTCAGCTCGTATCATGTGACTCAGACGCAGCTGCATTTGAAGACGTTCTTGGGACATGGGAAGCTGACCATGACCCAGTTGCATCGCGTTCTACTGTCCTTGAGATTTTCACACAGCTCCTTTCGATGATTCCCGGTTGCATTCTTATTGCCGACGGCCTTGATGAATGCCTGGGATCTAATCAAGGAAATACGACAGTATCGAGCTTTATACGTCATGCCATTCATTCCGTAGCTACGACAAATACTAGGGTTCTATTTGTCAGTCGCGATGAACCTAGTATACGAACTGCTCTTGCCAGCTCGCCAGAGATACTTACCGAATACAAGATCTCATCCACCGACGTTCAGTCTGACACGGCTGCTTACTCTCATGAAATTGTCAAAAATATGCTTCCCAACAAGACCGACGATGTTCGGTCAACTCTTTCTGAAGCAATGGCTGCTCGGTGTGATGGCCAGTTTCTCTGGCTCAAATTACAGGAAAACTCTCTCAGAAAGGGACTGAACAAAAAGCAACTTCAGAAAGTCATACAAAATACACCCCCTGGGCTCGAGTATATTTATGATAAAAACTGGCACCGAATCACAAGTCTACAGCCAGACGACCAAAATCGGGCCATCTGCATTCTTCGGTGGTTGGTCTTCGCTCTACGTCCACTTACAGTGAAGGAGATTACGGAAGCTGTCCTCATCATGGGGTCGGATGAGTTATCATCAGAAGATTTGCCTGATGAGATAGACGATGACTATATTGAAACTGAAATAATTGGTCTTTGTGGGACCCTCTTGGAAATCCGGAACTCGTCTGCCAGCTCTCTTCCGGGAGGCCGAACACTACACATACCACACTTTTCCGTGCGAGAGTACCTTCTTTCGAGGCTGCCCGCCCCTTCGTTTATCGAGGAAAATGGGGTCCTTAACGCAAGTTACGAGAGAGTCCAACATACGCTTCTAGCGAAGACTTGTATTCAATATATAAGCCTCACCCAAGTCTGGGACGATTCTCAACAGCTACCAGATGACCCGCTACCGAGCGTGGCGTTTCGAGATTATGCTGCTACCCGATGGTACGAGCATGCAAGGTTGGGCCTGGCAGATCACCCCGTGATAGTCATGCTGTGTCTCGAGTTTTTCCAAGAAGAAAATGCCGCTTGGGTTGAGTGGAGAAACTTGTTCGAGTTGAACAACAAAAGCAAAAAGAGACACCGGCTTGAGCGTGTCCTTCCAAGCCCCCTTTTTTATGCGGCGAAGTTGAATTTGGCTAAAGTGGCGGCTCTTTTAGCGACAAGCACTGATGTTAAGGGAGCAAGCAGTCACGGACGAACGCCTTTGGGTGCGGCCTGCTCTAAAGGGAACTTGAACATTGCCGAGTTACTTACCAAGCAAGGGGCCAAGGTTGATGCCGCGCCAGGCTCGAACGGGGTGACGCCGCTGCACAAGGCATCAAAACATGGGTTCATCGAGCTTGTGAAACTTCTCTTAAGAGAGGGAGCTGATATTCAGGCAGTTGATGTATTTGGGTGGACTCCGATGGCAGTAGCAACTATGCGTGGACATACTGACGTAGTCACGCTCCTTATAGATAACGGCGCGGCCGTTGAGGTTTGTACATCTGATGGCTCTAGTCCACTGATATTGGCCTGCGCCAGAGGCCATTCTCATGTTACGAAACTCTTCTTGGAGAGGGGCGCTTCTATTTCCTCGGAGGGTCGATTGAGGAATACCCCTATGCATTTAGCTGCCTGCAATGGCCACCTCGAGGTTGTGAGACTCCTTCTGGAACATGAGGCTGGCGTTGTAGCTCCTATTGATCACGAGGGAACTTTTGAAGGGTGTGAAGAAAGTGGAATTTCTAACAGAAAGAATATCGTTGGTGATTCGCCTTTGGCCTTAGCCGCCAGTAACGGCCATCTTGAAGTTGTGCGAGTTCTCCTAGAGCATGAGGCTACAGTTGCGACGACTGATAGACATCAGAGAACACCTTTGCATTTTGCCGCAGTTCTTGGCAATGTTGAGATGGCAAGGCTCCTCCTCGATAAGGGAGCAGACGCCGTAGCCCAAGATGCCTCTGGATACACCCCATTATTATGTTCAGCAAAGAGGAACCACAGCGAATTAGTCAAACTTCTTTTGAGTAGAGGAGCATCTGTTGGGTCTGCAGATCAAGCTGGGGTGACTTCACTGATGCATGCATCTGGACTTGGTCATGTTGAAACTATCAGAGTTCTTCTGGAACGAGGAGCTGATGTCTCGGCTAAGAGTGAGGGGGGGACTCCGTTATCATTTGCATCCGAAGATGGCCACGTCGAAGCTACGAGGATTCTCCTGGATAGAGGAGCTGACATCGAAGCTGCGGATAATTTCGGGTGGACTTCTCTGATGGTCAGTTCTCAAAACGGCCATACCGAAGCTGTCAAGATCCTCTTGGAACGAGGAGCTAATACTGAAGCTTTGGATGCCATTGGGTGGACTCCATTGATGCTTGCTTCCCAAAATGGTCATATCGAAATTATCAAGATTCTCTTGGAAAAAGGAGCCGATGTCGCGGCCTCGGATACTGATGGATGGACTTCACTTATGATTGCTTCCCGGCATGGTCATGCAGAAGCTCTTAAGCTGCTGTTAGAAAAGAGCGCCGATCCTGCCCTTGCCGATACCCAGGGGCAAACTGCCCTACATATGGCATCCGAGAACGACTTTTGCGAGATTATAAGCCTGCTTCTCAACACGTCTGCTCCCATTTCCAATAAGCAGGATCAATGTGGCCGCACACCTTTGTTTATGGCCTCTGTACTTGGACATCATCAAGCGGTGAAGACCTTGTTGTCAGATAGCCGAGTCGATCGAAACATGAAGGACTGGCGCGGGTCGACCCCATTGTTTACTGCAGTGGCCAATGGCCACTACGAAACGACACAACTTCTGATCTCCGAGTCTACAGATCTAGAGGCTCAAAGTGGTGCCAGACGGGATTTGCTATGGTGGGCGCAGCGCAGCGGAAACCTACAAGTCGTTCAGATGATTAAGGAGCATGCGCAAAGTATGGGTAGGCCATTTGCCGATGAAGCGGGGGATTGCGCTGTGGAAGTTGTTGCGTTCGATCCGGAGAATGGTTTCTGCGATGCCTGTACTCTCAGCTTCTCAAGTCAGACCTACTACGAATGTCGCCCAGATCACAATTTCGGGCTTTGTCAGGAGTGCTTTGGCGAAGGTATTAGGTGCCCTAACTCGACACACGAAATGATACTCGACGTTAGACCTTCGGATTCTCATGATGAGTCTGACGACGAGCCATAGGCAGTGGGGAATTCGAAGCTGGTCAAAGCATTAGTCGCATAATAGAAAAGCTAAGCCAGCTATCGGGCGTTTTCATCGACCCAAATGAAGCCGATTTGGTACTAATTCATTTGCGTACTACAACAACTTGAACATGTGGCAGTGTTGGCTGACCTGCGGTTTTATTAACCACTTTTAACTGTTTTCATTTCGTAAGTTCCTGACAGACTCCAACGAGTCACTTCATTGCCTAGTCAACGGCTCTGATATATACAAACAAGAGATTGGATTATTTCTAAATAACATTTCACAGGCAGTCTGTAACAGCATGTATCAAAAACCAGATCACTGCAATAACCAAACAGGGGTGCTTGGAGTCTGTAATACGTTTCACTCTGAAGGGCGCAAAATTGACATTTGGGTGGGGGCCACCAGCACCGGCAAGCCAAACCGACGAAATGACAGTGTCGGCCCGGTCTCAACTACTTGCTATGATTGGGTTTAGACCCGCCCAGTATCCAATGCGGGAGTTGATTCCAGGGCTAGGAGGCAGGTTTATTCCCGCTCTCTCGGCCATCTTTAGTAAGTATGAAATCCGTGACTAGTTATTCATCGGTCTTGTAGGAGGTTCGTTCTACTGGCTTCCATGTCACGCCAAGTCGCTAAATAATCAGCGGTATTAGATAGGCAGGTAAATCCGACCATAGTGTGGCCATACAGTAGATACGACATCGGCATTTAGTGCCGTTCCTAAACGTGTAGCAACACTACATATGTAAGCGACAACCCCTCATCTTTGAGAGAGAGGCTGCAGCAGTCAGCGCGCTTACTCTTATATATTTGAACTCTGAGTTTCTTTTCTACTGTTCCTCGCATTCTTTCAATCAGTCACTGCCTTCCAGTATGCGTTTATCGCGAACCATTAACATCGTCGGGTGTCATGCCGAAGGAGAGATCGGCGATGTGGTCGTTGGCGGCGTCCTCGATGTCCCAGGCAAAACCATGTTCGATAAGATGATGCATTTCTGGACCAAGGGCGACCACTTGCGCCAGCTGCTGTTGAATGAGCCCCACGGAAAGCCTTCAAGAAATGTCAACATCGTGCTCCCCCCCTGTGACCCCCGGGCAGACGCAGGATTCCTCATCATGGAAAGTGAGGAATACGCTCCAATGTCGGGCTCCAACACGATTTGCACAACAACGGTCCTTCTGGAGACAGGCATGATCAAGATGCAGGAACCTACTACTGTTATAAATCTTGATACAGCTGCAGGGCTGGTCACGGTGACGGCCGACTGCGAGGGTGGCAAGTGCAAGGCTGTCGCTTTCGATAACGTCCCGTCGTTTGTGTTTGCACTTGATTTCGAGGTCGACGTTCCAGGATTAGGAAAGATCCTTGTCGACATCGCGTGGGGTGGTATGCTATATGCTCTTGTTGACGTCCGACAGGCAGGGCTAAAGATAGATTCTGCCAACGGTAAACAACTTGTCGAGTACGGGGAAAAGATCAAGCGGGCTGTTCAAGCTGTGACCGATCCTGTGCACCCCGAGAACCCCGGGATCCATGGAGTCACGAACTTTGTATTTACTGAGCCTATTGAAGATGACGGGCCCTCTGGAAAAAAGGCAGTGAACACTGTTGTTGTCTCTCCCGGGCGTCTTGATCGAAGTCCATGTGGAACAGGTTCTTGTGCTAGAATGGCCGTTTTACATGCGCGTGGTCAACTCGCCGAGGGAGAGAACTTTCGCCACATCGGGATCACGGGGACGGAATTTCAGTGCAAAATTAGAGGGACAACCAAGGTTGGAGAGTATCCCGCCGTCTTACCTACCGTGAAGGGCAGGGCTTGGATTACTGGGATAAACCAAGTGATGCTAGATTCTACTGATCCTTTCCCTGAAGGTTTCAGAGTGGGTGACCTGTGGGTGTCATCCACTTGATTATAGAAATTTTCTATATCGTCTTATGGAAATCGAATTAGATAAAACACCATGCAAATAGTTTTCTGAAAAGACAGGCTTTGTCTCAGGCAATGAGAAACCTGTTCAAAGCCAGAAATTCACAACTGAGAACAGAAGATGCATTTGGGTACAACTGTACAATGAGGTTCTATTTGTTCAAAACTTATTTCCCTGCAGAGCTCCCCCCAGTTCATCCACCAAATCGTAAATGTCAGTTTCTGGCCCCAGCAAGAGCGGATTGGCACATACAACATGGGCCTCACCCAAGTCTACATGTCCTCGCAACATTTTCCACGTCCATTTCACAAGGCCTGGAAGATTAGGTCTTTGTTTAGGGCCGCCTTGCATTTCCCTCTCGAAGGCGTCAGACTCTGGGATACGCTCGTATGTGATATACACGGGGAGAATGACGAAATCGCTGCCAGTAGATTGGAGACTGCGTAAAACGCCCCTCTTCCCTGGCAAAACCTCCCCAGTACGGCTTCGCTGCCCTTCGACAAAAAAGAGAAGATTGTCGCCACCCCCCACAAGCTCGGCCAGTTGCTGGTCGAGACTGTCGTCCGGTTTGCCAGCCCCTCGTACGACGAACACGGTCCTCAGGCGACGACACACCCATCCCACAATGGGTATTTTGGCAAATTCTTCGCTTGCAAGTACTCGCGGGAGCCGAATTCCGATCTCCGGGCGTGTGAAGAATAGGTAAGAGCACAGCAACGAATCGAGAAAGCTCCTGTGGGTTGGCGCAACGATAACCCGCGTTTCAGGATTGATACCTTCCATGGCCGCAGAGAATGAATGCTGGTCAAAGGTAACCGATCTAAATATTCTCTTGAATGTCCCTCGAAGAACAGTGGAAGATATAGCGACCGGTATTGTTCCATGCTCCTGTTTTCTGGACCAACTTAATGTTCCGATACTGCCAGTGCGATCTGCTCGATTTCCTGCGAAGACGGCTTTTGTGGCGTCTTTCTGCAGAAGATAAATACGTACACCTTGACATACAATATTCAGGTATTCGTAGGGGTCATAGTCTGGACCGAGCATGGTGGTTGCGGAGTGGAAATTGTATGTGTGCTGCGTGAATGGCTCAAAGATTGTATTCGCTTTCAGCTCAGCAGCTTTGGCTCGCTCAATACGCTGTGTCTGGCGGTTATCACGCTTAGCGATGGCCAAAGTCTTCGCCAGAGCTTGAGGAAGTTGGTGTTGAACAAAATGGTTTAGTCTGTATCGCAGATCTGTCTTTTTCCCGATGCAGGACATCTTCGGCTTTCGGAACACTTGGTGGAGCGTGAAGTACTTGATAATCGCGGAACAAGTCAGGGATATTTGCATTCCAGCTTCGATGGTAGATACGGCATGAACAATCTGTGGCCGCCTTCCAAGCGTTTGGAGGCTGAGAGCAGCTTTGATAAGTTGACGTGCTACTACATCCACGGGAACTACATCCAAGATGGTGCGAGGGTCACCATTGGCGACTCTGATGTTGCCTGATCCTATTCCAGCCACAAGGCCGGCCAGGGCGGATGAACTATCAACCCACCCAGGGAAGGGATATTTCCAACTTGCGGAAATGATGCTGGGTCGGACAATAGTGAATGGCACAGCATCGCTTTCCAGAAGGAGATGCTCCGTGAGACACTTGGCCAAAGTGTAGAGATTGGGATGCCCTGTAGATCGCAAGATCTCGTCGATGCTGTTTGAGTCTTTCTGGATTGCTGCATATAGATATCTTGCGGATTGAAACAGCGGCGGTAGCGTTTCTAGAATAAGGTTCTTGGTGTGCGGAGTGACATACGCTGTGGACGTATGAACAAAGTGTCGCAAGTTGGGACAGCCTCGGGCCAGTTCCATGACATTGAGAGTGGCTGTAATATTGTCACCAATGATACTTTCAAAGGCTGATGGCGAAAATGCCACGGAGCCAGCACAATGGATGATATGAGTTATTTGAGAACAGAGCTGATGGTATATATCTTGTTCGATCCCACATCTCTCATGGCGGAGATTAGCTGAGACAACATTGATTTTGGGCATCCATGTTTTGGGTAATTTTGAAAAGCAGAGAGAACTTGCTACTTCATCCAAGAATCTCCCTTCTGCTGTCTGGTCATCTTTTGGGCGGATGAGCACGATAATCTTGTCAAATTTCTGGCCATTCTCATAACGCAGAATTTCCTGAATAACAACTTTTCCAAGGAAACCAGTAGCGCCCGTGATCAATAGGACGTGCCCCATTGTGTCTTATTGGCTTCTATAATTGAAATAAGAAAAGAAATGAGGAAAAATAAAGTTCAGCGTTCACAGCATATGGCCATGTGAATAAATTGAAGCTGGTTCCAGCTAGGGAATTGAGTGCGAATTGGTTGCAAGGCTCCTGGTATGAGAGACGGCAATATAACTTCCGTTTACATGCCCTTTTTACAGATTCGGGTCAGACAAGTCATTTATTGCATTGAAGGTCGGATCGTTTACGTTTACATGGATGTGCTGGCTGATAGATAAGCCTTGATTCGTCACGCTAATGCCAAGTATCTTCAGCTGAACTGCACCAAAGCCATGATCCATTATTATTAATGACTACAAATCCAGTCAGACGCTCATTGATTGGCACAAACAGCAAACTAGCTCCAGAGGATGAATGTACAGTACATGCTTCAGCTCCACTCCAGGGGCATAAGCCGTTAGAGATATTCATTTCAAGCTCCTAATGCGAGCAGAGACTAGCTAAGCGAACAGTAGCACCGCATCTATACATGTTCCAGGCCTGAAAGACCACCAGGGAACAGGCCGTCAGTGTCTTGGGCTACCTTGATCCGATACAGTTGGCCAAGTGCGGTTGGTGATAGCAACCTTGGCAGATACCTCCGGCGTAGCATGCCAACACCATGATGGTGCGAGAGCGATCCTCCATTGAGCAGGATTTCGTCTCGGGCAGCTCCCTCTAAAGAGGAAAACTTCTCGGTACCACCCTTGATGTCATCACCCACAAATATTGCTAGATAGAAGTAAATGCAGACCCCCGTGTGGTAGACCTGGCTGATCCGAGAGCTGACAAAAGGCTTTCCAGGAAGTCCGGCGGCAGAATGCTCTTCGAAAATTCGCTTTTTGACACGCCGACATATCTCTGGTGCGTCACTCCAAGCACACGAGGTTTCAAAAGACTCGGCAAGAATTCCCAGTGTCATCGCAAAGTCGCGGATGTAAGCAATAGCGAATGTCATGTCGTATCCACGCTCCCCGTTTGCAGAGCCTGCCTTCATCCCCCCATGCTTCCGTAGCAGTCGAGATACAGTGGCCTGCTGCGTACCTACCTGCCTACCGCTCCCTTCGAATAGTAATGTGCATGCGACCATTTGCTGTGGATCGAATTTTCGGATGCGGGTGACGTACGCCTTTTCAATGCGGCTTTTCAAAACTCGTATTCCTGTTGTTGGGGGCTTGAGGGCCATGCTGAATTGGAACTGGGTGTTGTCAACGAGACGGACACTGGCTGGCAGCATATCGCCCGTTCTTGATAGATCGTTCATGAATTGATACCCTGCTTCAAATGAAGGAAACAAGATAGATCCGTATTTTCTGACCTCCGGAAGAGGGAATACCTTGACTACTGCCGACGTGATGATACCCATCGCGCCTTCAGAGCCAAATACAAGATGCCTGATATCCATGCGGGTAGATTGTCGAGGCCAGACATCGGTTCCGACATGTTTAAACAAGCCATCAGGGGTTGCGACCTCGATGTCTAACACGATATCCTCGATGTTTCCATAGCGGTTCTTCTTCATTCCGCTAGCTTTGGTAGCTATCCATCCACCAAGAGTAGAGAACTCGACGCTGTCTGGTTCATGGCCCAATGTCATTCCACATGAGGCCAAATCGGCAGCAATATGTCTACCCACAGCTCCAGCCTCTATACAGGCAAGATTGTTCTCCTTGTCAACCCACAGAAGGCGGTTCATTCGTTTGGTGCTGACTGCTGCGATGGTACGTTGCTCTGTTTCTGAGCACGCCAGAGACTGGCTAACATTTGTTCCTCCTCCAAACGGGAGTATGCAAACACCTTTGTCTCTAGCGCATTGAACAATAGCCAATGCCTGCTCCGTGTTCTCCGGGTACAGCACAAGGTCGGGGATACGGTAGATGGAACCGCCGTAGTTCACTTGGCACATATCCTCGAGTGAGTGGCCATGACAATGCCGTAGTCGCACTAATGCATCTTCGGAAATTTGACTTGGGTCCAAACGCTTCCCAATGGCGAGAAGAAATTCTCCATTGCGAATCGGCGAGGGCAAATCTGTCTCTGTAGGGCGTCGAGGCTGGAGCTGCTCTCGGGGAACCTTCATCTCCATGATATTCTCCATCCATGGCAGCAGCGCAGGGAACTTCGATCCACTTGTTGAATAGCGAGTGCCGGATATTTCCAAGTGTCCATCTTTGCTGATCTGATACTGAGTGTCCGAGAAGCCCCAGGTGTGGGCATTTTCTTCACCGTCATGGCGGACTGGCCTTCCTTTGGGGACGACTCTGGTTGTAGCCGTATCTTGTTTCGGCAACTTCTCGCCGGATTCACCCGCGACTGATCCGGCCATGGTTTCCTTTTGTCTCTCGATTAATATGTTATGGTTGTCGAGCAGTCCACTCCGAGCAGCATCCTACTTTATACTACGGCTAGCTCCTATCCGTTCTTCACCAACCCCGTGTTCAGCCCTGAACTTGTCAACAAGAACGATCCTATGTAGAGTACATCCCAAAAAGTTCCAGGGGACCCCGGTCATCCAGAAAAACGTACTTGCATGGAGATGCAGTGGGGACATCCAATAGCGGCTCCGCCGTTTGCCACTCATCGGTTCGCTTAGAGCTCTTGCGTATCACGATAAACAGGTGCCCAAGGGCCATGCAGGGTAGCTGATCGGAGGCGGTGTGGAATTTTCAAGACGCCATTTGCGAGATTTGGAACTCGACCTCTCACACCAAAACTACCGCATCTCGTCACACACCGGGACAGCTCACCACCATGGCGATGCTACCCCAAGGCATCTACGCCCGCAAGTTATTCGACATAACCTGGGCAGATGTGTTCCGTGGTGTCTACTACTCCCTGGCGTCAGGGTTCTCCAGCGCCCATGACCAGGAGGAGGCGATCGAAAATCTCGAAGAGCTATGGGCCCCGACGCAGACTCTCGTGACCCTGAGCGTGCGATCAGCTTTTGATTTATTTCTGCAAGCATGCGAATTCCCACCGGGCAGCGAGATTCTCATCTCAGCCGTGACCATCCCCCACATGGTTTCCATCATCCGTCTTCACGGCTTAGTCCCGGTACCGATCGACCTTCAACCAGATGCGACCGTATCAGTCGAGGACGTGCTGCCATTAATACGCCCTCAAACTACAGCCATTCTCGTTGCCCATCTCTTTGGGCAGCGCCAATCCCTAGCTGCTCTGGGTGAGCTTGCACAGCATCATAATCTGATGCTCATAGAGGACTGCGCCCAAGCGTTCTGCGGGCTGGATTTCAAGGGCAGTCCCGAGGCTTCCGTCTCAATGTTCAGTTTCGGACCAATCAAGACGTGCACTTCCCTCGCAGGTGGTATTGTGACTGTGCGAGTCCCCCAGCTCCTCGATGCCATGAGAGGAATACAATCTGGCTATCCCAACTATCGAGATACCGACTATCTCAAGAGGATACTCAAATATGCCGCAATGAAGGCGGTCGTCTCAAGCCCTTTATTCTACGGTGGGTTGATATCCATCTTACAACGAAGAGGCATAAACCACCATCAGTTCATCACCAGAGCAAGCCACAGCCTAGCCAGCGGTGATTTCCTACAACAAATCCGCCTCAGTCCATCGCCAGGCCTTGTCCGCCTACTGAATCACCGGCTTTCACACTTCGATGCCACAGCGCTTGAGCGACGTGCCTCGCGGATTGCAGACATCGCTGATATGCTACCGGCCACCATGCAGCCCATTGGCTACAACGCTTCTTTGAGGGGCAAGCCTACGAATTGCCACTACTGGCTCTGCCCCATACGTGTGCAGAACCCGGACGTTGTTTTAGGTGATCTGTTATGTGCTGGATTTGATGCTGCAGCTGGCAATGCAACCCTCATTGTTGTTCCGGGACAAGAGCATCCCAGTGCGAAGGGTGATGATGACGAAGGCAGTGTCTCAGAGGCCTCCAAAGCGAAGAGTATGATGGAAAATGTGATTTACTTGCCCATCGACAACAATTTTGATCAAATCGCCACTAAGAGACTGATCAATACCCTCGCCAATGTAGAAAGCGGGATTAAGAAAGCTTGAAAATGTCAATTAAACCCTTCAAAGCAGGGACTTTGACACGCGAATGGGGTCTATAATGTACGAGTAGAGCAAGCTGCTCTGATTATCTTCTCATTGTCGATAACTAGCTCAAGATCCTGTAGGCCTCATCTTAAAAGGACACCTTATGAGTCTCTCTGGTCGTAGTCTAGGCTAACTCTTCATCAACGTCTTGATACTGTGACTGGACCGTTCTTGCCCGTTGAGCAGAAACAGCCCTTCTCTCCCTGGTTACTGCCAGTGTTTTGGCCAACACCACTAAAAATGCTTGTAGAGTAGCGAAGACTGGTATACCCATGGTCGTGATCCTGTCCAAGGGTATCAATGTGGCTGAAATAAGCCTCCCGGCTCCCCATGCCGCGATCGACAAACAGAGCAAGCCGAAGGCCTGGGTCAAAGTCTCCATTTCATCAAGGATAATTACCCAAATGACTAGAAAGGACACGGAAATTAGAATAACAGGTTCATGTTGACACGAGGGCGGTAGATTTGGGTATTCTTACGTGGAAGGACCAGCAAATGCAGTCGAACGGACACTACAAGTGGTCAGTCATAATAAACCAGCTAGTCTCATGAGTGGAACTTACGGAAAATTCCAGCAACAGAGCATAAAACCATTACCAAATCTAGAAGAAACATTAATAGCTGGTTTTTCCCAGAAAAGCCGGGAGCGTTTCCAACTTACGGATCAGCCCTGGTAGATAGTATGGCGAAAGCCAGCTGGCTAAAATCGCAACCACAACAACCGCAGATCCTGGTAGAAGTTCCAAGATGGCGTATAGGGGATGACGGGGAGGATTAAAAAACATGGTCCCACTTATGAACGCCATCATTGTGATAACTGTGGAATAAAGGACCATCAGAGGCCATGGAGATCCCTATGTTTATCGATTAGCGAACCTAAACAGATGATATCTTCGAAGGTGACTGACTGATGTTTTCAGCCACTTTGGCCTCTCTCCCTTATAATACCTAGAAATAGACGAAGAAGAGACAATAGCCATTCTTTCAGGTACATCTAGCCAGGGCGAATCTTGGGGCAAGCTCAGATGCGAGGAAGAAACCGTCGCCAGGGTAATGATCATGAGGGATATGCCGACATCCAGAAGGTGGTTAAGATAGGCCCGATCGTAAAGATTGACGAATAAGCTCACAACGCGAAAAATCTCGCTAGTCAGAACAGCCCAAGCCAGGATTCGCCATATCGCCTTCTTTTTGGAGAACCATGCGCAGTGGTAGAATACCAAGCCGGTTATCATGATGCCTATGGCAGCCCCACGCAATAATTGCAGCGTCATCCACAGTGGCATCATCAGCCACGGTGGGAACTTACAATGTTTGTAGGTTATTATCTGAAAGTAATATAAGATCTCTATAATAACGGATCGGGAACATTAGCTTCCACCCAGTAATATCAAGTCAGCCAGGACTTACCGCTACTGTACAGAGCCGGTGCTGTGATTTGCAACAAAAGGCCTTTGCGAAAACAGACGAATGCGGCTATTTGAGCAAGTAAAATCCCGGAAAAATACGCGATACACGAATATGAATCACTTGAGAAGGACTTGTCAGGACCGAATATTTGAGTAGCAGTCTGCCAGGAGTTGTTAGCCACCAAATAATACACTGGACAGTGCCGACCTACCACCATAATGAGAAGATTCACACTCCAGGGTCTGGATGTTAGTTTCGCGCTTTCTTGTATTCTGGTAATGACGCCGGTTCCATGGCCACTGGTATCATCATCGGTCTCTGATACAGTCGTTGGTGTCAAGGATGGGCCGAGGGGCGTAAGGCACAAATGCATTGACCTTGTGCGATGCATCAGGCTGCTCATCAATGGGTCAACGCGTAGGACTTTCTCGCGATGATAGGAGCCCGTCTTGCAGTCGAAAGAGCACAAAAGGGCCCGATCGGTTCCTCCAGCTTGCCCACAAACGACTATGGCTACTGGAGGTGCGGTGCACCGCACCACAGTCATCGTAAGCGTTGTTGTATCGACGATGGTGAATATCTGACCAGCGGGTTCTTTGCGAAGTGTGCCCATATTTCCACTCTGCTCTTCATCCGCGACTATTTCCTTCAGCCTCCCATGGTTGAATCCCCAGATATATCGTTCGATAGTTGCAGTATCGACACGGCCTTGAATTCCAATGACCCGGCTTTTTTCTTTATTTGAACAATAAGGCATCCCAAAAAACATGAAAGTGAAAGGGAAAACGATAGAGCACAAAATAACTATCGCGGCTGTCACATAGATCAAGATAGCAAACAAGAACATTGAGTTCGTACCGTATGGGATGATGTATGTTATCCACAGCCAGCACGGAAGGCAAAGCCATGCAATGTTGAAGGCCACGATGAGTGGAATTCTGAACCCCTCGCCTGAATACTTCAGGGACGTAGAACGCTCGATTTTGTCCCAAGCGATGGGCGTGGCGTAGACGTCCTGGATCACGAGGGCATCCGAACTTGTGACATCCACTATATGGCATGCTGGTCGAAAGTCTCTCAACCTCGAGCCCCAGTAGTCCGATGTGTCTGACCAGGGGGAGACAGCGTGCAGCGGACCAAGGCACATCATCCGCTCAAGGATGTTCCCGTCGTCAATTGCCAGGGCGAGCCGGGCAAAAGCCCTGAAGCCAGAATCGTTCTGGTCAATCTGTGGTCTTTGGCTGTCTGGAAACAATCCCATGATGGCGTAGGCGACATCTCCGGCACTGAACTGGTCCGTTTTGCGACGCGCGAAGCACTCCAAAGCAATTTCAATCAGCTGTCGCGGTGTGAGAATTGCAGACGCTTCATAGTGGTTAACCAGCTCCTTAACAGACTCCGCATCTTCCCATGCCCTTTCGGCAAAGTTTCGTTTCGCCAGCTCTTTAGGCTCCTTGGACTCTCCAAAGACGTAGAGTTTGATGCGATACTCATTGGGGCAGAGGAGCAGCTCCGGCAACGTCCAGAGACGAGAGCCCCATTGTCGTAGCCATTGTGATGAATGCTCCGTGTTGAAGGTGTCAGATCTGCTGTCGTCGCGACGCAACAGAGTTTTCACTTTGTCTTCGGCCGATGGTCCTATCGCGATTATTATAGAATGGGCAGCTCGGACAATATCACAGATCCGATAAACGTCCTCGCTTTTGCTGCTTGACCGGGCCACGCCATCAGAGTCGCGCACACACTCAAAGTCAAGCCAGAACGCTGGCTTGCCAGCAGCCAAAGCCGCATCCACACCCCAGCGTGCAAGAGTCTCGCGGTCATTCTTAGCCAATTTGCGGTTGGCATCTCGCGTTTCCTCATCTGGATACTCATATGTATCGATCTCCTCGTCAGTGGCCACTCTGAATTGCATCCGCGTGTAGGAAACAAAGATGAACTCGGTATCTGCTTGATCACCATGCTCGTGGACATAATCTGACACAGAAATGGTCCGATATGGCTTTTCCTCGGAGCCGGTCAAGAAGCAGAGATATCTTGGTCGTAAGGAGAGACCCCCTGGTTGAGACCGAGCCTGGAATGTGGTGTGACTTCTAACAATAGGGGAATCGGGATTCTCAGATTGGACCTGTTGCCCGCCCAGTTGAATATTGGCTGAGAAGGTGGCCGCCGTAGACAAATTTTCCTCTATAGAAGATGAATGCGAAAGGGCCGTTGACAATCTATCGTAAAACAGCTCATACTTCAAATTTTCCGATTCAAGAGCGTTTTGTTGGGTTTGATTCCAAGAAATCAAAGCTGGTACGCCATTTGTCCAACTAGGTAGCTGCGCAGAGGCGGTTAGGAAGCATACGAGCAATCAAGTGGCATGGGATGACCTACCATAAAGCCTGTGAAGGGGGCTATGGCAACTAACCTCAAAAATACGACTGAAGCCGACCCGGGTGTTATCCGTCGATCTTCGCTTCCGTCCACCAGAACGGGCGATAGGATCCAATACCAGGCAGCCTGCAGCGTAGGGACACGGGATGGAGGCATTCCCAGGCTTGCCCATGGTTGATTCTCAGGGAATTCAGGTCCGTATCGGAGGCTCTGGACAGCTAGAGGAACGAGGCTGCCATTTTCAGGATGCGGGTAGTGAAGATAATCACAGTCTTCGTCTGGCGTGTTGGGCGCAGGCTGCTGTTGCCGTTGTGCAGACGGCGGCATGGTGTGTTAAGACGATAAGCAACAGGCGATCAACTCAACCTTTGTGTTTGCTCTATCGACCGGGTGAAAGGGTGTGGTAGATATATCAATGTGGCTTGAGAGGAGTTCGACGGCCTACCATTTCTTACATCACGGGTGAGGCTGTGTATGAAACGTCAAACATCCGCCCCATGTAACGCCGATCCCTACACTTTGCTATTTAAAGTCACAATTGGGGGGCTTAGTAACCAGGCAACAATATCTCGCCACACGAATCTACCGAGCTTGTCGATCCCTATCACGATATCCATAGTGTCAAGATAAGTACCTAGGCATATAACACATTGGGACTAAATATGTTCACGAATGAAAGAGCAGCTCTGGATCTTTTTTCCCAAAATCGTTCAATATTCTTAGGAGTTATAATTTATCATCTGCTTTTTGTAATTACAGTGACCACTAAGTCTAAATGAGGGTAATATAAGAAGAGGATATTAATGGACATCAGGTTGATATCAACAAGGCTGCATACTGAGAACGACGAAGATTTTATTGCGGCAAATACCAGTTAGATCCTCAAGGTCGATTTAATTGGCGTCCGAGAGCACGGCACGGTATTTGCTGCAATAGAATTTTCGTCGTTCTTAGTATGCAGACTTGTTGATTTCAACCTCATGCCTATTGATCTAGTAGGGATGTTCATGTCGGATACTGACATTGTTGCTGTTGCTGTAGCTGCTGTGTGGAAAAGTGGTTGTGGTTGGTGGTGATGAGCGTCCCCTCTCAGGGCCATGGCTGACTTATATATTGGCCGGCCCTTGTTAGAGTTTTGGAGAGATATTGATGCCTGTGCCCAGGCTTCATGTGTAATCATCTAGGTTTTTAAATTATTGAAGGTTCAGGTATGGGCCGCAAATTGTATTTAAAAACTTGTGTGATGTAAAGTCACGTGTGTAGCCCGATCTTGGGATAGCCCTTGTTTACAGCAAAAGACACAAACAATAAGAAGATTTAAAAAAAAGTTTATTAACTGGTATTAATCAAAAATCCAATTGGAAAGAAACTCACGAAGATGAGCTCGAATCTTCTTGAAGCCTATCGGATTTGAACCGATGACCTTGTGGACTGGAATCACACGCGCTACCGCTGCGCCAAGGCTCCTAGGTTGTTGAGATTGAGTTCTCTAATTTTTGTTATATAGAAGCATTGTTTTGCTTACCCTCTGCAGAAAAATAATACATCTGCCAAGGATTCAATTGATAGATATCTATCTACCTGGACGCCCTTCCATAGTCTATATTACACCTTATCTAACCTTAATTAGAGAGGCTAGGTATTTATGAATAAACGATACCCTCCAGCATCTACCTAGCTGATGATGGCAACATCCTTGTTAGTAGAGCTACCCTATACAACAGTGTTATTTTTAGCACCCCCTAGTTCATCCTTAATTATTTCAACCAGTTCGGTCGACAAACGTAGGTAAATAAGAAAGCAAAGTTTCCGGCGAAGGCTGGATAATCCAAAATTATAAACGGAAGGATATATGTGCAGGCGGTTGGGCTGGTGGTGGGTTTTTCTAAAACGCTGCGCAAACCTCTAAATTTTACCTTTGTTATTTCTGCCAAGCTATCACAATCTGCCACAGCTAGTTGGGTCAAACAGTTAGGTTAAACAATTTTGACCTTTTAGGGTGATTAAAAACAAAGCGCTCAAATGAAGTCGCTGTCGGGTTTAAATGCATTCATCCATGAACTCATATGAGAAGGGATCCAAGACTGTTTGCCTTGATATTTGCATGAGTTTCGATGTCTAAAAGTCTCTCTTCTGCTCTTAACCTAACCTGTTTCCTTCCATGCGGGGGCCAATTCCGTAAACTGAAACAGCGCGGCTAATCCCAAGGAGAACCGGAGCTTTGGCGCAGCGGTAGCGCGTGTGATTCCAGTCCACAAGGTCATCGGTTCAAATCCGATAAGCTTCATCTTGAAAGTACAGTTTTTGTCTTTTTGTTCCCCTCCTACTTTCACTGGAGAGATTTACCCTGGTAGAAGCTTGCAAAATGCCACGTTCAATTGGAGCTTTGGCGCAGCGGTAGCGCGGTATGTAACGTCTCTCCGAATAGTCTTCGGTCTCTCAACTAACAAAGAATTAGTGTGATTCCAGTCCACAAGGTCATCGGTTCAAATCCGATAAGCTTCATGAAACAATTAGTTTCAAGCCATTTCATTCCTTTTTTGCCTCTTCATCAGGAGAGATTTGAACAGAGTGGTTTTAGAAGAGGGTTCCAACAAGGGTAGAGTTCTCCTGACAGCTACACATCATCCCTTGCCTTGCCTCGACCTCAGAAAGGAATGGCTCAAGCTGCCGAAGGCTCTGGGATAAATAAAACCGACCTCGGGCTGGCTACTCTAGAAACATAGGAAAGGACCAACCTACACAGAGCTTGTAAACAAATGGTTCGACCCGAACATTTTGGTCCCCCCACGCTTTCACCTTGTTCCCCATCTTCCCGGATGAAGCCGACGATGTGATCTTGAATCTTGCCTAATATGCCTCGTACGACTTTATCCACCGGCTGAACGGTACGTGGCTAATTCATACTTTGAATATGTCTGGTAGCATTTAGATCATACAATTCTGGATCCTTGCAGCCGGTCGGATGAATTGGCTGGCGTCATCAGTGTCCAATCAGGCAAAACCATCCACGCCTAGTCAGCTTGATGTAGGTAGTATCTAGTCAATGTTTTTCTTTCAGGAGCATGTGTGGTCAATGAAGTCCCGGGGTATCTTGGCTTCAGCAATTGCCCATTAGGTTTGCACGATTTTACGAGTCCTCATTCGAGGTTAAGGAACAGCGGCACAATGATGCGTGTTCGAGATCTAACTGGTTCAAATGTGAGCTTCAAGTATGAGTATCCTTTCTCTTAAAGAGGGAAAGTATGTAATTCTATTTGGTTCTATCTATGTTCTATTTATGGGCTTGGTAAAGAGACCTACATGCCCAATCCAATAAGTCAAGGTCGTTACTATTAATGCGTTATCCAAGTTTCTGTAATAGAATACGACATCTAAGGTGAGCCTTAGACTTAATACGTTCTACTAGGACATGAGAAACACTAGTGCGCAAGACGCCTTTTCTGATTTTTCAACCTTTTAACTTATCTAGCCTGACTTAAAAGATTACGACGATCTAGTGATATATATTCATTAAATCTTTTTCTTTAATCTCAGAATAAAGATCTATAATTAAATCTTCAAAAGTCTAGTTAGTTATAATAAATGACAGGTCTGACTATCATTTATCCTACTAGTATAACACTCGACAGACGAAATGAGTGACCCTCAGTGCTTTAGTCCCAGTCAGGTTACAGAAGCAAAGCACTGGCCGAAAATCTATAGCCATAGAATAATTATAATTACTAATAGGCATACAAATCTTAAGTATCAGCAATGATCTGTTACCTGCAGGACTGAGTTCAATAACTACGTCTTCTGTCGTACGCTGTATGTTTCCATTGATGGTGAGATAAAATGAAATATGAAATTTTCAATATTCATGGACACGTTGGCTGTCTTCAGTTCCCGTAATGCCATTCTTTCACCCGTCACCCCAGGTGAGTGCTCTCTGGCGGACCAAGCGAGGTCTGCCGGTACCCTCCTACATCAACAACCAACCGTTGCACAACAACACCAGGCTCAAGGATCCAGAGGTCCAGCGTGTGTGAGCCATTTGAGAGCTCTATCGTGCTCGCGGACGTCCAGCCGCCAGCAATTACGGCATCGGTCCAACCAGAGGGTTCCGAGCCCATCGGCGTGGTCGGTACAGGCTGGACAATGACCGGGGCGCCCCCATCTATGGAAAAGGCATATCGCAACACTCTGCTGGGGTCGTGATTAAGTGTCGCGCCCAGGAAGACCAACAGTCGAGCCTTCTCAAGCTCGGTGAAAGTATGGAACGTGTACGTGAGCTTCGGCGCCGTGTCTGGAGACTGGGAGTCGGCAGTGACAGGCCACAGCTTGACTCCTGACAAGGTTCGTCCGTAATGAGGGATTACCACATAATACAAATCATTCTTCTCCTCATGTTTGTTGTAGTGCTCAGCTTCGATGGCAACAACCCCACCAGACTCGACATAACCACTGAAGCCAGATGGAACAGAGCGCTTGTTGACAGGTAGGTTGAAGGTGATGGGCCAACTGCCGGGTGCATTTGAGGGTGCGACTTTCAGGCCAACTTCTGTTGAGCCGGCTGGAGCTGCGTTCCAGTCTACTTTGATGATGCTTCGGATATCAGAAATGTTTTCTGTTGTGCTCAGCGTCCCAGCCGAGTTCGAAATTGTGACGTACGGTTCGCTGCTGGCAATGCTGTAGGAAAATGACCCGTTGTTGCGAGTGAATATGTCAAGATAACGCTGTTCTGAACTGGGCATGTATGGATCCATGGGTAGCAGAGTTGGCACTGGATCACCCGGGAAAGAAAAGTTACTTCCCTGAACAGACACGCCCATGATGCCGGACTTGGGTACATTGTCCTCCCCATGGTACAGAAGTGTAGGAATTGTATTCTCCGCGGGTTCCTGCCAGTTGTCGTAGCCAATATGGGTTTGTGTCATCATGCGATCCCATTTTCCGTTCTTGAGCGAGTGATACCTGCTCGTTATTGCCTGATCTTCAAGGAATAGGTTCTGCACATCAGTAGCCAGTTGGTTAGTGCTTGTACGGCGCTGACGATGGCGCCAGAGGTTCAGCTCAGCTTTGATGTATAGCTCAACCACGGTCTTGCCTGCTAGGACCGGGTGCAACACCATTTCAAAGAACGGCGTGCGTGTTGATTGTGGTAGACTATTGTAGGTGCTTTGTGCAAGATTGAGCAGGTCTGTCCACTCAGCCAAAACGGCCTCGGCCTCGTCGTAGTATGCCACGCTATAGGCAAACGGCTTCCGACTGAGGAGCTCGTACTTCCGGCGTAAGATTAGCTTGCCATAAGTGCTCAAGATTTGTACGGTTCGTTCGGCGATTCTTTCTTCGAATTCGGCCGCGGCCCATTGATGGATCCATTTGGTTGTGCTGTCGGGGTCAGCATGGTTGGACATGTCGTAAGCCATATCCAGGAAATGGGAGGTTGGGATTTCCTACATTGCAATGCATTAGTCTCGAATCAGGAGTAGCATGTCATATTGGTGTTTACCAAAGGCTTGATGTCTCCAATATTTGCAATCCAAATCTCACGAGCACCCTTCTCATATGCCAGCTGCATTTGCTCCCAAGTCTTTACCAACTGGATAGTATTGATCCATTTGTAGTTTCGTGGCGAACCGACGTAGTCAAAATGGTAGTAAACACCAGCACCACCTTGCCGATCCGTTTCATTGGCCAATGGTGTTCGAAGCAGATTGCCCACATTATCATCCGTCCAGAGCAGAGTGACCGATTCAGGGACTTTCATGCCTGATTGATAATATCGCCCTACTTCCTATTGAGGAACGTTCTGTTAGAAAAGAGGAGTGTTTACAGGGGAAGCTGCTCGATAGACTTACCTTGTAAAGCACCCACGTTTGAGGGATGTCTGTCAGATTCTTGTTCAAGATGTCTTCTAAAAGAGATTGCTGTACACTAATGATTTCGACTAGCGAGTCGGCAGTCAAGGTGGGTGAAGCAGCATCGCCAGAACCTCTCATGCCAAGAGTATACATGGTCTCCCAATTCTTAGCACGCTCCACGCCACCTTCAAAGAACTCAGTGATCTCCTCTTTGTTGTCGATCCAGTCCCAATTTCCCTCAACCTCCTGCTGCTGCTCCCTTTCCGATCGGGCCATCGGCTCATGGTGGCTTGTACCGACGACAACACCGTACTCGTCGGCCAATCTGCCATTCGCTTCATCATCGACGTAGAAGGCGCTCCCCCACATAGCTGGCCATATGTAGTTCGCCCGAAGCCGGAGGCAGAGCTCAAACACCAACTTGTAGAATTCGCTATTGAATGGTCTACCGCTCGGTGTCAGCCCAAAGTTTTTCTCCGCCCATCCCGTTAACGCAGGTGCTTCATCGTTGATAAAGAAGCCCCGATACTTTATGGAGGGGGGGCCTTGGACTTTCCGCGCATTGCGAACCCAGATACCAGTCTTAGTCTTGGGCGGCACATCTGCCCACCAGTGCCACGGCGAAACTCCAATCCTTTGGGAAATATCGTATAGACCGTACACAGTCCCTCTTTTATCGCTCCCGGCAACGACAAGGGCCCAAGGAATACTAGATGTCACGTGCTCAACGAGAGCTGTGGTATAGGACTCCCATTTGCCATCGATCTCGGAAACGTCGATTTTGCCGGCGTCAACCAACTTGTCAATGAGAGTAGAATGACCGACAGCCCCAGCAATAATGATGGGTGCAGTTCCATTTGGAGAACCCGGGAGCTGGTCGAATTCCTTGAGTGTCCCATTAACACCAACAACTCGGCCAAAGTCCAGAGTAAGATCTCGTGCAGTCCGTATAACGGCTGGAAAGTCGCCAGCAGAGACCCAAATCTCCGGGGCCGTAACTGTATCAGCCAGCTTGTACTCACTAATGCCATCTTGAAAGGCAAGTAGGTCTTGTTGAGCTAACGTCAAGCCAAAAAGAAAGCCAACCGCTGCTAATAGGCGTGGAATGAACACCATTTTGAGTATAGAAAAGCTAGCTTAGGGGGAAGAAGACTTAGACTGGTGATAAAGACGCCTATAGTAAGATGAGAAGAAGAATCTGCTATCTTTATAACTAGATCTCACTAGGAATGATTATGGCTTAAAAGCGAGGAAGACAATTTAAGGACGACTCCCCGCAAATTAAACCTGGCTTCCACCCCGGGGAGTGTCATTTGCGTCGCACTTCTCCGTTCGAGAGTAGAAGGTCATTATTTGAAATACTCAACATAATTTTAGCCGGCTGTGGTTATTTTACTCCAAGTCGGCACCTTGGCAATCGCCCCTTTTCAGACACGGTTGGTAGGGTGCTGACTTATGAACTTAGCCTGTATTCATCTCTGTGCCAAAACCCAACACTGGAGCCCATATTTAGCCTGAGAAGAGAATCCTGCATCAAATTCTCCCTACGTTTGACCTGACGATCAATTTCTTCTCTCGGGCAGGCTCTCGCGGGGAAGGCAAAGTGGGGTGTCCTGCAAGAAGACTGGATGCATTTGGGGAACATGGAGGCGTTCCCCGAAATGATTGAGGGCTAGATTCAGAGGTTGGATGGCGGCCAGCTTGTACATCGGAGAGCAGTGTAATATTTAACCCAAGTTGCCGTGGGTGATGCACCAGGAGCTCGAATATCGGTTAAATGGATGTGGCCGGTGATAAACTGGCAGTCAATGTTGGTCAAAATTGTGTGCCTAGCAACCGTCATACGACTATGCCCTAGGTATTAGCGGCCCGTTTAGAATTGAGAGCTTACGGAGCAGGCTGGGCCGAATGAGACAGTGACTGATGAGGGGCTAAGACTCATCGTTGCCCGAGGCGGGTATTTCACATGTTCAGAGAAGAAGAGACGACATATTTTCACCAAGGAGCTTTAAGTGCAATTTTTTTTATCCCAAATTAATTTCATTCGAATATTCTTAGTAGCTACAATCTATCAATTGCTTCTTGCTTTGCCTCCTCGCCTTTATGGGTTTTGGTATCCAAACAACCTGTATCCGAACCAACGTCCCAAGACCGCCAGAAACCACAAAAATCAGTGGGCAACTGCATCAGAAAGAAGAACGCCTTGATTTATCCTTTCTAGCTAGAACCAAAAGAAATATGAAGGAAAAGACAATGTTTTAACGGAAAGATAAATTGACAAAGGGAATTGGAGTCTCCAGTGATAAGGAAATAAAGACAGAGAAAAGTAAAGGAAATACCATGTAGTCCAAACAGAAAGAAAGACAAACAAAAACACGTAAGGAAAACCAAGTAAATGCAAGATGAAAAGATCCCAAAAATGCACATCTCGCAGAACACCGTGCTTCGCTTCCGGTACAACGTGATGACCTTGTTTCTCGACTTGCGTCTCCTGGTCCGCCGAAATATCTAAAACACGACCAATCTCAAACAAAAATGAAAATCCAGTAAATATCCCACATGACGTGTATTAATCAATCATGAAGTCGTTATTAGTTGTTGTTAATGCCGGTGCTTGCTTGCCAAAAAATGAAGATGAAAAAATGCAACTGTTACAGTGGTGGGAACACTCTTCAGCTGTCCGCACCAGAGCCCTCAGACTGGGATGATGAGCGGACGTGGTGAAGGTTCTTTCGTCGTACAATAGAGCTATCAAACAGTTAGTTGATCATTATCCAAGGATTGATGGAAACAAGAGATTGGGGGAAGCTTACATTCCGCGTGAGCCTTCTCGAGGGCAGCGCACAATCACAATCTCGTTGTCGCGCTTAGATTTACGGTCACTCTTGGTTCGACCCCTGGTCCCGGAACTGTCCTTGGAACCAAGCTGGGCAGTCAGGTCGGTCACCTTCTTCTTCAAGGCCGTGACCTGGTTGCTGGCAGCCTGGTGCGCCTGCTTCTCCGTCTCCAGCTGACCCTTGACCTGCTCCAGCGTGGCGGTGAGCGTGCCGTTCTCGACTCGCAGATTAGGCACCGCCTCGGCCTCCTTCTCCGCCTCGGCCAGCTTCGTGCACAGGTTGTCTCGCTCGCTCGTCAGGGCGTCGACCGCGGCCGCCTTCTCTTGGAGTTCGTTGTTGCGCGTCTCGAGCTCCGTGTTGCGCTCCTTGAGGGTCACGACGAGGACCACGTTGGGGTCGACTACTTGCTCTGCTTTTTCTTCTTCGGGGGCGGGCTCTTGCTCTTGGGCTTCTTCTTCTCCTTGTCCGCCTTCTTCTGGGGCGGCGGCTTCTGGGGCTGCGGTTGCGGTTGCTGGCTCCGGGTCAGCATTTGGTCCGTCCTCAGTCTTTGGCTCTTCTGCTGGCGGAGGCGCCTCGGCAGGCTGCTCGGGGGCTGGGTCTGCGTTTACCTCGGCGGCGGGAGCGTCAACGCTCTCCTTGGGTGTTTCTGCTTCAGCTGCGGCTGGCTCGGGGGCTGGCGCTGGCTCTTCTGCCGGTTCGGGAGCCGGTTCAGGTGCTGGTTCGGGTGCCGGTTCCTCAGCTGCTGGCTCAGGGGCGGGCTCCGGTACGTCTTCCGGCACGTCTTCAACCGTTACGGGCTCGGGCGCCTTCTCGGTCATTTGAGAGACAATGGTGGCGGCATCGTCGTCTCTGCTCACGGTAGAGGCGATGTCGCTCACGATGGAGGCAGTGTCGCTCGTGATGGAGGCGGCACTGCTCTGGGGGAGGCTGAAGATGCTGGATGCATCAGATGAGGCACGGAGGGACTCGTTCTCCTCGCGAAGGCCGTCGCACTCGGCTGAGAGGCGCAGGACACGGGATGAGGTATCGTCCTGCTCCTTGAGGAGGTCCTGGACCTGGTTGCGAAGGCTCTTCCCCTCAGTGCTCATGAGCTCGGCCTTGTTCTTGAGCTTGCGGTACTTGACCTCAACCTCCCCGGCCTTGATCTCAGCGGTGTCTTTCTCCTTCTGGATCTTCTCGATCTGAGACTGGAGCTTCTCAATCTGAGAACTGAGCTCTGTCTTCTCGCCATTGACACCAGTCAACTCGGCCTCCTTGGCCTCCAGCTGCTTCTTGTGATCATCAAGTGTGGCCTCTAGCTGCTTTTTGTGATCATCAAGGGATGCCTGAAGCTCCTTGACCTTGTCATCAAGCGCCTGCTTCTCAGCCTTGAGACCATCCACTTGTTTCAGAAGCTCCTCCTTCTCCTTCTCAAGCTTCTCAGCTCGGCCCTCCAGACCCTTGACTTCCTTCTCCATGGTCCTGATCTGGTTTTCCAGGCTCTTGACCTGCTTCTCAAGAGGATCAACCTTGGTCCGGATGTCGCTCTTGAGACCATCACGCTCAGCCGTGAGCTCGCCCAGCTCGGTGGCGTTCTGGAGCAAGTCGCCCTCAAGGCCCTTGACGCGGAGGTTCACGGCATCAAGAGACATCTCGAGGGTCGCGATCTGCGCAACATAGGAAGTCTCCTGCGCCTTCCTGATGGCCTTGACATCGCTGAGCTCGCGCTCGAGGTTGATCGTCTTGGCGTCAATCTCCTTGTGGAAGGTCACCTGCTGCTTGCTCTCCTTCTCGAGCACGTTGCACTTGTTGCTCATGAGGTCGCTGAGCTCCCTGTACTTGTGCAGGTTGGCCTCGGCCTCCTTGAGCCTGCCCTCAAAGGACCTCTCGGACCCGGCGAGGTCGTCCCGCTCCTTCTTGATGGTCCGGAGGGCGGCGTCGTAGTCCTTGCGGAGCTTCTCCTGGGTGGTGTCCCACTCCTTGTGCGCCTTCTTGAGCGCCTCGGCGTGCTCCTTCTTGGTCTTCTCCAGCCTCGAGTCCCGCTCCTTCTCGATCTTCTCAAAGGCCTTCTTCTGCTCCTCGGCCTTGGTCTGGACCTTGTCCAGCTGGCGGGCCCGGTTGTCCAGGTCGCTCGTCAGCTTGTCCTTGGACTGCTGGAGCCTGTTGCGCTCGGAGCGCAGGTCATCCTTGTCCTTCTGGAGATTGGTGTTGTCTTTCTGGAGGCCGGAGTTGTCCTTCTGGAGGTTGGCGTTGTCCTTCTCGAGGCTCGCCGTCTTCTGCCGCAGGTCCTGGAGGTCCCGGTCAGAGGAAGACTGCTTGTCCTTGAGGAGATTCAGCTCCTTGCGCAGGCTCTCCAGCTCCCAGACGTTGTCTGGTTCCTGGTAGGGCACCACGTGCTGCTGGTGGACAGCAGGCTGTTGCTGGATGGGAGCTGGCTGCTGGTGGTAGGTGATGGCCTCTGGAACCCGCTGGGTGATGAGGGGAGGAGCCGGTGGCGCGTGTGTAGGGGCAACCTGGTGAGTGACCAGAGTTGCTTGAGGGGCAGCAGGCGGGGATTGAACCTTGGCAGGCTCGATGTGAATGTGAATGTTGCGAGTGCCCTGGTTCGAGTTTTGCGTTTGAACCTGGGCCTCGCTGTGGCTGTTCTCGGACCGTCGGCCAGGTCGTTCCATGCTGATGCTCTGGCGACGGGAAGATGTGGAACTGCTGCCACTCTGCCTTGACTGCCTTGAGTCGACGACCGCGCTGGTGCGCTTCTTACTGGGAGGAGGAGCACCATCGTCGGATGATGAGAAGACGCTGGTGGCCTGGGTGCTGCTGGACACGTTGGACGAGCTCCAGGAGGACTCGTTGTCTGATTCAGAGGTGTAGGGCCCGCGTGGAGTGAAGGGCTCCGGGTCGGCGTGCCTCATGGGGGGATCATCCTGGCGAGGCCTGACCTGGAGAGTGGGAGGCTTGAAGCGGACCTTGTTCCCGGCTGGCTCTCCTCGGCGAGAAGATGAGCGAGGAGCATAGGTAGACACGGAGGAGGCCCCGGATGAGCTCAGGTCGGGCTCGGAGCTGCGTCCATGGGGGACCATCTGGTTGTTTGCATTCGAGTGTGTGGTGTATCCGTTGATGGCATTCATGAGCCCGCTGTTCTGTGGTTGGCGGGTGGGACTGGAGTGTGTGCTGGTGGTGGTTGTGGTTGTGGTTGTGGTCGTCCGACGTCGGTTGTCGCCGTTGAGGCCGGTGTTTGTGTTGTTTTGGGACTGAGCCCGGGGGGCGTTATACCCTCGGATGCTGAGAGACATGCCTGTTGCGTTTGTGCGGCTCTCTCTAGATGTCGTTTGTTCACAGGAGAGGGTGGTGTATTCTGTCCTGGTGTGTTTGGATGTGACTGCTGTGTTGCTGCTCTTCCAATGCTCGGGTTCGACTGGCTGATTCCTTGTTTGTTTGTTTATTCAGGTGACAGACGAAGCTTGGGTGGTCGGGGAGGTGTTGGTCTTGTATAGGGCGACGGCAAAAGGTTGTGGTTCGGGGTGTAAGTCGAGGTGGTATCGTCGCATATTGCTTTTGTCAGATGAGTCGAGAAGGGAAATACATACAGCACCAGCACAGGGGCAAGAGGGAAAATCTTTTAAGTAAAGTAATATCACGTTTCCTTCCCTTTCCCGGCCCTTGGCAGTGCGCTCCGTCGTCGTACATATAGCAAACTCCAGGATTAATTATTACCTCACGAGCCAAAAACAAAAACCAACCCAAAGCATGAGCCCTAGATGGCCGGGCCCTGCTTTGCCATGCTGGCAGCCCAATGGTACAGGCACAACCCTGCTTCCCCGATGCCCAAACGTGGTGCGCGATCCACCCGGCGGCAGCATTGGGCACACCATGTCACCACCAGAGCAAAAGCAGGGCAGGGCGACGCAGACCAAGACCAGCCGGAGGCCAACCGTCGGGGTGAAGCGGCGGCCGTCCCGTATCGTCTCGTCGTCAGTTGGGTTCCAGGCTTACCCTTCTGGTCTAGAGAGCCTCTACCCCCCTTCCTCTCTCCACGCCCTGCATAGGCCTGCCCGTGACTGTGGATATCTCCTGCAGCGGCCTACAGAGCCAACCCAGTCAGCCACCGGCTGCTCGTGCGTCGGGAGTGGTGTGGTGGCAAACTCTTGCTTGACGTGGTTGTTGATGACCACAAATCACGATACACCTGAGGCCGATGAGAATAGAATAGCTGCTAAGAGAAGCACCCGGAACACACGCAGCAATGCTCGGTCAGCCAGTGGCAGCACATTCCAGCAAACAAACAAGCAAGAAAGCCCTACATCCAGCTGCTCCTATGACGCTGCTGGTCGTACCTACAGGCCTGCATGCGTGTCTTGCTCTTTGAATGACTCTCAC
The DNA here is from genome assembly GCA_902141235.2 of Clonostachys solani. NCBI lineage: Eukaryota > Fungi > Ascomycota > Sordariomycetes > Hypocreales > Bionectriaceae > Clonostachys > Clonostachys solani. The sequence continues at coordinate 179,296 of CABFOC020000031.1, read as the reverse complement.
GAGCTGTTCGCCCTGACTTGGCGAGGACGAATGGGCTTAGGCTCGTCTACCGCCAACCACGTCACCAGCTAAGATGGATTGCTGGACCGTCAGTCCACAGTCAGAGTCAGACAAACAGCGGCGTTAATACAGACGTAGCAGGTACCTCCATGTACGTACGTACAATACGTGGTTCATTGGGACGTCCACTCGACTTGTAAACCCGCTCCTAGGGGGCCCTGGCCGCATCAGTAGCTGACCTAGTTCCCTTCTCCAGCCGCCGGACCGTCGCTTGGGTTAGTTTTTGGTGGTTGGGGCCCTGCCCCTATCCCCATCCATCCGTCACATCACATCCCGTCCCCACGAGCCATTTTTACACAAAAAAAAATTACCCCCCAACAGGTCGAAATCGACCGTCGATCCGTTCCATCGCTCCCTCCACCCCACCTGAGTGCAAATCCGTCGGGCTCCAATGGCGGTGGGGCAGAACCATAGCAGAAGCCTCTGATTTGCACGCAGGATCACGGCCAAATGTCTCAGACGGGCTGTGGTTAATCCCGCCTCTCGCCTCTCTCTGCCCGACGGTCTCCTAACGCTCGGTTTTGGACGGCCTGAAGCGGGTGCTATCAATAATAATAGCCATACGTAGATATAGCTCGCGCGTCATGAAGCCAAGCCAGGGTTTCCCCAGCCTTGTTTACTAGCAGAGTCTATCTAGTCTGATTGATAGCTCTCGGTCCTGGGCCCTGCTCTCCCCCTCGTCGTCGTGTCCGTCCAGGTGATTGATTTCTTAGGCCCCTCCATCGCGTTGTCATTGGGCGTGGTGGATTTCATACCCACGAATCGCTCAACACCCATGGATTTGCTTTGTTATTATAGCAATGCACCCGTACATAACACAACCGCATTATGGCGCCTATCATAAGTGCTCTCACACCGGATCCCGCCGAAATGGCCATCTGTTACCGGCGCGACGAGCTGGAGGGGAGAATGGACCAAGCTACACCAACGAGGACTTGCAGTTGATGATGCCACGTCACAACACGGTCAAGGAAAAAACAGAAGAAGAAGAGTCATCGCCAGGGACAGAGTGAGGCTTCGCTCGCCAGCAGGCCAATACGGCGACGAATTAACAGCCCCAGGCAGACTCCCACCACGTCACGCACCACATCGCTTCGCATCTCCATCCGCGACTGGATCACGCTGATCTCACCCTCGGACAGGACATGATACATTATCACATCAGCCACACAATTGTTCCCAATTGTTTTTCCCTGGGCGCAGATCTTATTTGCTGCTCTATACCTGGATACATGGCTGACTGGGCAATTGAACGAGACATGCATGCACCAGGGCCTCATTGGGGGAGTATTCATAGCTCAACAGGCTTTCTGCATGGCCACTCTCCCAATTTGTCACCGAGTGCGCAATGGACGGGACTATTCTTTCCCTTGTGCATTTCCAAGACGCGCCATGGCGTCCGCACAGCAAACGGTAAGCTGGCATCCGCGGCGACGTGCAGCTATCTGACATGAGCATCGTTTGATAGGCAATAAGGGCATGACTCTGTGCCCAGTGCCTACCCAACCTAGGCAGTGCATGTGTAGGATGGGGATAGTTGCCTTAGCTCACAACCGATTCATGTTGGGCAGTTCGGTAGACGAGTGATTTAGGGGCTCCAGGGTCCAATGTCCATTCTGGCCATGGTGCTTTGAGGAGTAAATCGAACTCGTGCAGGCACTACGTAGACTAGTCGGTGGAGCGAGTGTTGCCCAGCTCCATTCTTGGTTGGAATTGATGCCTGTTGATGCTGTGAATGATCATGATCATCACTCCGCTACGCAGGCACAATGTGAACAATCGACCGAGTGACCGCAATCTTGGCTGCTGCAAAAGGCCGATTTAGTTCGTGTCTCATCCATCATCTGCTCACTCTTGTTCACATGAGCAAGCACGCATCATTGATTCATTCTGCATACCCAGCTTCAACTACCGGATCCTAGTCAGGCCCCCCTGTCACTGATGCCTCGGTCGCGGGGTAAGTATATTCAAACTGAGCATGAATCTAAGAATGCACCTGTCCCCTTTGATCAATTGATCAATCAATTGGCCACGGACGGGGACCGAACGTAGGCATGGACACGTCGACTGCACAATCTTGATGACGGGGAGAGCGGGAGCACAATGGCACCTGCAAACTGTTGCATTGTCCGCCCTTCCCTCTTGTCTCTGCGCTTCCCCCCCGCCTCCAGCATGTCCCGTTTGGGAGAGAAAACATAGCGGCAAACGGGGGCTATTCCAGGACCGAGCAGGTGCATATGCATACGCAACACCACGTAGAAGCTAGGCGCGGTGATTCTAGTTCCCAGCATCCAGTCCAGCCTCCGTTGGTCAGATGAGAGGGAATGATATGTCATCTCACAAGTGCTCTCCTCTGCGTAATCTCCAGCGTAATCTCTACCCCACCAACTGGTGGTGATGGAGGGCATTGTGAGTGATCGAGGCAGGACTGGACCTGGCTACTCTCGGCTCGGGACGGGCGGTGGAAAGTGCAGAAGGAATTTCCACGTTGGAGATGAAGATTGGCGAGATTTGAACCAATGACCCCATGACTGACATCGGAGGCATGGCCATTGGCTCGGTTAGGCCATGAATGGATATGGTGTCTCAATAATACCTATTCCGCTTCATATCATTTATCATTTATCCCTTTTTGGCTTACTTACGCAAAACGTCATTCATAACAATCAAGCTGGTTCCTTGTTCATGATGACGGCCTTAGGGTAGGCTAGCAAAACGTAACCGGGGTAATGCATGCCAGTGACGGTGAGACTAGAATGTTGACGGACCGGGGAGCACCCAGCACAAGAGCGCCATCTTCACGTCATTCTCGTGCCACCGGTTGTCTGTGAAAGTCTACTCCATCCATGTTCCATGGAGCTTCGGTATTTTTCTCGTCCCATGTGAATGAACGATGTGAATGAACGCCTCTCGAGCCATGGTTCGTGATATCGTGCACAAAGAAAGGGGGTCCCTCCCCAACCTCCTCCACTTGCTCGTAGCCCAATCAACCTCGTCTAAATGATTTGACCATGCATTTGAGGAACTAGCGCGACGCGTGCAAACAAGACGCGTCCTGTCAATGGATATCGTACCCTATGCTGCCATTTGTGATGGATTACTCTCCATCGGCAGTCACTTAGGCTCATGAGACGGATGATATTTGGCGATATATATATATATTTTAGTACAATGACCCACTATGTAGAAGAAGATGAGGATGACATGTAAAGCTGGGTATTGATGCATTGAAAACAGTTCTCGTGTTTGTTTACTCCCCAAGCGCCACCCATGATTGGCCGCATCTGTCCCTTGCTACGAGTACAATCTCACCTACACGTTCCCACGAGAGCTCAACTTCTCATCAAACACTGCCTGTAGGATCCTCTCCTTCTTAGCAACATCATCGGAGCCATTGTGGTCGTTGAATACCTCGTCCATCTCCTCCAGACTCTTGCCCTTGGTCTCAGGGACGAAGAACCAAACGTAGACGAAGGCAATGACGCAGAAAGCGCCAAAGAAGATGTAGGCGCCAAACCCGGTCGCTTGCACCAGAGGAGGGGTGATGAGGCCAATGATGAAGTTGTTGATCCAGTCTGTCTGCACGTTAGCGAATCACCCGCTCAATCACTGCCATTAAACGAAATACGCACTGGAACAAGTCGAGATGGAGACACCCTTGGCGCGAAGGCTGGATGGGAACACCTCGGCAGGCATAGCCCAAGGCACGGGCGCCCACGAGGCTCCAAATACAAGCATGTAGAAGAAGAGAAGCCCCACGCACGCCCATCCCTCGGCCGTGTGAGACGGCCAGTCGGACGAGAACCTGGCCACCAGGATTGCGATGACGAGGAGGGGGATGAAGGCGCCGACCGTGCCCCATAGCAGAGTTGTCTTGCGGCCAAAGCGGTCAATTGTCCAGACGCTGGTGAGGACGCCGATGAGCTGGAGGACGTTGAGGACGCCGGACATGGTGAGCTGCATCTCCAGATCCAGACCCATTGTGCCGAACAGGGTGGGCGAGTAGTATATCAAGGCGTTGATGCCGAGGAATTGCTGGAAGAACATCAGACCGGCACCAACTGCGGTCCGGCGCCAGCACCCGCCCTTGAAACAGTCAACCCAGCCAAGAATCTCGAGCTTCACTTTGGCCGTGGCGTTGGGGGAGTCTGCCAGTGAGGGGTGACGTTCCTGGACCGCGCCGTTTTGGAACCGAGCTTCGGCGAGGATCGTCATCCACTCGAGGCGAACTCGGTTGTCGGTGTCAGGGAGACGGCGAAGCTTGGCGAGGTTATGTAGAGCCTCTTCCTCGCGGCCTTTGGATGCGAGCCATCGTGGCGAGAAGGGCAGGAAGATGGCACCCAAGCCGAGGATGACGCCCGGGATGATCTGGAGGAGGAACGGGAGCTGCCAGGACCAGTCGCTGGGCATGTGGCGAGTAGCGTAGGTGATGTAGAATGCGACCACGATGCCGAGCACGACGAAGAGGGCTTCGAATACAAGAAGGGATCCGCGAATTTCGGGGGGAGAAATCTCGCCGATGTACAGGGGGACAACCATCGAGAGCCTAGACACAATATTAGATACCATGCAAACATTGCAGACTGAAGGAGCGAAAAGACGGGAGAGATGGGTGACGCACATGCCGATGCCGACACCGCCGATGAAGCGTCCAGCAACAAGCATGTCGTAGTTGACGGCACCAGTCTGGATGGCAGAACCAATTGTGAAGATTACGACTGAGATCATGATCGAGCGTTTCCGAGAGGCCCAGTCCGCGATCCAGCCCTGATTGAGGGCGCCAATGAACGCACCGAGAGTAATCATCGCAGTCATGAGGCCCTTCTTGAAGCCAGCGCCCGGCGCGTGATCCGACACCTCGGGGAATCGGTTGAGGAAGTGGTCCATGACGAGTGTCACGCTGATGACACCTTGATCGTAGCCGAAGAGGAGACCGCCGATGGCTGCAAAGGCGGCGCACATTGCTACATATGGCGAACTGAAAAGACCGCGGAAGCCTGATCCCATGCAGTCAGAATCTCTCGTCTTGTTCTTGGAGCCGCATTTTAGAGGCCGTTTCCATACCTGCAGGGCCGTAGGGTTCGGCGGTGTAGTCGGCCTGGACGTGCTCGCTTGTGGCAACATCGCAGTCGCTGCCAGACGGCTTCATTTTGTCGCTGGTTGGAGTAGCTTCCGATGCCATTGAAGCTTGATTTTGGGGCAAGGAGGATGATTTGACTTTAGTAGAACTGATAGGCGATGAATATCTGTGAATGGAGATTGTTGTGTTGAAGGATGTGAAGGAAGGGGCATGCAAACCTCTTATACTTGGTGACAACTTAAGCATGATCACCACCAGTCTGCCGCAATGGCTGGTCCCAATCAGCCTGTTTCTTGTCGTATCGTGCCGCTGAAATAATTAGACCTGGTTGGGGACTAGTTTGGGCTCGGTCTCATCATGGCCGAGTCTCGACTATTCTTTCTGTAGCGAGCCTATTCCCCGAGGTCTAGCTAGCTTATAATGATCTCTTGGCCCTCAGCCTGAGAATGTGTGCCATCCAGACAGAGAAGAGTGGCTGATTTGAAGCCCAATCAACAAGTGGAAAACCGTCCCCATGGGGTATTGGATGGGATTCCTCCTCCGCATCCCCCCCATCTGGATGTTCACGCGGGCCTTGGGGTTTTGGCGGGCCTTTGAATTGGGAAAAGGAAGGACGGGACGACTTTCTAGTTTAGATAATATATCTGAGAAATAGTGGAAAGCATTTTCAGCCGCAGACGACCCCAGGTTCGAGGCTGAAACCTGGGGAAAGAAGGATGTGGAGGGTCAGGGTGGATATCATTTGGGTAAATTCTGACGAGGGGCATTCGTGACGACTTTCCTAGAATGGCGGCTAAGGGGGACGGGGATGCCAGTGCTCGTTACCAAAGATCTTAGCCTATCTCAGTAAGGTAGTCCTTTTGCCAGCAACGGTTAGTTTTTCTTAGCCTTACTACGAGTAAGGTATGAAATGGAGTGCCTAGTAATGGTATAGAATTCCCATGATGAGTACCCGGTTACTTGATACGTAGTAACTCTCTTACCAGTGGATTACCCATCTGTATGAGCGGGTAGAATTACATGAAGACTGTAGTTTTATTTCGAGATTAACACGGACTCGCCACCGGAGAGGAGCTTGAGTTGATCATCAATACTTCTTCTTTTCAAAGGATGGAGTTTTCCTTTACTAATACGATACCTTCGTCATCTTTCATAATCATACATGAAGCTCAACGGCCTTGGAGCTATCAATCTCGCTCTTATAAGGCTTCAACTTTTCCTCAATCACTCCACCTGGGCCGCAGTATTTGGTGACGATATCTACGCTCCGGCCAATGTACAATTCCGGCCTCAGCATGCCATCAATCTCATCCCAGACAGGCTTGAAGAATTCTGTCGCCTTCATTCTGGCTACCAAGTCATTTGGCTTGCCTTCATTCTTTACAACATAGCCGGCCTGGTGGGACAGAACACGAACCTCTTCGTGAGCGTCCTGCCTTGATGCGCCACTGACGACGAGCTTGTTGATGATGCTCTCTGTGATCATCAGGGGGAGTTCATCCTGGACACGGGAGTTGATGCGCTCAGGATACACAACAAGGCCACTGCTAACATTCTCAAGGCCGATGAGAATGCCCGAAGCTAGTAGGAACATCTCCGGGATGTCAATGCGGCGGATAGCGCTGTCATCTAGAGTGCGTTCCATCCACTGATCGGAGAGGGTGTTTGCGAAGTTCAAGGGCTTTGATAAGAGCTCTCGAGCCAGACTGTACACTCTCTCGGATCGCATGGGATTGCGCTTATAGGCCCTAGGTCTGTTAGAATACTGCAGGGTGTAACACGTATAAGCAGGTGCTTCTGTGCAGATGACTCAACTTACATGGCCGATGATCCAATCTGGTCCTTCTCAAAAGGCCTAGTTCCATTAGTTTTGGTTCATGACTTTCCTGGCGATGCCGCACTTACTCTTCAATCTCCTTCCAGGCAGCTAGGTGACGGATATCACCTGTGATCTTCTGGGCCGTTGCACCCAGACCACAAATGGCATTGGAGACAATCAAGTCTACCTTGCGAGTGTATGTCTGCGTGGAAATATCATAGCAGCCTGAGAAGCCAGTCTTCTTGCAAAGAAGCTCGTTGAGCTGGTCGCACTTGGACCCATCGCCTTCGAAAATCTCGAGGAAGGTTGCCTGCGTTCCAGTTGTTCCCTGCGCGCCTATTTCCTTCAGTTAGCAAACGAGGGAGGCGGAGTTGTGAGATTTGAGCCGAGTTCTTGCTTTACCTCGTAGTTTGAGCCCATTTCGGGCAATTTCAATATTCTCCAGGTCCAAGACCAGATCTTGAGCCCATTGGGCTGCTCGCTTACCCACGCTGATGAGTTGCGCTGGGTTTATCGTCAGCTTCACTTGGTGTTCCATTCTGTCTCTTGGCCCAACTGTAGGTCATCACGTCACATACCTGGTTGGAGGTGGGTGTATGCGAGAGTGGGCTGGTGCTTCCACTCCATTGCGAACTTGGCAAAGTTATCAATCACCTTGGCAAGCCTGGGAAGGAGGAGATCCATGGCGTCGCGCATGAGGATGAGCTCCGTGTTGTCAGTCACATAGCAGCTGGTTGCCTTTGATACCGTCAGTGTCAGTGGGTGTCAGACACTCTTCGAAAGGGAAAGTTACGCACGCCATAGTGAATGATACCAGCAGCAGCCGGCGCGACGGCCCCGAAAGCGTGAACATGGGCCATGACATCGTGGCGGCGGCGCTTCTCCTCAATCCTGGCCGTCTCGAAGTCGGCATCGGTCACCTCCAGGTGCTCCCGCATCTGGGCGAGGGCTTCGGGCGTGATGATGTCGATGCCGAGCTCCGACTCGCTCTCGGCCAAGAGGAGCCACAGCTTGCGCCATTGCGAGTGCCGGGATCGCTGGCTGAAGAGCCGGGACATCTCAGGGCTCGTGTACCTGGTCGTCAGCGAGGTTTGGTACGTGTCGTAGGGGCTTGCGCCCGCGCTCGTCTGGCTTTGGGCTGCCATCTTGTGCGTGTCAAGGTCGGTAGTAGTCGATTTGGAGATGATCCAGGGCTTCAATTGAGCAGGGTCTTTGACCAGGATCTTGTTTTAACGTGGTTGAGTGACAAGAGTAAGAAAAAAATTTCACGGTGGGGCTGAAATGCCTCTTTGACCCCGCACTGCCTCAGCCGGCTCGTCCCGAAGGCAAGTGTGGCATCAGCATGAAGGCTTACAGAGGTTCCTGCTATATAATGAAGGTCTATAGAGTTTCCTTTCGTATGAATACAGCATTATGCTAATGAAGCTCATTTTTGTCTGTTATATTCATTGTGTTGGAATGTCGGGTCTGGCATCTTCTATTGCAGGTTTTACTTTACAATCGAACTCTCACTAGGATTAGGCGAGAAACTGTGAGCAGCATTTGAAATCCCTTCTACCTCTCAATGGAAAAACAAGTCTCAGCTAGGTTAAGCAACTAGCTATCGTCCGTCACTACGAGAGGCATATCGTTGGATTGGCCCAACACAATACATATGAGGGCTGTCTGCGATTAAGCTTGGCAAACCTACGTCACGAGGATACTTAAACATTTTCTGTGGTGAACCTCCAAAAGGCGATTCAATAAGTGGATCAATGGTACATCTGTGGCGGCTATTGCCATTCATGGGCTACTGTTGTTTCCAGGCTCGCTCGCTGCATACAAGTATTTTCGAATAAAAAATGGTCTTGATATTGCAGTATAAGAGTTAGCTGCTAGAATAGCCACCACTTCGTTCTCTCATGCCAGTCCTTGTTTCCAGTTCTTGCTTGCCATCTCCAAGTATGTACCGTATACTTTGACCGAGTTAATACTAAATGCTAAAGTTAGCTTCTCATGACCTTGTTGAGAGCAGCTTTTTGGTGACTTACTAATTGATACGATCAAGTTTCTCTGTGATACAGCAGATTAGCCTAATAGTTATGAATTGACGAAAGAGAGACACTTGCCGTTTTCTGAGTGAGGATGATCATCCGCCCGGCCTATGGGCAAGAGAACAACATTGCTATTGAGGACCTTCTTGAAATCGAGAGCAATAGGAATGCTTGAGAAAATATTAATACCGTAAGCCTTGCATGTATCTCTTTCGTGGAAATGGCATACCTTCCTCCCTCCGCAGTGATATTCGGGGTCACCCCCCATACTTTCTCAGTCGCCTGGATGGCTGCCTGGTAGTTCCAGTGGTCGACCTCCTCAAAGAACCAATCCCCCCTCCCAGCGAGCTGGATGGACAATTCATTCTTGCTGCCAAGCTGTCGGAACTTATCATTGAGGTGCGTCTGGACTAGCTCGTCTATCTTTGCGATATTCATGTTGGCGACAGTTCGGATGCTGAATCTGCTGACAATCCTTCCTGGAATGATCGTCGACGCCCCCTTCCCCGGAGAAGCACGCTCAATGCCGTGAAGGGACAGAGCAGGCTTTCTCGACCTTGAATCTGGGGGTTAGCAATTGCAACACACATCAATAGGCCGCGCGGCTGGGAGGTTACCTTGCGATGATGTTATCTGCTTGGTCTTCGTGCAGGAGTTTCCCGTTGATTCCGCCATCGAGACTGGCCTTGGACATCTCTATCTCGCCTAGAGCCTTTCTTTCCTCCGCTGAAACTGGAATCACATCATCATAAATTCCGGGCACCAAGATTTTGCCTCGAGAATCGACCAGCGACGCCATGAGATTGACCATGTCCGTCATGGGTTCAGATAATGAGCCACCAAAAGCGCCACTATGGGCATCCCCATCAGCCCCGTCAATATTGACGTGATAGAACATAATCCCGCGAAGTCCTCGGATGAGGTTCGGCCGGTTGGTCGTCGACCAAGCAGTATCTGTAATGCAAACGCTGTCAATCTTGGCAAACTCACCGGTTGACTCCTCTTTCAGGGCGTCTGCCAACCCTTGCGAGCCGCTCTCCTCCATGCCCTCAAAGCAAAAGACAAGGTTGGCTGGAACATCTTGACCCGCTTTCTTGAAAGCTTGTATCATGTTCAACCAATTTAAAAGAGGTCCCTTATCGTCGCTCGTTCCTCTGCCGCAGAGCCTTCCGTCCTCTTTCTGGGTGAGTTCAAATGGCTCATCGTCCCAGCCATCTGAGAGAGCAGCCGGCTGAACATCATAGTGCGAATAGGCAAGAATAGTTGGTTTGGACGGATCAGATCCATATCGGCCGATAATCAACGGTGGCAGATCGATATCCTTGCCTGGCTGCTTACCCAGGTCCTTCTGCTTGACCTGTATCCCGAGCGACTCCATCTCATGGACCAACCACTTCGCCATCTGTATATTGTTAGACATTATCTTTTCAAACACCAATTATCTTTTGAGGAGCACGAAACCTGGAAAACACTGTCTCTTTTATCTTCTTGCTCGGAGACTGAGGGTATCTCAATAGCAGCTCGCAATCCTAACATGTTGTTTCAGCACAGGGCTCAACTCCCTTCAAGCTCTGCACTGACGTTCTATGAAAACCCCCTCCAGCTCATCGACACTAGGTAGTATACCGTTAGACTGTTGTTTTTATATCTTGCTTTGTGTACTGGGAACTTGCTGTTGGTAGAACGACTCCATTGTGCTTGTTCTTGAATGACCGAAGATGAGGACCGTGGCTTATTCGAAAATGAACATTTAGGGGAAAAGGGCAGAATTTAAGAACAGACGATGGCAGAATATGGAAGGTGTAAAGGCTATGACTGATTAGTCGGCAAGTCTCAGCCGTGAGCCGATCTGATGGTGCATCAGAGGAACTTTGTGTTACGGTATTACCCCTCACTTGACGGAAATAGAGGGAGATCCGCGTCTCGTATTCGGGCTCGGACACGGGTGTTCCTGCTGATTGTGTTGGTTTTCGCGTGCTATTTGAGTACTGTGACGAGGATTAGTAGCCGTTGTGATCTAGCAGTGACATGATATTCTTGTGATGTTGCTTTTGCGAAAGCCGATTGCTTCCTTCTATATCACGGTCACAGTTCTTGGCTTCCACCGGGCTCTGCCAATACTCGCTATACGCGTGAGGATGCCTCACCCCTGCTAGATGCCGTAAGATGCGACGTGGATGCTCTTGACCCACCCTGTCGCTATGTAATCATGACAAGTAAGGGCGCGTAGGGTGTATAATGATTCCTGGAGAAGATTGATCTATTGATTTTATGTAGAATAAGCTACCTTAGTGTACATCGATGGAGTACATGTTTCCCGAACCTAGGCTTGTGCCTCCTTTGGACACTTTATGACCCACGCGAATATGCTCTCGATGATCTGTGAAGGTATGGTGTGTTAGATGTGGCGGATCATATCTCTCTGGACTTGATATTACCTGCTTTGAATGTTGACTAGACGACCAAAGCAAATAAATGCCAAACATCTAGTTGGTTAGAAACGCCAATGCATTATGCCCCTTCATCAATACATTGATGAGAACTTCGCGATCTTCAACAGACAAAGCTAAGATGTAAATGCCCACCTGTACCAGCAGAGACCCTGCAAGGATATGATTTGAAGATAATTTGCTTAGGCCCAACTTAGAATAGTAAACGATGAAGAAAGCGTTTACTACACATAGTACAATACAGGAAGATTATACTGCTCTCCATATTGGCTAGTCCATTTTATGGCAAGCCACAAATATACCTACGTAGTAATTTGATAGAAACTTGAGGGAAATGCGTCCGATTGAAATCAACTACACAAGCGACATGCTCATCATCTAACCTGCCCGAACTCCCCGCTTCCAAACGCCAGTTATGCCCTCGCCAGTCCAGAGATGTTCAATATCAACGTGAGGCTCACCCTTGACAAGCACGAGGTCTGCCCTCTTTCCTACTTTGACTTCTCCCCGATCCTCAAAGCCAAATCGACGAGCACTGACGGCAGTGGCAGAAGTTATAGCCTCAGCCGGCGTCAGTCCACAGTGGTTCACGTACTGGCTCAGCTCCATCCATAGACTCGCGCCCATGGCCGTGCCCTTGAGACCGAGCGATGCGTCAGTTCCCGCAACGATGTCGATGCCCGCCTGCTTCAGCACTCTCACGCTGTCCCATGCGTACTGCAGCTTCGATGACGGTGCCCCAAAGTTGGCGGCGCCTAGCATGATGTTTCGCGTGGTTTCGTCGATCACGCCTCGCTTGATGGCGATCTCTGCGAACTTGTCTCGATCATCTTGCGCCTCGCCCGTGAGGGTGCTTGTGACCGCAAGAGTCGGTATCAGGCACGCGTCGGTCTCTTTGTAAAGGTCCACAAGCTCTTGACTCGGTGGCTGATCGCAGAAAGTGTGAGTAAGCCCGTCCACTCCGGCCTTGAGCACGTGGATCGTGCTGTCAAGACTTGTCGCGTGGGCATAGACCTTCAAGCCATGCTTGTGCGAGGCGGCAACGACGGCTTTCTGCAACTCCAAGGACGCGCTCGGCACGGAGCCGGTCTCCCAGGACATGGAGCAACAGTCTTCCTGCATGAGCTTGATGTAATGTGATCCTTGTTCCTTGGTGTTCCGGACATAGTCCTCTGCAGTCTCCTCGGTCACATCGGGCCAAGTCTCAACGACTTCTTTGAGCTCCTGGGTGGGATTTCGGCCAAGCACAATCGGCTTTGGCCAGCCCCCTTTGATAGTGGCTGCTAACAGAGAAGTTTTGACGTCTGATACCGTCACCCGACCAGAAGGGCCGAGTTTCTTGGCCTCGACCACCTCTTGGTCTGCCCGCTGCCAATGCTGGTTCAGGTCGTGAGCCATGCCATGCATATCACACACGGTTGTTACGCCTGCACGCAATGGCTGCTTCGTGATTTCCTTTGCGTCACCGTCGTCAGACACATGTAGGTTGTGGACGTGGACATGAGCGTCGATTAAGCCGGGAATGACGGTGTGGCCTTTGCCATCAACTAGAATGTCGGTTTCGTGTGCATTATTGGCATTGAAGCTTGAGGATATACTCTCAATAAGACCTGTAGTATCGTTGAAGATGACAGTCAAGTCTTTGTTCGCTTCGAGCCCGTCGAAGACAGTAACGGAGTGGATGATGGTGCGCGTCATTGTTGTTTTATAATGTATGTTTGACAATTTACAAGTCCTTGATATTGAATGCACGATATTATCCTTCCTCACTATGCCTTATCCTATCAACAATTTATGTCATCAATATATTTTATCCATCACAACTCGCGTTCTCGAATATTGAGATACCGATCGCTCGCGTGCCGACAGCGAGGGCAGGGATTCTCGCGTTCCGTTAAAGATCGCCGACTTTTTTGCAAGCAATGTGTCTCGCCCGGTCATTGCCCGGAGTTAAAACTCTACATTTCGATAACCCCGCAGTCAAAGCCCGCGAGTCGCGATGAATAACGAAAGGCGAGGCCCGAGACACCAGGAACAAGTGATATCGTGACCAATACGCATCCTGGGGCATTGGTTCACTAGTTGCCAGGCTCTATTCAAGGCCCCGAATATGTAAATCAGGAAAATTAGGAAAGGCCGAAAAGCAGGCAACCATCTCAAGTAAATGGCTTGCTTTACTAAGCGGCTTTCAACCTACAACATAGAAGTGTGATAGCGTCCATGTAATGAGCCTCGAGACGAGGGACGATGACGCAGCGCGAGGTCATGCCGTCCGCCTAGATATTGACGGCCTTTACCATACCCTCGCATACGAGATCTTTGGCGAACCGTTCCGTAAGCTTAAAGAGACGCCGGCTAAGCCCGACGAGTTCGAGCATGCAAAGATTTTCTAGGAATCTATACGACAGCTTCTGGAGGAAGGAAGACCGAAGGTTCCTAGGGTTGCTCTGAACAGGGGTGGCAATGGGCTCGATGGAGTTCTTAAGGGCATGGATGACTTGAGAGCCCACAAAGTTAGCGGTGAGAAGCTTGTTTACTCTGTGAGCCGACAGGGAGTATCTAGCCTGGATATCGTATCTCCTGAACCAGATAGTTGATTATAGTTGATTAAAACCGTCGTTGCATCTTCTACCGACGAAGAAGCTAAAGCCAACTTTGCGTCGGCTACCTTTTGAGTTAGTTGATAGAAGAGATTGCAATATAAACGCTGGTTATATTAATATAAGAGATGCAGAGAATGTGTGAATTTCAAACTTGTGCTGTAGAAGTAGTTTGAATATAATTCATTTGATAAAGAACTTCATATCATTATTTCGAAATTAGCATAGACTGAAAATCCTTCTTTTATAGCGAGAGCCTAAAATTTGTGCTGACTTTTATGAGGCAAGTTATTGTCCCAGTTTAGGACTATTCAGATCATCAGGCAGTGAGGCATGAGATCTACTCGCTCACGCCATGATCAAGGGATCAGTTGTCCGGGATCTTTCAGGTGGTCAAGGTATATGGACCCTAGAGTACAATCTGGGTTCAGGTCGATTGCCCTCAGGTCTTGTATACAAATTTGTTTTAAATATGATTATAAAGAGACTTGACAGAAAATTAGAGGCAAAACAGTATCAATTTCAATACATCATTTGAACGTCATTCTGTCGGAGCTGATTGGCAGCATGGTAATTCTGACTATTAAGTTCACATCTAGTCGTCTTCCGCATCACGCGGGTCATGCTCAGCCCAAAACTTTTCGTAATCTGCCTGTGTCTGAGAAGGAATTGCCAGAGGCACAGTGATAGGCCCAAAGGGAATTCCTTTCTTCTCAAACTCATCGAGGCGAGCCTTTGTTCGTGGTCGGCTCTTGTTAACTGAATAAACCGCGACGCGGTGGCAGGAACTTGTCACACTGCAAGAGTAATGATTAGACTACATCGCGAGACAGGTTGGGAAAGGAAAACATACTGCAATCCCCAATTCCAGGCATCTCGAATCTGGGTTGGCTGGGTGTTGAGGGAGTTGTCCCAGCAGCGGACGACAATCTCAACCCATCCTTCCACATCACATGGAAGATCATACTCCCAAGTTCTCCAAGTCCACTTGCGTTTCTTCGAAAGATTCTCAAGTGGGATAGTATACCAGTCGAATCCGCCATCGGAGGAGAGCTCAACTCGCTCAGGCCATCGACCGCCGCCCGAGTAGGCCCAGCCCTTGCAGCGGATCTTACCATTGTGGATCACCACCTGCTTTGACCATGGTGACATGATGGCAGAGGACACAGGCATCTCTTGGATTTGGATACCGTCAGTCATCTTGAAGTTGTGCTTACCAACCTGCTGCGGGAAGTACACTACAACATTGTTAGCCATGGTTTCTGGATGATCTCCTCAAAACCGACAGTGGTTACTTACAGTACTCAGCGGACTGCACTGGAGCTATCGAGGGCCGTTTGATCCCTTTGATCAAATAGAGCCACTTGACTGATCTTGCTCCAATGTATCCAAAGACCATAATTCGCAGGGGATATCCATGGATTCGTGGCAGTTCTTTGTCGTTCATCTCCCAGGCAAGCATCACTTCATTGGCCCTGACCTTGCTCCACGGAACACTGACAACGTAGTTCATGGCCTTGTCATCCTTGAAATAGGTGTCTGCGCCATAGAACTCGAGGTGCTTGTTGCCATCCGCCAGCCCCCCGCAGGCCTTGATGACCTTCTTCAAGCTGACGCCGACGTACTTGGCAGTGCCAATTGCGCCTTCTGCCCAAGGTGCTTGTGGAACTTCATCTCCCTGGCCGGCATACTTCATAATCTGCTCAATACGACGAGTACCAGAGCATTGCATGGTAATGGTCTTCTCCATACGAGGAAATTTGGATTCATCCTGGAGCTCATCGACCGTGAAACTGGTGGGTTTGACTACTCCATCCACAAGGAAGCTGTAGTCATCCTTATCGATGATTGGGATCCCGCCATGCTTCATTCTTGCATGTCAGCCAAAATGAAGAGGATTCTGAGGAGATGGAGAAGATACGTACGTTGCGCACAAAATGCAGCGAGTTTGGTGTGATTTCCTTGTCAGTTACCAGACGCTTAGGTGGCTCACCATTGTACGGGAACTGCAGCAGATGGAGCATGTCGGGGTGTTTTTCCTCCAGAACAAGCTTCCATGAATCATCTGGAATCTCGGTGAGCTCTCCACCGACAGCATGATGCCATTGCTTCCAGTGAGTTCCTGGAAGGACCGGGTTCGTGCCCGGAATGGGTCCAAGCTGGAATTCGGGATTGGGCTTTGGAAAGTGAGCTCATGTCAGGCCTTTGCAATATAAATGTATCCCGATTTTACACAGAAGATTTTCATGATCAATCGGGATTGGGGTGAATTCATCTGGAGAAAATTCAACTTACGGGAAATGTCTGGAGGGTGAGAATTTTGTGCGCAATGGCCTTTTTATCGGCATGCGACTCCCATTCGACGAATCTGTTTCAACCACAGTCAGTAAATGTTTATGGTGCCCAGATCACATGCTGCTAACCCTTTCCAGCCCTTGCGCTCCCTCTTGAAGAGCTGATCACGATCGCCAATCTTCTCGAGGGCCTTGGTATCCTTGGTGAGCGGCCCAAACAGCTGGGGAGGCAACATCTTGGTCTCGGGGCCAGTCATGTCGAGGACAGGAAGTACTGCCCCCGACAGGCCCTGCTCAATCTTCCACTCATCGGGACGATTGGTGGTCTTTGAAGTTGGAGGTTCCTTTGACACCTTGGGCGCGGCTTCGTTAGCAGGAACACCCCCTTTAGACTTGGTAGTTCTGGTTTTGGGAGCCATGATGATTGCAAACTTATTGCTTAATCTTCACCGTTTGGTTGATTTTACTGAGAAACAGAAATTGGGATGGCATGCAACGGGAACGGTGCCGACTCATTGAGAATAAAGTTTGTGGGATTCATATATGGCTTCTCAGCTGTAATGGTGACGAAATACGGTGCCCGCATTTGGGTTGAGACCTGCAGGAAGCAATGCTGCGCTGCACCAATTACCGCTGCGAAGAATGATTCTACTGTCTATCAAACTGGGAAACGGAGCTGTTAGCGTCAACCTTCCTACATCAAATGCCAGGAATCTATAGGCTTGTGCCACTCAGGGAAATGGAACTTTCCTGACCAACCAACCACCCAACCACCCGCAAGCTTGGGAAGCAATACGATCCAAATTCGGCATGAGCTGAAACATGCAGCTTCAATATTGACGCGTAATTGGCTGTCGATAAGAAGATATTGCGGTGTAGACCGCTGGACTGATATGTCATAATGCTAGGAGGAGGTATGTGGCAATTACATACCGTTGGGTCTGGAAGTTTCATCTTGGTGACAAAATCTATTCCAGCCCAAAGATTTATTTGAACAATTGCTGTCGTTGACTCTTGTATTTATCTAAGTAAACACTGCTCGGTAGGTATAATGAAGCCTGTGGTATCAAAGGAATGACGCGTGTGAGGGCTCGATAATGTCGTCTCATGGCGTGATGATAATTCTTGAGGTGTCTCAAAGTCAATCGCCACTGCGGGGTCGAATTGACATTCAGCTGATGAGCGGTGAATGCGTGACGGACCCCGCATTGCTTCCTTGACCTCCACTCAGCTTGGAGAGGGGATCTTTGCCGGCCTGGAAGAGAGTGACGCAGAACTAAGGTTTGGGCCACTTACGTTGGCAGCTCAAGCATATGAGCAAGCCGGCACCTCCGGATACTTTCAAAATTTCGTCATAGTGGTTGCAAAGCTATCAATGGGATCATATAAGAAGATAAATACTAGTTCCGCATAGATGAGGGAAGAATCCAATTGAAAGGTCACCGAACGAATGAACCCCTTGAACGACGAGTGCAAGCAAAATGGTATGTGAATGTGATACGTCACTATGGACTAACGCTCACAATCGATCTAGACTTCCAAGGAAAACCCCGAAATCAGCACCTTGGCCAATGGTAGGTCGTTTTTCAAATCCCCCGCTCTGGTGGTAGACAGTATTGACTCTCCCCAGGCCAACCAAGCGACAGCCCCGGTTCCGTCCAGCAAGTGCGGTATGGAAACACCAATGGCGGTCTGGTCGTTTTGAGCGATGTGCAGACTGTTGAGGTGCTCGCACACTTCGCTCGTGAAAGGATCCCTGAAAGGTACACACCTATCGCAACCAATACCCGATTCTGTCACAGACCGGGATACGTAGGAGCGTCCATGCAAAGGCAGCCGGCGCCTTTGGCGAATTTGAGGCCCTCGATGATGTTACCGACTTGACAGACGCCAAGTTCCTGGAGAAGGGGAAGAAGTCGAAACTTCTGACGAGGATGTCGACTGTAGGTGGGGAAAAAGGCTCCAGTGATACCGTTCGCGATGTCCGTGGTTGGGCTACCAAAATCTACACCGAGGAGGGTATTCAGGATTTCGTCTTCAATGACTTGCCAGTCTTCTTCATTCGTGACCCCATCAAGTTCCCATCCATGAACAGGAGCCATAAGCGCCATCCCCAGACCAATGTGCCCGACAACAGCATGTTTTGGGATTTCCACGTCAACAATCCAGAGGGGATCCATGCCCTGATGCATCTCTTCGGCACCCGTGGCATCCCCGAGTCGCTGCGCCACATTAATGGTTTTGGCGTGCACACTTATACGCTGAACAAGGCAGATGGAAGTTATGTTTATGTCAAGTGGCACTTCAAGCCCGAGGGCGGTATCAAGACGATGGACCCTAAGAGAGCCATGAGATTGGCTGGTAGTGAGCCTGACTACCACGTGAAGGATCTGTTCAACGCCATTGAAAAGGGAGACTACCCATCTTGGCTGGTATATATTCAAGTCATCAAGCCCGAAGAGGTCAAAAGTGCACCAATTGACATTTTTGATGACACTTATACGTGGCCCTACGACAAGTATCCGCTTCGCCGAATTGCTCGCTTTACGCTTAATAAAAACGTAAGGAAGAGTTATATGTTTTGCGTGTTTAGGCAAATACTGATGGTTTATAGCCGAACAACTACTTCCAGGACATTGAACAAGCCTGTTTCTCCCCATCAAACATGGTTCCTGGTATCGGCCCTTCGGCAGATCCCGTCCTCCAGGCTCGGATGTTCTCGTATCCTGATGCTCATCGCTACAGGGTCGGGCCAAACTACTTCCAGCTCCCACCCAATCGCCCATCCAATACCGTCTATGCGCCCTACGTCAGGGACGGACCTGGCACTATGAATGGCAACTACGGCGGCGACCCCGATTATGTTTTCTCAGAGCTTCGGCCTGTGTCTACCAGCAAGCGAGTCACAGTTCCAACTCATGAGGATTTCAAGGGGCACGTGACTGCCTTCTCCACGAGTGTAGCGGACCAAGATTTCGTGCAGGCGAGAAACTTGTGGCATATCATCAAGAAAGAAGAAGGTGGTAAAGACTTCTTCCTTGAGGGTATTCTACCCACTCTTGGCGATATTCCCGATAAGCTCAGGAGCCAAGTTTTAGGTGAGGCCCTGCCTTTCCAATTATTGAAACGCTTTATCATTTAACCAGCTGTTTGCAGATTATTTCGGACGTGTGGACTCGGATTTGAAGGACTTGATCAAGCAAGGTTTGGCTAAACATGGACAGGCAAAGGATGGGCATGCTAAAAATAGGAAAGCTTGATTCTTCCTTGGAACAACCGAGATCAAATGGGGTTGACGCAACTTAACTCACAGTTTTGCGGATGAAAATGACGGGAGTTGAGTCAAATGTAGCTCTGAAGTGCTTGTTGTTGGTAATCTTAATGCTTAATTGATTATGAGAATGAGACATGTTGCTGCCTATCCATGTTCATGATATTCGAACCCGATCTTAATAAGCCGACATGATTATTGGAGTAGAGCTTCTACATAAGTACTGCTACTGCCCAAGAAAGTGTCATAAATGTTAATCTGATATTGCGTCAGAAAGACGAGAAGACAGGATAGGTAAGACTGAGAAGGCTGAGGGCATTGGTGCTTCGTTTGGTCAAGCTTGAAAGAATAACCTATGGTGTTGCATTCCATGTATTTGATACGACAGTAATAAGTCCCATGTTTATATATCGTAGGTAAGTAATTGCAAATGGTCAATTCTTCTTTCCTGTGAGTTGCTTTTTTCTCTCACCTTTTCTCTCCTACAAATATTCACGCCTACCAGTTAATAGCCATGTATATATTCATCATCCCCTTCTTCGCCTTCTCCCAGTAATAGTTACCAGGAGCAGGCGTCAAAGAAAGTCTAAAAAAGTCACAGCGAGCCTTGAGTTGCTGATGTCGCGCCTCGCGTTCTTCCACAGGTATCCCGAGGGGGCGCGTCAGTTCAAGGATCCAGGACCACGATCGGACCAGTAAGTGCTCTGGATTGCCTGCTTGCCAGCACGCCCAGATCTCGAGTAGTATTCGCAGTGGCCCTTGTCGTATTTTGGGGTGCCTTTGTCCTACGGATATACTATGCCTAGAAAAATGGCATTGCCGGGCGCCATGCTCGTGCTTTGGGCTCTCGGCGTGAGAGGTCTCCATGGGGGAGATAAACTCAGTAAACGTGTATGTGCTGATCGGGACAACCTGGCACTCAGTTTCATCAGCCATGGCCGGGCTGGCGATGCCGATAATTAGACTGAAAATGACAAAGAGCCATGCGACCTCCATTTCTTTTGCTGGCTGAGAAGTTCTGATAAAGGGGAGTATGTAATAGGTTCAGGTTGCTCTTGAGAAGTTGAGATCATCTCCTGCGAATGATTGTAAGCAAAGCTCATGACAGCCTTCGCATCGAGGTAAGCAACCTTACGAGATCCGAGGTAAGCAACAATTTGCAGGGGGAACAGGGCGGTCTAAGGTTACCTCTACACTTTCTCTCGTAAGCCAGGATTCTAATCCCATGCGCTCTTTAACCCGATCGAATAGCGACGCTTGATACCTTGAATGCTCGGGATCTTAGCTGACTGGGCAGGAACCCAAAACGGTTCACATAATATGACCCGATAACCTACCGAAAAACATCAGAAGCATCCCACATGTCAGTTGAAACGTGATGAGGCAGGGTCTGTTTATGCTCTCCTTATAACGTGTGTTTTACACACCGAAAGAGCTGAGCGAAACTTGGCTAGACTAACTACAATTGATTAGAATCCCAGATGTTGATAGTTATAGCAACCAAAGCTATGAATCGTTGGCGGGATTGCCCTTTGTCTCAACTTCTCTGTTCCTGTCAAAGGGCTGCTGAAGCACCTTGTAAATAGATATCATATCCTCATCCCCCCATCCAGACTCTATGGCTTTCCGATACAACGACGCGGAAAGTAGTGCCAAGGGGGACTGGGTATCTGCCTCTTCGACAGCAGATCGAATAAGCTGCGTGCTATTGTAGCAATCTCTGGCTGAGGCTTGAGGAGACCAGTCCTGGTGGAGCATCTTGGTCGTCTTAATTTTCGAGTATGGTGAAGCCATTGGACCCGCATCGAGAGCTGTAACAAACGCTTCGAGATTCAAGCCTTGAGCCCGTGCGAGATTCATCGACTCGGCAAGCCCGGCATTCATCGTAGTGAGGTAAAGATTGAGGGCGTATTTCATCTTTAGCCCGGACCCGACCGGGCCGCAATACACGGCGACGGTTGTTAGCGGCTCAACCAGCGGCTTAAGACGCTCGGCGACTTCTGGGTCTCCTGCCATCAAGCCCACGAGTTTGCCTTGTTCAGCCGGTACTTTGCTGCCACTCACTGGCATCTCAAGGAATTCTCCGCCCGCGTCGCGAACAAACCTGTCGAGATATTGGCTGCACTCGACGGTAACAGAGCTGGTGTTGATCAACGTCTTGCCGCGCAGAGACTCCTTGAAGTCATCGGTCAGAATCGATTTGATAGCAGCCCCATCAAACAACATCATGAAGGTGACATCGGACTGATTAATAACATGAGCTGGCGTATGTCCAACTTTCACCCCTAGGTGCTTCAAAGGCTCGTATTTTGATTGAAGAGCTGATCTGTTCCAGACGGTGAGTGGGTTGTTCCTGGCAAGCCGGCTGGCCATAGGGGTGCCCATCATCCCCAGCCCCAGGAACCCGACCCGAGTTTTAATGGCAGTGGCGGTCATAGTCGTGAGATACGCAATCAATGAATTGATCTAAAATGAAGTCAGGGAGGATTCATCTGGCAACTGTTTAAATACCTAGCTTTGATTAAGATTTGGTCCGACACGCCGAGTTCGGAGTAAAAGCCAATTGAACTTGGTTTACTCGTGTGGGGCTGTGCCATCTATCCTCCAAATATTGATAACTTGCATCAAGTTTGGCCTAAGAGCTTAGAAACTCGTGTGGTAGTGGCGCCAGCTCGATCCTGGAGTGATATTTCTTGCCATTTTTTTATCAATGTTTCTCCAGGTGATGCAGGGTCCATCTTTAAGTAAAGAACTATCTTCACTGAAGCCCGAAACCACCATGCCATTCGGTCTCTTAGTTGGTTGAGAAACTGCGAGCATCCAGATTCAATGACCAGTGTGGGCCAATCTTGCAAATCTCCGACTTCTGCATCGGTTGGACCTCCAGCTGCATCACCTTTTCCCGAACTCCCACTATTCTCATCAGTCAACTAGTTGTCAATGTCAAGAAGAGAATGAGAATCCGAGTTAGTAAATGCACGTAACTTCGTGCCCAAAAAGTTCGACTAAGACAATGGTGTGCAACAGTAGATGGCTAAATTACAATGTAGGTTCTTGTCGAGCTGATTTATTATTTCGACTGGCAAGCGACTGAGATAACACATGGCACACCAGGCCTCTTTTCGCGCAAGCTGGAGACCTCGGTTTTTTATTAGTAATACTGAACCCAATGATAATAAAATAATAAGTTATTCTATCGTAGTAAATCACCTTACTCGGAATCACAAGCACCCAGTCGGCTGGCTTTACATGTTCCATGTGCGGAGGTTGAAGGGAGCAACCGATGTTGTAGCCAAGACCTTCTACCAACTGAAGATGCTTCACTATCTGCCTACCGGGTTGAGATTGACAATTCATGATTTCGACCTCCCACGCAACAAATCTGGACCAAAGCCAGGCGTCAAGATCATCAACCCTGCTGTGCCTGCACCTGCCAGTGACCCAGGGAAACTGATCGATCTTGCACCTGAAGATCGCGTCGATATGGACAAGCTCAAGGTGGAATGTTACGATGTTTGTTATATAGAGAAACTTCCCCACATCAGAAGACATTATGGCTTAGAGGACCTGTTTTATTTTACTGCTTCGAGGGAAGCTAGCTGTTCAAGAGGCCCTGGGAGTCCTACAAGACTCAGGCGTACGAGGCAATACATCAACTATCATTTTCACACGGTGACCCTTTTGGCTCAGGTACGGAACGGCCAGAGTCACAGCCAGAATTCTCGCTACTAAAGACAACTTATCACAGAGTATGCATCATCGGATTTCCCTTGACTAGGTCATGGGATTTCTTCTCTGGTCTAGAACCCTAGCTATTGATGCAACTACAATTTCGTTGGTAAGTGGTACTAACCCACTCGTGGATTAGACCTGATCCATCGCAATTGGGACAATAGCAGCTGCGGTTCCTCCGTCCTGTATGTATGAATAGATTCTGGCAAACTACTGTATGACCAGATGGTGTGCAGTGGGGTCTCGGATTTGAACACACCCTTGATTGCCAAAACCGGCAGGGCTCGTTGATGAACCCTCGTCCGTAGCATCTCGGGCAATTTGGTTTACCTGCCGGCATGATTTCAGGGCTCCTTCTCAGGGAGCCAGGGTCGGGTGTGGCGTTTTATGACTGTTTTTGGAAGACTCTCTGTTTGAAATATGAGCTCATTGTAAGATATGCAGCTTTACGTGGCCTTAGGATGCGATATTCCACGGCCATAGTCAACGATTTTTATGCTTACTTTGAGATGAGGGTACTTTGTCTGAAAGAC
Source organism: Clonostachys solani (assembly GCA_902141235.2). Taxonomy (NCBI): domain Eukaryota; kingdom Fungi; phylum Ascomycota; class Sordariomycetes; order Hypocreales; family Bionectriaceae; genus Clonostachys; species Clonostachys solani. The sequence goes on along the minus strand of CABFOC020000031.1, from coordinate 155,424 downwards.
CAAAAGTTCTTGCATGTTGGACGAGAACAAACACCGAGAAGAAATTTATATCTGAATTTATACGAATCATAAACTTGACTCACAGACGGATCTTGCGCACTGATTGAAAGACGTGAAATATGGAACAGAGATTTGGGGTCGATCCCGAGGCTCAGTGAATCCTTTGTCTAATCGTGTCGGATCCTCTCGTCAGTCCTTTGTATAGCTTAATCTAGGCACTACCGCGGTACTTTCTAGAAACTAGAATCACCACTGGCCAGATATTCGTGCCAGAACTGAGTAAAAAATCATGCTTGTTGTTTGTTGAAGTGAAAGAGAATGGGTGCAAGCAGTGCCTGCCACAGACAAATACTGGCCATTCACTGTGCAAACTTAGAGGCCGCTTACTCTAAGTCCATCTACATTAAATATCAATATTGGGACTTCTTCAAAAATTACAAGCTATCGATCTCGACCTGTGGTAGCTTGTCTTAAGCAGCTGGATGAGCCTCGTCAACCCAAAAGTAGCCTACCCTGGAGGCACGCATGCAGTAGACACAAAAAGCCCTTTTGAGCTCAGCCATGGAATCATAACTACCTGAACTGGGTAATACTGATGCAATCTTAGAGCGCGCCCTTATCATGACCACCTATTGGGAGATTACAGTGTCGACTCACACTCTCAAGGAGACGATGTCACTTCTACTTTGGCAAACCAGAAGTGAGTATTAGACTAAGATCTTAGTCTACTTTCTGTGTGAACAAATTAATACTCAACTTGTACCAGAAAAATATTTAAAAAATAAATAAAAAAAAAAGGCACCGGCTCGCTTCTGAATGTGTGTTACTAGAGTCTACATTGGATTATGCCAACCAGTCATAAGTAGAGGTGACGGTCAAGGTCAAGCTTGGAGAGTCTGCCCAGTCCGTAAAATGAGCCCGAGAAAATTCACCAAGTAGAGTTAGATGCCGCTAGGGCTGATTCTGGGCAAAAGCGACTCTTAGGCATTCTCTCAGTTGTGGGACGATTTACTCAGCCACAACCCTCATAAGCTGCCACCATGTGCGACTTCGTTGTCCCTGTTTTTCTGGCAGCCACTTCTAGCAATGCCTGTCAGCCTACTGATCTCACTGGGTTAAGCGCTGTATGACTCAAAGCGGTCACCAGACTGATGCAGCCGACCTCAGCTGCTGTGCACGTCGGGAATTAGATAGCAAGTAGATAGGCACAGTGTCGGACCTCGCCATTAACCACCTTAAGAAGCCGGACACTGACATGCGCCTCACCTACCGCCATGTTTCCAAAGGACTCGATCAAGCAGTTTCAACACATCATCTAGCGACATGCCTAGACCTCGAGTCTTGTATTTTTTCCCTCGCTGCAGACTTTGCCGCTACAAGGTTGAGGAGGGCGACGACGCTGTCGTAGGTACGTTTGCCTCAAGCCATTATAATAACAAATGACACCCCTCCCAGCTATCATGGGTTGGCCGCTGACATCGATTTTAGTGTCCGTGGACAACTATCAGACTGCCCCGTTCACGTATCGCTACGGCTCTTCTCACGTAGACAGGAAATGGGGGAGGAAAATACAGTGCTGCTCAGCACCAGTTCAGGACATTGGCCGCCATGAACCCGCAATTGGGTGTCACAGCAGATGTCTGGCATTTTTGACCAAGCTGGAGCCTTTGTTGGAATTTCGATCCGGCATGCCCCTGTGGCCCTATACTGAATTGATTGATAGGGATAGCAAGCCATCCGGGATCGATCTTATCGACGCATTAACGAAAAATAGCCTGGAGAGACTGTACGACGTTAGACAGCCTGCCGGGGGAAGTATACACCCTTTCAGTGTGAAGGGATTTTTACACAGCACTGGGATCTTCAGGTCTGTCTTTGCCAGGCGAACTCAGTGCGCTAGATCGCCTATACATAGACTGTACACCACCAGCATCTACTGGTATGATCCTCCTATGTCTGAGGACGAGCGTCGACTGCGAGTTTCTACAGACATGCTCTGCGACCTTCTTCGAACTACAATTGGCCGCGACTGCAAACTTCCTACTGAAATTTGGCGGATGATAGCAGCATATCTCTCTCTCGAGTACGCAATCACGTCATTATGGACGGCACCTTACCGGGGAGAGTCAGCTGTGGTTCTTTCGGAAGATATATGGGCGACGTATGTCTGGATCGACGGCGTCGCATATGTGTCGAGCCTCTCGCATGATCCAAACCCAGACGCCAAACAAATCTTTGAAGCTGGCTCACAAGGCGAAAATATAAGCTTCTACATTATGGAAGATCATTTGGGAATACGGCAGGTGCACATATCCAGAACGCCTCCGGCAGTCTACAGTTCATCAGACCGGTGTGTGTGGTGGCGGGTTCACCCGGTCGAAGACATGGATGCCGAGTTCGTATTTTCTTCCGACGTGAGTTACAAAGCCCTGCCTGCAGAATCGTGAAGTATATTTCGTCCATTATCTAACGTATGTGATCCAGGGAATCAAATTGCAGCAACTCAAAATGCCGTCAAATGGGCGTGATACCAAACTCCGGCACATCCCCGCCAACTGTTCGTGGTCAGAACCTCTTCCACCCTCCGAGCTAGCAGTCTTGTCCCTGATGCGGCTGAACGCGCGACTGGGAGTCCCGAGATTTCTCTCATTTACCATCAATGAGGCTGATTGTACAGGATACACCGCATGTTGGATCGTACCCAAGCACTCTAAGCGCGGGGCTGCCCTACTACGCCTGCACGCCCATAAACCCGGAGAGGATCAAAGTTTCTATCAAGAAACTGCCAACCGTGGTGGGGACTTGGTCTGGACCTATATGCCAATGAAATCAGGAGAGAGAGTCGACCAAGTATGGTGCAGGCATGGCAATTACTCTTTCGATGTTACGCTCGCGGTAAGATATCCCGTATCCCCTGCACAGTGTTTGATGAATTACTAACAAAATCGCAGTTGAAGACTTCAATGTGCCGGATATTGGCCGTTGGCCCATTCAAGACCGTGGATTTTACCGATTCAAGCAGCCCTTGGACGTGTATTGCTCAGCTTTCAACAACCGGCTCCGATCGGTTGTGGCTCGACGGTCCTCATGCTGATGGCCGAGCAGTTACATGTATCGCAGGACCGATGCGTTCAAAATACCCGAAGAAGCCGTTGCCCGTACACACAATGGCGGCATCCCCGTTTTTCAAGCTCGCCTCCTTCCATTCGTCAGCTTCTCTTGAAGATGTCAAGGAAATTGTCGTTAGCCGGTTAGAGGCTTCCTCTCGTAAATGGATATCCGGGATGCTTTTCCGCTATGAAAATGGAGACGAAACCGCAGTCGGGGATTTCCGACTAGACGCTGCTGGCAAACATATTCGTGTGGTGAAATCTTCCGGTCTTTACCTCGGAATGACAAAATATTCTAGCCGCACACATGTCAGTGAGATGGATATCGTTTCTCCCAACACGGGATCGCTTTCCTGGGAAACTTTTCCATGGTCAGGGAGATTGCATTGGTGGTTTACCCCGAAAACGTGCTATGTAGAGCATAGCGAGTTTCCCTATATCAACGGCGTCATCGAGGTCATCGATGGGTGAACTCACCTAGGGATATGCTCGGACGACTGAGCTCATTCAAGATGCTGGTGTTTATAATGGATAATGCTTTGGTTGTGGTTCATTGTATCTGAGCCTGCTGCGTTACGACGGCGCATTGCTGTAAATTACTGTAAGATATTTCACGATGTTTTCACGATGGTTAACACTCCTCAGGTCAAAAATAAAAGAATCCTCTCTTACCACAGAAATGAATTCCCGTTTTGCACTTTACCTCGAGTCGAAGACAAGCAACTTAGGGAACAAACTGACCCTGCATATCTTACTCAATAATAGGGCAAGACAAGTATATGGCAATTTTAAATTAAATTTAAGTTTAAGTTTTCATTTGAATTCTAGAATTGTTCTTTTTCTTCGGCTAGAAGTGAGGGCATCTAATACGCGATAAGCAATACGCCATACGCTCCGCGATGCGCTAAGCATGGCCACACTCGATGGCTCGGTACGCTCTTGTGTGGCTATGCTAATAATACTCCAGATGATCAATCTGACATTCTCAGGACAGGAAGCTTCCATTGAAAGATTAAATACTCCCTGGCCGGTCTTGGTTTCATGATCCTTCCTACCTCTCAAGCCAGCTCTCATCTACAGTCTTCCCAACCAGCGCTCATCCATATTCTACCGACAACAAAGATCAACATGAACAGCCGCATGCAATCATCATTCAAGCTACTCAGCCTACTCCCAGCATTGGTTGTCGCTGCCCCAGCCGCACCGGCGCCAGCAAGCGAACAAGTGTCGATACTATCTAGGGATGACGATCACCCTTACTATTTCCCGCTTGGAGGAATCATCGCCATCCCACTGGCCGTCGTAGCCCTGATCGTCGTCACCGTTGGGCTCGTAAGGCGCAAGTTCTATAAGCCATCCGAACCCACCACCCAGCCGCCTACGATAGCGCTGGCAGAGCGAGGAAGAACGGACACTCTGCCGGTATACCAACGAGAAGAAAACAGCACCGCGTTGACCACAGACTCGCACTCCACATCAAGTTCGGGTCTGGCCAAGCCACAGGACGAACCGCCGGCTTACGTAGCACCACCGAACAGCTCTGCTACAACGGAAAATCGGGCTGCACCTGCTACCAACCCATCCTCACCTCGTACTACTTCAACGGCACAAAATAATTCAACTAGTGAAGAAGTAGCGCCGGGTAATGGCCGAGCTTCATAAACGGGTACATTCTGATACCTCGACACTTGGGTTGGAAAGTTTTCTACCAGCATCACGAAATTGGAAGAGGACAGACAAATGAAGAGAATGGGGGTGATATATATGCGAACACGACGGTCTTGAGAGAGAGTTGTTTCTTTGGAGTTCTTGTTAGCGTCGGAGTTATACGTCTAATAAGATACCGTGTCATTTTATTCAGTCAGTTTAGATCTATAGGAGATTAGTAGAGTACAATTAGAATTTTGATTTTCATTCACCCTTGCCTACTTGAATTTCGATAAGAGAGTGCTGAAAGTAATTCGGACCAGGGCAAGGGCACTGCTGCGTCATGTGACATAAAAGCGAGGGGCTTTGTCGAAATCACATCCATTCTTCGACGCAAGAGCCTGAGAGGTCATCAGGCATCCATTCGAACGCTAGATGACCTTCTGGAAGTGTCACCTGTAATCCATTGCGCAAAGAATCGAGGAGTGACATGCCTGATCCAAAGGGATGGGTACTCGAAATGCAGACACCGGTGAATTGTGCAACGCCTCGTCACCTACAGAGATTATATTGAACATATTATATTACCTTGACTTGATAAAGCAGGTATGATTTGCAGTTGGCCTGTCAGTAAACATGTCTCTCAAACCCACAATCCCCCAATAGGCAAAGACTGCGTTTTTGCTTCGTACGCCGATGTGACGATGCTGTGGCCACCATACTTCCAGGGGATATAATTAAACCCGCCACATTGCCGATCTTAATGTTGCTACTCTACAGTGCTGGACTGTCGCAATTGTTAGAAAATGCAATCCATAGAATGAGTACCATCCGCCCGTATTCGTGGATGATATCTGGGTCTGAATGTCACTTACCAAATCCTCCATCCACGGCACGTTCTCCAAACATGAATCATTGGTGTCCATGCATGTGGCAAAGCAAATGCTTGGGCAGGCTGTCAATCCGGAACCAGGCTGTACCCCCCGGCGCCCCTGTCCTTGGCTCAGAGCCGCGCCTTGTTCTAGCCACACGTCCCACTATAAAACTTTCGTTGGACAGGTTTCCGGATTCTCCCGGTGGGCCAGTCTTCTCGTCCTGACCTCTCACCGGCCTGAGCCTAATCACACCTTTTTTCATCTTACTCACACAACCAGGTGCTTTTTCTTGGCGTGGTGAGAGTGGGATGTTGAATCGAGAGATGTGTCTGGTCTTTGTCTCTGACGCGTACGCCCCCGTCCCATCGTAGTGTTTTCCAATGACAACGCGGAACTGATCAACGGTCGGCTTAAAGTGTGATCTTCAGCCATTTCCAAGCTAACTGCGGTATTGGCGGCGGCCCGTGTTAGGGTGATGCATATCAGAGGTCAAGGGATGGTGAAAATGGAACTTTCTACTCTTCTCAGGGAAGGAGAAGAGGTTTCACAGGATCGTTGAGACATCGGCTGAAACCGCCAGAAAAATCAGTCATTGCCCGGTCCATGGTGGGCTGTGCATGAATCATCGAAGGTTATCGCCTGGTCCGTATTTGTCGTTGGCGGCGGCTCCCCCCTGTCCATCCCGACCACGTTTTCCTGTCAACTCGGAGCTAATCGCTGAATAAGTGGAAGAGAAAATATTTCACAATTTTCAGAATGATAAGAACACACACATTAATCCTAAAATAGCAGGGAGCTTCAGGGTTTATGACTTGATTGTCGAGTGCTTATCTAACAAGGGGCCGGGGTTTGAAGCTGCTTGGAGATTACCATTGTTGCAGCCCAACTTGACAGGGCAATTACGTAGTACGAGAAGATATGGATGGAAAATGTCAAAATAAAACGTGAGATCTTCAGATCAGATGAAATGGAGATACTCACTGCTGCAAAGACTGCGTGTTGGGCTCCTCTAATGCGCTCACCTTTTGATGCGTGTTCCCGTAGATCGTAGATTGTCGGTGGCATTCCCACCCCCCTTGTGCATTCGTTTATCGACCACACCCTTCTGAACTTGGCAGTGGATATGGCCGAATCTTATATCCTGGTACCGCCGCTCCGGGTCATCGCCCGCGCCGTCGGATCACGTTAGCAAAGCGGCACTCATTGGACTTGGCTCAAATTCTACAACAGATCAGCCAGGGTCCCCTGGATCTTGGTAGACATCCCATTGCTTCTTTTTCTCCTTCGGACGATACAGGATCAGACCTTGGGATCAGTCCCCTGGAAGATGTCCACTGACCAGGAGTCTTGCCAGAACGAAACGCTAGGCGAGGCGATACGCTCGAGCCACAAGGCCCGAATCGCGGACCATCTACTTGTTTTGTGTTTTCATACCTGCTTTGCCATGATTCTCACGCCTGTGGCAAGGGATGACCTTGTGAGGCTCCGCTATTGGGCCTGATTGGGTTCCTAGCTAGCCGGTCAATCACCTGTTAGCAAACGTGTTTACGAGACCTTAGCTGTATGGCTGTGCTCCCCTGAGTTTCTCTAGGGATATAAGGGGATACGGATCCCGTCGAAGGCTGCTATTAGTACGCCGGCTGACAAGATACAATCATTCAAATGACTTCTCACAGTGATATTTCCCTAAACAATCGTTTAATAGTTAACCATGGAGCGTCACGATTACCCCGGTTTCTCCTCGACCACGACGACCGCACAAAACTCCACGGCACCGACCCGACAAAACTCCACAGATAATCTCCATTGTCTACATCTGCTTTCTCGCCCGGGTGACAAGAGCAGCCGGGAGAGAGACATTGACCTTCAACGCATCGCGCTCCGACCGATCGTCTCAAAGCCGGGCCTAGATACCCCGGACGAATCTATCAACAATGAGGTCCACAGGCGGCACTCAATCTCAATCCGTGAACGGATGCTTCATTTTACATGGGCATGGTTTACTTTCCCCATGAGCTGTGGTGGCATATCTCTCCTCATTTACATGCAACCACACCAGTTTCAGGGTCTCAAAACCATTGGGATGGTCTTGTATGCGTTAAACCTTTTCATATTCACATCCATATGTCTTGGTCTTGTTACACGCTTCATTCTGCACCCTGGATCCCTAACCAAGTCCCTTCTGCATCCTCGCGAGGGCTTCTTCTTCCCAACATTCTTCCTCGCTGTAGCAACTATCATCACAACCACACAGCGATACGCAATACCGGAGAATAATGTTCCAACGGTGTGGGCGACGAAGACCATCTTTTGGGTCTACTTGACCTTCACTTTTATACTGGCGGTTGGACAATACACATATCTGTTTGATAGCCATAGCTTCAAACTGCAGTCTATGATGCCAAGCTGGATCTTGCCCATCTTCCCAGTCATGCTGACTGGTACGATTGCTACTGTGATTCTGGATGCCCAGGATAACATCTCTCCCATGGCTATCATCACGGCTGGATTGACTTGCCAGGGTCTGGGCTTCTCTGTGTCTTTCATGATGTACGCTCATATGATCGGAAGACTGATGGAGTCTGGGCTCCCAAACAGGGAGCATCGCCCAGCGCTGTTCATGTGTGTTGGACCACCAGCCTTCACAGCCCTTGCCCTCATTGGCCTGGCAAACAAGATCCCCCAAAACCTCACCAGCACTGATAGCATATCAACTCATGTTGATACCATCCGAACTGTGGCCTTGCTTGCTGCTGTCTTCATGTGGACCATCAGCCTCTGGTGGTTCTGCATCGCTACTATCTCTATCATTGCATCCCCGCCAAAATACTTCCACCTTGGCACCTGGGCAATGGTGTTTCCCAACACCGGCTTCACTCTCGCGACTATTTCTATCGGCAATGAGTTCCAATCTGAGGCAATCTTATGGGTTGCAACTGCGATGAGCATTATTGTCATCACTCTTTTCATCGGCGTTTTCGTCTGGCTCATCAGGGCTGTTTATATCCAGGATATCATGTATCCTGGACGCGACGAGGATGTTACAGATCACTAGAAAAGAACCTTACCCTTTTTCCCTTTTTATCTCTTTTTTTCTCTTTTTTCTCTTTTTTCTCTTTTTTTTTTTTGTACAATCACAGGAATAATTATAGAGGGAGGTTACTGGTTGGGTTGGCTCGGTTTTTTTTTTGCTTTTGATTTTTCGTTTTCTTTGTTGTATTTTTATGCGTTTGGTCGAATAGACATACTAGAATACGCAATCACTTTGGGTGGGATAGATAGAATTACATCATAGATAGGATACCCAAGTATTTCAGCTCATGTCTCAATAAAAGTCGGCCATGGCATTGGCCTTAATGTTCAAAATTACATATCCACTGACCTGCGCGCATTCTCCTCAGTTATATTTAGGGTGTAGAAGCAGGAGAAAGAAGGCATGCGATTCTGCAGGGGCGAAAACCAGCTCACTGATGTTCAGAAATTTCATATAATAGCGAACCAAATTGTTGACCAACTTGAGTTGGCTGAGTACCTATGGTATATTCCCCTCCTTCTGGTCCTGATTGAAGCTATTCTGAGCCTGTAGCAAATTCGCCTTTTGCAATTTTATCACTGAGCGCTTTGTTGTCCTTCAAATACGTCTTCAAATCGGGTCTCGCGACATCAAGAAGGTCGGCGACCATGCGTCCAAACACGATTTTGCCAGCCGAGTTGAGATGTGTTCTATCCCCCTCTTCCATGTTGTACTTGTCTGCATTTGTCTGGCCGATAGCGTTCAAATAATCTGTACTTGCCCGGTTTAGGGGCAGATATTTGATACCGAGGGAATTGGCAGCCGAAATCGCGGCAGCGGAGTGCTCTGCCAGATTCTCAACAACCTTTCCATTGCTAAATGTGCGACGGCTTAGAGAAGTAACGATGATCTGATGAAATAGTTAATATCCTTTGTTTTGATACGGGTATGCTCGGATATCTTGGATCTTACTGGAGTGCCGCCCGCAGAGATAACTTCGTTGGCCATCGTCTTCAGATTGGTTGTGAATTGCTCGACAGAAATGCCCTTCTCTGCCTTTTGGTCATTGTGTCCAAATTGAATAGTCACGATTGGCCGATAACTAGCCTTGTTGTCCTTGATAGACTGGATGGCTTTTGCCCAGTATCCATCTGACTTGAAAGATACAGTTGTGGCACCATTTTTTGCGTGATTTATTCCAGAAGCTGAATTTTGAGCATAGCTTAAGAAGCCATCGCCCCAGCCGCCTCCACTGGCTGTTGTGGAATCTCCTGTTAGAATAAAATATGCTGGCAGTGCGGCCCGTGATCCAATCTCTGTGGGCAGTGCCTGGGCCAGGCCTGCCGTAAAAGCACAGAGAAATGAGCTAATTCGCATGGCGGAAAGAATAGTTGAAGCAAGAAATAAGATGATTTGTTACAAGAGAGGAGTGAGTAGTGTGGCTGCATTTCCTCCTGCGCAGGGGAGTCTATGGGTTTAAAGAACAGCTACATCGAACGAGCGTCTCCCCTTGGAAACCGCCCACAACAGTCCGGCACTTTTAACTTGGGAGACCGCTATGAACAATTTCATTGGCGCAAACCAAAGCCGTTGTAAATTTTGGGAAGTATTCCGATCGCGGCTGAATGTAGCCGGACATGAGTGCCCCGAAAACCATAAATGGTAACCCTATGTGGGTATTCCAGCGTCACATCCTCATCTTACTGCCATCTACGATGAGGGGTTGGCAGTACGGATCAATTAGCGGTATTTTATTGATGGGAAAATTGTTGATCGTATTCCGTGTTGTAGATGTACGGCTTTTGCTTCAAACAGAAAACAAATCGCCGGCGGTCAATGAGAAGTTTCTTGCGGTATCAGGCCCATTTCCAATACTAGGCCAGGGCCAATAATGCAGCTAGAAATTGAGAGAGAGAGAGGAGAGAGAGAAGCAACTTACGATTGAAATGGCTTCCTCATAAACATCCTCAAAGGTTTTGGAATAGTCGTCGACAGTTGGGTCTTCGCCTGACTTAAACTCTCGGTCCGGCCTCGACCTTGACCTGAAGTCGAAACCATAATGAACGGATTGTTGTGGAGAAGAACATGTCGTTGGACGCAATTAGACGTGTATTGTGTTGAGGGCAGAGAGCAAAAAAAAAAAAAAAAAAAAAAAAGACCCAGAGATAAGTGAGGAAGGCGGAGAAAACAAAGGGTCGGCCATCTGAAGGGTTGGCCTCGGAGACCAAAAAGCGAACGGCACCGGGAAGAAGGAAAACAATTTGTAGTGCGTCAGCAACTACAGAAAATGTCCAGAAATAATAAAGGAGGATAATCAATGCTGAAGAAGAAGAAGAAGAAGAAGAAGAAAGAAAGAAAGAATTTAGAGACCAAGAAGCACGATCAAAACATTATCAAAAGAAACTAAAATATATCTGGTAGTTACTTCCATATCACGAATACCGACTACTACAATAGCGCTGTTACCAGGGAGACATACTGGGAAAGCATTCACCTCTCCGTGACTGCCAATTCTAACGTACGGGGAAGGGGCCTTCCGGGACATGCTCTGGGGTGGGATACAAAGATTCGGATGCTAACGCTGGTCCTCTAACTTAGATTAACTCTACATAGATGCCGGACTGGGTACGAATATCCTCTAAAAGCCACTCGATAGGGTGGGCATACGTAACATCAAGCCCCCAAACCACAATGCCGGCAACACGTCCATCCATGTCCCAAATACAAGAGCCTGAATCACCTGGTACAGCAAAAGGTTTTGACCCGGTTGAAGAGCCGGCCTTCCGTTCGATAATGCCCCACTCTTCACTGTATTCCACCTCGCCGTTAATCACCCCTCGCAAGATAGACGTGATACAATTGGAGAAGCCGGTTTTCACCTTACTGATGTTTCCGTACATGGCCACCACCAGTCGAGGCTCTTTATTATGGCTGTCCATGGTGGTGGGCATCTTGATTTCGGCCTCTGGCATGATTCCTTTAAGCTGCAGTAACCCCCTATGGGAACCAGAGATGGCCCCCCAAAGTCCAGAATTTTATGTTGATATAGATCGTTCGATAGCTCGGAACCTTGGAAAATCTCATGTCGGCAAGTCAACACCAATATTGCTCCAGTGTCCTTATGTCTGAGGTAAAGACCCTTAGTACCCTCCCGCGTAGGATCATCAAGCGAGGCAATCGAGGTCCCAAGACGTTCGCTGGCCATGGTTCGATTATGAACGTTTGGCTGGTCCTCAGGCTCGGGGAGGAATTCGGATTGTGAGGTCAATTTGGGGCCAACAGGGGCGCCTCATGAGGTGTAGAGGGAGAGTGTTCGACTACCGATTCTTTCATCTCACAGTGTATGTCATCAAGCCCATACCACTCCATGATGCGACGGCACGACATTACTGCTGGGAAGCCTTGTGACCATGTCGTGTTAGCCACAGAGACGAGAAGGACGTGTGGGTGCTCAGGTTCTGGCTGTTCGGGTCGATCTGGATCCCGATGGAAGCCCAGGCGAAGTATTTCGATGGCTTTCCAGTTGATTCCATCAAGGGCATTGATGATATCCTTTCGCAAGGGACCACCATCCCATAACGCGGCTATCTTATGGTTAAGCGACATCGGGGACAGATATTTCTTGACGGGCCAAAACCGGCCACCACCATTTGAAGGTTTGAAAATGACATGAAAGTTTGAGCGCGCCACCAGTCTTGGACAGCTGGGAAGGCCAGAGAAGTACAGGTTCTTCTCTTCGATGCTTGGTTCCATCTCCGCAATATGCTTGGGTTTTCTGGGCGATGTTTTTTCGTGGCTCGAGAAGGTCTTGGCTTGAGCGGGCTAAGCATTTTGAAGAGGATTTTGGAGTCTTATATAAAAATTGTTGTTCTTTACGTAGCAAGTGTCCGAAAATCTTGTTCTTCGCGTGGCAAATGGCTAAAGTAAACCTTGGTACACTAGAACCCTTTTTATTAAAGGTAGGGACCTAGTTTTCTTCCTACTAATGCTAAACACAACGATAAGAAAATGATAAATTATTCTATGATATTTAGCCTGATATTGTGTTGATTACTATGTTGATTATTGTGATGAGCTTGACTATTGTGACGTTATGTCAACTCAAAACTGGAGGCTCCAGGTGTGTCATTTTTGTCAGTCACTTGCGTGGACACTCTATGTCTGTCTACTCGTGCCCGCCCCACCTTTTCGGGGCTCGTAATAGTGGATTCTGGCGGGGTGGCACAAACTTGCACAAACTTACACGGACCACTCTGGTGGAAAACAAAAATTCAAAAAGTATGTTATCAATCGTTCATATAGGAACAGCCCGATGCGGGGGTCGAACCCGCAACCTTGAGATGTGAACTCTTAAGAGTCTCACGCTCTACCGATTGAGCTAACCGGGCACCTTTCCGGGTGCTTTGATGGAGGACTGAGGGAGGGTAGAGACATACAAGAATGAAGATTGGATTCCTATGTTGATCATCGTTAGTGTCTGTTAATAGAAGATATCTTATATAGAGACGAAGGAGTTCATCTCTAGCGTTATTTCGGGCTATTGAGATGCGAAAGCCCTTTGGAGAGCTTTGTTAGTTGCATCTTCTTCGTTCCCCAGCGACCTACCTGACTTCAGCATTGCCTCAGCTTAACAGTCAGTCGGCACTGTTAGAAACAATAAAGCGGTTCTCTAGCCATATTTAAGAGACATTCCAGCCATTTGTCTGACTGTAGGCGGCCAAAGTTACATGATCATAGCTAAGGGGTGATCAGCGCGTCCATCGAAGTCAGGCATCCAACTTTGCAACTGTACAAAAACATGACACAGGAGACAAGCCTGACTACGTGATTTAATTTCCAATCAGTGAGCGTCATTCATACCTACAATAAATCAGAGGAAATGGGAGTCATACAGGGATGCCATCGGACACCCTCCCGGATGCATGTAGTAGACATGGCTTTCGAGCTGAGCTGCCAGAGCCTGCAGTGCTAAAACAAGCTTCGAAATCATGAAACTCCACCGCTTTTCTTCTTATCTCGTCGGGCTAATCATTAATTGGACATCTTGGTCATGTTTTGTTGCAAAGATCAAGCCGGTCACAAGGCCAGCTCGAGGCACCGATACAAAACCCGCCGGGATGCGGATCGTGCGATGTAATACCAAACTACCGGCCACAGAACCTCGACGATACGTCTACTCTACAGGCAATCAGATCCATGGCGGCCTCAGGACAGTCTCCTTTGCTGACAGCCGCTTGTGGGGATGCCAGTGCTTGCCCGAGTCGGCCTAGAAGCCCTGAGGAACGAAAGGTCTGTGCCGCGTCCCTGAACTTAAGACCTCCTCCTGACTCCGTGGCGCAAGTATGGGGCTTCAAGAGCTGAGAATGTGTCTAGGCCCCTTAAGCTTTGCCTGTTTTCTCAGATATAATTGGATGAATATTTGAGCAGTCTTCGACCAGGCTAGCTACCTTTATTTTTTCCAATGACCTGGCTAAACACTTCACACCGCAACAAAATTGCTATTCCGCATCGCATGTAGGATAGGTATTGAGCTTCAAGTCATCGAACTCGGCCTCGAGCATTCCTCAAGGAGTAAGCTTTGACTTAGACGCCTCTTCTCGGCTCTGTACCCAAAAACCTTTTGCTGGTGAGGAAACGCGAATAATAAGCCCCCCCCCTGCATCAGGCCAAACAAAGAGAATCTTTTCAGTTCAACAAACAGAATCTGTTGCGTCCAAATAAATAGAATTCTTTCAGTTCAAACATTGGTGGAACCATATCCATTGCCACCACTAATTGTACGAGCCAAGCTCCTTCAACATTTTTAGAATCCGAACAACCCAGTGTAATATGCGGTCCGCAATCTTACCACCTCATCCCTCACCCTCACAGTGGCAGAAAGTATCAAGATCCAATGACGTTTCATCCCTCGCTACCGTTTTCTATGATGAATTGATACTGGACACTTGGTTTTTATCTGCAGTGATTTCTACAACCAGTTTAGGTGAGAATATAGGTCTGAGATAGCGAGCACAGGAGACCACGGGGTAGCCTCTCTTCATGTTATCATCATGATATCAAAGCATCAATTGTATTAACCAAAAAGGCCGAGGAAAATTTTGAAATCGCGATGCATATCGAAATTAGTGAGAGCTTAAGTAGCGCTTTTCAGACCGGTTCACGCCGTTTGTAATTCGTGCATAATATGAGTTTAGAGATTAGCTTTACACTACTAGCCGTGCTCGGCGTCCGTGTGATCAACAAGTGGCTCCTAAGTTCTTTTTGCATTCCTGAACACTTCAGTCTGGTTGTACAGATTTCAAGCGGGATGCTTAGAGTCTTGCCTTAGATTTCTCCGTAGTGACTGGAAGGTGAGAGCACCTTTACCCGAGGGGTTGTCCACACATGACCATCTTTTGGTATCATGAGCCTAACATGCTTGGAAGTTAGATTCCACGTTAACAAACAAAGGCCCCAAAAACCTTGAACCTCGCAAACAAGCGTGGATTTTGAATTCCTGTGTAACTGGAATTATTGTAAACCAAAATCGACTACAAAGGATCAATACACTACCGAAGACCAAATTTTCACCCTTTCGCTACTCCGATAAACGACCATCCATCCTTTGATTACAACAAAATGCCCGCGAGTGTAGGTGCAGAATTACGCGTCTTTATTATCATGACGAATATTCTAACTCGCTCAGTACCCCTCCTCTTATATAGGAATTGCAAATGCCCTAGCGTTGGTAGCCACCTTTGCGGGTGCCTTTACCTATGGCAACGTGACAACATGTCCAACGCCGTGCTGCGGCAAGGAGTTTGACACAGGCGCATTGCAAATCATACTTTCCGTTGCCTTCTCGTTTTTATATTGAGCTTATTTCTCACGATTATTATCCTGGTATTGCTTCGAAATGCCCCCCCAGACCAGGTATTGGCAGACGCGACGGTTCATGACAAGGTTCAGTTTTTCTTCTTCCTTTCTGGGGGGGTTCTTGTAGTGGGGTTCATTCTTCTCTTTGTCGGCCTGGTCATACTCAGCCATGGAGGGAACAAAGCAGTTGGAGGTCTTGGGATCGGCCTCGTGTCAATTGTTGCCATATTGGCAATTTGGTGCGCTTGAGGATGCAAATGCTGTTATACTTGATTGAATATGAAGACTGAAACGTTTTGAGCTGCTCTGCACGGTGTCATAGTAAGCATTCAACTCTTCCAATAACTACTGCCTTGAGATAATCATAAACTAAGTATTTAGGATGGACGTAATGGCTCATCTAATGGATCGTAGTTGAGCATATCGTGCTCCGGAAAAGGAAGAGTATGATGCGAGGATCTTGTCGTAATCTTGACTCGGGGGTAGAATTTGACACCCCTCACTGTATATTTCGGGCATCTTATCAGGTTGAGGAAGCTCTTGTTAACATTTAGCGTTCGCTGTGAATATCCGTAGTACATGCTTAGAGCACTTACTTGAGGAAGGAGGTGTGATGTACATACAACTGGGAGTTTGGGGACGCGTAATGACTGAAGATGGTGGAATTAATATAAGTGTTAGCACTCGGAGGGTATGGAAAGGTATTTGGGTCAGGTCACATATTTAAACCCATCGGATGGCCCAAGGCCAGCGTTCAATACCAAACGTGGTTCCAGTATCTCCAAAGCTATCTTGGCGGCCTTGATGGTCACGTTTCTAACGGTAGTCCAATCTGGCCTCTTACCATTGCGAAAGATATGCGTCGCGGATAAATGAGATGGTGAACTCGTTGGTCCTATCGCCTACCCCATCGGTAGTTCCAGGAAACGTGACAGGTCTTATCGAGGCAATGTACCTGGCTAAATTATCAAACCTGCCAAACAACTTCAGCTTGCTTAACAGTAATATACCCAGAAGCCATCTTGTTCTAGGTAGATGATCATGTAAACCCACTGCGCGCATGCTCTGACGAGAGACGGTTAATGGGTATAGGGTAGGGAAACCTGAGAGGTACATTCAATATAGCGGGCCACTAGAATTCGGTCTGTGCAAATCAATCAACAGTACGTGAAAAAAAGTACGGAATGGGAAGCGAGAGCGGGAAGAGGAAAGAGGCAAAGGAGGTAGCGGGAAAAAAGCAAAAAAGATGGCCGACTAAGTCGGTTGGCGGACTCTCCCGCCGGGAATTGAACCCGGGTCTCAAGCGTGACAAGCTTGCATACTGACCACTATACTACGGAAGATGATCGACTGTGTTCAGTCGCTGTAGTGGATTGGCTGGAGGAGGGCCAGATGTGCATAAGTACCCACTGACCTTGGGCACAGTCATCTTCACAAACTCACAATACGATAAGCAATTGCCAGTCACGATCACCACCATCTGTGTATTGTATCTACTCTATTGTTCTCTAAGGTGCTGGCTGGATGAATCCGGCTGCGGAGGCTTGCTGGATCTCGCGGAACCAGATATCGGCCATTTTCTGGTAGCCAACGTCGTTGGGATGCGTGCTATCGGCCATTTCATCCGACTGAGGCCCGTCGGAACCGTGCATGTCAGCCAAGACAATCCGCTTGCCCTCACCTGCCAATTGGCTGGTGAGAGAAGTCAGCTGCGTGTTGATGGTTTGCGCCCGCGTATCTACGGTTGCGTTGAGATTGATGATCAAGGTGGACAGAATCACGGTCGCGTCTGGTGTCGCCGACCACAGGTAGCTGAGGAGGTCATTCATGCGACTGCCAGCATTTGCCACGTCGAAGTTCTGCACCGCATCGTTGGTCCCGACATTGATCGTGTACACATTGGGGAGATAGGTCGGCACATTCTCCTCGGCCTTTGTCTGGACTTGCTCAATACGGAGACCAGGGTACCCTTCATTGTCCGGGTCGGCCATGGTGCCGCTTTGTTGGCTGCCAACATAATCGACCGTGTAGCCGGCGCCATTCAAGCTCTCGAGCAAATCTTGGCGGTAACCGTTTCCAGTGGTCGAGAGGTAGCCATAAGTGATGGAGGCTCCAAGCGGCATGATGCGGAGGGGAATTTCCTGCGCTGTGACTCGTCCTCGTTAGTTTACGCATCTCATATCGTGGGGAATGGTGATATCTACCATAGGTACCCAGGACCAAGCTGGCGATTGTCAGCTGGCGTAGGGACTTGGCAAAGCTCTTCATGATGACGGGTTGAATAATGGAAAAAATGCTAAACCGTGCTGTGGACGAATTGATTCAAAAGAATTGGCGTGGACGACTCAACTTATACAGCTACACTTGGTCGGGAGACGCGGCCTCCTTTTTTTTACGGGACCTTTTTCTAAGGACCGAATGAAACGTCAGCGATGCATTGACGGCGCCTTTAGACCATCATCAGCTTACTAGGAACATCATGTGCCGCCAACCCGACGATACAGATTCGAGAGATCGTCTGTTAAACCTACCTAACTAAGCTCATCTAGAGCAGGGTTTGCCTG
This sequence comes from Clonostachys solani, assembly GCA_902141235.2. Classification (NCBI taxonomy): domain Eukaryota; kingdom Fungi; phylum Ascomycota; class Sordariomycetes; order Hypocreales; family Bionectriaceae; genus Clonostachys; species Clonostachys solani. The sequence goes on along the minus strand of CABFOC020000031.1, from coordinate 137,360 downwards.
GTCGTTGTGGGGATGTAGATCGTCATGTCGCCCACCCCAATCTGCCTTTTGTAGTCTCAGCTGTGTCTGCTAGACCAGGACAAAGAGTCTCCAATCAACGACATGCACATCGATAATTCACAGATGAATTCATTCCCAAACACACTGCACCTTGCCAAGGCTGCGTGTGTTGGATTAGACCTATCTATGAGAACATTACAGAGAGCGGTCAATCAGCATAATCATTGGCCGCGCCATGAATGAATCGCCACCGAGCTTGCAAGGGAGAGTCGGGATTATATTCAACCCCTGCAGCTCCGTAACATGCCAGAGCTTGGATGGGAAGTTGAAATAGTTTTCGTAAGATAATATCGCCGCTTGATCCTTTTCGCGCCGCCCTTCGGCTTGACTCGTTTCATCATGGCTGACTTTACATGGCTAGTCCCAGAATCAACCTCTGTTCAGGTCCCACTCTCGCCGGTATAGGAGACTGCATTTACTTCATAAAAGGTCCGGAAGTTCAAAGTAGTGGCCTTGAGCTCAATTCGAAATCGAGAATGGCCCGGCGCTGTGTGAACCGACTGTTCAAGCAAGCTCTCCCCAGACAGGATAGCTTGAATGGCTTCCGGCTCACTTGAAGAATTAAAGGCGTACCATGGCTTCAGGAATGCGGACGGAGTCCCCATCGCGTTCGGTGGCAGAGCCTCAAACCCGAGTAGCAAGTAGGGGTCTTCGTAGCTCGGACGAGGTTGGAAAGGGCTGCAACGTGCTTGAAAATTCCCATCTGCTTCCTCCAAGAGAAAAGAGCGGCAGCGGAGCCTCAATATAGCGTCGAGCTTTTTCGAGTTGAGACTGCTGGTTTTGTCTTGGGTTTCAACGGAAGCCTTATCCTTGCTCAGCTCGACCGAGTAGACTTGGCGGGAATCGGTCACCTTCTGGCATAGCCACGGCTTAGATGCTTCCAACTCAATGTTTGTAAACCCTTTTAAGACCACTGGCCCGTGATGCGAGTTTGTTGGGAAATCGAAATGCACTTTTTGTGATTTGTCTGCGCAGAAGCCAAGTACAGGATCGGTAGGTCGTGGATCTGACCGCACAAATATGGGACGCACGGCCGGCTCAGCTTGGCCCATAAGGACCATGCTATCGATTGATCGAATCATGTCAGGTCGAACCCGAGCATACTGATCCTCGAATTTCGAAAGCTTCTGAAGTGTGATGGTGAATGAATTTGCTGCGCTGGTTGAATGCTCACTTGACTGAGAGCAATTAAACACAGCGAGGAACTGGGTCCTTGACTTGTCTTCAGGTACTGGGCAAAGCGCCAACGACACCTTAAGTCCTCTGTTCGTGATTTCCACTGGATCTCCAGTTCGCCACGTCTTGAAACGCGGAATTGAGTAGTTCCTCGAGCCCCTAAAGTACGCCGGAGACGGCGCCAGCAGACCCCAGAAATCTGCATCGAGAGCCTCACCTGGCGGCACCGTCCAGGCAAAGATGCTCTCGTCGTCGTTCTCTCGGACAATAGTTTCTTGGAGCCTTCTATATGCCTTGTCTTGTCCTTCGCCGTAGAGCAAGGGCATATTCACGTTGAAGATCCCAAGAAGGCAGTATGCAACATCCTCTCCCCTGGTAGTGACCCTCCCAGCTGCCCATGACATTTTACAACAGATGGGAATGGTGCCCAAATCCACGGATCCATCCAGGGCGTCAGAAGGAATTCCGGTATGTTCTTGGATAGCTGCTTTCCAGTCACCCTTCGAACCACGAGGCTCCCAGTAACGATCGTAGAAATTGACCTGCCTGGGCGCGATCATCTCCTGCAAGGTCCACCCACGGCTAAACCATCGACTCTCTACTATCGATCTGCTACCCTCAATATCTGAGAGATAAGCGATACAGTCCGCAGCAGCTTTGTACCATTTGAACATGGAATTGATGGCCTCCGAGAGCTCTGCGCTGCTCGACTTGTCGATGCAACAGGTGTCGATCCATATGTAGTCGTACCCAGCGGCCTTGGCAATCTGTGCGCTCATCTGTAGCTTGGAATACCCTCTTAGCTGTGCGACGTCTCTGCCCGTCCGGATGTCTTCATACGTCACCTCTTCTTCTTCCCACCTGTGCGAGAGGACAGCATACTGCGGAAAGTCCGCTTGGAAGAACTCAAGCCTCAGCGTCTCAGTGTGGAGCAACCTCATTTTCAGCGCTACGCATGTATTCGCTCGAGACCTGTCTTTGGCTTTGGAGGGTCTGTATGGGTTTGCCTGAGCGACGGCTTTCAAGGATCTTGCGTGTTTGGAAAAGGCCTCTCCTTCCCATCTTAGCCCCTGTTGATGATGACGTTTCCGAATGGTCCCCCACTTAGTGCTGCCTGTTAGACCCCAAAGCACAACCGACTGCTGCTCTAGACTTTGTATGAAGCACGATAATGGAGGGCGCATTGACCTACATGTACCTATTCTGAATTTGCTTGGTAGGATACGCGGTCTATGCTAGGAATGCTATTGTTTCGATGGGGGCGAGCTGGCCAACGCTACAGTTATTGTCCGACCCAATCGAACGGAAAGCGACGAGTCCAGCCATTTATGACAGATCATCCGGGCCGAATAGTTGCTCAATTGCCTATTCTTGGATACTTTCCCATGATGTGCTATCTTGGTATCTTACCGGCGGTGATGTAGGCAGTGAGGAAGGAGCTGCCGGTCTGCTCTGTCCATGGACCAGCGCATACCATGGCAACTCGCCCTCTCCCGATTCTTCCCATCATTTTCCATCTTCCATCATCGTTCCGCCATTGAAACTCGAGTACGGCCAAGACGAGATCCTTCTTTGCCAGGCAATGCCATCACCACGCGGTTCTCGAACATGTTGAACGAGATGACCGATCGGCTCTCGAAAGTGCCGAACGAGATTCTCGATCTTGTCGTGAGCCACGTCCCCACGCTTGACCTTCCTAAGCTTTGTCTCGTTAGTAAATCACTCCGTCGCGCGGCCGAACCCTTTCTATATTCTGTTATTGCTTTTCGCTGGCTCGATGACAGCACGCCTCCAATCGTGCCTCTCCTTCGCACCCTCTTCAAGAGACCAGAGCTCTTTGAATTCATCGACACGGTGTCGCTCAAGAGCGACATCAGGCTCCCTCGCCTAAATACCCCTCAGAGTCCGGTCCATCAGTTTTTCGAGGTCATCAAACAGAGCCGGGTACCATATCGCAACGACTGGATCTTGGATCTGCATACTGGACAAATGGGTGCGATTGCTGCCCTCTTGGTTGCCAATCTCACCAGGACAACCCGTCTAGCTGTTGACCACGATTTCATCAGTGGCCATGACTTTGTCGGCCAAGTTCTTCAATCAAAAATCTTCGACCAGCTGCCTAGATTTAAGCGGCTTAAAGAAATTCGATATGTCAAGAACTTGGATTATCCAGTATCGGAGAGAAATGAGATGTTTGAGAATGCGCTATCTCTCTTTTATGTTCCCACGGTTACGCATATTGTAGCCACCATTTCGAATCCCAAGACTTTCAGATGGCCAAGAGGCGAGCCTGATCTCGATCACTTGGTATCTTTAGATATAAGGTGGCTTATCGAGCCATGCCTGGGTAAAATACTCGCCCTCACACGCAACCTGAAATCACTCTCCTGGACCTGGATTTACTGCGACAATAGGTACGAGGGTTGGGAAACCGCATTCCTCAACTTTGACAAGATTATCGAAACTGTGTCACAGGTCAAAGACACATTGGAGACGCTGAAGTTTCGGACAGTCTTCGCGTCCGATCAGGCCATGGCGTCCAGTGACCTACAGATGACTGTCTTGGGATCATTCAATGGTCTCAGTGACTTCGATCAACTAACCCATCTTGAAGTACCGCTTATATGCCTCACAGGCATTGAAACAAATCTTATGCCTCTGGAGTATCATCTCCCAGACGGCCTGGAAGCTCTCATCCTCTTTAGCGACTTGGTTAATGATGGAAGATTTAACCCAGATTGGATCATGTGGGATCACAAAGAGCGTAACTCGAACCATGCTATTGTCGAAATGGTCCAATCTTTGGCTGACGCTAGGCCCTAGAGGTTGCCAGCCTTACAGTTCATTAACATTGTCTCTGGCAACGCCTGCATAGAAAATTCACATCTGGAGAGATTGATCGAGGATCTGGATGTCGGTTTTCATGTTCGGGTCACACCTCACACTTAATCTATCGCATGTTAGCATTACGTGGCGACACAGTTCGTTTCAAGAATCCCCTGGACTCTACTTTGATACACACTATGGTATTATATGAGGCACTATGGCATTCTCGGGACTCCTGCAGAAAGAGTCAATTATTTTTTGTGAAACCAGGTCAAAGTACCGGGGCATACGGGCAAGAATAGTAGTTGATAGTCGCGATACAATTTGAGAAATAATAATACAGCTGCTTGCTGAGCATCAGTAATACCAGCGCTTGATCTACTGACCCAGAAAGTCTGTGCAGGAATCTGCCTTTCAGGCAACAAGGTGTAGTCTTAAACTGGGAGTAAAGGAAGTTTGTTTGAATTGATTCAGTGTAAATATATCACTTCTTTGATACTACGGTAGCATATGAGAAACGTGTAGCCATCACAGGAAATAGTCGCCGCGATAATCTCAGTACTCGTTTTCATTCAACCTCTCCGCTGGATTTCGTTTGGACGAAAACAGAGAGGATCAAACAAACTGCGGACCATACCCATTCCCATCGCCTCGAAGGACATCCAAGGTTTCAGTCTGACCCAACGGAGAACCAGAGAAAAAGACTCCCTCTTGTGACGGGAGGGGCAGCTTCCTCAAAGCGTCCTGGATCCTCTTCGCAGCTTCGAGAAACTTGTCTACAGCCTCGTCATAGCCCTCAACAACTAGCCTCTTGTCTCGCTTCTTGAACTCGCCGTTGACAAGAACGTGGTCAATGTCACCAACGCTGGCGTGCAGAATGATGGCTGCGATGGGGTCCGCCCATCCCAGCAACGCCGGCGAGCGGCCATCCCAGACCACAATGTCGGCCTTGGCGTCGGGGGCAATCACGCCTAGGTCTTTTCGGCCGAGGGCCAGGCCCCCGTTTCGGGTGGCTAGGAGGAAGGCCTGGTTGACTGAGAAGGGACTGTTGGCTGTTACCTGCCAGCGATCGAGCGTCTTCTGATAGAGCCGGTAACGCACCGACTGCAAGTACATGCGAGCCTGGGTGAGAATATCTGTGGAAAACGTGAAGTGGGTGTCGACGCCTAGTGACGCCTGGTCAAGAATGAGATGGGAAGTAGGGTGAGTGTGGCCGTAGTGCATCTCGCTCTCGGGCGTTATGGAAATGTGCTTGTTGGTGGCTCTCAGGAGGTTCGCACCCGCCGTGTCGATAAAGGAGCTATGCGAGAAAACGATCGGGATGCTGGAGCTGAGAATGCCTGCCTTATTCAAGTCTTGCGGGCTGTTTCCCACTGGGGTGATGACGAAATGTTAGCTCACGAGAAGGGATTGGTAATGGCTGGGGGCATGTACTTAGCCACGGGCCCTCGACGTGATGGGTAGTCAAAAGCGGCTTGTATTCGCTATACCGGAACTTGTCAGGTTTGGTTCTGGTGGGTACTGTAATACTCTTTAGAGAAGATACTTACTTGAGGAGGTCAATAACCATGTCTGTGGTTGCTTTGTCTATGAAGGGGCTGTCACTCCAAAAATCGTATGCCACTGCAAGCTCTGTGACGGTGCCTGCTACCTGGGATATCAGCTGTTTCCATTGGGAAATCTGTTCCTGCACCGGAAAGTTTTCATATACGGGCTGGAATGCGTATGCCCAGAAAACTCTCATGCCGCTATCAATTGTGGCACGAAGACCGGCCGTGGCGGCATCTGAACTCCAAGTGTGATGGGCATGATCCAGAGTTGTCGTCACACCCGCGGCCACTGCTTCATATAGCCCAACCAACTGGCTGATGTACAGATCATCGGGCGTGAATAGCGGCTGAGCTACCACAGCGCTATATCTCCATAAATAATCAGGGAGTGTTGTGTTGGAACCCATAGTCTTGTAAACTGTTTGCCATCCATGGCGGTGAGTATCAATGAAGCCGGGAGTGATGATCTTGTTCGTGCAATCAATGACCTCGACACTTCTCGAACTGTCGCTTGTCTCTAAAGTGGTGTCAATGATGGGTATACTGGCATTCGCTTCACTGGCGTCCTCGAAAACTGTTTCAATTCGATCTCCGTCGATGAGAATCGAGCCGCCTCGGATCACTTTTAAGGATTCGGTTTCATGGTCAAAGGCAACTATAGTGCCGCCACTAAGAAGCTTCTTAGAGGCTGATACGGCAACACCTAGAAGAACGGTAGCGACCGTTATTAGAAGTTTAAAAGATCGCATGGCTGGCGAAGAGAATTGGGAAAGAGAATCCTTGTGCCCATCACGGCATGAATGGCATGAATGAGAGCCTATTTATTCCACAGAGCCCATATAATTGTTGAAAGGGTATGACTGGGGCACAGCAAATCGTTGCGCGTACAATATGCGGATGAGTTGGTCTCACGGCATCGTATGACGGGTTGGTGGATGGCCATACCTCATACAAGGTCCCCCCCCTCGCGTCACAGCCTAATACCCAAGCTAGCTTACAAACGCGGAATCAACTAAGATGATCTGCGGAATGTTCGTATCATGTCTCTGTATACGGCTTAGATCTCATCTCGAGACGTATGCTTGGTAAGCACTTAGTGGGAGAATTCGCCCTTTCTGATTAGCTGCAGCTCGCCAAGACGGAAGGTATAGATCCAATTACATGTCATCGCCTTTGTTCTACTGAATGTTTCGTGGAAGAAGTGACCGAAGAAGTGACCACGAGAACCATGAGCCTTCATCATTTGTTGGTAAGCTCAACTTGCTGCATGAACTTGTTTAGAATAAGACAAAAGAGACGAGATAGCTTTGCAAGGTAGCTGGGAGGGGTTGCTGTGCCCCAGTTAATATCAGATAAATAGGCTTCGTGGCTGCTCCGTGGGAGCTCCGCGGTCGCTCCGTGGTATCAATAGCTGGTGATTTCGAGCTGACCAATATTTGACTGAAATTTTGCATGTGGAGGTAGGCAAAAGCGCATTATTAATATACAGTCTTGTTGGGGTAAACAGTTAACATGCACATTAGCAGGCCGAAGACTTCTGAATTTCATTGAAATGAACGACGCTGTTCATCAGATCGACACCAAGAGCATGTCCCATATGAAGTTGTAGCCAGGCTATTTGTCCACTATTGTTAGATATAAGACATCAATAATGCATTGTCTAGTATTAAATGCTAAGTCGCTGTAGGGCCGGGTCGGTGTGACCACGTACAAAGGATAATTCATGATAAACCAAAATCAATCACGCACTGTCTTCTTAAAAGATAATGCTTATAATCAAAGACGGAAATTTCTAGGCTAGAGTGATTATTCCAGCACCCTACCATTACTCTCTTCCACAATCAAGTCAAACTCGGGCTGGAACTCAATGTAGAAATTAACCTAAAATATTATCAAATTGTCAATATGTTTTCAGCCGACGGGGAACAAGATCACAAGTGGTGGGTTCTTACTGCGCTCTGAATGACGTCCGCATTGTACTTGGCAACGTGATCGGAAATTATGCTCTTGGGGAGACCATTGGCTGCGGCAGCTTCCGCAAGTAGTTGGGAGTGGCAAGCTTGATCAAAACTGTAGAACAAAAAGGCAGCCTCATCCACGGTTTGGCCAACGGTGAGAAGTCTAGAAATACTCCTGTCAATAGTCATCCAAATTAAGCGAAAACAGTTTCGACGGGGAACTCATACCCATGGTTCTTCAGGATACAAACCGAGTTCGTATCACCAAGGGCTTTAGCGATCGACTGCCCCTCTTCTTTTGCCAGGACAGTGCCGCCATGATCATCGTAAACACTCTGAATCCCGTAAAAGTTACACGAATCTGTCGCCATTAGATACCGCCAATGGAGAGAAATGCCACAGTCTCTTGCGTACCTTGAGTTAACATCTCGATAGGCTTTCCGAAAGCACTCCACGTCTTACCGTAGGTGCTATGAGCGTGGGCGGCAGCTATAACATCAGGCCGGGCCTTGTGAACCTCGGAGTGAATAATATAGCCTGCAGTATTGACGACAGCCTGGTTTCCTCCCTCGACAACGTAGCCGTCGGGGTGTACGAGAACGAGATCGGAAGCCTTGATGGCCCCAAAATGCTTTGCGTATGGGTTGAACCAGAGATGTTCCTTAAGAATAGGGTCTGAAATGAAGTATTATTAGCGGATGCCAATTCCACATCGCCATCCTCCCCTTCGGTAGTAGATGAGCGTGAAACATGGAATATCGTCCAAAACATACCGCGCATAGATATGTGACCAGCAATACCCTCAGCATAGCCATTCTTAGCGAAGAAGCGGAAGGCCGCAGCCATATGCTCCTTCATCCATTGCCTCTGTTTGTACGGGTCGGTGAAGGTGGGAATCCCTTGTAGCTGCAGCTTGCCCTCTCGGTCGCCGATAACGAGATCCTGGAACTGTACATTTTCTTTTTGGGGGGCAGGCGTAAGCTGCACCTTGGTCGAGACCTCTGCCTGGGTGGTGGTTTGTGAAAAGCTAGGCATTGTGTCGATGTTGGGAACGCAAGTAATCGTTAGCCCGCCGTTTGTTAGAGTGATGCCAGCGGGAAAGAGGGGCACGCGGATAAACCGTATTTATTAGACTAGTCCGCTCCCTGGCTTCATGTTAATAAGAATAACGGAACTGTAGCTTCCCCTCCTCGATCTCGAACATGAGGGGTGGGACCGGAACAGGGACCGGGAATTTGCAAGTCTTGGGCTCGGCTGGTGTATCGATCATTGGCCAAAGGCACTGGTAGAACGAGTATAGCGTATGTCAATCCCCGAGCCTCGCTCTTCGGTGAGGTAAGCAAGACTGTCCCTACGCAATTAGTATCGGTGATCTTTCGGACGTCACTGTACGGACATCCGGTCATACGGGGATCCGGTCCCCGGGCCGTTGCCCGCCACATTTCTTATCGGCTTGGCGATCCGTGGGCAAAGGAGCGGGACAGGAACAAAAACAGATTTCATCATTAATCGCCAATGGGATTGCCAGGTAAGATCACGTAAATGCGTCGGGATGAAAGAACCGGCAGCAAAAGTTGATGTTATCCGTTCCAAGATACCGAGACAAGAACAGCCAGACTCCGTTTCTGACACTGAGCTTAGGCAACTCAACAACGATGGTGCTGTCATTAATTCATTTTTCTCTTTATCTGATGCAAATGCTGAGTTTTATCTGATTGACATTTTCTGTTCTTCCCCTAACGATGCTCAAAGGCTTCAGGCTTAGTGAATGGCCAACCACAGGTTTAGAGATCACTTCTTGCTGTTGAAGCGAAAGAGTCGGAGCATGATCTAAACCAGCTACTTTACCTGTAGAAAAAAAAATACTGCCAATGGTAGGATATTAATGGACGGGAGACGTTTCCGTTCAGCAAGACGTATCTGACCATTACCGTCGTCCCTAATTGTTGATCTCCTAGGTAACTCTATGCAATGGAACTTAATTTCCCAATACATTCCTAGAAACTATGGATTTTTCTTACCTTCTTTTAGAGCAACACGGAACCCGGAGTCAATAACCGTGCGACCGCCGGAGGCTGCTTCCGTACAATATTACTCGTTGCTCTCATCCTTAGCCAGAAATCCCAATTGCAGGACAAAGAACCAGAGTTTACTTGCATCCGGAACTTAAAAACACCCCCAAAAAAACACCATGTAAGCTTTGAACCGCGCAGTATCAGTAGTATGAACACAAGACTCACAAACTATTGTGTTTTCGCAGCTTGAGCCGAAGTTTTGACCCAGCCTTCTCCATCAAGAGTACGAGATTCGCCTCAAATTGTCTTAGCTCCCCATGTCTTCTAGTTATGCGCCCATATTTTAGGAATTATTAGAAATAGCGGAGGCGTCTTGTGCATGAACACTCGTGTGCTTGTATTCGCAGCGCCTGTCCCGCCCACGTCAAATTGATGATCCTGAGCACCCACGAGTAACCGGATACTGATTCCATCCAGTTACCCGGGGGCTAGAAAAAAGTCCTCGCCATCTTGTGATCACCTTCTCTAAGAAATCAATACACTGGCTACATTGACTCTCGCGGACGGAGGAACCCGCTGTTCGAATGCGAGTTCACGGGTAACGCCGCTCTCTCCCTCATCACGCCGATGCCAGCCGTCAGTAGCCTAATACTGAGATACACGTCGCAGAGACTTAAAATGCGAACAAAAGGTGGTCACTCAACTAACGCCCGTGACTCGTTAACCAGCTATGAGGGAAGGCCGCGTGTGTTTGTTAATCCTATGAACCATGATTAATCTGACGCACACGAGGCTCGCACATCAACTGCCCAAAGTGTGTCTCCTCGGCACATTATTCTACCCTAGTCACCAACAAGTTCCATGTTTGAATTATTTCCTCTCTGGTCTTCCAGAAACTGACTGGCTGCCAAAAGATGACACAGTTCCATTTTCTCACAGAATAAATGCATATAAAATCCTCTCAATTTTTTTTTTAATTTTTTTAATTTTTTTTTGCATTTGAGGGGATCCCAAAAACCATCACGAAACGTTACAGACCAGCTCAGAATGGGACAAACTTGCAGCCTGTATTCGCAGATTGAAATCAACGCTTCCCCGGAGATAGTGCGATCAGTGGTGCGTCGCAGTCCAAGTACCATCATTGTAACACTGCTAATGATTATCGGCAGCTGCTCGACTTTGAGCGCCACAAGAACTGGCATGCCACATATGTATTCAAATGCTTGGATCCGAAAATAAAGCCCATCGACCTCAAGCCCGGAGACAAGCTGGACATGGAGATCAGAGGTTACACACTCATGGGCTGCCCGTATCCCTTTCGTTTTCAGCCCACGCTACGGGTAGGCCGGAATCCCACCTTGCCACGATGCCTGCTGCTGATACTGCCCTAAGCGAAACACCCCAGCGCTGTTGGAATGGAATGGAGGCCCGAGGATGATATTCAATGGGACTCAGCTTCATCTTTTCCCATAGCCAGGAGACCCCCGGCGGTACGACATTCATCCAGAGCGAGGAATTCACCGGGCTGTTTGCCTTCCTCGTCGGCCAAATCTGGGCATTCGGGAGGCAGAGCCTGGGGCATTTCCGAGTGCTCAGCCAGGACTTGAAAACGGCCGCTGAGCAACAGGCTAATGGATTCGGTGCCGGGATTTACTGAGCTAGACGGTCGCTTAGCAGGGGAATTACAGGGATACTACGATAGAAATGGGGTAGAGTAGCGTTCAGATGCCGTCTGTCAGGCCATTGCGCTGCGCGGGTGATTGTGGGAACTTTCGAAACAGCCTCTGGATCAGCTCCTGTGCGCCCGCGAGCCCGACAAACCGGGGGGAGGGTCGCAATTGGATTCTGCTCCAGGTCGCACTCTTGGGGGCCAAGGATCAGAAAGGTGGTCTGTAGCCGGCCAGCTGGCAGCTTGGTTACATCACGCGAGCCGAGCTGGCCAATCAAGGGGGGCACCAACTGCGTTAGAGATGCCTCCAGGTGCTGCTAAAGAGCTAATCCCTGGTGGAATGGTTGCATCAGCGGCAGTGCACATAGTGTGCCAGGGTCCTCGTTGGCGGGAATTTAACCGACAATTTTCGGAAAGGGGCCAGGCATGACCCTCGATCGACCGTTAAACATTGGGCTCGCGACCGACAGGAAGAGAACATCTACGCTTCATCCGGCATTCTGTCGCGCAACAATTGCCGTCATAGGCAAAGCAACTCGAGACATGCCCGGAGTCCCAAAATCACAGGGGTGCCAGAGCTGCAAGCTGCGAAAAATCAAGGTGAGTGGCGATGTCGTCAGCCCCTCTTTGACTGCCCTCATCGCAGATCGAGAGATGATCGTCGCAATGTAGACGCGATTTTGACGTGTCCCCAGTGTGACGAGACATGGCCCGAGTGTTCCCACTGCCAAACGTCCAGATTGATGTGTCCAGGCCCAGCGCAGCTTTTCAAGTTTGTGAACAACAACTTCCAAGTTCCGGGGAAGAGGAAGCATCCTCGGGCTTCGTCCCCACAAGAACATAGTGCTGCGGGGGCGTGGCATAATTTGCAGCTGCAACGAGCTCAGCGATCCAGTATCAGCGTGGGAGGACGCAGTACGCCGGAATATGCATTTAAACAAATATCCAATCCGAAGGCCATGCCACCAACAGTTGATGAACTTGCCTCTATGCGCCTGGTCTCACATATAGAGGGGGGTCTACAAAGGATCACGCATCTCGGCTTAACATTCGTTTTGGAGCTGCCGACGAGGATACAAGGGAGTGGCTGTCTACGAGACTCGGTCGAGCTATTCTGTTCAGCCTTGTCAGATTTCCAGCACCCGCAGCCTAAACGAGATCTCATGCTGCTACCGCAGTATGGGAAAGCGTTGAGAAGTCTGCGGCTGGCTCTCACGAATGATGAAGCATTCAAGGCTGAGACTCTAGCTGCAGTTGCGCTCATGGAGCGTGCCTCAAACCTGTTCGATCGCCAGGGTAAAAAATTCAACATCCATTCCCGTGCTGCCATTCAGATGATGAATCAACGAGGGCCGACAAACACCGATGATGAGTTGGATGTCGCCGTGTGTAATGATCTTTATGGGATGGAGGTAAGTTCATTTCCCACATCTGGTACGATAAGTCCGTTGCTTACGCTCAATGCAGATGTTTGGATGGAGCGTGAAGGGTGGCGAGATTTCAGCGAAGACCACAGGGTGGAAAGAGGCTCTGCATAAGGCTACATCGACCCATCAGAAGATAAGCAAGGGAGATAATTTGGCCATGTCCGATTTGGAGACTGTCGCCGAATGCTGCCGCAATCTCAACGCGCTGATTTCCGAGTTTCAAAACATCTTCCGCCAATCATTCGAAGCCGGAGCAGGTGCCAATGCCGCTGCCCGGAATGAACAAGTGAACGACATGGAAGCCACCATAGCAAAGACCGTCCAGATTTTGGTAGAATACGCCCTGAAGGCAGGCTCCATGATAGTGATCAATGACCCCGATAGCATCGTGGGAAGGAGATACGACTTCACCGACCCAACACTGTGTCAACTATATCTGGTTATGCTGTTCCTACAGCTCGTCCCACTACATATCTTGTATGAGACTGATAGAATGCTCCATGGTAAGCCGGACAATGATTTACATGCGAGGCTACGAGCAGTTGCCGTTGAGACCTGGATGTGTATGCCATACATACGGTCATCAGGCCGGATGGCTGGGCTGTTCCCAGAAGCACCCCTTTACGCAACTTACGAAGTTGCCGATTCTAGGGAGAAGGAATATATTCTTGACATGGTGCAGCATCTGGACAAAAACTCTGGAAGGTTACCGCCATCGCGGGCAGCGCAGAGAGCCTACGTTCTGAAAAACGCAAAGATTTTAATGGGGCGAGACTCGCAATCTTTCTACTTTTGACATTTCGAATTGGAATTCGATGGAATACTCGCGAATCCGTTTATGTATTGATGTCCTCGAACGGCATCTCCACACCACCTCGCAGTCTGGGCAAAGCCCTCGTGCGATCGATTAGTCTTGCTTTAGGAGAATCTGAGAAATCTCCGGAGGATAAAAGAGACTCGCTTATTGGGTGCTGGTACGTTATTCGGTGTGACCGTTGCGTCGTCGTTTGGTGTGCTGACCATCATTCACAACAGGACCTCCTTCCAACCCGTTGACGAATTTCGATCCCAATCAATGGCATTACTATGCATATCCGTGATACAAATCAAGGCGCTTTACATCAAGCGGTTCTAGGACGGACGGGCTTGGACTCTCGGCACGACCTGGGGATATTCATCAATCAAGTGGACCCTTGATATATCTGGGATCGTGGCTTGTCTTTGTACAACCGAAGAAAAAGAGAGCAGCCCTTAGAAGGCTTGATGAGAACAGGACGATGACAATGGGAGTGAACGTGATCGCATTTAAGGAAAGGGGCGAGCAGTTTGGCCATCCTCCCGAGCACGCTTTCTTCTGGGCTTCGGGTTGCTACAGATGCTCTATTTGAGCAGGCGCCTGTACGGAGGTAGTTTAAAAGCGAAAAGAAATGATTATATAAATATATCTATATTCAGACTGTACTAAAGAATGGTCTTGCGACCGTAAATAGCTTTGATGATGTTTGGCGTACTTGGACTCCTTGCGCTACTTCTGTTTAAAAAAACCGGGTTTCTCCCTTTTCGATCCGTGTATATGTATTCAGAGATGCGATGCCTTGCCGTTTATTCTATAGTTACTAAACAGTTATTCAAGCTGAGTATGGGGTGACCTGCAGTTCGGTTCTTAGAGTGTGCTTGATCTCCGGCGCGCCAACTTCACCCTGGGCATAGGGGAGAGCTTCTGCAAAATGAAATGGACCAAATCTAGTCAGTATAACATGAGACTGCCAACAATGGCGAATTGAATGGAAGGGATACATTACATGATCCCTACTCATATCCAGCCAACGCTCCTCATCTACCGCGGGTGCCATGCTTGTCTCACTTCTTCGAAGAGGGAGTGTATGTGTACAGAGGTGCCAGAACAGCAACACGACGGAGGGCAGAGACAGCAACACCCCGATGAGTGTGATGATTGCTTCAGCGGAAAGAGACATCTGGCAATACAGATATACCAGCAATAGCCTAGCAAGAAGAGAATTCCGGCAATGAATGAATTTGAATGCACGTTCGGAGGGTGGGAAAGGCTGGCTGATTGGCACTCTTATGTGTGATGGCTGCAACGGTTAACTGGTGCAGATCTCGCCTCGTTGGGCGCTGTCTGTGCTTCTGGGCTGAGCTGCAGTTGGCTGCATGACTGAAAACAACCTCTCTTTGTCTTTTCAGTGAATGCTACATCAGATATGCAGAATCTCTCGTAAATCGTCACGCGAGAGGGAATAGCTCAACGTCATTGGGTCGACGTTATGCCCGAGGTGGACCAAAATAAGCAAAAGTCGAAAAATATAACGTCCGTCACCACAAGAGTGCTCTTTCGCCGTTTGGTGTTTGTCTTTAGGCCTTGGATTGGTTGAAGAGTCTATTTGGCCCCCTAGAAGTAGGCATTATAGCTGCCGGAGGTGCACCAAATAGTGGCTGAGAGCCTGAGAGCCTTGGCTACCTTTGTCCAGCGATGTTACCCACGGGAGGGCTACCACTAAGGAGTTTTAGTACGAATCTGCCCTATGAAGCCGTTTACCAGCCAACAACCTAGACAGAAGTCGGAGATAACGTGTCTCAGAAAGCGAGTTTGGCCAATTTCATTTTGCTCGCTTTACGGGTTGATCTTGGGTGATTTTTGGTTGAACAATTGATAGAGGGTGTACATGCATAGCGTCCGTTCGGTTTCCCACGAAAAATGACTTCCCCACGTTCCATTACTGGACACACCCACTACAATAACCCCGTTAACAGTGCCTAAAATCCGACCATAGGTAGCGCTATGTCACCGGAATTCACACAGCTGGTAAATTCTATAAAAGTGCCCCTGATCCGCCCATCTTGCAGCGAGTAAGTTACTGCTTTCTAACATCGGCAATTTTGTAGGCTTCACTCTCTCCAACACGGCCTTGGAAGAACCATGGCGCATATACCCCAGTTAATTCTATATTATAGAAAGCAGGACTTACCAAAAGATGAAAGGATGGTGCCTTGAATTGGGATTTGCGGCTGACGCTGTGCAGCTTCGAGCCCCCATTGCCGATCGTCGCCGATGTTCTCCAGGGAGGATTTCGGAACGCATGAGGTCATCACGAACAGACATACATCTAAAACGAGCGAGCCTATACAAGTAATTTCTAGCTATCATATATGCGAATCCTGGTTGGAGCCGACAACAGCCTTCATGCCAACAATCATGACAACCAGCACTACCCGCCCGATAACCCCCCGCACATTGGATACCTACGACTGGGTTGCCGATCTCACAGCTTGGACCAATGATGACCGGCGATTTTGGTGCGGCTGGAAGCTGCCAAGTGACTGAAATAGAACATTGCACACCAAAGCCCCCAGCCAGCTTTTGATTTCGACACAATATCAAAACATTTAGCCTAGTAATAAACATAATACCAAGCCAAATATTAGAGAATAACTTAGTATTTTACTATCATTATTTTTAGTATTCTTAATACGGAAAAGAGGTCTCAAGCTTGCACGAAAAGAGCTGTGGTGTGCCATGTTTTATCTCAGTCGCTTGGCTGCCCCGCACACACCGGCGCTTATATGCATATGCATCTGCGCCTGTGACAATTTCCCCCTGACTCTGCTGTGCCTCAGGAGGCGCTGTTGGTTCAGCTGCCTTGGCAGTAGCAAAGGAATTTGGACGAATCTCGAACGTAATCAGGTGGCTGGCCTCTTTCTCAACCTTACAACAACACCTCCAGACGCCGCAGCCACCATGGAAGTCTCCATCAATTCGCAGATACTGAACGAGCTGAACACAAAGGAGGGCAGAGAGCTTCATGAGACTGTCAACAGTCTGCGAGCATATGGAGTTGACAGAATCGTCAATCTACCGCAGATTATTGTCGTCGGCGATCAATCTTCCGGCAAGTCATCTGTCCTTGAGGCACTTTGCCATGTTCGCTTCCCTGTCAAGGATGGCCTTTGTACGCGGTTCGCCACGGAGTTGGTTCTTCAGCCAGCCGCAGCGACGAGTGTAAAGGCCACTCTCCGATATTTCGACCAGACCAAAGCACCCCTAGTCATCGACACATCTGAGTTTGACGAGAATGACCTGCGCAAGATCATTGAGGAGGCCAAGAGACACATGGGCGCCTCCATTACAGACAAGGGATTCACCCGAGATGTTCTCCGTCTCGAGATCCAAGGTCCCAAAATGTACCCCTTGACAGTCATTGATCTACCCGGCTTTTTCTACGTGGAAACTGAGACGCAATCTCTGGCTGGAAAAAGTGTTGTAGATCAGCTTGTTTTGGACTATATGTCTAGGAAGGAGAGCATCATCCTCAATGTCATTGCGGGGAATCAACCGCTGGCAAATCACGAAGCTCTTTCCAAAGTGAAGGTCATTGATCCATCACGCGACAGGACAATTGGCGTCATCACCAAGCCCGACTTGATGGTGGAAAAATCCGAATCAGAGGCTGAGTACGCGAAGCTTGTTACGAAGAATGAGGGTGCCAACAAGCTGCGTCTAGGGTGGCATGTGCTACGCAATAGTGCCGACGTGGAAGCTGGTCTTGACGGTCGCGACGCTGCTGAGCTGGATTTCTTCAAAACCGGAGTGTGGGAAACGGTCCCCCATCACATCCTCGGCATTTCCAGTCTGAGGAAGAAGCTCAGTAAAGTTCTGTACGACCATATCCGGAAGAGTCTCCCCGAGGTTATTATCAACGTCGAGAAGAACCTCAAGGAACGGCGAACTGAACTAGCCAGACTGGGGCCACCTAGATCAGACACTGATGAGAGGCGGTCGTTCTTGATCAAAATCGCCAGTCAGTTCCAGTCTCTTGCTAAGGATGGGGTTGATGGTCGATATGATGACCCGTTCTTTGGTGACCTGGAGCATGAGAACCATAAATTCAGGGCTCAGTTGCGAAA
Source organism: Clonostachys solani (assembly GCA_902141235.2). NCBI lineage: Eukaryota > Fungi > Ascomycota > Sordariomycetes > Hypocreales > Bionectriaceae > Clonostachys > Clonostachys solani. The sequence continues at coordinate 119,756 of CABFOC020000031.1, read as the reverse complement.
CTTCAACCGCGCTTTTCAACACATCCTCTGGACCAAAGGTTCATCGAAATTGATACATGCAGATGGCGAATCTGTGGGATCAACAGAGGAACCTCCTGAGTACCTCCAGAGATTCTTACAGACATATCCTTATGACTTCCCCGACCCAATCGCCACGACGGAGTCAGCTGTCCATCTTGATATGCAACGACAGGCATCCATAAATCAAGGCAAAGAGTTTCCCGGGCTCTCGAACAAAGACCTCGCAATTAAACTATTCCAAGAGCAGGCCAGACCTTGGGAAGAGATCTCTCGTTTCCATGTCGAGAAAGTTACCTTTGTTGCAAAAGCTTTCGTTGACGCGATATTTGAGCACATCTCGGGGTCTCCGGACACGAACAGGACGACAGAGGCTATCCTGTCGACTTGTGTGGATCCATGGTTCTCAGAGAAGGAGAAGCTCATGCAGGAAAAGCTGGACGAGTTGCTTCAGCCCTATCACGACGGCTACACCGTTGCTCTGGATGCTGAGTTTCATGCTGCTCTATCCAAGAAATCCAGAGGGAAAATCGCCGATCGTGTGTGCAAAATTTTGGAAGAGAGGCAAGCACTCGGCAACGTATTTCTAGACAAAGTGGCGATCACCAATGCGATCTTGGAAGACACGCAGCTGGACAGTGGTGAATTTGGCACACAAACCGCCGTTGACATGATGCTCGCATACTACGAGGTGAGATTATTCCGTTTGAGCTTCTCCTCCCACACCTCTACCGCGTTTACTAACTATATTAGTCTGCACGTGGGACATTTGCCGTGAATGTCATCAATCTGGCCATCGAGCGATGTCTGATTTCTGGCATTCCCAAGATCTTCACTGCAGCCCAAGTCTCTCAGATGTCGAAAGAACGACTCGATGAGTTGGCTGCAGAAACGGACGATATCCAAAACCGAAGAGAACTTCTTGAATCCGATATCAAGGTGCTAGAGAGCGCCTTTTCTCTATGCCAGAGATACCGGCCCAGAGCCGTGACGAGTAAGTGTGATAAACCTCATCTACAATACCAACTAACGCCCCTCGGAAACAGCGCTACCATCAACACCACCCGTTACATCATTAGCCTCTCGACTCAAGTCTTCGCATCTTGCAACGGTGAAGCCTTCACTTGCTCATGGTGCGAATTCAAGCGTCATTGCCCCCGGAAATGCCACCAGTTCAAACACCACAGGTGGCTCTTCAGCCCCTTTATTCACCATGCCTGATACATGGAAAAGCCAAAATCAGCCGGCAGATAAAGCTGAAATCAAAAAGTAAGACATGGCTCACCAATAGAAACTAGCAGTATGTTTGATCTAGGAAGTGCTAAGATTTGGAAACCATTCAGCTCTACAACCCGGCCCAATCAGCCATCGTCTACTGGGTTATTCGGTGGGCTGGCTACAAACCACAGCAACGTATTCCCAACGACAAATCAACCTCAGCCGACCTCCTCAGTTAGCCGCACCTCATCGAATAACGCAGTCGACTTCGGGAAGCCAACCCAGCCCAATCAGGCATTGTCTGGTGGGTTGTTCGGTGGGTTGACTACAAACCACAGCAACATATCTGCAACTGCAAATCAACTCCAGCCGACCTCCTCAATTTTCCGGACCCCGTCAAATAACGCAGCTGCCTTCGCAAAGACAACCTCTTCGTTCGGTTCGTTTGGAAGTGGCTTCACCTCGGGCACAGCTAGAGCCAAACGTAGGTAAGGCTTTTGTGCTGTCTTCCGCTTCCCATACGAGAAGTGAATCAATAGGGAGAGGAGAAGAGAACTCTGCTAACTCCTTAGTAGCTCTTCCCCGGGTTCACATCACTAAACAGGTTGAAGAGTGGGGCCGATCAGGTTGTGTTCCATATGAAGAGCGCGAAGGGACCACCTCCAACACCCAAATCTTCCAACACATATGCCTCACATATAGGCACAGGGACAAATCTCCTGAGGAGTTGCGCCTATCGGCCTACACCCCATCTTAGGTGATAGCGAGAGTCGGATTCCGTACAATTCAAACCAAAGACAAATTTATCCAGTGGAATGCATGGGATAACTCTATATTCAAACATCATTCATCTCTGGCTGGGATGAATTGTGTTGTCGGTGGCTGGGGTGGGAGTCACTCCATTCGTGTTCCTATCGCGTGGAATAGGCTCATGCATTTGCTACATCATCTCACCTGGTATGTAGTCAAAAACTTGCTATTAGGTTTAGAATAAAACATGGGTTACTGTTGAGAATTTTTGAGAAGTGTGCCAAATGAATTAATAGGAGAGTGTTCAACACTGCTCTTGTACGACTCGAACTAGCACGTCTTAACTCATGGGCACGTGAAATCATTTTCACCAGTGATAGTTGAAATTTGCATAGGACAGAACAGAAAATCTAGGGTAAACAGCTTTTGAGGTAGCTACCAAGCATAACATGGGAGCATTCAATGACACTGGCGCCTTTGTGGGGCGTTATGCCATGGGGAAATTGTCAGCGGACGATGACTCTGGGCGGTGAAGGCTGAAAGAACTGGAAAGTTGCCACTCAGATGCGCATTGAACCCAGGTCATTGTGTGGAGAGCGCTGACCGTGACAGGAGAAACGAGGCAACCCAATGGAACAGCTGGTTATAAACCGACTACTTTCTATAATAAAGAGAGATTTAGAAATATAGAATGGAATAAGGTCACAATATACGCTATATTCTCCCTGAAGTATATATTATCAACTTCATAGTGTGGCAATACCGATCGTAGATTCGATAATAAGCAGCTTAATATTTGAGTGTCCCCATTTTAAAGTCACCCACTTGCGAGGGTGAGACAATCTTTCGAATTATGCCCCGGACACCCGCGGCCCCCGATGCCGTTGAAGCCGTCATGATCTGATGACGATCGCAAAACAATTCGTTCGGGTATCATTCTTTCCGGAGACTAAATATTACGCTCACATCTAGATTTGGTTCCACTTGTGGGTGAATTATCCTGGACGGACTCCGCGCCCTGCTAATAGCCTCGATGCCATTTGCTGGTTCGGGAGAAGAGTGGAGGAGATGAAGACCGGCAGTCACACTGCCAAGACCGAAACCAGGGGGGATGAAATACTCAAAACCAACTTGCTGCTGTATTATTTATTAACTTGGTGCTGGCCGGTCTCTGCCATCGATTCACCTCCTGCTCTAATCATACAGCTATCCAAAGATCCTGTGTTCATGTTCATCAGCTCCGTCAATCTTTCATAGAGGCTTTGTACTTCGTCTTTGAAAACAAAAAATCAGTCACCTCTCACCATGGCAGGCTATGCCCTCGTGTTAGCCGCGGTGTCCATAGCAGTGTACGCTGCCTACCGCCTGCTGCTCCCAAAGCCAATTCCCGGCATCCCGTACAACGAGGCCGCTTCCCGATCCATCCTCGGCGACATACCTGCCATGCTGAGCGAGGGAAAGGAAGCCGGCTTCTCCTGGATGATATCTCAAGCCAGCAAACGCCCAGGCCCGCTCTTCCAGTTCTTCCTCGGCCCCTTCGACAAGCCCTTTGTCCTCCTTACCGACTACCGCGAGAGCCGGGATGTTCTGTTACGCCGCAAAGAGTGGGATAGATCCAACTGGTCAATCGATCTTCTGGGCGGCCAGGTCGCCAAGCATCACATCAACATGAAGACTGGACCAGTGTGGAAGGCCCACCGCCGCCTGCTGCAGGATCTCATGAGCCCGTCCTTCCTCAACGACGTCGCGGCTCCCAACATCTACCATAGTGCTGAGGGGCTGGTACGGCTGTGGAGAGAGAAGGCTCGTGTTGCTAATGACAGGTCGTTTTCCACCGAGACCGATGTTTACTATGCCGCGCTGGATGCCGTACTGGACTTTGGCTTCGGCGAGAGTTTCCCACACCGAGGGATTCCTCATCAACAGAAGCTTATCGACACAATGACGACAAGCAATGATGACTCGTTGTCCAAAGATGACGACGTGATTGAGTTTGCAAAGGCACCTGTTCACGAGACACTGGAGTCCATGCTTCTAATTGCCGATGCGATCGGAGCAGTGGCTGATACTGGCTTGGCCAAGTTGGGTTGGTGGTGGCGGAATCTCCAACCTGCAGAGCGAAAAGCTCACAGTGTTCGGGACAGCCTCGTCAAGGAACAAGTCTTGATGGCAAAAGATAGGCTGCTTCAGGAAGATAGCGAAGCGAAGAGCAAGATCAAGTCGGCCGTAGACTTCATGGTAAACCGGGAGAAAACATTTGCGGAAAAGGACGGTCGCCAGCCAGTGTTTTGGTCCGACGACATTCGTGACGAGGTGAGTTCTCTTTTATTTTACTCGCTCTTCCTGTCTGGACTGAGAGATCCTATGAAGATACTAACCTATTCAGATCCTGGGGTTTGTAGTAGCCGGCCATGACACCACGAGCACAACCCTTCTCTGGGCCGTCAAGTACCTCACCGACTCTCCAAACGCGCAAAAGAAGCTGCGCGATGCTCTGCGGTCAACTCACTCCAACTCCTACGCTGAAGGCCGAACACCTACCTACAGAGAGATATCTTCAGCCAACTGCGCTTATCTAGAGGCATTCCTCGAAGAGTCGCTACGACTGGCCAATACCGTCCCGATCCTCGAGCGACAATGCGACAAGGACACTGTCATCTTAGGCCATCATCTGCCGAAAGGCACAACTCTTCTGCTCGCCACAAATGGCCCAAGTATTACCGAAACTAGCCGACAGATTGATGAGAGCCTTCGTAGCGAGTCAAGCCGACTGGCCGCCAAGGAGCGCGATCTTTCGGAATGGTCTAGCCACAATCCGGGGGCGTTCTTCCCGGAGAGATGGCTAGAAGAGAATCCAGGCTCGGATGAGTTATCGTTTAATCCGCAGGCTGGGCCGACTCTGCCATTTGGTTTGGGTCTTCGGGGCTGTTTCGGGCGAAAGCTGGCATACTTGGAACTGAGGCTGATGGTGACGCTCTTGGTCTGGAACTTTGAGTTCAAGCCCACTCCCGCGAGGTTGTCGGGATATGAACCTGTTGACGGGTTGACACACAAGCCAAAGACTTCGTATGTGAGGCTGGAATCGGTGCAGGAATGAGATATCGAGAATGCATCCAACGGGGCTTGTCAAGAATGATGATACAAAATGCTAGTGTCTTAGATAGTATATCGCAACATCAGTGACAACTGAACTTATCAATGAATTCAAATCTTTTCCTGAAAGAGTTTAGTCGAAGGATATGCCTGAAAGACTCTACATGCGTTGCTTATCCATCTTCTCTAGTCATTCTATAGTCAAACATAGAGTCGCTTACGATGGTAAAAGCGAAAGCGGCTACTCGGAACGATGAGGCTCTGGATCATAACTCAAACCGTAGTAAACTCTCGTGTACGCCGTCTACAGAGCAGACCTAGGAGACGAGAGGAGCAAAAAGAAATCTACAACAGCCGGTATTCGCTGATCGTCACCGACCCAACTACTAATCGGCCCCTTGTGAGCTTAACGTGCGGAGAGCAGACGGGATCCAGTGCTGCCTCACAGGTATGGTCGTAGATGAGAGGTGGTGATCCCATGTCGCTTATATACCAGGCAACTTGGTTCCTCAATATCGAGCCCACATCACTCGGCGGTTCGTGGAGTAACTACACCGATCCCACACACCTCTTTCACTGGTTTAGATCATCTAGCATGCCAGTCGATCGGTTAAATCCCACGATAAGTGGTCGGTCCGCCTGGGGGCATCTAGTGTTTGGAATGGTAGCTGGTTTGCGAGCCGACACGAGAGGGGTTTCAGACCCAACACCTCCATACTGACTCAGTGAGCGAGCCCCAAGCTTAACTCGTCGTGAGCGGGAGGAAGGGTAACATGGAGACCGAGTAGATGTTTGCCATCCGGAGTTCAGCCATGGACGGGAGCATCCGAGCGCGAGGAGGAGCTGTTGTTGCTGGTCTTGTGTGTTCGAGTTCTGTTTCATCGAGCCCAATCAGTGGCAAATCGAGCACCGCCGCCTGTATACGGCAGGCAACTACACATCGTAGAATTCGCAAATATCTAGCTGATAGTTTTCCGTGAGAAGCTGAAGACCCGCTGAATGAGTATCTCAATTGTCCAAGCGAGACTCGATGGATTCTGATACATTGATGGCAATCATGAACCGAAGCTCGAGATGGAATGCACGCATTCCACTAAAACCTACTGAAATACAGTGGAGAGCCGCTGTAACCGCTGAATGCTTCAGTGGGGTGAGTGGACCAAGGGCGCTATAACTGCCTGTTCAGCACACAACGACGAACAAAGGCGAAAGCTTGCATGTATGAGAATCAATTGTCAGGTAAGAGAAGAAAATCCAGCCCAAGAAACCTCCATGTAGAATTTCACTAGCTAGTCTCAAATGCAATACGTGCACAAGCGGCAAGTCGATTGCGATCTGCGTACCAGATCGTGTCCGGATGTGGTGAATCTGCTACATGCTGCTGAGGGTCTGCCGCGCGCAAAGGCCCAGTGGAGGAGATCAAGCCGCCAATAACATAACCAGGAGATGGCCGGTTTTGAATATTACGGGCATCTGGAAGTGTTCTAGGTTGTTTTCATCGGGCCGCTTCGACTTGTAAAAAGGCGATCCCTCGATTTAATTGGGAAGCCGTGTGTGTCCCCTCCTTCGCCTCTCGACGGCAGGATTCGTACCAACACACAGCTCACTGCCTCTCACACAATCGACTTGCTCGCGTGCGGACCGAGGATTCTAGCTGGTTCCCTTGAATTTAAATTAGGTATTAATGTATCCTTTCCATGGCCGCCCACTCGACGCTGGCCAGGATATATGGGCCTGCTCCTCTCGCTGGTCGCCCTCTATGCCGATCTTGCCGCTCTGCTTCCCAAGCTCTTCGGTCTGCCATTGTCATTGCCCGCTGTCGCAATGATCCAGCTTGAGCCAGAGGCGAGGGGCAACTTCCACGCTGTGGTTGTCATGCTGGCCCTTTCCAGCATCACCGTCTTCCTACGCATCGCCTTTCGCTTCTCTCAGCATCAAAAGCCCGATCTCCCCGACTATCTGGTCGTTTTCTCTCTTCTCCTCTTTGGTGGCTACGATGCCACGATATTGAATCGTAAGTAAGCACTTTCCGCGAGTACAAATGATAAGTCCTTTGCTAATGAGAGGCCTGATCCAAAAGACATCCTCAATGTGTCGAGTATTGGTGTATTTGAAGGCATGCCGATGAAGACGAAAAAAATATCCATCTGGAAGCGTCAGGAATTTATGAAGGTACGATGTGAACAGCGTCTGCGGTGGATGAAGTGCGTGGTGATTAAATGGAATCATGAAGCTAACCAAACCGCATCAGATGGTCTTCGCGGACGAGATCATTTTCTGCGTCATCATCACCCTCGTCAAAACCAGCCTCCTCATCTTCTACTGGAAAATCTTCTACGTCAGCACGCTCCAGCGCAACATCATTATTGTCACTGCCACTGCCTGCTTCATCTGGTTCCTCGTCTTTCTCTGCCTCACCATATTCCAGTGTCATCCTGTCCGGTACATCTAGGAAAATCTCAAACTGGAAGCGCCGAGTCAAATTAACAGGCTCTTGATAATCCCCATCAATTTGTGATTAAAAGGGGGAGACCTCATAGACGCACCTAATGGGTTAACACTGGTGCCTACGAAATCCATAACAAGATTTAGGACAATCTTAATAAAGTATATAGGTACCCAGTGATGGAGGAAATTACTAGTGATTAAAAGTGTTAAGACTCTAGCTCCTCCATAGAGGAAGAAGATATAGACATTAGATAAGGCAGTACTATACATACGCTTCTACATTCTACATAGACAAAGACAGTCTTCGCTAATGAAAATCCTACCTAAGCTTATAAGGCCATACAGTAAAGTATATTCCTCAAAATCCATGTTTAACCAATATAAAGACCATAAGGAGGAGTCCAACGATTAAGATTTAAGGGAAACCGTCTCCTGATGGCAGTGATACTGGCAATGCTTGCTGAACACACTCTGCGTTGATATGATCCTTAGCCACATTCGTCAAAGGAAGAAAGTTGGATGAGCTTGTGAAGTAACTTACCCAAGGCCGACGAGAAGAATACCGAGAACGGACACCTTCTTGGGAGTAGATAAGTTGAGCTGGCTAATAACAGAAGTGAAAATCGCTCAGCTGGGAGTCAACTCCAAAACGTGAAAGTTAACAAAGGAGCAATGAAAGAAGAGGGGTATTTCACCCGCGGTGCTCACCTCAATACCATTCGGAACGCATTCGTGAGGACCCTCGGTCAGGTTTAATAGACACTACATCTTCCATGCTGCGGGAGCCTTATATTACCCGGCTTCAGAATTCTCCATTGTATCAAAACAATAATAGACAGTGATTATGGAACTACCTAAATGGCGACAAAGCTACCGCATACTCGACGACTCGAAGATGTTTCCCTCAGAGGAATCCTGAGCCCCAGCGAGCCTTACACAACCTCATTTTCGATTTTCTCTCTTCTTCCAAATTGTGACCATTAATGCCCACCAAAAAACAATTTTTCACTTGTGCCAATGACAGCCGTTGTCAACATGATCCTCAATATGACACCCTACAAAAATGAAATCAAAATTTCAAATCAAATCACAGTTATTCCCCCAGTTCAGTCTTGATTCTGTAACAACGCGTCGCAGACTGCACCGAAGGTTATCTTGTGTTAGCGATGAACGGGATAAATTCAGAGAAATCGTGTAGCAGACTGACAATGGTTTTAGAGCAATATGCAGCTGATAGGTAAGAGTTGTCCAATCTATATATTGGACTGTGCGCGGTTCAGAAGGTTCAAGAGCCATCCTATACAAGACTGACATTTGGATGATCAATAGACGAGCTCGTGGGAGGTAATCAGCGGTCATCTCGCGTGGATGTGCTCAGTGAGATCGCGCGCTCGAGCTAGCGGCTCCCAATTCCCGCGACCTGGACGTTTTACTTCTCTGGTCTCGCTGTTTGGTGCATCGCCGAAGGACAAACTTGAGCAGATTTGTTTCCTCTTCGTCGCGAGGAGCTTTCTTTCTACAAAAAGCTCTTCTCTCCTTCAAATACACGGCGTCAAACTATAGTTAAGAGTAGGAGTCAGCTATCGAACCTCAAATTCCAGTTGGAGAATGACAACAAGGGGACCTACTGGAAGCCATTCCGGCTGAATCTTCGTCACAACTTCCATCTGCGAGTTGCCAGCAGCAGAAGTCAGTTTGTCGAAAATGACATGTTTTGGTCTGAATTCAGTCAAGCAGCTGGTCTCTTTGATGGTAGAAATACATCCACCGCTGCGGATTTTGTAGTATCCATGAATTGCATCGTCCAGAAACGCGGCTTGATGGGAGAAGCTCTTGGCCAGGACTTTCTTCACAATGTCACAGCGAGTTTCTTCACGAGCTGTTGGTCGACTTACAGCCCCCATTCGAAGGTTGCTGAAGAAATCAAGAAGCTGGGCACGAAACTTGACAACGGCCTCCAGAGCTGTCCTGTCGAGGGAGGACTCCAAGCAAAGTAAGTCGACAAGTTCAGGTTCTTCCTCAAGCACCCTTTCGTAAGCGTATAATGCATGCATGTATCCCAGATGATCAGACTGGTGAGATACGAATCTGCCCAGAGCAGGATTAGAGCGCGCATGTGCCTCAGCAGCGTGAACAAAGATAGGTCGGGGAGAATTGAAAATTGCGGCAAGGCAGAACATGTCGTATTGCACGCCATAGCGGAAGCTTTCGACAATTGCTTTGTACCAGACGAGAGATATCGGAGTGTCAGATGTCATGCAACGGTATGCCTTTTTGCCGTGTTCTGTTAGCAACTGGTCATCGTCGACCAAGCCACTAGAAATCAAAAGTTAATATACATTCGAAATAAAATGCAAAGGGAAATCAAGGCCCGAGTGTTTTGAATGAGGGCAGATATTAGGTTCTTGCCAGAAACATAACTTACAGAGTCTCCAACTCCAAAATTCCTCTTGCGACGATCGATGTACTGGGCGGATCAAGGAGATGGAGATCGTTCATGCTGCGGTAGTCCAGTGTTTTCAACAAAAGGATTTCCGAGGCCATGCTCGTGCGGAGAAACTCAGGCGATCTCTGTAGTTCCAGACCATCAAAGGTTGCTTCGCTGTAGAGGCGGAAGCACACACCAGATGGCGCTCGAGCGGCGCGTCGGTCAGCATTCTTTTTGAAAACGGCTTCGATGGATGTCATTTCCATCCGAGCATCTGGATCAAAGGCTTTGGTTTCAATAAACCCTGAGTCTATTTTGCAAACGCCGAGTGTCAATGAAGATTGAAAGAAGATAAGGCACAAAAGAAGGAAGAACAGAAGGGAAACTATTAACATACCAACAACGTAGGTAACACCATCAACAGAAAAACCATTCTTAATCAGTTCTGTGCTGACGATGCACTTTTGCCGAGGAGAGGAAATGAAAACGTCTCGCTGTTCGTCGATATTGAGATCTTCGTGAAAGGGAACGATTTCTAGGGCTGTTGCCCGGCCCTCAAATTGGGAGCAGAAAAGTTTGACGTCGTTGGCGGTTGCGAGGACAACAAGAATGTGACCAGGGTTGGTAGGTGTCACAGCCAGATGCATCTCATGTTCAACTTTCTCGATTTCGAGGACAAGTTCCACAACATCGGCAAGCACTCGACCATTCAGCTTCGGGCAGTATTGAACGATGGCCGGCTTGTTGTGGCTGGCAATAGTCATGGTCGAGATAGCAAAACCGTCAAAATACGTGAGCAACGAAGTCGTTTCATGATTGCTGCAAATTATCACAACCTTGAAAGCGAACCGGAAGGGAAGCAAGCCTTTGAGAACCATCGACAATATATCGGCAGCCTTAGTTCTCTGGTCGGCCTCGTCGATGATGATACAGCCCTGATTCTCAGTGAGCATTTTCTATGCAGAAAGAAAGAAGATATGTAGTAGAGGTCTTACGTATTTTGATAGCATGCCATCACTCTGAAGCTTCCACAGCAATTTTTCAGCAGTTGTAAACTCTAGGAGTGTCTCGTCCGTGGTTCTGTCGTCTCCTGGAATGCTGTAGCCAACTTTACTGCCAACCTCGCAATCAAGCTTAGTCGCCACCCGGTCCGCGAGCAAAGTTGTCGCCGTTGTGTTTGGCTGGGCCGAAGCCACCCGCTTGCCGCTGTTGGACTCTTCCGAGAGAACGAATTCGGGGATTTGTGTGGACTTGCCACTGCCGGGTTCTCCAGACACTACGACAACCTGCGTGTTTATCAGTCTCAAGCCAGTCCACGAGAAAAACAAGAACAGAAACGCAATACGAATCATGATAACTTACCTTAGATGCACGGTACAGGTCAAGGAATTCCTGGCGCTGTTGTGCAATGTTGGAGGATTGAGTGCCAGCGCGAGGATGGTTTCCGGGCTCATCCTCAAGCGGCTCTTTTTCGCGGGTTGGAGTCGAAGTTTGGTCATCAGATTCCATCGTTGCCGTAAGGCTAGGGAACAATAGAGCAGTCCAGATGATATAAAGAAACGCTTGAGCACTAGGATCTGTGGAAATTCTGATGTTGCGTGCAATAGAAAGCGGCGTGTAGGCTCTTGGTTGGATTATGCTGCTGTGTGTGGGAGGAAGAAAAGGAATCAGAGGAGCTGGGGTTTGAGCAGAGGTCACGTAGGAGTTGGACGTGAATGTGGAGTGAGCAAGTGGCAAAGACGTGTCGTAGGACAAACACTTCTCACACTGCCGTAGTAACTACTCCTGCCTAATTTAACCATCAGACCGAACGTGAGTGAAGCCGGTGTACGACAGCTTAACATTATTAATAGCCTCTTCACCCAACGTATCAAACGCTTCAACCAGAAGGTTTCATCGGGTACGGGACTGTTCGATAAGCTCCCCTATGCGCTTTCCCTCGACCTGTGGTGCCTAGGGAAGTATTATATGGTTCACCCTGCTGTCCTAACTTGACATTCTAGCGAGACTAAACCGATTCACCAACGCGAGTTTTCGATAGTCCAATAAAAGAACATTAGGGGTTGGAAAACCAGTTGTCACCAGTATCCCTAATTCTTGCTACAAGAGTGGCCATGTGCTTATATCTGATCTCTACGGATATAGAACTTGTCGATATTACCTACACCGAATTAAGTCTCATAAAAATCTCCCCACACGTTAGTCTCAAACGGCTTAGGACTGATTTCAGAGGCTTCACTAACAGCGGGAATGAAGGATGAGTGAAAAGTTCATGCTAAGCAACTACCTAGAATCCCCATTTTATAAACCCAAACTTGCGAGCCAACCAGCAGCCAACCGTCACCCCAGATATAATACCGGTCTCGGCATCGGCACGATCAAACACGAGAGTCCAGTCACCAGGCGCGTCAGCATCCTGACCGCGCGCGCAGGCAATAACCCAAACGTTATCCCCAAGATAACTCATGGGCGATGCCGGTCCGTGACCCAGCGGCCCGTCAAACGCGCCATACAGTGCCTCTCCTTGGCCAAAACACGTAAAGCTAGAGCCAAGTTCAGTGCATTCGTATGTTCCAAGCATAGTAGGTTCGCGTCGAGATGCTTGGTTCGGGTGGAGACGGATTCCCTCGAGCATCCTGTTGTCCTTCAAGCGGTGGATTCTGAGCGTGTCACCATCAATCTCAGCCCGCATGTCCTGCGAGATCCCTTTTCTGGATTCATTCAGCTGAATCTCTTCTGTTTCCCCTGAGTATAAGATCGAGACAGTCTTCTCGCCCGTGATCTTAGTTCTGATGGAAAGAAAAGTGTCTAAATCCAAAAAGTTGCCGGTCCATTCGCCTGCCACCTCGAAATGCCACGGGTTGACGGGAGCCGTCATGTGAGTCGGGGCTTTAGAAATGGCGAGGATCTCTCGTAGGACAAACTTCGAGATACTCTCCGCATCCGCCTCATAGTTGAGCATCACGACAACTGAAAGGCCCTGGGAAGGCGAATGGGTCCGACTGATGCGGTAGCCGCGTAAGGCACCGCCATGGCCGATGAGCACCGATCCATCCATCTCATCGAAAAACAATCCGTTGGAATAAGCGGATTTGGTTCCGTCTGAAAAGGTCCCATGTTTTGAGTGTTGATGATACCAGCTCTTGGAATCGCGTATGATCTTCTGAAGATAGAGCTCGTAGGCGAGCATGTCCTTGAGCGAAGCAACGACGCCTGCATCTCCAGACCACTCGATGCGGTTCCTGGCAGGGAAGTAGCCCTGCTTAAGTCCGCCTTCATATCCCACACACGGCCCTGGCTGGTGTTCGGTGGATGGGCAGAGCACGGCTGTCTCCATTCCCGCGGGGCGAAACAATCTCTCTTCGAGCAACTTGGAGAGGGACTGGCCACTCGTCATTTCCACGACCCGGGCAAGGATGTGGAAGTTGGTATTGGAATAAGAGAACTCGGTGCCGGGCTTGAAATGAAGAGACCTGACACGGTGAATCATTGCGCGCGCATCAGCCTCGAGGGAGAAGTGGTCGTCTGGCTTGGCGCCAAGAAGAGTGTTGGTGGCCCAATAATCGCGGATCCCAGACTGGTTATCGCACAGCAACTGGATAGAGAGCTTCTTGTCCTCACAAAAGTTGCGGCGCAGCAGTTTTTTCAGGTTTGCCTCGAGCTGGTCACTGACTGGCTCGTCTGTCGGCATGGTCGGCGTGGGATTGTCCCTGAGAGTCTGCAGGACAGCACAAACCATCTGCTTGGTAATGGAGCAGATTGGGAATGGGGTTTCCGTTGTCATTGGAATCCGCTGGTTGAGATCAGCAAATCCCCATGCCCGCTGGGCGAGGGGCACTCCATCCTTGACAATTGCAATAGCCCCTCCTGGTCCTGGGTGTAGGAGGCTGGCCTTTTCAATTATCAACCCTAAACTGGTCATAGCTGCTTCTCGACGATGCTGGATGTAGGCGAGCTGGTAGGTAGGCCACAAACTTATCCCCAGCAGAATGTATACGCGAGTTTGGAGGTGACAAACTATTTATCTCTTGACGTCGCATGAACTTTGGACGTCAAGATAGCAACATACCCCGCTTCTTTAGTTCTGCATTCGCGCCTAATACGAGAAGGCAACGGCCAGTGACGTTCAAGGTTCGGTCAGCCTGCATAAAGTGTGGGCCGAGAAGCGAGACCTGCTGCGTCATGTATCACAAGTGGTGATAGCCGGCCGACGGAGTACATCTAGGCTGGGATGGAGAGATCAATGAACCATAGCGTGGAATTTTGACATGATCAAATCTTCGCTTGTTTCAAAACACTCTTTTCACACTCTGAACGTTTGTATGCACTCCTTGTTAGGACACAGAAACACAAAATTTGACTTCACCTAAGCCTCTTCCACCTTGCGGCGATATCAGATGGTTCAGAGCTCTTTTCCCCTTGAACTAACCTCCCAATGTAATGTTGCAGAAGGTCTCTCTTAGGCTCCGGATGTGTCTCAACCCCCAAAATGAAGAACACAAGTACCAGCTAAGTTTAGGTCTTTCGCTATCAATAAACAGCCCTGTGACAGTAGGTGTGTTCTCAATCCCTGAAAAGGTACACAGCCGGTCAAGTCACAGATCTGAGCGACAACCGGCGTTGAGCACCCAGACAGACCTAAGAGTTAATGACACCGGCTAGTTATATGGCATTAAAACCAGGGTAAAGTTCTAAAAGAAACATATCTTCGTTTCTGGCCAAGTAACCATCTCGGCTTGTTCAAGAATGGCAAGCTTGGGAATCCAAGCCTCAATGTTCTCACAATGCGCTTACATTTCGGCTGCCTGTTACCAATCATCACACAGTGTTACACGTCATTCACGCAGTTGGCAGCTGTTGACGACCGGCCACAGAGGCTATGGGACAATCCAGTGTCAACAAGCAGACTGGGCGTGTTGCCTTCCTGGTCTTCCTTTTTCTTCTTTATATCTCTGCCTTTCTCCTCTCCTCTCTCATCCTTGATTTCCTCTTTTCCGTTCCTCCTCCAAAATTTCATCCGCACCACACCCACCAAATCACTCAAGATGCCCCCAACGCCGCTCCTCAGCGTGTACAAAGAGTACAAGAAGGACACGAACTCAGTTGCCGCATGGCTCGCTTCAACTGCCAGAGCTGCAGGCTGTCCATTATCTCTACTCACCGACTCTCCTACCACTTCTGATCGTCTCAAGGGTAAAGATAGGAAGCTAGGCAAGTCGAAGAAGCTATCCCGAGACAGCAATACATACATCATTCCTGTCAGCAAGTTTATCCCTCTCGCAGAATACGTCACCTCTCAGAAAGATCCAGTCATAACGGTGCCTGCTTGCGTCATTTTAGCCATCGAGAGAGCCATCATTGCGAGATCAGACTTTGCCACACAGCTTTCTCATCAAGGAGAGACTTTGGATACCGAGAAGAATAAGAAACACTCACACTTCGTCACCGTCTTGGAGCGTACCCGCGATATTCTCAGCTCGAAAGCGAGTATGTCACCCTCTCCAGCTTCTGTTTTCTGCCCAACTTCGGGTCAAGATATACCGGACGCAGCAAACATTAATCGATTCGCCTCGCTCGGAATAAATCAACTTCCAGAGGAATTCACACATATGATGGCGATGGAAAGACCTGAGCCTGTCATAAACGACCCAAACTTCTATGAAGCTGAACAACCAACAAGCTTCGAGGATGCAAAAGACATTGCCCACATGCTGTTGAAAGATCTTTCGAACATCCGCGATGAGATTATCTCTAGTTGGCGTCGCTTCAAGGATGATTGCTGGGACCTGCCCGCAGCCGCAATAACTTCAAACATTGGGCTGGACCTTGCAAGATTTATCATCCACCAAGCCGAACCCATTTTTGAGCATCACGGTGGTATGGTCAAATTTTTCGAGTTCTTGAACTGGACGACAAGCGAATGGCTGAGCGGCATTTGCCCCGACGCTAATGTAGATGCGCTCAGACAACGTTTTTATTTGTCTGCCACATCAACTTTAAACACTTGCCTGTCCCTCGTTCACAATAAATGGATTAAACAGGTTCCTCGATGTCTCGAGAACTACGACCCCGCGGTCTCTCGAGACCACATGTCTAATGATGAAAAGATGGCGGCTGATTATGGGTTTCTGGGCAACTTATTTGTGCTATCAGCCAATCTGAACAGCTACGTCAAGGGGCTCCCAGTCCTCGACGAGTTCAATCGTGAAGTCGGACGTGTCTTGGAGTCCGAGAAAATGACTTTCTTCTTGGTGTTTGCCGGTCAGGTTTCTCTTGACATCAATCATCATATTGGAAAAGATGCCCTAAAAATTGTTGACAAGATGCAACAAGAACTGAAAACAATTGAGAGCACTCTTGAATCATATCTTACTACTGCCGAGCAGAAATCTAGGGAGGATACGGAAATTGTACACAACATCCGGGACGGGCTGAGGTTTATCAAAAAGGATGAACTTTTTGAAGACTATGATAGAGCTGCCAGGGGAAACAACATGGAGCCACCTCTCCCATATGTGAGACACCATCTCTACAAGACATCGCCGATTCTATGTGGTATAATTATCTTCCATTTCCGAGCAAGATTGTATGAGTTTAGCACTCGTCCTAGGGCTATCGCAGTTATCCAAGATGTCGCCCATCTTTGCCATGCTCTATATTCCGAGGACATTCTCAATTTGGACTAGAAAGACTTGACAGAGATTGAGAATAGACTCGGTCTTGGCGCCATTTTCAACTCCGAATCCAACGTCGACAGACCAAGCGGCACGAGAGCGATTATTAAGTCGCTTGCTCTGAAGAAAGGGGCATCTGTTTTTACCTTGAGAAGAATGATGAATCCTTCCAATGAACGGTTGCAAGTATCTTTCCCCAGAACCCCCGAACAAATTCGAACTGTCGGGTCACAAACTCCTCTATGCGTCTTCTTCATGGAGAGATATGTCCAAGACCCAAGGCGAGTCGATATGGGGCCAGAAGATGTGGAATGGCTCCTCTCCCTCAGCAAATTCGGGTCATTGCATCACGGCGGCGACGGACATGACTCTTGCATTATTGCGAACAACGCAGCACAAGAGAAATTTCCCAAATATGCTTCAAACCCCACTGAACATGGCAAACTCTTTCCAAATGTTCTTACTAGAGAACTCGGTCACAGCTTGAACAAAGAGAGTGACATGTTTTCGTTCCCATATTTGGTGGTTGAGAACCTCTGCCATGAGTTCCTTCGAGACCTCAGCACATCTCGCAGTCTTTTGGCTATGCGGCGAATCAGCTCTATGAGGTTTAGATCGCCGGAATATATCGTCTTGTTTATTCTTTTATGTAATCTTCATGAACGGCCAATCGGGAAAGAATTATACAGGATAGCCGCAGATGTGCTTCATAGTAAGCTGTCTACTTCCTGGGGAAGGGCAGGTCTCGACAGGATGTACAAACAATGTCCACTTGGCACGTTTCTTTTGCGGCTTGGATTATTGTGAGGAAGATGCTTCAGGATTGCTTGACAGACTGAGGCTATCGAAATCATAAAGGGACGCTGTTTTTGAAGGGGTCGGCACTTTACGATTCAACTCCACACTTCAACACCGAATAATCAACAAGCACCAGAAAATCCTCGATGGTGGTGCGGTGTCGCAGCCAGATACGGTTTGGAGGAACTATTGAACGCTAAAGTAATAAGGCCTTGAAAGGTTCAGAATGAACCGAATTTGTATTTTCAATTCAATAAGCATCCGACTAATAAATTGAGAATTTCATGAAAGGACAGGCCACAGCAGAGACCAGACTCCGATGCCAAAGCCACAAGGCATACGTTTGCCCGCGGTAGTGAATTAATACCGGAAGGTAAACTAAAAATAGAAACCTGATAAATACCACTCTTTCCGGAGAAGCAATCCACCAAACAAGATACGTGACGCTAAGCTTCCAGGCCATACCTTGGCTGGTAGATCATATGGTGCGACAGTGTTCAGTCTTCACATCCCGTAGGATTCCCCAGCCTGGCTCCAGCGTTTCTGATTGCATCCGCAAGTACCGCGTCGGTAATGCTCCTCAACGAGACGTCGGCAGAGGTGCTGGAACAGATGCCGAACCCCCAGCAAGATCCAATATCAACCCCTGAGGCTAGGCAATAACAGGCTGGTGGGTCAGTCAGCTTACGGACTCCACGCTCAGACGGTTGTCTCGCCATTGTGTTTGCTCTAGGTTGTTCTGGGGATTCGGATCCAGACACCAGTCGTGTCCACGCGTTTGCCAGGGATTTCAATCCAAAGAGCCACTTTTGTCCGCATGTAGAGGTTGAGATGTCAGATTTCAGCACCACTTTATACCGGTAAGTGGCAGGCTAGAGTCACGCACGCAATAAAGCAAAGACCAACGGAAACCTCCCCTGCGATGAGAAGATTAACGTCGCTATTTTTGGGCCCGACCCTTCCAGCAAGGTGAGTGATGCTCGAAAAATGAGAACTGATTCTGCCTCACTCTATTCTGTCCTACCCCAGCGGCTAATTTTAGCCTTCGTCCCTGAGGTTTGGGGTAAAAGAGTATAAAATCTCCAGTTCCTCTTCGTCTACATGAGCCTTCCCATCTACAAGCAACAAACAACTTTCCATTCTCCGCCAAGAAACAGATTACACCTAGAAGCTGGCCTCCTAGACTGATTTTACCACAGCCCATTCATTTGACTATTCCAACTACCACACAACCTTTTTCTTTATTTTTCAAAATGGTCGCTATTCAGAACCTTGGCCTTGCGGCTCTCGTGTGGCTCGGCCTCGCCAGCAAGGGACTTGCTATGGGCATCGATGAGTCCACTGACGGTCTTTACCTCGTAGAGAGAGACGAGCCCGTACAGCTTGAGGCTCGTACCAGACATGGTCGACCCGGAGATGATCCTCGTACCTGGGGACCCAATGCAGGAGGCCCCAGACAGGGTGGCAAGAGGACCCGAAGCATTGACGACTATGAAGCCGAGCTTTTCACCCGTACCAGGCACGGCCGACCTGGAGATGACCCTCGTACCTGGGGACCCAATGCAGGCGGTCCCCGACAGGGCGGCAAGAGAACCCGTGATTATGAAGCTGAGCTCTTCACCCGCACCAGGCACGGCCGACCTGGAGATGATCCTCGCACCTGGGGACCTAACGCAGGCGGCCCTCGACAGGGCGGCAAGAGAACCCGTGATTATGATGCTGAGCTCTTCACCCGTACCAGGCACGGCCGGCCTGGAGACGACCCGCGAACCTGGGGGCCTAACGCAGGTGGTCCTCGTCAGGGTGGTAAGAGAACCCGAAGCATTGACGACTTCGAGAGCGAGCTTTTCACCCGCACCAGGCACGGCCGACCTGGAGACGATCCTCGCACCTGGGGACCTAACGCAGGTGGCCCTCGACAGGGCGGCAAGAGAACCCGAAGCATCGACGACTATGAGGGCGAACTTTACGCCCGCGCACGCAACAGTCCCGGATACCACCCTGCTCCCGTCCGTGGCGGTAGCCAACCTCGTATCGGTGGGCACCGCGGGACTCGGGACCTGGAGGAGTTGGAGGAGTAAGAAGAGCCCAGAAGTTATATGACGCAGACGGTTGTTGCTAAAGGCGATTCGGTGTCTGCAACTCAATGGGGTTTATCCTTGGCCGTCCTTGATGGCATAGCTTTAAGCGAAAACGCTGTTTCTGTTGTATTTGTAGTATTAGATAGGGACTAAAATAAGCGAGCTTTTGATTACCACAGCTTAGTCTTAATCGTGTTACAATCAGTTTTGTTGAGACATGTTTTCCACGGCTCGAAATTGGGTGGCCACTACGGCGCTCCTTACCCTATTGGCAGCAGTTTCTTACGCATCTGGTACCCAATACGGCACGAGACGTTTCCAGAGTGCGGGATGAGTAACAGATAAACAAAGACGGGCTCACAAGCCTAGCTTGCCGAGGCGTTAGTCGCGAGATTCTTGGAACAAGGCGAGTTTGTTTCGTGCTGCGAAGAACAATGTGATCATACATGAAAAAGGGAAGGAGTCAGTTTCTAGAGTCAGCCTTGAATTTCCGCGCTGAGCTCCAGTCAAGGAATCGGGTCATTGTATAGTCCCTAAAAGTGACGGCTGCCTACTCATCGACGCCAAACAGGATATGCCTGCCACTCAAGCCCACGGGGCAGTCAGGCCTTGTCAAATAAAACCATTTACCATTCAGCTTGATACTTGCGTCCGCAGAAAGAAATTGTAGAATTATCAGGGTCATTTCCACGGCGAAGAACGCATGGGATCTGGCAGTGGGCATTGCTCGCTTGAAACCCACCATAAAGTGATTCCTAGAATTGAGTATTGGGATGACAATCATGAGATAGAGATTACCATTTGTCAGATAAATAGTAGACTAAGGCTCTCTAAATTAGCGGGCTACTAACTGAAGTCTGCCACTTTGGCATCGGCACGGAGATTCAGATAATCATGAAAACTCCTTCCGCTCAATGATAAGCTCCGATGCAACACGGTCGGGCTTCCAGATTCACAAAACCCCCGAACGCCGTCAGACTTACGTCAAGACTTGGGGGCTAGGCGTATTTACGATATGTAATCCAGGCTCTGCATGTCAAATACATATACAGCCCGGAGGTTTAATAGCCATCTCGTCCTAATCAGTGTTTCAGTCAGTGTTCATACCTTAGCTTTACCTCAGCGAGCGATCAAGATACCATTTCATTTCTTCTTAGTCTTCAGCTTTTTGTACAAGCATACTTCTTTGTTTCTGCAAGTAATAAAACATGTCTGATACAACTTTCACTGGCTACAGCGAGCAGCAGGGCAAAGTCTACGCCCAGTCTCGCCCAGACTACCACCAGAGCCTCTATGACGCCGTCATGAATCAGCACACATCTACCGGTGGTCAGTTAGATACTCTGGTCGACCTGGGCTGCGGGCCTGGTCAAGCTGCTCGTGCTCTCGCTCCTCAGTTCAAGACGGCCATTGGGCTGGATCCTTCGGCATCAATGATCAGCGTCGCCCGAAGTTTGGGTGGCGAGACCTCCACTACGAAGCCGATTCGCTTCGAGGTTTCAGCTGCTGAGGAGCTGGGAGCTAACCTTAACCCCGCGATTGCCGATGAGAGCGTGGACCTCATTACGGCTGCCACTTCTGCTCATTGGTTCGACATGGACATATTCTGGCCCAAGGCTGCGCAAGTCCTCAAACCTGGTGGCAGCGTCGCCATCTGGGTCAATGGGGAGACTCGCATTCATTCTTCGGTCCCTAATGCAGCTACTATACAGACTATCGTAACCCGATATCGTGTTGAGGACCTGGCTAGATTCTTACAAGCAGGTAATGACATGAGTCAGAACTGCTATGCCGATCTCCCACTCCCCTGGACAATCTCAAACCCTGTCGCTGAGCTCGAAGAATCTTCCTTCTTCCGTCGACATTGGAAGAGCGGGGATGATTTCTTCAAATCTCATGTTAGCCTCAACCTGGATGGCTTCGAAGATATGCTGAGCACATTCAGTCCCATCACCAGGTGGCGAGAGGCCCACCCTGATGATGTAGGCACGGAGAACGACTTGGTCAAGAGGCTCCTCAAAGACATCAGGCAGCTACAGCATGAGGCCGGTGTGGAGCCCGGTGAGGAGTTGATTTCTCTCGATACCACTGGCGTCCTTCTTGTTATCAAGAAGAAGCGGTGAGCTCCGAGAGGCAAATTATTCTTTTTAATATGGCTAAATTCGGTCCGAAAAGTTACCATCGCCGAGCGCTTTGAGCTTCTGACTCTGTGCGCAAGCAACGAGCTGCTCCCGACCTAACAGCTTTTATAGGTACAAGACCGGAAGAAGACCTCAAAATAAATAATTCTATTAGTTTTTGTCGATTTAAATTTTCCATACAATCAATAATTTAGAACAGGGACAAGATAGTTCATAAGTCAGGTGAACTTAGTTTCATTCTATTGCCTAAGCCATCATGCAAGTTGGAACCTTGCGATGTAGACCGTAGCATACCTACAAAGAGCGCTGTCGCATAATAAACCCTCTTCATATTTCTCCTTCCTTCTTCTAAAACATCATTGGTGCTTGACGGATTACACCTCCATGGATAACTCTAACATAAAAACCAGATTTCTGATCATATCAGATACCCATGGCGAAGGCCTTCCTACAGCCTTCAGGCCCGATTTTTACGCCGATGTCCTCATCCACTGCGGCGACTTAACAGGCCAATCGAAATTGCACGAGTTTGAGTCTACTCTCGAGATGATCAACAACATCAAGGCGTCCCTGAAGCTCGTGGTTCCCGGAAACCATGACTTCACGCTTGACAGGCTGGCTTAAGCCGCACTTCTTCAAAATGGTGATCTGGAGGCGGAATTGGTTGAGCAGACCTATGGAAAGTATGGAAAAGTGGGAGATCTTTTCGCGGCATATCCGGAGATTCGACTTTTGACGGAGGGCACCCACAAATTCCACCTGAGCAATGGGGCCCGTCTGCTGCTCTACGCCAGCCCATATACCCCCTCAGAGGGAAACATGGGGTTTCAATATTCGCGTGAGGTAGGGCATACCTAGGACATAGGGGAAGCGGACGTTGTTATTACGCACGTCCCGCCAGAAGGGGTTCTCGATCGCACCCTCTCAAGCGAGCGGGCTGGATGTCCTCATCTTTTTGCCGCCGTGGCTCGCCAGCGACCAAAACTGCACTGCTTCGGGCACATCCATGAGGGATGGGGAGCTAAATTGGTTCATTGGAGGGAGAAAGCGTCGGAGAATCCGTCTCATTTTACCGACATCGATAACGAAAAGTCGACGTCCATCGAGAGTCTACAGAGTCTTGCAGTTGGAAAATTCGACAACACAGACATGGCCGATGCGAAGAAGAAAAGGCTGGAAGAAATGCTATCCCAGGGATTCTGTGATACTAGCCGATGTTCCAGGAATGTGGCCAGCATTCAAAAAGGGTCGGACACTCTGTTTGTGAATGCATCCATCCAAACTGCGGCAGGGGGGCATCCTCAAATGCCGTGGCTAATAGATGCCAAGCTGCCACGCATTTGATGTTCTTCAACATTGTTGTCAACTCTATCACTCGAGATCAGTAATTTAGAAGGTGCAGCATACTTACCCCGGACAATGGACGTAGGTTGGCGAGCAAGCGACTGACATAGAACGTGATAGACCTAGAGCCTCCAGCGTTAAATTTCGACACATAATCAAAGTAATCAACCTAGTAATAAACACAATAGTAAGCTAAATATCGTGGAGTAATTTATGTTCTTGTTATTATGTTTAGCACCATGGATTCAGAATATGATCAGTTTGAATCACTCATAATCACCGGGTGAGTTATGAATCTTACCCAACGCAATAAGACAGGGTGATGTCCGACTTCGACTGTTCGGACCCGGATGCGCTCAAATCCTGGTCGGTGTGTACTGCGAAATGTGGCTGCCTTGCCTCGATCTGACAATGCTTACCAGGATATTCGGCTCCGGTACCCCTTGTCTCCCCAGAACACCAGACATGAAACATGCTTCCAAGGCATGCGTGGCTGCAATTGTCATCCTACACACATCAGTATCAACGGACCAACCCATACAGCTGCCCGAGATGGAGAGATTCGACAAGAATTCAGACTGTTATTGGCTAGTATTATGATCATCAATGTCGGTTGATGGCCAACTCGTGCATCCGGAGTGGACTAGGAGCGGCAAATTATTAGTGTCTCACGGCTTATCTCACCTGCTTGTCCATTCAGCCATGCTTCAACTCCCATGCTTCAAACCGTAGCCATCAATAGCTAGGCAACAGCAATATCCTAGATCGCCCGTGTCATCTTGAAAAGGGGGAAACCACCTTAACGAAGCGTGCGCGACGCTCCTATCTCTACCAAGAATAAGTATTTAACTCACCCCGCGACCGCTTCCAATTCTGCATGACATCTCCAAGCCAAAGCGCCAATCGAAAATGGAGACGCCAGAGCAAGCAGGAACCCTCTTCACCCTACCGGACAATCGCGTGCTCTGTTACGGAGTCTACGGTGACAGCAATGCCGACGCGACAGTCTTTTTCCACCACGGATTGCCCGGCAGTCTCGTTGAGGCTCTCGGGTATGATGAGCCAGCCAAACGCCACGGCATCCGCGTCGTTGCTATCGAGCGGCCAGGCCTCGGTCGCTCGACCCACGACCCAAACCGCCAGCTCATCGACTGGCCAGCAGATCTACTAGCCATTGCCGACCATCTCAAAATCGACCGGTTCGCCGTCCTCGGGGTCTCGGGCGGTGGTCCCTACACGATCGCGTGCCTGCATCAAATCCCGCGGACTCGTTGTGTCGGGGGCGGTGTCGTGGCATCCATGTACCCCATGAAGCTGGGGATCGACGGCATGATGCTCCAGAACCGCATCATGCTTAGTCTCGTGCCTTGGTCGCCGTGGCTGGTCGAGAAGGGGTTCGAGTACCTGTTTGGCTCGGCCGCGCGAGACGAGGAGCACCCGGAGAAGCTGGAGAAGGTCTTCGATGACAGCTTTCAGAACAAGCCAGGGCCGGACCGAGAGTGCATCTACCACGACGGCGGGAGGACACGGTCGATGCTGATCGAGGATATGCGACAGGCGCTGCGATATGGAAGCAAAGGGTCAGCGTGGGAGGCCAAGATTGCGGCGAGCGATTGGGGGTTCCGCCTCGAGGATGTCAAGGTTGACCCTGGTCAATTCGTGATTTGGCACGGCAGGTTGGATGTGAATGCTCCTGTTAGAATGGCTGAGAAAGCAGCCCAATTGATACAAGGGGCAGAGGCAAGGATTTCGGAGACGGATGGTCATGTAAGTATGACCGTGGGTAAATTGGATGAGGCAATGGAGGCAATGAAAGCGATATTGTCAAGATAGCATCCATGGTGAGGGGTTTAGCGGAGACAGCGCGAGATTAATTTTGATTTATTTTTAATATTCAAATCCAGGCTCCATTTTCCTAATCAGTCGGACCTTCACTTCTGTAATATTTGGATAATCACATTATCATTGTTGGGTACCTAGGTATCACACTTCTACATGTCATCACCATCGTTGATGTGATGATAAATTAAATGTCTCTTGCTCACCACCACTACGCGTAACAGCCCAAGATACCAAGACATGAGCAAATCCATTTGGAGAGAGATCATAACAGTCAACGATGTACAGTGACTGTGTCCTCCTGCTTCCGTCTTGCAACTTTGGTATGTAGGGTAGCTATACAAAAGTGCCAACCTGGGGTAAGGATTCAACTCCTCGGCACTGTGACGCAGCGAATGTTAGGGAATTGATCAAATCATACCAAAGTCCTTTATGGATCAATCCACCTGTGTTCCAAAAGGAAAGGCGATAACCTCAAGTGGCTGGCCGCTCATTAACCGCATGGCACCAACTCCGTCCACTGAATACCAGCGTCGCTGCCGCCAAGCGTCTGAATCTGTCCTTCATTCAACTAATAATTCCGATCTCACTTTCATAATTTCGGTACTCTCTGGCTAGGCCGACGTATACTCAGGTCGTATAGCCAAATAATGGGCCAAGCCGGGGCAGCACAGCCAGCCATCTCGGTTCTCCTCCCCTAGAACGACCTCCTGCTCGCTTACTGCATTCAGGAAAGCTTGGTGAGGCTGATTGCAGATGGCCCACACACATGCGGGTGTCCCATTCAGAGCCGTTATTTATAGAATAGGCAGTTCTGAAGGATAAACGAGGTAGACCAAGTCTGGGGTGCAGGGGAAATACGTCTCAAAAGACTAGTAGCTCATTTAATATAGAGTTATATTATGTTTATTTGCAAATTGCTCCTAAGTACCGCCTTGGCAGCATTGGGTGCGGGTCTACTTGGCCATGTTGCATGAGAGCCAACACTGATGCAGGTGAATGTACATATTCTCGACACAAGACAAAGGAGGCCTTCCTTGAACACACACGGAATCAGTCCTCCATCTATCCACTAAAAATCACTATATCGAGAAACGAATGCTTCAGTTTGGCCAAGATTAGAATAGAAGTCGTGTACGTCAAAGTCAGACGGATACGGGTCGAATGGGCGCCGTGAACACTAGCGAACCTTTTGCTTAGCTCTGCCAATGCGAAGATCTTGACGCTGTTTGAACGGCTCAAAATAAAATGCCCCCAATCTTAGTGCGCTCGTGGCGTCACGTTCTGCCCATTCTCCCGTCTCATGGGCACGAGAACCTCTATGGTGTGCTCCGAGTCCTAACCGTGTGCGGTCATCTGGAGCAGATCCCTGGACGGAAGTCATTCCTTATTCATCAACAAAAACAAACTGAGGTCGTAAATCGCGATTGAGGGGTAAATTGTTGCAAGGGCTTAGAAGGGCGGATTGCGCAAGCCGTGGGGCCACACGAGTAAAAATAGGAGGCAGACCATTACATATGGAGGCGCCTGCAGATGCCGCTTATTTATCAATCATGCATGTGGCACACCACCCGCCTGACCAAAGGTCTTAAAATCTTTACGTGAAACAGGCAGGATGTCGACGTGGCGTGGAGCCGGAGAAGCTGCTGTGCCTCAACAGCGCCCAACCAGCTCGAGGTCAGCTGCGATGAGCACATTTTGGGCTGGCGGTTGGTGTTGTTGGCTGACCCCTGGAGACGAGACCGACAAAGGTAGCTCGAATCATCAAACAGCCCCCGGAGATGCTGAACCTTGCTGGCCTCGTCTCCTCCTGTTCTGTGCCGTTGGTCGGCAGCTGGGGCCATGCAGGATCGCGGCACGACTGACCAACGGTGCCGACGCGCGCGGCCAGCCAACAAAGTCCCCAAAAGTCTCCGGAAGGCTCGAGAAATCTCATGATGTTTCGTGTTTCTTGCGCAAGCTCGATGGATGAGGATCCGAGACGAGTCAAACGTACATTGATTGATCCCGCTTTTCAGGGCCCGGCTGCGTCAGTAAACCGCCAGTGAAACGGCCATTCTTAAAATATGCTCAGTGACAATGACCTCAGGCTTAGTGATGGCACCAGTGAGGGATCTCCGCCTGAGAAACCCACTAATATTGATGACTGGCTCGTGCCCAGAGCCAATGGGCCTCCTCTCGGTAGAAGTGGTAAAAGTCGGTCCCGATTGCCGCGACCAAGCTTTCACTAAGACCTAAAGCCTTATTGCATTAGGGACTTTGGACAGTAAGCCAAGACTGGGATTTGCCTCCCCCAGGTGGCCGCAGCCCGCGCTGATTTGCTGCGACCGGTGCTAGCAGTTGGGCTGGCCGGGGATGCCAATCCTTCGCAGATGAGATGCGAGCTGGTTTGGGTTCGGTTACAACTTACACGTTGATTAGTCGGCGGGACGCACGTATTACTCGGGATCTGCCCCAGCGGCCCCCTGTTCGAGCAACGTGCGTTGCTGTAGGGCGCTGGCCTGGGAAGCTGGATGTGAAGAAAATCGCCACAGAACAGCGAGAGCAGCATCTGATTGCGTTCATTCCGGGAGAGTTGGGCGGCGAAATCAGCAGGAGAATACTCAAATCCATCCTCCGATTCTGGTCGCAGCTCCCGCACCATTAGGTTTGTCGAAAGACCGCAGAGTTGCTTCCATGTCTTGGTATCAGTGTTTCTATGTCTTGCGGTCTCTCCATCAAGCATGAACCCCAACGGCCTCCAACAGCTCCTGCAGTAGTGCCAGAATAGTACGATCTGCATCTAAAAAAAGCCACACGGCCATCCCCAAAACCTCCTGCTGCAAGTGTGTCAGTGATGACAATCACATCATAGCATGGAACTGATGCCACAAACGGCAAATTACTCATATTTCTGCAGCTGAAACAGACCATGTCTGATGTCGTCCACACGGAATGGAGGGTGGATGACACTCCGGCTCAGAACTTGGAGGGCCCCTCCGTACTGCGTCCCGAGAAGGATTCTCGCGTCGATACCCCACGGCTGTCTTGGTGTGAGCGGAGAGCGAGTGAGCATGCACTGCCTACACACCCTGGTGCAGTATCACTCGGTGTTGGGTCGAATCTCTATATAAGATGAAGGCATCTTCTCTCTGCTCCCTCTCGATCAATCCATTCAACCCAATCCAAACAAACAGCAAAGCGACAGTTCCCCTTTTCGAACTTTAGCTTTTCCTTTTTTTCCTTTTTTCCTTTTCGTCTCCTTTTTTTCCTTTCGTCTCTTCGAATCCAGATACCAATACCAGCTTCCTACTTGCCAGCTTGTTTTATCCTTTCCAAGTGTACACAAAACCCAGATCTTATACACCAAAAACTCAGATCTTCACAATGGTTTCCACCAAGCAACTCTCCCTGGCCGCGGCCACAGCCCTCCTCTCCTTTTCCAGCAAGGCTCTGGCCGAGTCCACCGAGGGCACTACCGACTTCGCCGTCCGAGCTGAGGGTGCCGATGGCGCCGTCCAGGACTTTGTCCTCCGATCCGTCGACGAGGACACCCTTGTCAACGCCGCTGCTCGCGATGTCGAGGAGCTCGAGGAGCGTGACGATGAGGAGCTAGAGGAGCGTGATGAGGAGGAGCTCGAGGAGCGTGACTTTGACGATGAGCTTGAGGTCCGTGGCTTCGGCGGTCGTCGTGGTGGTGGCGGCTTCGGTGGCCGTGGAGGCGGCCGTGGAGGCGGCCGTGGAGGTGGCCGACACTCTCGCGATGTTGATGAGGAGCTTGAGGTCCGTGGCTTCGGCGGTCGTCGCGGCGGTGGTGGCTTCGGTGGCCGTGGAGGTGGTCGTGGTGGTGGCCGTCACTCTCGTGATATCGACGATGAGCTCGAGGTCCGTGGCTTCGGTGGTCGCCGTGGTGGTGGCGGCTTCGGCGGACGCGGAGGTGGCCGCGGTGGTGGTCGCCACTCTCGTGACGTTGAGGAGGAGCTCGATGAGCGTGACTTCGACGACGAGCTTGAAGTCCGTGGCTTTGGCGGCCGTCGTGGTGGCGGCGGTTTCGGTGGCCGTGGAGGCGGTCGTGGAGGTGGTCGTGGAGGTGGTCGCCACTCCCGCGATCTTGATGATGAGCTTGAAGTCCGCGGCTTTGGTGGTCGTCGTGGAGGCGGCGGCTTCGGCGGCCGAGGAGGTGGCCGTGGTGGTGGCCGCCACTCTCGCGACCTCGACGAGCTCGAGGAGCGTGACTTCGATGAGGAGCTTGAGGTCCGCGGCTTCGGTGGTCGTCGTGGAGGCGGCGGCTTCGGCGGTCGTGGAGGTGGCCGTGGCGGCGGTCGTCACAGCCGTGATCTTGACGATGAGCTTGAGGTTCGTGGCTTCGGCGGTCGTCGTGGAGGCGGCGGCTTTGGAGGACGCGGAGGCGGCCGCGGCGGTGGTCGCCACTCTCGTGACATCGACGAGCTCGACGAGCGTGACTTTGATGATGAGCTTGAGGTCCGTGGCTTCGGCGGCCGTCGCGGCGGTGGTGGCTTCGGTGGCCGTGGAGGTGGTCGTGGCGGTGGTGGCCGTCACGGTCGTGATGTCGATGAGCGTGACTTCGACGAGGAGCTCGACGTTCGTGATATCGAGGACCTCCTTGCAGCTCGCGGCTTCGGTGGTGGTGGCCGCCGTGGAGGTGGTGGCTTTGGCGACCGCGGAGGTGGCCGAGGCGGTGGTCGCCACAGCCGTGACCTTGACGAGCTTGAGGAGCGCGATCTCGACGAGGAGCTTGACATCCGTGACCTTCTTGAGCCTGAGCTCGAGACTCGCGGCCGCAAGCGCAAGGGTGGCAAGGGCAAGGGCAAGGGCAAGAAGCGTGGTGGTCGCCGCCACAAGAAGCCCGCTGCCGAGACCACTGAATCCTCGGAGTAAGATGCTTGCCTTCGTTTAAGCTTCGATTTGAGGCCCAGGCGGCCAAAGCCCCTATTTCTCATCAAAGTATGATCTGGGATGTGGGAGCTCAACTGTATTATCAGCGATATATTGGATTCGAGTGCTTCTTGGGAATTACATGTGCGCCATCTCAGCACGGCGATGCTGCCTTGGCGACGGTTTATGAAACTGTTATTTATTGTGTTACGCCTCCGCTATGAGCCATTCAGGCCTCTTGCTTCATGGATTGTTTAAAAACAAACTGAAAAATATACTCTTTTTATGAGATCACATCGTTACAACTTACACGTGCTGCTAAATGATGAACTTTGCCAATGAGTAGTTTAGACTTGTCTAATCATGACAGCTATTTGTCTTATAAAAGCTAACTCGTGTGTGTTCACCCTCTTATAACGTTGGGTTTAAATTTCAACCTGTGAATGACCCCTTTTTATACCAAGTCAACGCTATGGCACGCGTTTGTCCCGATAAGTATACAAGTGACTGAAAAAAGCACCTTTGCCTAGGTACATCAAAACAAACACGTAATTGCTAAAAGTCTTAACTAAGATAGTTCTTTAATCAATCTATCGACCGTGAATGACGGGGCTGGATGTACGCACAAGACACTATACATTTAGGTAGAGCTGTTCTTATACCAGTACTGCGTTTTCAGAGCTACAAAAGAGGTAACAAATGCAATAATAATCCAATCTTGAAACATGAATGTATCCCCCTAGTATAATTGATAGCACAAGCTTCACGCCGTAAACTAGCTAAAGCGGAGCATATATGGCTCTTTACTTTCTGATTGGCTCGCGATAGCTTCCTCTTGATGTGTCTTTAAGACCCGTAGCGCTCCGGGCCCTCGTTCCGCTTGACTTTTTTTCTGGAATAATCCCATAATGAGTGAGGATGAGCAAGCTAGGCGTTGAACACGAGCGAAGATCATCAACGCGCTCATTCTTCTCACTACTCTCAGACCTCAAAGTGCAGACGATGTACCAGTCTAATATCTCTTGAAATAGAATCTAGTAAAACCAAGAACAGGTGACAATGAAAACCGCAGGAGGTTGGACGAAGTATCAGACAGTTGCACAGAGGGCAGCTGGCTGGTCACTTGTGTGAGAGCCTGACATAAAGTGCCGGAAGGAGAAAATACAATAAAGACATGAAGAGAAGAGAAACTGTTGGTTATCGTATATTGAGATTATGCGGCAATCTTTGTATGTGGTTGTTGGCGGGGTCGTTTGTAAGAGCAAACTAAGTTCCTCCACTCATGCCAGTCCAAGGATTCTTGTCCCAAACTTCACATATCGTCAGCTGGATCTCCCTATCGAATTCCTCCCCTAGACACTTATATACTATCAAGGGCTTTCCTACCTGCTCCTCACCAGGGATATTCGAGTACTATCACCCGCTTTGCACTATTAATAATGCGAATCGGGTAGTTTGTCTTGGTGTGCCTACCGACACACCACTAAAAGAAATGACCAATTTACCAAGCCAAACGGTGTTTCGAGAGAAGAGCTAAGGTTCTGATGAGAGCCCGGATGTCTGCCCTTTCCTTCCCCGAGGGACACCCACGCCATTGTTACCTCCTCAAAGTTGAAAGCCACCGCTCAACTTTGTCGAAACTAAGCCATAAATATACGTATTTCCTAGGCTGCAGAACCCTTGCTAGAAGAACGAGCACTTGCCCCACGGTCGAAAAGTTTGAGTACGGCGATGGGTCTCACTGACTCATGGTGAGGCAAGCGTGGTGCAACCGAATGCTGCGAAGACGAATAAGAAACCATCGAGTATGATTCTCTTCACAGGTACACTGGGCTATTCTGTTTCTGTGAACAAAGTCATAATCTACTTTGCCAAACTAACAATTCTCACTATGGAAAATAACGCTCCCGAGGATGCGAGCTGAAAACGACGGTTGGCTGTCACTGGGCCTGCCTAGAGGCATAAGACTGGGGATTAATAATGAATCACAAACGTGCGAATTGACTAATAAACCCACGGGCCACATCTTCCCTGCTTGCATGCTGTGACTTGTCTCGCTTAAGCATATGTTCAGAAAGAGACATAATAATCGGAGCAAATTGCGAGGTTCCACACGAATTCGGGGAACGCACCCGCTCAAGACACCGAGCCCGGTCGACTGTTCCCTACAATATGGCCTTCGATCACGACATTGATCACTTCGTATTACTGTTAGTCAATTCATCACTGGCTCGTGGTGCTTGTTTGACTAAACAATGTCAAAGACAAAGAATGCACGCTTTTGATTTTTGCTATCGCTACCTAGTAAATGGAAACGGAGACCACAGAATCTCGATTATGATCTTGATTTTTCAACCCATTGAAATTTTTACGGAAAAGAGAAGCTCATTGCGTGTACATCGAACCAATACAAGAATCAAATACGAAGCCTGTTCCTTGATGGGAGGCTACGAAAACAAAGCCTCCGTGATTTCGGCTTTATGGGGTTACGCTGCCGCCTGGTTGTAGAGGCCCTGGACCTTGGCCGCGAGGAGTTTTCTGATCTGCTCAGGGGTCTTACCCTTGACATGGTTGAAACCGTGGCGGTTATAAGGGAAAAGGAGCATGTTGTCGTCGTTCTTGATGAAGTCGTCGCTTGACTGGGCGCCACTCGCCATGATGATATCAACCTCGTGGCGGATCTGGTCGCAGTAGACGTCAAGCGGCAGATCATTGACATCGTCTCCGAAAGGGTTCTCAATCTCGCGGCCGATCAGAGCCAGACCGAGGATGATATAAGCGGCAAAGATAGTAGCAGGAATGGTGACCCATTCAAGGTTCTTCCAGAGCTGGAATGGTAGAACAAGAATGTAGACCCAGGTGATTTGAGAGATGGCGATGGAGTAAGCAATAGGCAAGGGGGTGTTCAGAACTCGGTCGGTTCCGGTGAGGATGTCGTTCATGATGGTGATGGAGTTAAGAGCCTGTGTTTGATAGATAGGGGCCTTGAAGGTACCATTGTCGATGATGTTGCGGATATAGGTGGAGGAGTAATTCAGAATCTCCAGTGGCACATTACCAAGGGGCTTCTCCGACTTCTTGATCAGCTTGCGAGGGTTCGACTCAGCCATTGGGAGACCCAGACGGCTACCGATTCGCTTGAACGTTGAAGGCTTGGTCCACTCAATATTGTCTGCACGGTGGGCGACGCAGTGAAGATGCTTCAGACGGGGCTCCAGGTCTTCGTAGTGCGTGAAAGGCTCGAAGCGCAGTCTGTGCTTCAGGGCGATGGAGAAGGTGACGAGCATGTTGCAGAACGAAACCTTGGCCAGGAGATCATCCGTCTTATGATCCTCACGCTCAGCAGCGTACACCCAGACCACACGGGCCAGGTTCTGGGTGTGGAGGGAGAGCATAGCCCAGTATTTGCGACCTTCGGCATATCGTTCGTAGGCGGTCGAGTTACGGAAAGAGAGGGACAGACCGACGACGAAACCGAGAATGGTCAGAAGCACCGAGTTGACACCAACTGAGCGGAACTGTTAGCTATGCGGTCGCGGCGCCGAGGGATGAAGGGGAAGGGTAACTTACGGCTGTACACGAAGTGCGAGATGCAGCAAATAGCCGTCGACCATGCAGCGACAAAAGTCAAGGGGAACATCATTCGGGGGGTAACGCTCCCGTGAAGCTGCAGGAAGATGGGCCATTTCGAATGATGGGACATGTCGCGGGGGCCATTCTGCAGGAGAACAAGGTTAGGGAAGGGGATCTAAGACAATGCGATACGGCGGGCAAGGCCTCGTACGAAATAATCATCAGAATCTTTTGATTCGGTGCTGAGCCTCGGGCTGGAATCAGCCGGAGGAGGCTGCTGCTCTGGGTCTTTCTCGGCCATGGCGACAATCGGAGATGGTTGATAATTAGGTGGGAGAATTGACGGCGACTTGGTAAGAAAACTTGATGGTATAAAGAACGTCAGAAGGAAAATAAGAAGACCGACTCGATCACGAACTCCTGGTTCACGGTGGAGACTTGAGAAGAAAGTTGGAAGCCAAGAGTTCACCCCAGATCGTCGTGTATTTAAGACGACGGGAGAGCACAAGCTAAAAGCCAGAACCCTGAAACACGAATTGGCTGCCTCCCTCAGGGGAAAAGTGCGCCAAACAAGGAGCTGACCAACGGCCACTGTCTCATGCAGTGATACGGGGCCGCGAGACCCAAAACACCAATCAACCATCTGAAATCAGGTGCTTGGCGCCTTGCCCCTGGTCTGGGTGGAGCGGGAGGCCAGGTGCTATTTTGAGGAGCATGCCATTGTTTTCACTTCTTTGGCAGGATGTCACCAAGGCGGATCTTCACTGCCCGAGCCAGTGACCAATTCTTTGATCCCACGTATCTGTGTGTGGGTAGAACCAGGCCATCACGGAGTGGTTGGAAGCACCTCTCTCCTCCAGCCTTTGCAAGATCTTCCCGTGTTGCTCATTTCATGAAGAACCAAACCATAGCGGAAAGTGGGAGCTTGCCCTAGCCCCTGACCTTGCGAACCAGGTAGGTGCCTGAATTATTATTAATTAAGCCGCGGCCCATTGCAGGCCATTGATGGCTTGTTTGAACCAGGGGCTTGGACATAAGCTTAGCCTGTTGAACAGCACACAACCAACACACCTGCAGTCAGCTGAGATGGACCCGGTGGGACTCACCTTGAAAAAAATTACCAACAGAAAGCACACCACAGCAGGATTACAGAAAATGTATCCTCTTCGGGAAGCCGCGTGGCGGCTCACTCTCTTCCCGTCCGTTGTTTCAACGTGCCACTGATTGAGTGAAGGGGCCTTGAGAGAGTACGAGTACACAGCCAGAAATCACTAAAATGAAACCTGTTCAAGCCATGTGGGACGGCGGAGCTCACAGACGCCTGAGCATCGCTTCTGAGTCAAGTAATCTTGTTGGTGCCGCCACATTCCGTAGCTCCCCACATGAACGTGAAGACGCGTGGATCAGGGATTGGATGAACGAATTCTGTATTTTCATTGGCAATTCAGCCTTACTTTGTTCCAATTATACATGGTCTAGCGTGTCGAGGCCTCACTGAATCAGAGTCGTCCCACCGCCACAGGCGGCCTCCCTTGAGCATCACAGACCAACACCACAGATGCCGTCGAACAAAGACATAAGTTTAGTGGCGCATGTTCTTTGACTGCATCTGCAGATTCATAATTACATAGTATTCACTGACTCAAATTTTCAGATTGTATGCAACAGCGCCTTGCGAGTTGGTAGACTGTTAACCCTCTCGGAATCTTGGTCTAATGTTAATTCATCTGTGATATCCAAAGGATTGACTCGGTGCACGGCACTCATCAAGTCATGGGCTCCGATCATATTGAGAAACATTATTAAACTCGAAAATCAGATAACTTTAGACAAGCGTGTTAAATCGTGCACAAACATACAATTTCACTTGGTCAGGTCGATCCGTTGACTGTGTAAAAAAGCGTGTCCTACAACATACAGGGTAGGAGATCTGACTTGGTAAAGTGAGCGGCATTGTCTTAGATGTGATGGAGGTTGTCGAGGGCAGTCACTTCAGACGGAAGCAATGTCATCCTTGTGTTTCTCTTGTTGGAATAACAAATTACCAGTGAATAAGTTACTGCCAATTTTTAAAACTATATATTGCTCTCCCATCTTCTACTCATGCCTCTCGCAGCATCGCACTCTTGCTTTACCAAACACCATCACTTCTTGAGTCTTGCTTCCACCTTAGGCCACATATCAAAATCGATTCCCGCAATGTCTCAGCTTGCGAAACGAACTCTATCCAAGCTGGAAGAACAATCCCAGCCAGTGATCTCGCCCCCCCAGGAACCGTTCACTATCAAAATCAAAATCCGAGCAAAAGA
Organism: Clonostachys solani; assembly: GCA_902141235.2. Taxonomy (NCBI): domain Eukaryota; kingdom Fungi; phylum Ascomycota; class Sordariomycetes; order Hypocreales; family Bionectriaceae; genus Clonostachys; species Clonostachys solani. The sequence goes on along the minus strand of CABFOC020000031.1, from coordinate 84,167 downwards.
TGGCTTGACTTGTACGGTACCTGCTATTCTCGACACCGGTTGTCCGGTAGATCTAGTAAGTCGATGGTTTGCCCGGCAATATCTATGTGAAAGAGAAAAGGGTGAAGGGGAAGAGGAGGAGAAGAAGAGCCAGGGGAAGAGCCAGGAGATACATGGAGCCAAGGCTCCCAGGGCTAAACTCACAACCTCTGGCGAGTGGTGCGTCCCAATCGCCACCACGTGCAGTCAAGGTAAAGCGATCTTCTTTACAAGTTTCTGTGCAGGGGTCGAAAGAGACGCTCAATTGCCCCCGATTATCCTCGGCATGACAACGCTCGAAGCTCAGAACATCTCCCTAGCCCCTCGAATCCAGAGCTGGTGGCAGTCACGCTCGCCCCTCCCGTTTGTCGCGGAACGAATCGGTATAGCTCCGAATTACAATTTCGTGGCAGAAGATTCCTTCTTCGTTGGTCAGAAAAAGATGCCCTTACGGGTCATTCTTGATACCGGTACCATGACGAATGGAGTCTCTATTGACTTTGCAAGGCAGTACTTGTCGCAGGTCGAGTCCGCGCAGGAGTCTACTTGGATCGATGCTCAAGGTAAAGAGCACCGCTGTGATGGACTCTGGGAGCTGCCTCTTCGCCTTAAAAGCTCCGACGAGAAACAAAGATCGTTTACTGCTCTGTGCTGGGGCATGGACCTTGGTGAGCCGTCCGCCGGGAATCATCACAGCGTGCGGCTTTCCATTGCAACACTCGCGGAGCAGGATATCGTTATTGCCTGTGGAGATTGGAGCTTCGCCTTTGGCGAAGAAGCCATGAAATCTGAGAGTTGGGCTCGAAGGCTCGTACGTTCCGGAATAGAGAAGGCGAGATCCCTGAACGAGAAGACGAGAGCGCCCAACACTGATGGAAAATGGTAATCGATGGATGCGATGCAAGGCGACGACCTAGAGAATGATTCCTGTTTAGAGATATCCCTAGAACAGAGCGCAGACCTTTAAATTGAGGGACAAATTGAGTTGGACTTTCTGGTATGGTCAAAGAATTTAAAATGCAAGTGAAAAGATCTTCGTTATGGCTTTTAGGTTTCACAAAACAAACAATGTCAACTGACAAGCAAAAGCATGGACACATTGTTTTTCATTCATTGATTTTGCTCAATGGTTCATAATTTTGAAATGAGATGACATCCCCAAGCAACTGTGATTTCTGTTACTCTCGTAAATCTAACGCTACTCTAAATCTGAATGCGCCTGGGCGCAAGAAGAGAATCCGGCAAGATGAAACACCACCATGCCTATCAGCGACTCGAATCCGCCTTACACATTGATGTTGAGCGCCACGGCGGCGTTCTGGGTCGAGTTTCCGTAGAAGATCTCGGTACCGCAGCTGGCCGCGTTCAGGTACTCGTCGCTCTTGGCAAAGCCCTTGGTGACCATGGCGTCGAGCCAGGTCTTGAGGTCGATATAGAGCTCACTCTCCACGGGGGTGTCGGGGATCAGGCTGCGGACGGTCTGGTTGGTGGTCTCGCGAGTGCCCTCGTAGACGCTCCAGTTTGTGCCGTACAGCTCCTCCACGGTGGCAGCAGGGGTGTCGGACCAGCCGATGGGACGCTGCTCATCCCAGGTGTGGAGGTACAGGACAAACTCGTTGACAACGTCTCCTTCAAGTGCGTTCTCGATGGAAGAGGTCTTGACGTTGATGACGTTGGATCCTAGTAGTTGAAAACAATTAGCAATCATGGAATGTTTAACTCTTTAAATATAATGAATTCTTACCCTTGAAGCCATCACCGATCGTTCTGTTCCACCTGAAGAAGGTTGGGATGCTCTTGATCTCAGTGAGATGGTTGGTGCCGTTCAAGCTTGCCTCAATCTTGGAGTAACCCTTCATGACATCAGCAGTCTCGTTGATCATGTTGATATCGGTGATACTGGTCCAGTTGACGAGATATGTGCCGTTAGACACAACCACGCGGTTGAAATTTGTGCACTGGGTTCCGTTCATCTTCTCGCTGTTGTACATGTCGTTGGTGACAGACCATGGCATGCCTGGCAGATCCAGCTGGTCGTTGTTGTCACATTGACGGATCTCGGGAATGATGATGTCAATTCCAGTGGCACCTTCGAATGGAGAGGACGAGGTCTTGGTGGCCGAAGTCGCGGCTGTGCTGGAAGCGGAAGGCTCCTGGGCGGGGAGGCTGCTGGAGGAGGCAGGGGTGGAAACGGGAGTGGAAACGGCGGTGGTGGTGGGCGTCTGAGGCAAGTCACTGATGGGGCAGACCGTGGTGGAGATGGGGATGGTCTCGGTCACGAAGATGGTCGAGCCAACTCCGCTTGAGCAACCCTCAGTGCCGCTGCCGCAGTCTGTCACTGTGCGGATGGAAGTGGTGAAGATGGTGGAGGTGGTCAGGCTCTCGGGTGGCAGAGAGCTGGAAGCAGTGATGACAGCTGAGGTAGCATCAGCAGTTCCGGTGGTCACCACTGTGGAGATGGGGATGGTCTCGGTAACAACTGCGGTGCCGTTTCCGGGGCAGTTTGTCACCTCAGAGCCACAGCTTGTGATGGTTCGGATGGTGGTGGTGTAGACGGTGGAGGTCACATCACCAACTGGGGGACCGGTGATGGAACCTTGCTCTCCTCCTCCAGTTGAGGTTGATCCAATGGGGTTCGCGGAAGACTCGTAGGAGGTTGGAATCGCAACGGGAGTGGACACGATCGACGAGACCAACGACGAGGGGATCACCGTGGTGGAGTAGGGACGGCTTTCAGTGATGACGGTGGCTGGGCAGCTGGTAACCTCGGGGCCGCAGCTGGTGACAGTGCGGATCTCGGTGGTGTAGAGGGTAGATGTCACATCACCCACGGGTGGGACAGTGGTTGAACCACCCTGTGCACCACTGGTGGTAGATCCGATCGGCCAGGCGGATGAATCATATCCAGTAGAGCCGGGTGTAGTCTGGCTGAGGACAGTGGTAGAGACAGGGATGGTCTCGGTGCTGAGACTTGTGGAATCAGCTGGGCAGCTGGTCACTTCAGTGCCGCAGTTTGTAACAGTGTGAATGGAGGTTGTGAAGATAGTGGACGTGATATCACCGCCGACGGGTGGCTTGGTTCCAGGAGTTGTGAGGGATCCTGATGTGGTTGCTGATCCAGGGACGGTAGTGGTTGCTCCAGTTTCGGTTCCAGTGACAATGCTGGAGCCGCCAGTAGCATCCTGAGTGCCAGTGGTAGAGACAGAGCCGAATCCAGTCGACTGAGTTGATGTGGCAATGGAAGAGTTTCCGGAGGCTGAGGAAGAGAGAGAGGCGGATCCGGTGGGGATCTCGGTGATGGGGCAGACGGTGGTTGCAATGGGGATGGTTTCCGTAACAACTGTTGAGCCTCCAGGGCAGTTGGTCACTTCAGGACCGCAGTTGGTGACGGTTTTGATGGAAGTCGTAAAGATCGTGGACGTCGTGAGGCTCTCAGGAGGGAGAGATCCCAGTGTCGTGGTGGGTGCAGGAGGGGCGGTTGGCGCGTTGGACGAGAGGACCGAGCTGCCAATGATCAACCCCGATGTTGTTGTCAAGCCTTCAGACTCAGAGGCCGTCTGCTGGGCCGAAGAGGAGCTGGGAATGACTTGACCCGGCGTGCCAGTCACGGTGAACCATTCAGTGACGGTGACGAGGCCGCAGGTCTTGGATTTGGGCTTGCAAGACTTTGTGCATGCTGCCTGGGCGGCCAGCGGCCCCAGGAGGAGTGCGGAAACAAACGAGTGGCGCATGGTCAAATCAATTGACTCTGGATGAAAAGAAACGAATGTGAACTGAACTGAACTGAACTGAAGCAAAAGAGCGTTGCCTGCACGAATGAGTGTAGAAAGGAAAGAAAACCCTTGCGAGTTGAGGTCTCCAGATTCCATCCAGCGGCACCGAAGCCAGTTAATATGTATCTGTTTGCAACCATCCCGCCACCACTTAGACGTCGTACGTACCACCTCCCTTGACGGTAGAAAATGCGGTATGCATAAAGTCGCAGCGTTTCAATTGCAAATTGCACAGGCCCTTGCGGTGGAACCCGCCCCCTGCCTCGGATCATTTGACGTTTCGGTCCTTGGCTTCTTGGTGAAGAACATGTGTTTCATTGCCCAAAGCGAAACGTCCGTGTGAGACCCTGTCAGTGGCTGTGCCGTTCGGCATTCGTTTTTGGCTGTCCAAAAACTGACGTCGCCCTGAATTGGGTGATTGATCGAGAATCCCGACTGACAATAGCACCACGGTCAATATTAGGAGTAGGGGTTCAGGCAGGATAAATCAGGATACTCACTTCCAGACGCACCAATTGATTTGATATTCCTCGCCATTAACTTTTAATGCCATTTAATTCGGTCTTGGTAACACCTGAGCTTTCGGCAATGCCCGGCGATAAAGAGGTGTGTAATGGTGATGGAGTTTATGTGGACAACAGGGATGACACCAACCGCCCATCTTGCACCAAAGGTTATTCTCGCGTCCATTCATCTTCCCGAATCGTGCGAGTAAGCGCTGGGAGCAAAGAGATAATTTTCCCATGTGACGTAGATTCGTAACTCCGCATCGGGGAGCCCCTCCCTTCATTGCCATGTTCATGCGTTTTGCTGCAACTGATCTTGAAACCTTCCCCTGGGCTTTTGAGCTGAACTAACACGCAACCAGGATGTTGGATAGTGTTTCGGAGCCCCATCGCACCTCGGGGATGATTAAAGGGACTGCCCATCGACGTTTAACAATGATGTCTGGATCACAATCTGTCTGATAATCACGCTGTCAACGGTGAAAGTTGTAACCCGTGCCAAGGTCCATCTCAAGTGGGCCGACACTAGTTGTCGTATAATCCTCGCCTCTTCTTGATCCAGCCGTGGACATGGCCCATCACCACGGCAGTCTCGGACAAGGAGATCGATACCCCAGACTAGCATCGCCGGCGCTTCAGCTGTCAAGTTACACCTTGCTGCATATCATGTCCTCGGCAAATTTAACTCGATGACTCCGCCACTGCCATAACGCCACGGAACCTGCTCAACAGCGTGTCCCAGGTAAATTAGTTTGCCTGTCACGGCGCTCTCGAGCTGGGACAGCAACATCTGACAGCTGATCAATGATATGGCCCCGAAAAGTGGCTACCGCGCGGGGCCAAGTCATGCAATTCTTTCCGATTCAGTAAACTAGTAAAGAGACTCAAACAACCGACGATTTGCAGCTAGGGTTGGCTGAGATCGATAGGCTCAATGCCCACTTTGGGGCTCAAAGAGGGAGGCGGCAATTCATGCCTCCTGTGCTACCATAGCCCCCCCCTATAAAGATAAAATCCCTTTCATTCCCCGTTCCTGACCTTTAGTTGATGGTCAATAAGGCCGTGTAACACCGAGGCAGGGATCCAGGTTGCCAAGCCTGGTTCCTCACGATTGGGTTTCAGGTGTTGAGGATTTTACGTTTACAGACCTACTACCCCGACCTTCTCAACACCCACGCCACTCGGCGAACCCTAGCTGGTCACTCCGGTGATGGGCTCAATATATTTCGACATGACTCCTACTAGTGGCTAAGAGGTCCATAATCAGCGAAGTTAACGACAGTATTTGTTCAAATAATTCTTATTGGGTGGTGACTTGTCGACCATCACAAGGGCGTTCTAACAGAATACTTTGTATACAATGCGCAGCTCCAGATAATCTAATCAGTGCCAATATCATCTCTAGAAAAGCTTCTCAAGCGGACGCTCTCTCATACAAACTTCGGACTCTCCCTCGCTGCTTATTTTTCATATGAAGACCCCAGACCCCATATAAATTCAACCTCCAGGTATCGCTGAGAGGCGAAACTTCGCCCCCAAAATCTTTCCATGCCGTTACCTCGGCCACAAAAGCACTCCGGAACTCAATGGCAAAGTCTGTCTGGCAGGATCCACAGCTCCCTAGGACTGTGACGCCTTGGTTCTCACACGCCATGTTGATCGCCTTCGTCAACGTGCTGGGTGTGCGACGGGTTCTTCCGAAGCTTTGATGGTTACATATGTGAACGTTGATCCCCATGATGTCGGGCCTTAGTATGGTGTCCCCCTTGCGGAACGTCCACGTAGATTTGAGAATAAACCTCCCTTGAACGACCTTCGGAACCGCGTGAATGTGTCCACGCATAGCACTTTGAAGTATGGGAAATTTGGGCGTGGTATTGTAGGGAGTGAGTAGACGTGCGAGGCGCTCCCCGCACTCGCTGGAATTTGGAGACAGTCTGTCGTATTTCAACGACAGTTGAACGTGACGGTACCCGTCGCTGCATATGGAGCTGTCCCAGAGCGGTACCAAACTCTCGAACACGCCGTTCTTATAGGCGAACGAATTCCACCACTCCTCTGAGAGGTGGTCCTCTGTTACAGCGTGTAGCTGGGTGCAGAATGCACAGACCCATGTTCCGGGGTCGTTGTGCGTTATGCAGCGTAAATAATCGAACGCTTCGTCGTCTGGGAGGTCATATGTGGCCACTGATTTGGAATAGGCGATAACACGCAGACAGCGGCAGGTCTGCGCAAGGATGGACTTCTCATGGGGGCGTAGAATATCCAATACCATGTATATCAATTCCACTGGTAGCTGAAGAAGAAGAGCTGTCTGATAGCTGTAGTCCATCATGACGCCAGGTGTGGGTCCCTGGTCGTGAGGCTGAAGGCGTGTAGGTATCTCAGTATCCACGGTCTTGACTTGACCAGAATGCAGGCTCCTTCACGCTAGAAATTATGGGAGCGGAATTAAGAGAAGATGATAGAAGGAACTAAGGCTTGTGGATAGAGGATGAGGATACAAAGAATGGTGTCAAGAGTTGCCAGTAAAAGCCCAATATCCATCACAGTATCTGGTGCGATTCAGAAAGCAGGTGTAGATATGTGAAGTAAGAAGAGCCAATATTGGAATGTTGAAAACATGAAGGATTTGGGAAGAAAAGCGAGAGACAATGGACCTAAATAGGGAACAATTCTTCTTCGAGGCGAATCTTGTGAGTCAACCTGGCGTTTTACACTGAGAACTGAGTCTGCGTCTAATCAAGCAAGCTTTTCAGCCTAGAACTTAAAGGAGTATTCCACTGCCTCTATTGCGCTCACGGAGCGTTTGAAGATTCATTATACCTGGAGCTCTACGCCTGTGACCACCTCAGAAAGCCGGATATCCACTGTCAACTCGATCCGTCGTTACATTTTCCTCTTTCCATAATTTCTCAAGCTCTGGCAGGACTTCCACAAAGATCATAAGCATAGAACTACCATCTACAATATCGTGGATCAGGAATCATTCATCTTTTATCAAGACATGTGACCTCTTAGTCCCAGCTTAGTCGGACGTTGCCAAATAAATTTTACGCCACAAGCCACATTTGAGAGCAAAAAGAGCCTCAACGTATAGTTAAAAGCAACCTGGTAAAAAGAAAATTCAGAATGTAGTAAAAGGCGAATTTAAGATTTTCATGTGGGCATTTGCTATATCCGCTATTCTACGTCTTGCCAGAGGCAATGTAGGATCGTACTTGGCACAGGGATGAGAGTAAACTGCAAAAACAGCATTCTGGTGATTCGAAAGGGAAAAGAGACGAAACAAAGAGGAATGACAGTCCAGGATCTGATTGTTCGCCTTGAATCTTTGCTAAGACCAGCCCTGGAGAGACTTTTGTCGGACAGTAGTAGAAAGTGAGGGAGAAAATCTTGCGAACCCTAAATTCAAGCTTCGTGAGCCTCCCTAATTGTATGAATTATGTTGGTGCCTGGGCCGGGCGTAACCGTACCATATATGTTCTTATTGTGCCAGTCAAAGCTCTGTTGCCCTCCTTCATTACTTCATCTTACTTAGCCACCCAGTATTCGAAGGTATGATAGCATTCTATGTTCTAGTAGTGCGAAATAATGTCGCCCGACCTTTTGTTAGAGATCACTGTCATCCGGATGACGGTGTGATATAACGGTGAATTATTATGAAAATACGATTGTATTGGCCTAATAAAGGTGAAAATTCTTTGCTAATTGGTTCACCAACTAATAATCTTTTCTTCGACAAACCACAGTGGTGGTGGCTGAGGGATCTCAATAGATGCGTACCACGAGCCCACGTCAGTCCTTTTACATATTCTCGCGTGCTCCAATATCCTGCGGGAGGGAGTTCGAGTATAAGGTTAAACAACAATAGAAGATTCCAGAACCGACATCTCAACACAATGAATACCAAAGTTTTTTTTAGTTTTTTTTAAACAAAGCCTTTGCTAGCCCAAGGCTGCAGTCATGCGGAAGGAAAAGTCTGCTCCGATATCTTGCGATTCAGGCCTTCACCTTTTAACACTACTCGAAACTCAAAGTTCGATCTAATTCGTTCAACTGAGCCTCAGTATTTCCACGGAACAGCCCCGCAAAGTTCGCGTCTAATGGAGCCGCCGGGAAGTGCGTTCAGCGTCTTTATGAACCCCATCAGAAACATCAGATGGCGCATCTATCTCGTATGTCGGTGTTTTAGGCTGCCGGGGCCACCATGGTATGCTTTTCTACTTCGTAACGTTTGGTTTGTCGCTTGAATGTGCTGCAAAGAGCTTGGAAAACAACGCGGCGAGTTTTGCAACTGAGGAAGGCGAGCTATGGCAAATGACAGATGTTGCATTATCGAAAGGACTCTCAGCACAAGGTGGAAATCATTAAAGTCGTTGCCCAAATAGCAAATAGTTGTAGATACCAGACATGTAGCCTGTCCTGCCAACACATCTCTTAGTTTTATTCTTCATACTAGTATAATGTATTTAAATAAGAGATGATTTCACAACTTCCAAGAAAAGCGAATGAAATGCATGTCAGTCTTGGGTTCCATTTGTCGTCGCCATCATAATTCCCAATCCATGAAGAAGATGATGCCATCCTGCATACCTTTCTCTTAATGGGAATATTGGAAATTAACAAACTGACTACGCCAAGAGAAATCATGTCCGGCGACGCCGATTTTTCCATTTACGACCCCCCAGGCGGCCCTGATTGGGGTTGCATCCTCAATATGCGCCTCAGCCGCTGCGCCTCCGCGGCTGAGAGCAGACCGTCCCCGTGGTGGCCTGCGAGTGGCTGGAGGGAGTTTATGGTTGCATGAACCAGGGCCACAGGAGGCAGAGCCAACGACCAACTGCATATAGTAGAGTTATTCTTGGGTTGAGGCCGCCTCGTGTGGTCCACGATTGCGTCTTGCTCTCTCTCGCATGCAACCCATCGTTTCAGGAGCCGCCTAGGCAGAATTGGAGGGAATGTATAATAGGTGAGGTAAGATCATGAGCAAACAGTGGGAGCAGGCGGATGCCCAATTCCATCCAGACAAAATTTGTTTGAGTGAACAACACGCTATTCAACGTCCCTTTCAATCTATCTCGTGGTACAGAATCAATAATGCCTCCCGCGACCTCCTCGCGTAGGAAAGAATCCAAAGACTCCACGATCGGCAGTTTGAACGACCGATTAAACTATGGCGACCGCCTATGCAAGCGCCGTCCCGAGCGCAGAGGTGTGCTAAACGACAGCATCAGGAATTTTGAGAAGAACCATGGCGAGAATTACCAAAAGCCTCGCTCTGTCAGTGATCTCAAGGAGAAAGAGTACAAAGACGCTATGTCACAGAAGGCCAGTGATTTCTTAAAAGAGGAAGGGCCGAGGCTTTGGCCAGATGAACATAGTGATAGCGCACTATATGAGCGGGCTCTTGTCTGGCCGAAGCATAAAGATAAGTGAGTCTGAACCTTGACCGGTGTGGATGATAGGGTCATACTAACGCTGTAAACTATCTCTAGGCTCCAAGATTTGATGACGCAAATGTTTCTTAGAAAGTGCTTTCATAAGCAGAAGAATGAGAGAATGGCAATGAAGAAGCGGCAGAGTGGTCATGGGCCTCGAGGCGCAGGTTCCTCGACGATGGAGATTGATGATGAACCCGATAACACACCAGTGACACCACGTCAGCGCCCCCCGATATCTGAACAGCGCCAGCTCCCCCAAAATCTTCAAACTACTGGGCAGTCCACCACTCCGCATCCAGTCACGGTAGAGGATGATGACCCTTCCGCTCCCGGAGAAGAAGATGCCGTGGCAACTCAGAGTCGTGACGAAGGTCACCCAGCACGGCCACTTCCCAGAGTGGCGCCTTCAACAACTTCGATCGCTCCAGAGAGGGCTGTTGGCACGGGTCATTCTCCATTTGGAATCACATCATCTCGTTCCAACGTGGATGGTCGTAATACATCCAGCAGTCTCACGGAAGGAAATCTACGCGTTCACGATAGTAATGCTCCTTCACTTGACAATTTGCACACCAGGGAGATCGATGCTATATCGGATGATGATGATGATGATGATATGCCCCCCTTTGAAGAGATTTTTTCAAGCCCCGGTAGAGGACAGAGCAATAGGAAGGATAAAGGGAAGGAGATAGAAACGGAGAGGCGGAAAGAGATGCCTCCTCCACGCGCACCTGCTGAGCGAGCGGTTCCAGTTCCAGACTCAGACCAGGGCAATCAGCAGATATGGTCAAGGCAAGGTCCCTCGTCCATGTCTCGGTTCCCCAGCCAGCAACGAGGGACCTCAGTCTTCTCAACGGTTGAATGCGGCCGCGCTCCAAGTCTACGACCTCGAGCACCGGAAGCCTCTATGGAGGGCGCGATGGATGAAGTAACTCAGCCTTCTGTCGAAACTGATGACCTGCAACATATGAATGAGGGTCGAGTTGGTGGAGCGACGACAAGAAAATCGCCTTTGGAACCGGAAATATGGTTTCGAGCCATTGTCTCGCGCAAACCTCCCGTTGAAGAGTCATGGAAGCCTAATGGGAAGTTCTCTGACAAAACACTCGCAGAATTAAAGAAGGAGCTTCCGTTCAACTTTGACAACGGGGATGTGGTGAGATTGAAATTTACACTGAAGAGTTATGAAGGGATGAGGATAGTGGAAACAATTGACCATAACAATAGACACGACCTGCAGCATCTCAAACGTGTCTTCGGGGAGAGAATCAGAGAAGCGATGAAAGAAAGGCAGGGGAGAGACAGAGGTCCTGTCACTTTTGATATAGAAATTGAGGCAGTTAAACGTAGCCGAGAAATGACGGTCGGTAGGGAGGAGTCATTGGCGCCACTGTTATGGTAGGTTTAGGATAGATCAGCAAAGTAACATTTATCAACCTCGTCTTATCCTCTTTTAGAGATTAATCCTTTAGTCAGTGATGGCTATCATATTCCGTGGATCTGGCATCCTATGTAGCTTCGCTGTAGGTGGATGGATATTATATATATTACCTAGGCTCCTATAAGGCGTTTTTACTCAAGGATTCTTACATTTTCTGGCAACTAGGTTTTAGTCCCGGCCCGCTGGGTATTGAGATGCGGGTGAAGTTTTCTCCAGGCATTAACTATGTTTCAATGTGTAATCAGTTAGATACCACCTATCCCAGTTGATAGGAAATTGACTTGATTGACTTTTAGTCATCCTCGTCTTTTGTGAGATTGCGGCTTTCCATATGTGCATCCTATATTAACATTGGGAAATGAGAAGCTGCCAATTGTGAAAGCCCCAAGACAACCCAGCTGGACCAGAGTACGTACGGCTGTTTATATCAGACGTCCATCGTTGAGGGGTATTTTTTCTCTTCCAAATAGCTTTGGCACTTGATTCAAGCCAAATACAAAATTTGAGACGAATTACAAGCTCCGACAAGCTTATTCCCTAATATAGATTCTCATACTACAATAGAGTTTGAGATCACAGGTCAAGAGACGAACCCGGGAAGGTTACGTACCAAATTGATAGCAAGGTTCTGTTCTACTTTCATTCAACCATCGAACCAGGGCATTGGTAAAAATACTCTCTACTCTCAAAGCCGTGTGGCAGCTTACAAAACTCAACCTATCAACGGGCTGCTATGACAGTAAGCTGTACGTGGGTGGGTGGAATGTCTTCTCTAGTACAGGCCAGAATGCTAGAACGTAAGCGAAGATGCGAATCTCACCTTTCGTATCCAACAATTCTGGAATTTGGAGTGCATATGCCTAATGACGTTATGGTCCCTTCATAATCCCGCGTTAGGTTACATTTTTCACCGCCACACGTCGGCAAGATTGATTTTCACATCGCAACGTGGTGCCCGATCACCAGCTTGTGCCAACGTAATCATCGTAAATAATCCCTCAGATCCATCCTTCGCCACGGCCCGATACGGCTTTCGAACCGATAAACAAGGTATATGCAGCTTGCATCCCGTGACTGGCTCAAAACAGGGCACCATGAACCCCTCAGATGATGGAGATGTGGTCCCTGTTTATCAAGGAGGGGGCTGACGTCAATGTAGCCCAAAAATAACCATTTGGCCATCACCTCAGGCCAATTACTTATTTTCCGAAGCTCTTCAGACCCAGGTATGCCAATAGCGCTTCCTGGTGGATGCGGTCAGCTTGGTACTGGCCTTTACCCGATGCATTCAAACTGACAGGGGAGAGAGCCTAACTTGGAAATCGATGTTTTGCTCAGTAGACACTCAGGCGAGTTGGCTCGTAGTAGCGAACGTTCGCTTAGCCTTTACTTCTGTATGCTTCCATCTCGAGAAAGGGCCCAGCATACCAGAGCATCCGGATTCTTCTGTACTTCAGCCATACTAGCTCGTAACCAGATCCATTGACGCTGAATATTGATCTGTTGGTCCATGAGGTTTTTCAGGTTGAGGTTGATCCCGTTTTGTTCCTGGAACTCTTTCACGAGCCTTCCAACCTCCTCGGCAGGCGGGTTTAAATGGTCCATTTCCGCGTTATCCAGGATGTGCGCCTCGCGCATAGGCGAGACTAGGTCATGAATCTGCTGCTTTACCACCTCATCGTGATCCGCACATGGGTCAACGAACTCGAGTCTCAATTGTATAGATGACCAGTTCCTATCATAGTAGGAGGCCAGCTCCCGTAGATGCTCTTCTTGGAGGAAGTGGATCCAATGCAGCAATCTCTTGCCAAGTTCTTCTCTCCCATGCTCATTTTCGAAGCATGTATTGCATCGCGCCTCATCTAGAAGCGATTTCGAGATAGTTTCATCCTCCCAGGTAGTGTGACCAAGGACAGGCTTCCAGCTTGTCAGTTTGCCACCGAGTCGAAACGCCCGAATCTCTTGCCACTTGTGACATCCGGGACATCGCGCCATGTACATCTGCCAATGTTGCCCAATAAGCCGGCCAAGGTAATGTTCTTCAACGATCTTTTGGAAGACAGGTCGTTTGTTCGCAAAGAACTCCCAGTATGTTGGAAAATACCGATCCAAGGGAGTGGCAAAGTAAAGATTCAGACTGATCTGGATCGGAAATGCAAGTGTCCCACGCCGACCAACGGGGTTCTTTTGGTATCGACATTCGTTGCACCTGCGGAGGTGACGTTTGGTTCCCATGTCCTCCAATTCCAGATCCTCCATGACCTTGTCGAATACAGCACTCCTCGCCTCGTCCGGGCAGAGCCTGATCTGCTCTTCGGTCAATTCCTCAAGCGCGTTTATCCCAGCACTGCGCATCTGCAATATGGCCTCCGCTGTCATGGGGTCTTGGTGTTCGTAGATGTGCAGAAGGTAGTAGTGGTATCGGCGTCGCCTCGCATCCTGGGACACATAGGGGCCAACGCGGCCTCCCCAATTTTTACCGTAGAGCGAGGGCGTCCATGTTGTAAGAATGTTGGCAGCAGGAGCTTCCGGAGGAGGCTTCCGATAGCCACGACGGAGGAGGGAGCGGTTGTCGAAGTGCGAGTGGGACAACAGTCTGAGACATCCGGAACAAGCCCAACGTGTGGATTTCCATGCCTCGTAAGTCCACCAACCAGATCTCTGAGCGAACCCTGCATCAAAGGGCTCTGTGCACTCCAGTGCCAGCAGCCGTTCGACGAACTCCCTCTTGCCGGGCTTGATGACTTGGCGGAAACGGACGCTGGTCTGGCTGAGGGAAATAAGACTGATGGAGTCGAGATCTGCAACGATTCGGTGTAATATCTCGTTAGGCAGGAACGGAAACGGCATGGCATCTGACAAGCGCGATGATGAAGGCCTGGGTCGTGACAGGGGAGAGAAGTGAAATGGGGTCGTGAGGAGCCGCTGTCATCATCACCACGTATTTACCTGCCACAAGAGGCTAATGCCACCAGCCACAAGTGCAGGCCTGTGGAACTGTGGCGGAGTCGGCTCCATCTTTGTCCGCTACTTACCCTAGATCCTAGATTGATTTCCGTCTTTCAGTTTATTCGCCAGAGTAGACTTGGGTCGTATGAGCTATATCTTGGCAGTAGTTGTGACTGGCCATCAACTGTCTCTATCTTCTCTCATTCAAGATATCCAAGTTGGAAACAGAATGTTGGTAAAATGAGTTCAATGGAGTTGATGAACACCTCATCACTTTTCATGTACGCCTCCACATCCATGATGAAACATGTGGGTTACGACGGGAGATCGAAGGATTAACTCTTCACTTGTTCAACCTAAACAAGACATACATCCCGCTTGATTCCTAAATTTCCGGCATTACCAGACAAACCTCTTAGACATCTTTGACAGCCTGCTCTGATCAACCCATTCCGAAAGCGCGGCAAATATTCATCGTTCATACGTGTAGGCCAGAAAAGGTTCCATCAAGGCGATTATGAATGCCATAGCTTGCGTAATGGCAACTGCATTTCAATCTCTAGATTTGCCGTTCCAAGTTCAACGTCATCTGTACTGGCGCAGGGGTTAGATCCATGGTGAATGTTGTTTTTCTCATCAATCAGACAGTACCCGGCCTACTTGTAAATAGCTTGACACGGCTTTCTTGTTCCTAGAAATTGTGACCCCAGACCTTGTCAAATCCCGGAATTTCGGAGAATATCATTAGTTCCTGACCTCCTGCGCTATTCGACTATCTAGACCGACCACCTGACATATTTGGTTTAGACGTAGGAGGCTGATAATTATTCAGCAAAACAATGTGGTCCGTGATAATCAATCGGCACGAGCCAACACTCTCATTTACCGTTGTGCTCCTCCCCATTCTAGAAATCGCCTAGTCAACGGCGCTTCCCACCTACCTAACGATCAAGGTGTGGCCAATGCTGGGGGTCTAGCAGGACATTTGGTTGGTCAGACGGCTGCCAGTTGGTCTTGAGGCAATCGACGAGCACATCCGCGCGCGATCCTTCCAAACGGAGCCTGGTGCAGAGCGGATGATGGGGAGACGCTGCCGGCAATTTAGCCGGACAGGCATTCCCCCGTCTTACCTGGGTCTGTTTCAAACATTCCTTTAAGACCGGCTGGCCCGCCTCGGCGTTAGCAGGTCCCAATTAAAATAGCTGCTGTAGACGCGGTGAGGAGGCATAATGGGCAGAAGCGAGAGGCAGGCGGCTGCTGCATGTGTGTGTGTGTGCGGGCAGCGACGTTATCGGAGGATAAATGAGCTGTACGCTGCATGATGGGCGCAAGAAACTTCAGCTATGCAGGGGCGCGACGAATCAGGCAGGGTGCAGTGCTGCAAAGTGAAAGGTAAGCTGTATGTGCAATGTAGGGGGAGAGGGGCGAAGTGCATACATATATTATTACCTCTCAACCATATTAATAATGGCCGACATGCACGCAAACTATTTCTCCTCACGGCTGGGAGAGGCCTCTTGCCGCTCCCTCTCTTTGGCTGCCAATCAGCCCGTCAGTCTGCGCTTGTGTAACTATTCACGGGGACTCGATGCGTGATCCTGCATGGTGCAGAGCTTTGAATATTGCATCTGAAACAAATAAGTTTGTCACCCCGGCTCCGACCACGCGTCAATCTGATTGATTCTGATTGAATATGGTATTTTGGTTTACATGTCCCAACAAAAAAGCGCCTGCTGCCATGCAGTAAGAGTGGAAAACGCGCTTTATGGCGATGCATGTTATCAAGACCAATCACCCTTAACCATGGCAAGCGGGTAGGACGCGGGACGAGCGAAATGCTATTTTTACAATCATCTCCTATTGGCCAGGGCGCATTGCGTATGAGTCGATGCTATCTGAAGGACAGGAAAAAGGAAAAAAGCAAAGAGCGGCGCGAAACATCACGACGGCAACGAGCGCCTGTCAGACTTTGTCAGACTCAAAGCTGGGCTGAAACTCGCACATCGTAATCCGGGGCTGCTCCAAAAGAAGCCAAGAAAATTCTCATGGCCAGTCTCTCTGTGGGGACTTTTGGGTTGGGTGAGCAATCGGCATGAATAAAGGATGATGCGACGAGATTGAACACTCGACGCCACAGATGGTTGCGCCACCGACCGACAGCTGCGAGTAGTAATACTTGATCTGAAATCGGCTTTGTTTTATTATTTTGGTACCTTAAAAAGATGACGAGGAACCGACAGGCAAGATTTGTGACGTATCTGTAGCGCCTTGACAAGAAACGACAGGGGCAGGGGTCTGTGAATCCTTCTCTGCAGCGGCCCAGACAGTCAAACAAGTCCCAAGCCTGGGCTTGCCCTTAATAATATCTGGATTCGAGTAAGAGCCCTTTCAGATGATACCTCAGCGTTACACTGTGGCTGACGGTGGAGCATCAAATCCTTGCCCGGTCATCCAATCTGCGACATGAGTTTGCCCAGCGGGTGTTCTTTTTATATCCGCCTGAGCACGGAGCGATTTAATTCCTGTCGTACCCTCTCTCTTTCCTTGTTCTGGAGCGGGTTAGCAAAAGCACGCGCCGCCCTTCATCCTCCTCCGGCTTCGTGAGACAAAGCATACGAGTGGAGTACTGGATTGCCTGCCTCTCTTTTCTCTCACTCTCACTCTCTCACGCTCGTTTTTTCTCACATTTATATGGCAATCCGACTACCCCCTGCTCTACTACTCCAGGCCGACCTGATTCTCTAACTAATTTAATTATTAATGCATGCGACGGTAGGGCAGGGCAGGCATTCCTCGCGCTCCATCTCCTTCCCAAACCATGAGGTCTCACAAGGTGCGCCAGCCGCCCTCGAGCGCCGAGCTCTATACACCACTCGGCCCAGGTGAGATCCGCGTGCTGGAGATCTTCCCCGCGTGGGACAGCGATGGAGAGTCCACTGTTTCCTGCAGGTTGGTCAAGACCAACATGACCCGTGGGGTCAAGTACTCGGCGCTCTCCTACGTCTGGGGTCCTCGCCTGCCAACCAAGTACATCACAATCAACGGCGTCACGCGGCCCGTCACCATCAACCTGGCCTGCGCGCTCAAGTCGCTGCGGAACACGGGGGCTCTCGACGAGGGCCGGAGGCTGGAAGGGGGAAGGATTGCGCCGCTGGAGCAGCCTCATCATGGCCACAAGAGGAGACATCATTCGGGCTCGAGATTCACACGAGCCCTGGATACTATGCTGCCGGGGTCTCTTAGCGGGCCCGAGTCTGTTCACATATGGGTGGATGCAGTATGCATCAACCAGGCCGACCTTGCCGAGCGCAACCAGCAGGTTGCCCAGATGGCATCCATTTACAAGAATGCCCAGCAGGTCATATCATGGCTGGGGGAGAGCGACGAGTTTCACCGGCTTGATCTTGGGCTGAATCTGGTCCATGGGATATATCAGTCTCTGCGGCCGCGGCAGTCAAAGAACCCAAACAAAAGAGTCCGCGTCGATGTGAACAGCGGCCTGGAGTGGGTAGCGCAGCAGGCTGATCTGCTGTACGGATATGAGGATGGGAAGACGCCAAACATACATTGGGATGGGGCTCTGAATATCGGAAAGTGCGAATACTGGACTCGGGTCTGGATCATTCAGGAAATCGCCATGGCACGATCAGGAGCCGACAACATCCTCCTATGTGGTGACACATGTGCCACATACGCCGAGTACTGTGCATTCAGCGCATTTCTCGGCCATCTCGCCGAGGCGGGAAAGAGGTTATGGGGGCCCATCGACAATACAGTTCGCATTCTGCTGTCGACTAGCCACGGCGCGAACACTGCCAAGAACAGGGAAAAGCAGATACGTGCTATTCAAAACGGAAAGTTCAACGCTACGATGCTCTTGATCTCCGCCATGACCCACAGAGCAACGGATCCAAAAGATATGATATATGGGTTCCAAAGTCTGATGAGCGATACACAAACCAGTGTTGACTATGGGCTGTCTGTTCGGGATGTTTACTTGAATTGGGCCAGGGAAGACTTTCGTGCGTTTAGGATTACGGACATGACGATGTGGACGTCAGGGATCGGACTGGACTCGTACAGGAATACACATGGCCTGCCGTCATGGTTTCCCGATCTCTCTACCTTGTCATCACTTGTCGAGGTAAGAGAGCCGATCGACCCGCACCCGAGTGATACAAACGCCCTGGGCCTTCTTTCTCAGGTGGTATATCAGGTGAACCCCAAGGCTGTGAAGGGACAGAGACCGGAGTTGACAGACTCCTTGGACATGTGGCTACCAAGTGTCGTCTTTGGAGAGATCGATATGGTTGTTCAAGGCGAGGAGCTGAGAATATGGGAGCCGAGACATTCCGAAAAGGCTTTCGAGATGTACGCCTCTATACTGTCTCAATTCAGGTACGGAGTTCGAGCTCATGAGGAAAACACAACCACACTCGGAGCTTTGTTTCATGCAATCTACCAAGGACGAGACCCTTTCGATAATGCACCCATGTGTTTCCCCCTGGATCCCACACTCCCGAGTCTTCAGTTTTTCGTCCGTGGTATCAGATACGCCATCCAGAAGTACCCGTGTTCAAAGTCTGTTTTGGATGAACTTGGCCTCACCTCCCACGAGCAGTTATGGCCTCTGTTCTGCCGGCTGCTATTTGGGCCAAATCTCAGCCAAGACCAGTGCGACCTGATATTCCCCGCTGCAACCCCTTTCAGCGTTCTCGTCGAGTTCAACCAGGAGCACCTCGAAGAGTCTAGTTATTCAGAGTTCTTGGGCCGGTTAACGCGCAGTAAGCGAGTCAGCTTTTTCAAAACGCGAGATGGTTATTTGGGAATGGGACCTCGATATATCAGACCGGGTGACAAGCTGGTTGCGAGCGGCATATCTACCTTGCCCTCCATTGTCAGAGAGAGCGACAACACCCACTATTATCACGTCGGAACTTGTTATATCGCTGGGTTTGGGCCTGATGAGTTGAGTGCGAAATGGGGGAGAGATGAAGTTATTGAAGACACGCTCACTCTTCGATGACATTCAGGTGGCGCGGTGAATTCACCTGAGGATGTGTATAACTATCACGCAGGCATCTGAGCTTGTGAAACAGGTAGCCGGTAGTTACCTGTTGACGGCATATGCCGAGCACGAGCGGAAAGCCAGTAAGACTTCAGGCGGCAGTGCCACAGCGCTGCTCGCCGGGCTGAAGCGCCTTGGGATCATTCCTGGGTAGGTGCTCGCCTTGGAGTCGTCGTGGGCGAAAATTATGGAAGCCCGGATCATTACCAAAGGGTTTATTTGGTAATGCTATTTGATGAGGAACGGATAGGATCAGGATCATGACATTTATTATGAAGAATGAAAATCTATGCTCATGAAGCTGTCCTTGGCCACGTTGTTCTAAAACGAGACACGCAGTACTTAGAAAGAAGGTCAAGCGTTTCTTGGCTAGATTCAATGCTTTCGGCAGTCCGAGTTGCCAGGCCAGACCGAGTAGAGAATCGAAGGAAGTCAAGCAACTGACTCATGACCTGTAAATTACTCAGACCACTTCCATTACCTTTGAAAGGCCATTCAGATGTGTCAAAGATCTACAAAGTGTGAAATCAATCAGTATGTGCACTAGAGCCTGATATAGAAAGTGTCTACGGACGACAAATGCTCAGGACTTTGCTACCGGTCTATATTGTAGATACTTGGCAACAATGTGCTGATTTGATTTAAGACAAATGGAAACGGGAAGCTTTCATACTAAACACTCGTGTACCACCTTAACAGTCAATGCACATGCTATCAATATGCCTGGACTGGCATACGACCTTGGCTGCCATAGTCACTGCTAATCATTCACATATGAAAGGGATGTAAACATAGCCTAGTGTAAGTGAATTATGTAATTACTATCTCTAAACAGCATTGCGGTTTTGAAATAGGCACTGCACAAATTAATTGGCACCACTCCCTAGCGGGAGCGGCCAGAGCGATGTGTAGATTAGATGTGTAGCCTAGAAGACCATACCCTTTGTCTGGGTCATCTCCTTCACATTGAAGTTCTTGATCATCCAGACCCAGATGAAGCAAAGCACCATAATACCTGTTCCAGCAGCAAGCATCCTGGTCTGGGCATAACCGTACGCCTCCTGAATAGCGATACGCTCGACGCTCCCAACAGGGTACGAAAGCTGGACCGGAAGGCTCGCGTAGATCGTAGTGGCATTCGCCAAGGCAGATTCGGGCAGATTGCGCATAAGAGCCGGGAGGAAGGTGTTGGTCCAGATGGCGCCGGAGATGGTGCTGCCGATGGCGCCTCCAATGCTGGCGCAAACAAAGAGCAACGCAAGAACGGCGGCAACATGCTGGTGGTCGACGGCGGCGAGGACAGAGAGCTGTTGGCAGAGGACAAAGATGCTTCCAGAGATGGAGATGAAGATCTCACACATGACAATGTACCCAATCTTCTCGTTGGGACGACGGAAGTGGATCATCAGCCCTTGAGCGAAGATGTAGAGAGGAATGGCCCCGAAGTAGAGCCACTTGAAGTGACCGGTCCTGCGGATGAGGTAGCCTACGCCGAAGAGGAGAACACCAGAGACGACTTGGAACGTGCTGTTGACGTAGCCAGCCTCGGCAACTGTCAGATTGCAGACTACCTGGAGGAAAGACGTGAAGTAGCTGTTCCAGCAGTAGTACGAAATCTGGTAGGTGGCGTCTTGAAGGCATGTACCGATAATACTCTTGTCTGTAAGGAACTTGCTCTTGAGGAATGGGGCTGGGGCCCAAAGGACCTCATAGGCAGCGAATAGAACCAGAACGAAGAACCCAACGACAATCATGGCAATGATGTAGCCGGTCTTCCAGCCCTTGGGGGCGGAGGCAGCGAGCGTGAACGGGAGCAGGAAAACGACGAGTCCACCAGCAAAGAGAAAGACACCAAGGGCTAGTACAAAGGTGAGCTAGAGACAAACAAAAGTTGCAAAGGGGGAGGGGGCTTACCATCGAACTCAATGATATAATGCCAAATATTCTGTCCGAGTGTTCTTCCACTGCTCTCTCTCACAATGATACCATGCTTCTCAGCCTTGCGAATGTGATACTTGAGGAGAATGAAAGTGGGAAGGGTGACAAATGGCATGATGATGGCAAATGCTCCAAATCCCCATTTGATGCTGACATTGAGCAGAAATGCCTCGGCAGCCTTGGATCCAGCAAAGGCGGTGATCATGTATGGCGAAGACGTGAAAGCAAATGCAAGACCACGATTTCTCAGGTTGGTGACATCGGACGCAAGAACGACAATACTGTAGATCAGTCCTCCAAAGCCAACAGCGTAGAAAACCTAAGTAAAGAAAATCAAAAGTCAGTATCGCGCTTGGGACTAATAGTTGGCGAATCTTACCCTAGCAGCACAGAATGTTGCGAGATTGTCGGCCACAGCCATCAGAACCAAGCCCAGAACACAAGAGCCAACCATTAAGAGGAAGGCCTCCGCTCGGCCCCAGACATCAAGCATCTTAGCCATTGGAATGTACACTGCACCGGCCATAGAGTTGGACACAATGTTGATGACAGTGAGCAGAGAATGGGAGCTCCATTGGCTGGTCACATATGGAGTCAAGCTGGCAAGAATGGCAATTCTGAAACCATTTGTCAGGAAAAGGAGCCAGATGCTATTGGCTTGTTAGCTTCGAGTAACAACGTGCTGGAAAGCCGAAACAACATACAGACAGAGCATGGCAGCAAGCCCGCTCTTGTCCCACGTCAAGGTCGCAGCTTGGATTCCGCGAACACCGTTCTGCGCAGCTTCATCGGGAACAACATCATCCTTGAGCTTCTCAGGGTCCTCTGGCACCGTGGAGATGCCGGCAGTTTTCTCTGCCGCAGGGGTGATCTCAGCAACATCGGCTGGGGCTGGAGCTGGGCCGTCGGCGTCTGTGCCCTTGACGCTGGCCTTGATTTTATCCACGAAAGACATCTTGAACCTCACACCTTGGGATCAGATTGAAAGGTTGAATACGCACGAGAGAGGAGGGACAATGTTAGACCAGAGCTCGCCGTGGACCGGAGTCTTTAAGCCCAAGGACGCAGGCCACTTGGCAGGGTTGCGTGTTGCATTCCCACATCGTTGGTGAATGCAAGGTGCTCGAATAGGACGCACCAGCCGATCATCCCTCACATGTAGCAAGGTATGTGTGGCTCTAGCTCGAGAGGATCAGGTCACAAGTGGCGACCATGCACAGACGGAGGAACTGCTGCAATAAGGATGGGTACGTGCCAAGCAGATTAGATTAATCTGATATGATTAGATCCAATCATTTGTATCGCCACCACCCTACCAAGCTATCAGGACCCAGAAAGGCTCCTGTGTAAAGCTCCGGCATAGCCCTACTGCAGGCAAAGAGCCGGGCTCGCTTAGGACCGCACTATGCTGCACATCCTGGCAGTCCACGCGGCACGGAGAAAAAAACTCGACATGGAAATTTAGAGCCAAGGAGCTGGCATTCATCTCACTGAGCTCTGTAAGACGAGATATTTGTAAAACTCCTGATGATGAGCCCAAGTAAAGCCGGCGAGATGATCCTAAACCGGCTGGTGTCTGTATGAACGGCACCTCCTTCCAAGGTCCTCCCCCTGTAAGGTGTCGAGGGGGATGGGGGGGAAGAGCCGGAGAACTCCACGAGCCAAACGCGTGGTTAATCTGCTCCGATTTTGCGACTGTGGAGCAGTATTCAACAGTTGGAGGACTCATAGCAGTCTCCTATCCCATTGGCCGTGACATGCATCGAGACCAGAGACTCGGTATCAAATCGGGCCCCGGATAAAAATTTTCATGATTCAGGTCAGGGATCGAGAACCCTTAAGACGGCCCAAGGATATTGCCTGCAAAGGCCGGGAACTACTTCGTCGGCAGAGACGGCTTGGCTGTCAAACTAGTCAGAAATCTCACCAACATTAGCTTGGCAGGTTTCGGGCGTCCGGAGTTCCGTGCGCGAGTGCACATTTCTCCCATCACATTTTGGTTTATATATCCAAGTCGTTTCTCTTTTATTGACAAGAAGTTGATTCCTTTAGATATCGCGAAGGGCCACTCGCATGCAGATATTGCCGTGTCTCTTTGTTTGGGCTGCTTACAACCGAGCTGACTCTCAACTGCTCTGGCTAACCCTGATACATCATACCCATCAAAAGCAACCAGCCAATCTTATCTGATCCAAGGCTCTCATAAAATCCACCCCACCACCTGAGCCCCTCATTCCTCGAGCTTGTCAAACTTTTCTCAATAGCGTTGGGTAAGCTTAAACGGGTTGTTCAGAATTGTCCGACAACCGGAGCCTATGGAAAGTGGTGCGCAACGCAGAAAATCGCTCACTTATCACCTGTTCAGGGCTCCATGCTGACTCGGCCATTGCCTCTTACGGTGATGAACGCGCTGACACCACCTGCTGACGTTTCCACACTGCCCAATTCCTTGTCTTGTATTTGATTGTGATTGCATTATTCCCATTTAGACTAAGGTTGCCACGAAGCGGCCTCTTGGGAAGCCTTTCTCCCTCGGGGACGCTTAAGAGTAGTGAACAAAGTTGATATAGATGCGGAGCGTCTCGTCTCGTGTCTACTAGCAGGGGAGCTTGCAGGTGCGGAGCAATAATTAATACGATGTGGTTCGGCCAGCTACGCTATTCAGGTCTGATCAAATTTGAGTGAATAACTAGCCGTTGCCATCCGATGAGGTGCCCACAACTTTGTTATGCGTTAAATGATCTTAATTGAACGACCAGCGAGGCAGGACGTGAACCTTTCCGTGTTGGGATATTTGGATACTGGTATCTGACGATGTCGTCAAAAATTTTCATCTATCATCCAATCTCCCAAATTCATCCGAGACATGCTACATTACATCAGGTCAGTTGCGAGTGAAACCTACAGGACGGCACATTTGATACTAGAGGCAGTTTAATGAACGATGGGAAGATCGCATTGTATTCGAGGACAAGTATCCGAAAAGAGTGAATGTTCAATGGCTTTCTTACAGTTGAAAGCTACATTAGCTTAGGGAAAGACTGTCTAGAACTGACAGTAATATTGTGCACCGGATTGAAATCGTGTTTCTGTAACAATTCTATTGAGAGGTACGTAAAGGCCGACGGAACAACCCGCATTCTCCCATCAGTATGTCGTTTTAGCAACGCAGGAGATGGCACTGGGTAGTTATCCACTTGTCTAGTCATTTGTCTGGTCACGTTGTTTATTGGCAGATCAAGGACAATGCCTCGATAACCACACATTGCCGTCCCTGGTCTCCTATGCGTACTGACTTAGATGTTGTACATATATGCAGCACCTGTTGTATGTTAAGGCGGCCATGTCGTAGGTGGCCCCAAAAAGTTACCTCCTAGCCGTTTGGCTTGACGCGGCTTTTTTACTCTCTTCACTCACATTCGTAGTATTGAAGGTGCTCCTAAGCTGTGACCAGCTGCGTTCTATTAAAGTTCTTTGAAGTTTTCATGCTTGTAAAATAGACACTGTGGTTTTAGATATAAAAATAATATATCAGGTCTATTTCTGAAGCCTTTTAATCTGCTCGCTTCACCGACCGCCATATTCTAACTTCTTTTTCTGTACACCTTTCCTTTGGCACAGGAGAAGGCTGATAACCGCTCAATGTCGTTTCGCCAGACGTCTCATCAATTAATTGGCTGGGATGATTGAATTCAATCATGTATGGGTCGATTGCCCCTGTCCTGACGCCAAATCTGGTTACAAGACGCGCCGGAGCACACGACGCTATCGCTTAGATTTTATAGCTGCTCGCTCGTTGCGACATTTGTTGTGAATTGGAATGATTTTGGAAAATGAGTAGAGGAAAAGCATGGAAATCTGAATAATCTAAAGCAGAGAACAATCTTAGCATGGATGACACGATAGATGGTGGGAACATATAAGTTGCATTAGGGCAGAGACAAAATTTCCAATTTATGAAGAACATTTCATGGTTCTCTAGTTATTCAATATCTATTGAGCACTAGTTTGGCCTTCAATAAAGTCGCAATAAGTACTGATCCCTTCCCACCCTGAAGCTCGCTGAGACTATATATTCTGCCCTACATTCCATTACATTACCTGCGATGATCGCTGTGTCGTATACTTATGCTCCGATCTATCTAGGGAGCGAAAATTGTGAGCCAAATCTACGAAAGGGACGCACAGCGAGACATATGTAGGGGTCTCATCCCTGGACTTTCCTGCTTATTTGAAAGTATCACCTCCGCAGAAGGATTGGATTGTGCCAGCTCACCGAAGGTTCAAGCCGCATCACGGACAATTGGGAGGACTAAGCTTTTAATTTTCGGAGTAGAGAGACAAATATGTCCTAGTAAGCTTCCCATTGCAGACTAATATTTCGCCCAACGCAAACTCTGAGTGAATACTGCTGTCGATTTTGAATACCTCCATGTCGCACCTCGCGCTACTACATTGTCTTGACAGGGACTGCGCAACTGAAAAGGAGTATTATTTATGCTCAATGGCATGATTTTACTTGAGTTATCGATCTTGCATTGGTGGGAGCATAAGCTAGCTACCCATCCAAGACATATGAGGGTAGGAGAACGGAGGGTGAGACATCGATAGTTGGGAAAAAGCAAGCTGGATCAGTTTAGCCTCAAGTTTTTACTTGCACCCATTAACGCATGAAATTACGCCGCTTACACTATTGTTACACAACGGATAGCATTACGTCGTAGCTCAAGTTGAAAGAGCACAAGCTCGCCGGAATAGGGCGGCATTGCTCACAACTTGAAACCTGACCTCTCTCTCTGCTAAATGGAGACATGCCAGGTTTCCGGCTGAAACACACACCTGCCTTTGCCGGCTAGCTCAACCATTTAGCTCCATCTACCCGGTCAATGCACCATCAAATACCGAGACACGATTCGCTAAGCCGTGCCTGACTGCATTACAGTGCATTAGTGAGACAATCCCGTGAATATCACTTTACTAAAGCGCGTCCCCAGACCCCCCTTTGGACCTTCCGGTTTAAATCCAGCCTTGCTCTCGTTTTCACCGACATATTGAAGCTGCTAAACCGATCCTCTATTCACGACTTTGGGCCTCCTGTTTCTTACATGACACAACATCGCCATTCTCAACATTCTACCGGCAGCTAAAAAGCCCCCGAGTTACTCCTGACCAACTGTCACGATACGAACCCGAAATCACAAGTCATTTGCCAGCAAAATTCCACCATTCAGCTGTAGAGCAGGGCCTCCAGCTTGATCTGAACTCCCTCAAACACCCATATTTTCTGGGTGCTATTTCTCTTCAAATCCCGACCGCATTCAAAAAATGCCGCTCACTCTTGCTACATCGATCGCCCCCAATTCTGGGCTAGGGCCCCGCCCGATAACGAACGTCAACGATAGCGCATCGATGAGTCCATGGAGGGAAACAGCGAGGCGGTTACAAGAGATCCACGAGTGGGAGATTCAGTTCCAGAATGATAGCCAGGAGCTTGATGAGAGAGCAGAGTCTCGAACCAGCAGCCGAGGTGGCATGCGTGAACCGGACGAAGGATATGACGATATTGATGGGATTGAGGGCATCGACGAAGAGGAAGCAAAAGAGTACCAGAGGCTAGCGCAGAAATTGCTCACAGAGGCGGAGGAGAAGCTCAAACTGATCTCATGGGAACTGGAAAAATTCCGCCCCGAATTGTCATGGCCAATGAAAGCATAGCGTTATAATGTCAAACTAGTAATGAATGATCAATTTCTTGCACATATCCTCTTTTAGTCGTTCCTGGGTAGTGAAGGGTTCCCTCTACCCATGGGAAGTAAAGTGCTCGGGCTCCGATGAAATTCGTTCACCATGAATTTCTCAGCTGGCTGGCGAGCAGCTGCACTACTGGGCGCAGGGACTGAATCTTCCCATGACTGCTGATTTAATTGCTCATCACATATCGGATTGCATTCTTGACAAATCCCCTTCGTCTCTTCATGTTCATGAGCCAGCTGTATGGGCAGAGTAAAACATGTCTGACGATCTAGAATCGGTGAGACTTTTCTCCCTACTTCCGTAATTTGAGAACCCCTTCTTACGAGAGCCACTGGTATCTTCCTTTGACATAAGTTTTCCTCGTTTAATGAAGGAGGAATACGCAGTCGATTGGCGATTGACCCAGACTCCCACGATGGGCGGAATCGGTGGCTGTTACGCACACTCTATGAGATGGCCGTTTCATGACGTTGAAGATCAAGCTATCATATACGGAATTCCTTCCAAGTCAAAGCGCGCCACTGCATCACTGGTTCAGAAAGTCCCGGAGACCTCGACATTTCTGGAACCCAGTTTGAGACGCGAGACCTTTCGGCCTCACTTGCCTTCGCCTCCAAGTTCTACCGCAGCACTCGTTTTTATGCCGTCTTGTGCCTTCGGATCGCGATTCGCCTGCCTATTTTTGCTCGATGTCGTTTCATCAGTTGGCAATTCTTGCGCCGGGGCCTCGTTGGCTGGTTTCTCTGCAAACAACGGGTGTCCAGGCGTCCAGCCACTCATTTCCCTCGGGTTCGGCGATATAGGTCTCGGTATCCAGTCAGCATGGAGCTCCGGCTTCTCGAACTTCTGCTGCGGCTCTGGGTCGATGGGCTTTTCCTTCGCTCGGAGGCGACGTCGTCGGAAGCCCCAGAACCAGATGGCGACGAGGAAAAGTATCAGTACGATGGGGCCGACCACTGGTCCTACGATCTAGACTTCTTCAAAGATCGGAAAAAGCGGTCAGCTGCGAACAAATCATGTGCGATGCTCGTTGGCGCCGTTTGAACCATGTGTGAGAACGTACTGCTCTGCTTCTGGCCCTCATTTGAGGAAGACGCGCTCGTTGCGGAAGCATTGGTGGTGGTCGAAGCCTCGTTTTGTGTCGCTGAACTTGTCACTGATGAGCCTTGCTCCCAGGATGAGATCGATGGAGGTAGTGAAGACGGCGCGGACGTGGAGGGCGCACCCTTGGCTGAGCTGCTCATTGCGACAGTGGGAGAACTGGTCGTAAAGTCGATCCCTATCAGTTGTGAGGAAAGGGGCTGAACTGACAGAAAGGCCATGATGCTTACTGTGGTTTGCAGTGGTACCACGAAAATGCGACGGTGGAAGAGGGGAACGCAATGGGTCCCTGTTCAGTTCGGCGTTTGAAAACCCTGGCTGGCTGTTTCCAAAAGTAGATGCCCGGATGGAACCTTGCCTGGTTACAGCTTTCCCCTGCCAGCTTGTGATGCTGCGATCTTCGCATTCTCTTTCTTGGACTGCAACCTGAATGATTGTAGAATCCGAGCTGATGCAAATTTCATAAATTCAATGCCAGTGACTGACAGGCTTCATACCATATGACTGGGTTTCAAAGGAAACGGGGTTTTCAAGGTCAAAACGTCTCTTTCAAGTTGAAGTGTGGAGGGTATGATATTACCGAGAAAAAAAGATAGAAGTTCTTGAACTAATTCTGATATCCAATGTACTCGATGGAATTGAAGATGTGAGCCTCTCCTGTCACAAGGTGGCTGTGCTGTTATGGATCGCTTCATAAACACTCCAAGAATCATCTTCTTCTCGTGAAGAGGGAGTTCAGGATAAGAACTCATTCTGGCACTGTAATTTTATTAGAGGTAGTACGCGCACAGCTGTGCCCTCATACTTTAACAAGTTCTGTCAGTCTAAGAGTTTCACACCTAGATTCAAACAACTCGGGTTGGTTCCTAACAAGATTTCGCTTCACGGATTTGAAACTTCTAAGATTCGCTATGAGCAGCTAGAACACAGTATAGAAATTACAAGGATGTCCCCATAACTGATATTGGGGCGATACCAATTGAATATCGTAAATGGCTTGCTGATCATGTTCCAAATAGGTACTTAATGGATGTCTTTTACACTCTTCCCAAACGTAAACATTCATACATGCATAATGTGACAAAGCATAACTTGCAATTATTATTTAAAGGAACTCTGTTTCACAAAATTCACAAAAGAAAGAACCGCCAACCTATGAAGACCGGGGACATGATTTGTCAAAGCATGCTGTTCGCTTGAACATCGACAACTGACGGAACAGTGCATGCGGATTCTTTTTGTGAGTATTTAAGGCATAAAATTTCCGGAATATTTTTCGTGTCCAAGACCTCTAAGCCGTAAGAGGAGAAATCAAGCGAGACGTATCCCACTGCACAACGCTCAGACAAATTCCAACATCACAACTTCGCTTACTCTAACGCAAACAAAGCCCGTGACAATGGCGATCGGAAGGGGATCATACGATACGACAACCATCGAGAAACCCATCGGACCCAGTGGCGGTAGCAAATGATTATCTCTTCTTAAAATCGGATGTTAGATACACTGTGGTTCCACGAGTTTCAAGTATAGAATGGAACATTTGGCTTTCAACTGGAATCTTGGCTCGGGAAATGGAAACCAAAGATATCTTTGATTCATCTTTTGTAGCATCCTCAACTAACGGTTGCAACTCTCACCAGCGCTTAGCGCAAAACAAATTCTGCCACGAGCCGTGAAATGGTGCTGGCCATCATAGTTCATGACTCAATCAAATATCATTCTCTGATTAAACTTGCTATGCTCCTGTTCCCTGACTCCAAAACGCCTTCACTCTATTTCGCCGAATTCAATTGTGCAACAGCCCACCCATCTATATAAAGAAATCCTGCCCAGTATTTGAAACCTGCCCAAGCCTAGAATCAGGCAACTCCTCATAAATCATTGCCCTTGGCGCCCTCTTCTGTTCAGATGTAACCCCCCTAACCTCAAATGCATGGTCGTCTAATTCATAAATCGGCTCTATCGTGGATACCACACCCTTCTCGCGTGGACTCTCTTGCTGTCGGTACAAAGACCATTGTGTGGGAGAGTCCGCTATAGGTCTCTCCGAGGTTCTATACCAAGACCATCGAGATGGTGAGGTTTCGGCTGTTTTGTCGTGTTGTTTGTACCAAGACCACCTTGAAGGGGATCCTGGAAGCTCATGTATGTGAAACCAAATGGCTGGCCCTCCTCCTCGCCCTTTTGATTGACTTCGTGCGATGGACGCCGCCTCGGATGGTGACTGGGATACGTCGCTTCGCGGCTGCGATCTGTTGCTCCGTGATGGCGACTTGTAGTATAATGGCGGTGACTTATTGCTTTGCGGCAGCGGCTTCTCCATCGGAGTCATTGTTTTACTGCTCTGTGATCGAGGCGTGCTGTTCTGTGGCTTCGGTATTTGGGTATGCAGCTGGAGTTGTGGCGGCCGCTGTTTTTCTCGCCGCGGCTTCGGTCTGTCATACCGGACGGGTACCCGAGGGATTTGGTTCTTTCTTTGTTGTTGATGGCGCCTTGATCGTAGAAAGAACCAGAGGAGTATCAATAGAAATAACAAGACAACGGCGCCTACGATGGGGCCGGCGATCCAACGTACTTCTCAAGCATTAGAATAATCTGCTGTATAGAGTGGAGTACGGCTCTAAGGGTTAGGTAGAGAAGGGTACTCACATTTGGCGGCATTCGCATCCGAATCTGTGGACGAAACAGTTGGTGCAGACATATATGGATTGGAGGATGTTGTTGGCTGGTCGGAAGATGTTGACGCAATCTGGACCTTATAGTACCATGATGCGACACTACTATCATCGGGGGGCGTCCGTATTTTGAGATGATTGATCTTGATGCCGCAGAATGATAGAAATGGAGAGAGCCCTGACGGTTCTATCATGACAGGAAGCTGGGGGGTCTGCTGCAGGCATGCCGCGCAGGGCCTGAATGCCTTGACGAATTCGGAATCTGGATGGCACAGACCCTCGACCAGGCCAGTGCGACAGGCCGACAATGCTGCCGATTCTGGGAAAAGTTAGAATAAGAAAGGCACAGGTTGCGGCCCGGGGGGAAATGCCTACCGCAGGGCTCCTCGCACATCGCGACAGCTTCCGCAATGTGATTTGGCGACATAGCGGTCACATAGTCGCCACAATAGGTAAGTAATTAAAGTTGGTGAGTTTCTGGACGAAGAGGAACTTCCAGCATGCCCTTGGCTTTTAATTGTGCACTTCTATGTTGGCACCAGCAGCGTTGGCCCCCATGTCGCAAGCGGGCGCCTTGTGCTTCTGCATACTAAATCCTAAATGGACTCAGCCAGCATACCAGAGTAGGTCGCCAAGAGGGTAGTGCTGGGATAAAAATAGACAGGGACAGGTACAGACTGACCCAGGCACTGTTGGCCCTCGGTGTATGTACATTGTTTTGAGAGACAAAGCGAAGATACAATCAATCAGACACATGACTGTTGTTCTCTGTAGCACAATGAAGATAAATTCTCTGTAATTGTCTTCCACTTGCATATTTCTGCTTTGTTCCTAGGCGTTATCCCATCATTGTTTGCGGCAGAACAAACCAGGCAGAGACATGTACTGTTTACCGTCCATGGTGTTGGTCCCCGCTCACCAACATGCAACTAACGCTGCCAGGCATCAAGTAACTCCTCGCTGGATGGGACGAACAGGGACGCAGAGGCTTGGGCGCTAACCGGGCAAATCAACTGCGACTTGGGTGGAGTAGTATCGCTCAGCTTGGAGGTAGTAATATTGTGTCAACCCCCCCCCATCCGGTCTGCACTCGATCGACCAACACACCTACACACGCTCTCAACGTGGGAATGGGTGGGCTGACAGGCGGCACAGCCATCGTAGTCTGCCTACCTGAGTAAAGCCTGGGCGCTTACGACCATTTTGAGGCCGCATCGATCGATCACTTACCCTTGTAGGATGGGATGAACTATTCTGGGTCTTGCCCCCCCATAATAGAAAACTCGATTATCATTGCCGAGAGAATCGAATGCTTTCGACGGCCGGTGATCGTCATCGAGTAGCCACAGGAAGCAAGAATCAGTGTACGCAGTTGGGCAGTGTTCCCATGCATGACACCTCGTTGGCCTCAGTCGACCAACGAATATTAGAAACAACTGCAGAGACCCTTTTTATTACTCATGTTGGCTCACCAGAGCACTGCCAACAGACAGCTACAGAGGGTTACAGCAGCATTACCCACCCAAGTACTCCATTATGCCCAGGGCTCAGATCCATCGCGATTAATCAGTGGTGAATTTGTAGGAATAACCCGAGTCCCTCTTCGAAAGAGATGTACTTATGTATGGAGCGCGTCATGCGGCAATCTTCAACAGATTTAGGGCTGTTGGAGGCTCAGAAATCCCCCCATCCTACTCAAAAGGCCATCCATATGATGATGCCAAACATGACGATCCTGTTCCGCAGCGAGCTGATAGCAAAAGTGCCCAGAAGGATGATGATTGCAGATGGCCAACAGTTTTCGCTGAATTGATGGACCTTCGGGTGCGAACGAGGCCAGGAAAAACCGTTTTCCGCAATGCTAATCAGGCAGTATCATTTGTTATTGTACACCAAAACGGACCATCTCGATAATAGATTTTCAATTTGCCCATTCCCCACCTCTTACTCTTCCTCCAAGAACTGCATGTCATACCTTGATCGCATAATTATCTCCAATACCTCCCGGTGGTTGATAAACCGGTCGCTATATTGTTCCCTAATTCGACAATTTTTAACGACATCAATTTCATTGATCTTAGTCCACACCAGCCGTCGAATTGAGCCACGACATGCTGGGTCCATCTCACGTACCGAGGCAAAAGTGTCCCAAGCGGGGAAAATGCATCTGGCTTGTGGCGCGATGAAACATCTCGCGACTCTTGATAGGTCCACCGAGCATCAGGGAGAGGATACATGCTGCATTCGCTAGATGCTGATGCTGGCATGGGTCATCTCCATCTATTAAATTAAACTGTCCCCCGACCTCTGCATACTTACGGCTCTGTCTCCCCAGATTGATCGACCCAAGTCAACATGGCCGGCCCTCCAGGACATCCGATCGCTTCCTACCAGCCCCTGAAGCTTTTCTTCCAGCTTTTCCATGGCAGCACCATTCTGGCCCGTCTCCCACTCTGGCTGCTTCAAGCGGTGGTGCCGGCGCTGCGACCACACCGAAAATGGACTGTGAAGCAGACCCTGATGTGCCGGCTGA
Organism: Clonostachys solani; assembly: GCA_902141235.2. Taxonomy (NCBI): domain Eukaryota; kingdom Fungi; phylum Ascomycota; class Sordariomycetes; order Hypocreales; family Bionectriaceae; genus Clonostachys; species Clonostachys solani. The sequence continues at coordinate 50,964 of CABFOC020000031.1, read as the reverse complement.
TGTATGCTCTCGTCGACATGACCTCCCGCATCGGAATTACAGAGTCCATTTCGCTCAAGCCGAACAAAGAAGGCGCACGCTTCCAGGTCATTGAGCCTCCCGGCGCGGACGTTTACAAAGGGCCACTTTCGACGACGAGAGCCAGCCCCGGCAAGGTGGGCGCGACTTGGTTCCCCGAGGCCCCAAGTAAGGATCCCGGTTCCAAGATAATTGTGCTCTACATCCATGGCGGCGCCTTCGTCATGGGCGATGGGAGAGAGGAGTTTGCGGGGTTCGCGGGCAGGAATCTGGTGACGACTGCCAAGGCAGACGCGGTATTGTCCCTCCAATATCGACTCTCTGGTTATGCCGGACGCGACCCTTTCCCTGCGGCATTGCAGGACGCGCTCGCGGCGTACTTGTACCTCCTCCGCGAGAGAGGCGTTCCCCCGAGCCAGATCGTTCTCTGCGGCGACAGCGCTGGTGGCAATCTTGTCATTGCCCTCCTGCGATACATCCAAGAGTTCGGCGGCGATCTGGGCATTGCCGCTCCTAGATGCGCCGCACTCTTCTCGCCTTGGGTCGCTCCATTGAGCTACAATGTTCATCAGAGCCCGAGGGCGCACTCAGACTATCTTGCCCCTTCGTTCTTGCGTTGGGGAGCTTTATCGTACAGCGCCGACTTGGAGGATCCTGCCTCGCATCCTTACATCACACCACTGGGCCATGCGTTCGAAACCGGAGTGCCTCTGTTCGTCAACGTAGGCACGGCGGAGATATTCCTCGGGGACATTGAGACGTGGGTGAAGGAGATGCAGAGAGTCGAAGGCAACCAGATTGATTTTCACAAAGAGGAGGCCGCTCTGCATGACACTTTCTTGCTCGGGAATACGTTGGGCTTTGAGGAGAGTGCTCTGGAAAAGATGCGCGTGCTGGGAGAATTTATCCACAACCTGAAGGTTTAAATCCCGTTTCGCCTAATTTTTATAATTTGTCCCCCATGCACCAATTCTTAATGTTGGGCCAAGATAGCCAAGGGTTGATACTGGCTGGAAGATGTTCAAGAATCATCGTTTTCATCTTCCTCTTTCTCGGCCCTTCTATTCAAAAGAAGTGCCGAAACTTGTTTACAGGGCGTTTGCAATATTGTTGAAACTTGATTGTGACACTGCACTGACACTGGTGACAGGGTCCGACATCTTTAGAAGATAGCGATGTCTGGGTCCTTTTATCAATTAAAGTCTCCTCACCACCCTTCAAATGAAGTGCAGATGAGAAAATTGGATAATAGTTTACCGACTTCCCTCGACTAACATGCATAATTTCTTCATGATTCTCTTGAAAACAAACATGAAGTGCAGGGTAGGAAATGTGGCCTGGAGGCTCATCACACTGGCTCATTACTCAAGCAAGGTCACAAAACCATCAAATCAGGTGGTGAAAGCAGAGCCTTAATGCCGAGATAATATTCCATTAGACCGAGGTAGACGCCATGATAATAATCATGCTCATTATACTCTCCAGCCGCGAGGAGTCCCTTGACTGTCCGGGCAATCCGGGCTCTTAGCGCTGCAACCAGAACGGCAGCAGTTCCCGCTAGAGACGGCGTGGATTAGCACGTGTGACTACTGTCTCACCTTGGGCTGGCTCGGGAAGGAGGACGCTGGCCAGTGAATCTTGCGCTGTGCTGGGGTGGGATGCTAGTGATTCACTGCCTGGACCATCCCCCAGACAGATAGCACAGAGGGGGAGAACAGAGCCTCCAGATACGAGGATAGAGGATTGAACCCGGGCCTGTCCTTTTTCATGCGACATGGCGTGGTATGGAACGCATAACGCGGTTTGGTGAATCGGGCATGGTCCGGCGTGTCAAAGTGAGCGCCCCCTTTTATCATGGCCGACCCCACGGAAATCGTGACGATGAGTTCTTTTCCATAATTTTCTTGTGGATTATCGGAAAGCTTTTAGTGCTCTTCTAGTAGTGATCAAGGAAAAGTGTGTAAATAGAGGAGAATAGGAGAATGACATGCGCCAGCGGCAGGGCTCAGTCTGCAGCCTCCCCTGTACCGTGGTGATTGGCGCGATGCAGGCAGGGCGCGAGCTTCCGCCCAACCCCAGTGAACAAGCATGAACGCGTAGATCAATCTTGACCCCTTTCATGAGGCTGCCGGTAGTTTCACACGAGTCCACCGACTGCAGCAGCTATCGACCCAATAATCTGGCGTTCAAGGTCACAGACTAATCTACATCCAATCCAACAAAGCGGTGGGTGTTCTCGAATCTCTTGCTTGAGTCCAACGCCTAGCTTGTTTCGGGGTCGGCTCTCAGCTTGATCTGCGTGTGGGTGGAATTCTCCCCCCTTTAGGATATTTCTGTACCATCTTGACAGCGATATCCCGGGTAGAAGCTTGAATCGAGTTGGTGATGGATCCGACGGCCATCCGGAAACACCTTTTGTTCGGAGAAAACGGTAATGTGCCTGGTTCCCCATGGCAGCTCGTGCAACCCCATCAAGGTGGTGCCAGACTAAGCCATGCCTCGACAAGGAGCTTTTACCCTTCTGGTGGGGCCTGAACACGGACGTCTTGTCTCGATCGAGCCAAATGAGACGCCCTAAACATGCCCAAGTCTCCCCCGGCAGCCAAACATGGACTTCTGGTTGAGCCCGAAAGGTGTGGTCTGTATATAATCAAATGGTGCTGCTCACGCTATGCGCGTCTGGTCTTTCCGTTCTCCCGTAATACCCGAGCGAGTCGTTTCTCGATACTCAAGTTTCCTTGTTTTCGTTGCCGCTGGATTCGGCCTTTAATGTATTGTTTGGCTTAATTCTTTTGATGCACGACTGATTCCCCTGGCAGCCGCCATCTGCCCTGCCTCTACCGATACGCGCCGAATAAGTCACGGCACTACAATCGTTATAATACTTATTTTAGACCCGAGAGCCACCAAGTCGAAAATGACTCGCCTTGTCTCACTCTCAACTACCATCACACTTTTCTTTGTCCTTGCTTTGAGTGTTCGTGGCGAAAACAACCTGCTCTCTCGATTAGACGAAATCCCACAATGCGGAGTATGGAAAAACCAGCCGTCAACCTGGTATCAAGAAGACTAATAGTATATTAGATTCCATGCTTCTCAACCGTTCCCGGCAACACCACATGTAATGTCTTGGACACTGCTTGCCTCTGCAAGGACAGCGAGTTCCATAGGTTAGCACAGCAATGCGTTAGGGAGAATTGCGGGATGAAGGACACCATTGGTAAGGCCCCGGGTCCTATATACGGAGAGAAAAGTGGTTTTCATACGGCGATCGATCATGACTGACATTGGGAGCTATTCAGCAATACAAAAATTCGGAACCTCTCTGTGCAATATACCACCACGATCCCGCAAACACGAGCTTCTTATTCCCTTGGTTCTTCAGATCCCGGCATGGCTATGTATTTGGGCTCGATTGTACTCGAACTGGCGAACAATGGGTCGATGGAAGCCAGATGACTGGGTCGTCTTTGTGGTTGGCGTATGTCTTCCTTGGAGCGGAATTGTTGTTAAGCCGTCAACTGACAGCAATGCAGTTCATTTTCACTGCCTTCGTTGCTATGGACCAGTATGGTATGTTTAATTTGTTGGCAAAACGTCCAAACGGTGACAAATAACTTACAAAAAATCTCTAGTTGGGCAAATGTGGTACGGGGTTGACATCTGGACCCTGGACGAAGACCAGACCATACAAGCATTCAAGGTGAGCACTAAACCTGACATGTCGGCGAGATATATCATACTGAATTCTTTGAATAGCTGTTTTACGCTGGAGAGAGCATATATCTTCTATCCCTGGGCCTCAGCAAGATCTCCGTTCTCTGGGTCTATCTTCGAAACTTCCCAAACCAGCTGTTCCGATACGCTGTATTTGTGTCCATGGCCTTTGTAGCACTACCCACGGCGGGACTCGTGTTTCTTCATTTGTTTCAATGCAATCCCGTTCATCTTGCATGGGATGGCTGGGTCGGTACGACGGGGGCTCGGGACGTATGCGTCGATAAGCAGCTGATCACCTATATCGCTGCTGGCTTCAGTATCTTCCAAGACCTGATTATTCTCCTCTTACCTATACCTATGGTGTTGAAGCTGCGGATGCATATCAATGATAAATGGGGGATCCTTTGCATGTTCAGCTTCGGCGTATTCATCACAGCCACTTCCGTCATCCGCCTGCTGTATCTCATCAACTTCGGCCGATCACGAAACCCTACCTGGGACTACGTCGATGCAATTATTTGGACCGGTCTCGAGGTATCTGTCGTTGTCATGGTAGCTTGCCTTCCCTCCATTGGTGTTCTTTTGAGGCACTGGATTCCCTCGCTGGCAGTCAACTCTGCTTCTCATATGCCAAGGAGGAACTTGACCAGGCGATCAGACAAAAAGAGATCAATTCTCACTGCAGGCAGACGCCTGACTTGGGAAAGTCTGGGGTTGGACCTGGGCGACCGATCGTTTGGAAGGGTTATGACCAAGGTCTCCAGACATCCACCTTCCTTCCACCCCTTCAACGACAGCTATTTTGACGGACCTGACCAGGGAATCAGTATAAGGGCAGTGACCAAAGTGACGACGTCGGTCGAAGTGGTTAAATAGCTAAAAAATTGATGAGCGCCCCTGTCTGTGTTGAGTCAGTAGAAGACCGAAGGCTTAGCCTGCTAATAGAAATAGACCGAAGCAATTCTTTTTACAATCAAGACCCATGTCTCAAGTGTTGATGTCTCAACCATTAAAGAAGAGATGATGTGATTGATCATCTTGAACGTGACTCGGCATTTTCCCCACACCTTGTGAACAAGGCCGAGGTCGGACGGTGGGGGATGGTTAGCCCAAACTGAATTATCTCTCATATGACCGAAAATATACTCTTTGGAAGTTCTCGAGTGGCCGATGGGATAGAGATCTCTAGCTACGTACATCACAAACAAGCAAGATTGGCACGCTGTATCTACCTCCCGTTACGATGGAACCATACCTGCTCACAGCGACCGAGTGTCTGGAGAAATTCAAGGATGGCTCCTTGACCGTGGAAGCCTACGCAAGATCGCTGCTTGCACGCATAGACCAGCGAGACTCCGCTGTCAAAGCATGGGCGCACTTGGATCCCGAGTATGTCATAGAGCAGGCTAGAGCCCTGGATCAAATCCCTCCCGAGAAGCGAGGGCCCCTCCACGGTGTCTCGGTGGCAGTCAAGGACATTATGCATACAAAACGTCAGTTCTTTCAAGATTCTGGGATATTGATTTGAGCTCGAACTGATTCGACAGGGATAGGCATGCCAACACAACATAACTCCCCTATCTATCAAGGTGATGCTCCGGAGATAGATGCTGGCTCAGTCACTATCCTTAAGAGAGCCGGCGCGCTTCTCATTGGTACGGCCAGATGAGGATCTTTTCGTATCTGAGATGACTGATTGATGCAACAGGAAAGTCAACAACGACACAGTTTGCCTCACCAAAAGATGGACCACCAACTTGTAACCCAAATGATTTATCCAGAACACCGGGAGGCTCGTCTTCAGGTTCTGCGGCCGCCGTGGCGGATTTTCAAGTCGCAATTGGCTTAGGCACTCAGACGGGTGGCAGCACAGTCCGGCCAGGGTCATTCAATGGAATTTACGCCATGAAGCCTACGTGGAACGCCATAACTCGAGAAGGTCACAAAACATACTCGTTAACACTGGACACAATAGGCTTTTTCGCTCGCTCAGCTGATGATCTTGAGCTTCTTGCCAAGGTCTTTGCCTTAGAAGACGATGCTCCAAGAGAAACAGAAGCTACCATTCCTATCCAGCGAGCAAAATTTGCAATTGTGAGGACAGTGGTGTGGCCGGAGGCTGGCCCAGGGACACTCGCCGCTATGGATATCGCGGCAAGACTGCTCCGAGAACACGGGGCTGAGGTAGAAGCGGTCGACCTTCTGCCCGAGTTCGATGAGATGCCTCGATGGCACCACATCATTATGGATACTGAAGCCCGGTCAGCATTTCTCCCAGAATACCGGATTTCAAAAGAGCAACTGCAGCCGTTCATCACCAACCATGTTGAGAATAGCACAAAGATTTCCAGGGCGGAACAGCTGGAGGCTTTCGACAGAGTCGCAGCTCTTCGCCCGAAGTTTGACAAGATTGCTGAAAAATACACCGCTATAATCACCCCTAGTGTCATCGATGAAGCACCTTTGGGGCAAAAGTTTACGGGGAGTGCGGCCTTTAATGTCATCTGGACGGCATGTTTCCCTTCCCCACAACATATTCACATACCCTCTACCTTTGATGGTGTTATTTGGCTAATCTTGATTTATAGGCCCTCCACACGCCGGTTATCAATGTCCCTGGCTTCAAGGGAGAGAATGACATGCCAGTTGGGCTTTCGTTGGTGGCAGGAAGATATCATGACCGGCATCTACTGGCGGTTGCAAAGGAGGTAGGGAAGATATTTGAATCACAAGGTGGTTGGAAACGTCATTGCCATGTGTAATGCGAGAAATGGTGAGAATATCTGGTCTCTGCATTGTGATAATAATGATAAATTTCTTGCGGTCAACGATGAAGTAGCTCCCTACTTATCTAGTACCACAAGAGTCATTGCTGAACCCTCTCTATAATTTCCCGTGATGATATCAAATCCATTTTCCTGTCTAATAAACGCCCTTCATTTTAATTTCATAACATCAGGCTCGTCGGGAGGCGAAAAACTGTCAGGCACTGGCGGTGTCTCGCTCACCTTGATACCGTCTTCAAGCTGCGACCTCCTTTCTGACGACACTTTCAGCTCAACCTGCATCACAATGCCATGGGACCCATGATTCATCGGCCTTATACTGTCCTCTTCATTGCTGTCCGTCTCACATAGGAATGTGAGTCCTCCGGGGGTCATGTTTTGCTGGCTCGAGGAGAGTGACTTGTTTTTTTGCTTCTGTTGGTCCCGCCACCTCCCAGAGGCTGACATGTCATCCAGCTTCACACTCCCGCCCCCATTGCCAGTCCTTCCGTAGCCGGTTGCTTTGGTTCGAGGTGTCGACAGGAAAGATCCCAGGAATGGGCGAAGCTTGACCTTGAGCCAGCCCCAGGTCATGGGTAAGTTGGTGACTGCGACCGCAACAAATGATTCTCTCAGAGCCCAATTGGTACCTTCTCTTGGTCCCTCGGAATCATCCTAATTGGTAAGAACAGCCAGATATGTTAGAAACCGCCTCATAGTAGGAAGCATTGATAGCAGATGGAAGCTAACCTTCAAGATGGATACGCATCGCAGAATACCAAAAACAATGATAACGATGCCACCGGAGAACAAAACTGTCAGACCCCATTTCTTGGCTGGCGGGAGCTTTGCCGCCCAGAACATGGGAACGGGAATCATGAAGAGGTAGAGGTCGCTGAAGATATTGAGAGCAAGGCAAGTATAAATGACGACCCGATTAATAGCAGGCATACACAAATCTGACGAATGCGATCGTTAGTCCAGACGTATTGGTCGATGAGCTGTAGAGGATCCGTACTCCCTGGGTCCGGGAAGATTTGCCAGTGCTTCTGGAAGGGCATGCAGGTGAATAAGATTGTGTATATGGCAGCGATGTAAGACGCAACGATTATGCCAAGTCCGATGAGTATTCGATTTCTGTATCCTTCAAGGCCGACCTGTGGACGATGATAAGCAAAATTCACCCAGTCAGTATGTTAAAGGATAGACGCTTACCGTAAGGCGCAGGTAAAATGTGCACATTGACGCCTTGATCATCCATATCTGGGTGGTGTACATTATCCATCCAACCAAAATTGTCTTCGTACCATTAACTCTGAAGATGGCGTAGTTCAGTTAGCTTGAGCGTGCGCACGAGTGAACAATGAATCCAGAAACGACTATTACCTCCATATCCATTCTTGACTCCCTGGCTCAATCCCAAGCCGGTAGCTATCCGTCATGGCGCTGTTGGCTAGACCATGAAATTCCGTACCGGTGATATATTGGACGATTGTCTCGGCGACGAGTGGCAAGATACTGAAGATCATAAGGTAGTCATCCGGCCCCAAAGAGCTGATCCCAATGGCTCTTGTCCGACAGAATATTCGAAATCCGATAAGAAGCACAACTAGCGCGAGATACACGAACGCTTCGACGGTGTCGGGATTCGGTCCTGCAGGAGGAGCATCCCCTTCGACCGATGGGGCTCGATGAAAGATGAGGGATTCCGGCGAAGGAGCCATGCTCCTCTCCATCCCTCCCCGGGACGAGTTGGGGGTATATCCTTTCAAGAAAGTAGATCTGTATCGGGAAATCGTTAAGCTTCAGGGAGTAAGCTCTTTTGCATCTTGTTTTCTTTTTCCTTCCAGGCGGAAAATAAAGTTGTGGGAGAAATCGATCTCAGGGAACAGGTGCGAGATTGGGGAAAAGCAATGACGGGTCATAGGGCTGCCTCCACAGAATAAGAGGGAAACAGGAATTCCAACACTAATTTCCGTACGTGGAAGCATTGATCAAATGCCCCAGGATCTGCAGGCAAGGATGATTCCATCGCTTAAACAACATGGTGTCAGTGTGTTGCGAGGGTGAGGTGGATTCGGAGAACAGGGTGCCGTCGCTCATGAGCCAACGGTCGTTGATTGAAAACGTGTCCGCCGTTCCGCCACGCAGGCAAGTTGGTGTGACAAGGTCCAGGGATCAGCTGTGTGATCAATGCAGAAGAATATGGCTTTCAATAACGTCAATCAAACGTCGCTAAGACAGATGCTGCATCATTCTGAGCTGGGGGGACCAGGCAAATGATACGACATGTGAAAGCTTGACTGATCATGTCCACAGTTTGGAGGAAAGTAGTAAGCCACTAGTCCGCGTGGAAAGAGTCTGCAGATAATCCCCTGCTCAGCCATCTTAGCAATAAAAGGCGAGCTCGCCGTTTACTAGATCTGAGCTGCATATACTCGAGTCCACTGTCCCCACTGCATCAACCCAATGGAGACAGCATTTTCATGCATGCTCGTTCAATACAAGGAAGGGGCCGGGATTTTGGGGGATCGAACCAGCAAAGGTCCGTGTTTGAGTTGGTAGGTCTGTGAAATTGTAATGCGGCGGAGTTGCACGCTGGTGGGAGGCATACGCAAGCAAATATTTGGAAGAGACTGAATAACCAAATAAGGCCATTATCCAGCCCAATAGGACTAGGCAAAACGCCCCCAGCAGGGATGTAGCGACTGAGGCTTATTCTTCGCATTGAGCCTGAAACCAGAGCTCGGAAAGGTGTGGTGGAGTCGGTCCATCATGATGGTGCCTGAAGCAGCAAGCCTCCGCCTGGCCCAGTTTCGTGTTGAGAGAGTCGTGCTGATACAACTTGCTCATAAGGCAGCATGCCATCTAGATTGGTCTACGCGCGTCCGTGCCCCTTTAAGAACCATTGTCCGTGGTTGGTTCACCGGCACACGACGTACCTATACCCAGACAACATGTGACATCGTAGAGAAGGGTGGAGCGAAGTGCCAGTGGTTGTTAATTGCAACACTGGGACTTGTCCACCGAGGCCCGTTATGCCGCCGGGGTGGAGTCTGGTGAGCTGGATGTAACTGCGATGTAATTTTTGAAGCAATTATTTTAATTAAATATCACATTGTTCGGAGCGGTGGAAGCTTCGATATCTCCGTTGCGCGGCCGTAGATGGCCCCCATTCGAGTCGAAGATCCCTGTGCCCACGAAGTGGCAGGGGACACGACTGTTGTTCGTGGACGCTTGCTCATCTCTATGCGTGAAATTGGTATTCGAAAGAAGCTGCCAATGAGACGTTGAACGGCCCGTTTCCACGCACTGTTGACCAGACTGCGCTTTGTCAACGGACACCCGTGCAATTAATGTTGTGGAAGAGGGTTACACTGATGTGCGAACCAAGAACTGGATCGCCCCTAGAACGGCCTTGGTAAGACGCTAGTTGCTCTGCTTCTCTGGGACAGTCTTATCTGGAAGGGCCAGCTGAATGCGGGCAAAGAGGATACGATGCTCAATCAGACCCAGGGAAAAGAAAAGTATTGAGAGAAGCCCGAAGACAGCGATGAAGGCATGCCTCTGCTTTCATTAAGAAAGAGCAGGGTTTTGGATCACAAAGCAGTGAGTAAGCCCGGGCTTGGATACCGATCAAATCTACCTGGAGTACCTGGAGGTGGAGAAGCAAAATATCAGACCATTTAAGATCAGGTCGACTGTCACATTCTGGGGATGCTGGCATCCCCCAGTAGCTCCAATTGGAAGACGGCTAGTCATTTTCCGAGTTGTAGCTAGGCCCTCGGTAGAATGCAACGTGGCGATTGTTCAGAAATTGTCCACGATCCTTGGTGTGAGTGGCATGGCAGATGCCTTGAACCACACCCATGTCCTTCAGAGCCGAGCCACAGCTTCAGAAGCACATCATACCTGTAGGGTCAGGTGTGAACGATCAGAGTCAACATAGACGTCGGTCAATCGGTGAGATTATGGCATATGCGGCTGAGCCATCAGAGACCAAGTTAGGCGACAGGGTCCTGAAATGAGTTCTCGCCAACGCACATGCGTGCTGAACTTACGCCCCACATCAGGCAAGGATTCATTCAGGAGATAAGCGAGTTATTAATTATCAACTGATGTTTGATTTTCCTTCCTTTCAGAGGGGATTATTTCCATCGTGGGGAAGACCAAGAATTCATGGAATGGGGCTCCGGCCCACAACATAAACAGATTCTATGCATCCCGGATCGTTGCAACTTGAACATCTATACCACTCAGAGTTATCAGATCTGAATTTGAACTTGGAAATTATCGAAGCAGCAATGCACATCAAGGTATTCAAATTAAGGGACATTGTCGAAAACCTTTCCCTTCTTTCTATCATATACAAGCCATGAATGAACTCACAACTCTTACTTATTTTAACATACAGCTGGAACGAATCTGGGTGCCGCTCGCCAATGGTCTATAAGTCTCAAATCCGAGTCAGATTCCTGGACCTGGCCGTGGTTACAGCTTGGGTCATGATTCAATTCATTCTAGACGAGTTCTCAATTGTAGCTAGAAGAGCTGCACTTTTATCTAACATCTTTCACGTTCTGTTGTTTGTGATAGTGTATGCAGTGAGTATATGTAGAACCCCTCATAATAGATGAGCCGACGCAGAGATAAGACGAAATGGGGTGACTTATTGCAGAAATTCTACGACTGATTGACTTACTCAGCTGAGAGCTGTAGGTGTATAATCGTTCTCCTTCATTCAGTCCTCAGCTAGCATATGAAAAAACGTTTAGTTGATGGTAGTACGTACGGCCTCAACGTCTAACTGAGCAAGTGTAAAAACCGTTGGAGATTAGATATTCTGCTCCACCCATGCGAAATCCCCTCCCCAGATAATGGAATTGTTGATACCACCCGCTATTGATACCTGAGGTTGCATCCGGGCAAGAGTTAGCCAACTAGGATGAAGTCCGAATGCTACGGCGGTGTTTACTTGTTTCGTTAACGTACCCAGCAGGGGCAGCAGCGATTACCATATTTGTAGTCTGGGCCGTTGTACAATTGTACTCTGCCTTGTTTTAATTACTTCAAAGCTCTAGCATGATGTCATTTCGAACGAGAGCGAAGTTACCTGCCACTTTTAAGCAGTTTGTGTTTCCTCTTGTCACTCATCATGATTCCCGGCTCAAGTGTTAGACAAAAAATCTATGTGATGCTAAATAGTAGTCTCAATTGTAGCTTGAAACAATATCATGATGAAAGAGCAATATTTGGAGTCAGGGTTTCATTGGAAATACACTAATCAGTAGGTCAGTATCAGGGCTGCTCTTTCTGGTGCCCTTAAGAATTTCGATTGATTAGATTTATCATCCGGGTTTTAATTGAAATCAGATCTCAAATTATGGTAGAGCATGAATCAGGTGAAGATAATTAAGCTTTTATCTTTTTCTTTTTATTTCAAGACGCAATATGTTCATTTAGAGACAGCTCTTGCTATATTTAAATCAAGTGTTAATTAGGCGCTATAACTGGGGAGGCCCATGGGAAAGTCCTGCTTATGAGTGTATTCCCTTCCTGTAGCCAATGACCTGGCTTATTCTTACCGAGTTGACATGAAGTGGAGAGTTTGAAGAGGCACATATCAACGCTTGACCTACCTACTAAACAGACTGCAGCAGCCTTAAAGGTGTAGCTAGTTCTAATTAACGCGATACTGAAAGTTACATTCTTCACGCTATGAACCTTCTATTTTGTGACTCATAAAACGAAAAGGAAAAATAAAGAGAATTGATTTGAGCTGTCGCCAATCAAGTCGTGGTCATGAACCACCTCGATTCGACCATGGGAGCATGAGCAGGATGTACAACTCCATATACCCGGAGTCTGTTCAGGTTTCCCGACTCGTGGAGCTTTCAGCAAGGCGCCACTCTTGGGATCAGCTTCATGACCACCGACGTGACCCCGTTGAACTTGAACATCCTTGACATCCTCGCACACCTACTGCTGAGCTTCTAACGACCCTCAGCTACGGTGGATCAACGAGGACTGGCATGGCCGTCAGCAAGCTCAAGCTCGCTGGCTTCGACTCCATTCTCACCAGCTTCCCCTATCTGTCCATGCCGCGTGTAAGGCGGCTGGAAACAGGTGTATTAAATACATTGCCCTGAAGAATCCCAAGCTGCAATTTGTCAATGTGCACCCCTTCTATGCTCAGGAGTCGCATGGCTGCTCATATATAATTCGCAACAATAACTGGCAGAGCAACCCCCGGAGTCGAGCGCTGAAGCACAAATTTCCTACTTCCACAGGAAGCTAATATTCCTTTGCATTTCGTATTGACAATTTCAGTTTCTGCATACAGGCAATTTTTTTTTTTAACTTCAGGTTCATACATATAAATCCACCACTTGACGATCGCTTGACCAACCTCTTATCTTATCAGTCCCTCAAGTCAATTTTCTCAAGCACACACAGGTATTCCATTCCTTTCCTGTTTTTTCCCTTTCTTCTACATCACGGTTTTCAACTGGTCGTAACAGGTACTTTGGAAATGAACAATGATGAGACCGTCAAGCCTGGTTCGCTAGGCAGACTACATTCTGAGATCTCTTCCACCCATGCAAGCTTCCTTATCCCTTCTCCCCCAACTCACATTGCACAGTTGATCATGTAAAGCAGGTACGCCAACGAACCTGCCTCATGATCCAACTCTTCGTTCTTACCCTCATTCAACGAAAAACAAACCTTTATAACCACGAATATAAATGATGCTATTAATTGTCCAATGATTTGTACCTGTTACGACTTGCTGAGAACTTTGTTCGATGTTGCGAGGTGTAGGTGCCTGAAAACCGTGATGAGGATATTCTGTGAAGATAGCAAAGTAAAGCGGATTCTAGTCCAGCCTTCAAAATTCTGTTGTTCTTACCCAGAGCTCTTCTTCCCGAATCACCTCCGGTCATACCAGTACAAAAAACTAACCCTATCTACACCCATCGATGCCAGAATGTTGTTTTCATCATAGCCTCCACTACAATAAGTTGGCGCAGTGCTCGCCTGCCGCTTATCCCATTTAATCAACTCCTCCTCCCCCTTTCCCGTGGAGAGGTGGTATTGATTAACACTGAAAACAAACTCAACATCCACTAGAAGCCCCCTCCTCCACCGAGGTCCTGTTCTCGACCAAATGGGGTTATCGTGACTGCCGAGCCGGTAGGCCATCTGGACGCTTCGCCTTACGAGCTTGCCGTTACATGGGGTCCACAAACTGTGGTATATCGAATCCCACAGTTGGCCCATCCGCAAACCTTCTGGCACAATAAATCGCTCCACACCGTCCGTTTCGGGTAGATTACCTTGACTGCATCTGTATCCAATCTTCCTGACAGGCGGTTGTGAGATGAGCATGCGACGCCAGCTCGCGTCTTTGTGAGCGAAGCGTTCTTTGAGTCCCTTTGCACCGCGGCCGGCAATACTGAGCCGCATCATCTGAATGTGATGAATGTTGACCCCATCTCGAAGAGCGTAATCGAATTTGTCCATTGGGCTTTGGAATCCCGGAGGATCAAGGTCAAAGGTAGCGGGCGACTCAACCAGCGGCCCAAAGTGTTCGCACAACAATGGATTGAGGCGAAAATGGGAAGCAGCGTCTAGATCAGACATGGTGGTTTCGCGATCAGGTATGAAGAATAGCGCGCGATTGAGCTCCAGAGAACTGTCCATATGCTGCTTCCAAGATTGGCAAACGAGCGGAACCGAGGCGACGAGAGTTGGCATATCGTCAACAGCCAGAAGGATCATGTCAAATAGCTCGGGCGTCGAAAACACCTGGAGCGCTTTGGGCGATGGTTTCGTGACCAGCCATGGTGTTTCTACTGAAGCGACGAGTCTGGCTTTTGCTAAGCGGTTACTTCTTCTCATCGTGAAGTTTTGATGGCTGGAAATGAAAAGGAGGGTGGCGCATGCTTACGATCTTGGACTTGCGTGAGCCTGAGTGAATTTGTTAACGCGCTTGCTTACACCGCACAATTGACCATGACTAAGCATGTAAATGCTTACGCCGTGATGTAAGAGCGCCGTGATCCTTTTGTTATCGTGATCGAGTCTTTTGGAAGATTTTTCTGTATCCTTGATCAAGCCGAAAGTGAGGCTGAGAGGCTCAAAAGCGTACTATCTTTGCCGCCTTTGCGCCTCGAATTGTCCCTACTGCCATACTCCACATGAAAAGATACCCAGATCAGGGACAATATCGTTGTGAATTGTGCAATTATGTTTTTGAGTTTTTATCCTTGCCATTGAATTAATTATAGTAGACTAAGTGGACATTGGCTACGGCCTTGGAGAGGTGTGACTATCCTCGGAAGTCACTTCGAGGAATACGCCCGTCCTTGATCGCACCGACATAACAAGGAACCAAATCATGACAGCAATTCAGCAAGGAAATGGTCTAAAGAAACCAATCTTATTTCAATTTATCTCACCCCAACAGGCCAGGAATAGGTTCTTCCTTATACAAGAGCGTAGACTCTGCCGGACCTGACGTAACACCTTCTCCTTTGTCAGTTGAGTGATGTCTACTAGATTGGTAACATCCTTGGTTGCGATAGTTTAAAACCTGAAACAAGGAGGTATAGAAGAGGCTCTTCACTGTGCCCTACCGCTGTGCCTACTATGTCTGTGTCGTCGAGGTGTGCTAGAACGTTGGGTTGACCAAAGCCAGAGCCGTCTCTCCAGTTTGAGAGAAATTTATCAATGCTGGCAACCGAAAGATCACTCCGCTTGAAATTACTTGTATACAGAAGCTGTGCTCGTTCTGGTCGATCCTTGGGGTCGTATCTTGCACGGCGGGTGCTACCAGGGCGCAGCGGCCACAGTGCGACGAGATGAATCAGATGAGACGGGCCTCTTATTAGCCAACTGAATAACCATCATACGAGCTGTAGCCATGCTGTGAGACATTGGTCGCACCATGAATGTAGTGTTACCGAGACCCTCTGGTATAGGGCGACATCAGCAAAAAGTGAAAACCTCCCCCGGACAGGATCGAACTGTCGATCTCCCGATTGCGCTGTAAGTAACAGTCGGACGCCTTAGCCAGCTGGGCCACAGGGGACGATTCATGCGTTTTCGGGGCTTAGTTCGCTTTGGATAGCGTGGAAGGTGGAGGTTGTCCACTCTCTCTCCTCAGCTCCTTCGCTCTATCCACGTCTCGACATTACGCAAGACGTACAGTGATTAGGCGCTTCCCATTTGATTGACAAATGACAGCATATTAGGTATCAGGTTGTATTGCATGATTTGGAAGTTTTATTCCATCGGCATAAAGCGCGTTCTGACTGCCGAGTCGGAGAGAAACTTAGGGTCTACCACGGACTTCTCCTGGTTTGATAAGTACCCTCATTGTTGATCCTCTAAATACTATATATCTATACCAGCCTCTTTGAGCGTATGGCTTTTCTGGTTGGAATTTCTCTATGTTCTAGAAGTAGAATCGCGTTGGATGATATTGTGCTGGTCTACTCTTACCAAGAAATTACCTAGGGTACGATACTTCAGGATTGAGTTTGCCATGGCTTACCTGACAAATTGAAATAGTTCACCGTGAGCATAAGTCGGGATACTGGCGAATCTTCCTCAAAGAACAAGGTTAAGGAGACATCCTTTCACAGCTCATCTTCATTCAATTGGCTATTGAATTTTGTATGTCAAATCAGCTCAGCCTGTCCGCGGCAACTTGGGCTACCGGTTACAGCTTTTTTGGCAAATGATCATAAACTTTCGGGAACAGTGTTATGTCCCATACAGCTCTCGCTTGTTCAAAGGCCGGGAATATTCCTCTCCAGGATGAGGAGCGGAGGGCTTGCCAGGTCTCACGTGACGTTGTCACATTGAAAAGTACCGAGGTTTGCGCAAATTGTAATGAGTACTTTATTGTCTGTTGGTAGTATATTGGTATGCCACCGTACTTGGCAAACGTCGGAATGCTACGTCGTATGTATGTTGAATCGTCACATGTAATTAAACATTCATTCCACCAATTTACCCCTTTTCACACGCGGGGTCGTTGTGCCATCATCACAACTCATTTATGTATGAGCGTGTCTCGCATCACATTTTGGATGTTACCCCACCCATACGTACACAATTCTCATTTATTTGAACACTGCGTTTGAGCTCCATAAATGTTTGGTAGACAGGCCATCTCGCGCGTCTTAGCAGGTGCGATACTAATCATGGCTGCTGTTGCGGAAATCGAACATGTCCCTGCACCTTGGAAGCTAAAAGGCACTGCTTATATTCTGACGTATTGGTCGTCAACCGATGCAGATGGCAAGCTGCCTTCGATGGCGTACTCCCCGCTGGAGTACGCATCACCGTATGCGTCGCTAGATAATGGCCGCCCCCTTGGGGGTATCAGCATGCTCCAACTTATCCGTTACACTGATTCGCCGGTCGGACCCTATGACGAATTCATCATCAGTCCTGGGAAGCATGAGTATGAGGTGGAGGAAAATGGCACGACGGTGAAGGCAAGCAACCATCGGATTACGCGAATTTACGTGTCACAGAAGTACACCTGCTGGAATGGAAGAACTAGTATGTCCCTGCGCCTTCCCCGAATGCGGTAAATATTGGAAGATTAACCGCTTATTGTAGACTGGAATATTCCCAAGCACCTCGCCAAATTTGACTGGACGACTGAATCGAACGGCGAGGTCTCGGTCAAGGTCTATCCTCACGACACTGGTGACGACCCATCCGAGGCGAATCCCTCAGAAGTTCCCTTCTTCCAGGCCACCTTCAAGAAGGTCCCACTCCTCCCTTCCTTTCCCCTCTCTCTTAGTATCCTCAAGTATCTGGGTCAAGATCCAAAGCTAGTGCAACCGCCGTTACCCCAAGGAAATGGTAGCCAGTCTGAGCTGCCTGGAACTGACCAGTGGTCCGCTGTTGACCCGGGCCAGTCCTCGCCAAAAACCAGTCTGGGTTGGTTTGATATCAAGCAGCCTGAAGGGAACAGCAATGAGAATTTTTGGCCGGGACTTGGTCGGTGGCAACTCGGATTTGTAATGGAGAACTCTGATATCAATTTTCCGGAAGGGACGCATTGGGATTCCTCAAGTTTGAAGAATTAAATATCGGATTCCTTGATAAATCTGAATCATATTATGTACAATAGTACTGCTGTGCCTGAAGCCAGTTGGTCCTACAACATTCTTTCCCCATTATAGATGTTAGTGCTAATAAGCATCTGATATCATCTATCCGCATCATGCTCGCTGACCGATACGCTAAAACATCGTGAGAAGCTACATAGCTTGGCATGATGACCAAGATTTATAAAAATTGCCAAGAGACGGTATTTCTTGGCAAAAGCTCACGGTGAAACAAAATCACGAGATCGTAATGTGCCTTGGCTTCCTCGTCAAGGTTCGTCACAAAGTCGTGTAGATTTAATGGTCTGTTACGTAAATATAGCTGGCTCGACTTTCAGAGAGAGATACGGACCCTATATGTTTCATCTCGTAGTGATTGTAAGATCATTAGAGAATTCCCTGTGAGTAGTCCGCCCCGTGCAGTGTTTAAATAGCGCGGCTGTCTTTTCTCTGGTTCTCAACTCTCCCCTGTAAAAATTCCCCCTCTTTCCGTGCTGTTAGTACGGGACTAGGGTTAGGCAACAACACGCTGCTAATCTGGCTGTTATCGCTCGTAGAGCACTAACAGCCACAGAATCTGACCTTTTGGAGAGTTCCTCAGATCTCTGGATTAGCAGCAGCAACGAAGAAGCCCTCTGAACCCTCAAGGTTGAGAGCTATAGACAGCGCCTAGAGCCGGCTGCCTTCTATAGCGGCAGAGGCAGCTTCCCAGTATCAATCTCGATCCGGGGGGCTTGAATTAGATACTCGAAGAGCTGCTGAAGCCTCTGGCTCCCCTTGACAGCTTAATCCTAGCTGCCTTAAGTTTTTACCTCTTGGTGAGAGGATGTTTTCCTACACGGCTATTTACTGCCTATTACGATCGTCCGGCTACTAGGACCTCGAACGTGGTTACGCGGAGATAGGAGGAAGTAAGAGAATTCTAGCTAGGGATAAAATAGAGGGCTTCTTCCCAAAACATAGCAGGGCTGCGATTTGGCGCATAACCCTGCACAAACTGAACACCCGTACGGATGGATATCCCTACGTATATAGACTCTTCTACATAGGCTCTCGAGCTTAGCTGTAGACGCCCTTTGCCCCTCGCGGGATTACACGGCGTTAAATATAACACACACACACACACACACACACACATGGGCCCTTCGTGTAGTAATTCTCCTGCACTGTCAAGGCTTTGTCACCGTCGGAAACCATCGGAAATACCAGGTCTCCAAAGACGTGCTGAAAACGTACAAATTGTTGATCACCAAGCGGCCGCCCTTAAATTCCGCATATTGGTAGCTTTAACTTTCGATGCCGGATGACTTGGCACATGTCATCCATGGTGAATGCTCTGAATCTTCCAAAGACAACATTCAATCGATGTTTAAATGTAGAACTCTCCGAGCACTCGAGAAATGGCTTTTCAAGAAACGTTGTCCTGTGTGGTCAGAAAACCAAGCTTGATTCACTCTAAGCCATCCAAAGTTGAAGATGTAGCCATAGCAATTTCTCCATTATATTCCAGATGACACCGGTTGGATACTTTTGATACTTCGGAATGCCTCCTTTTTCCAGCGGCGCAAAATGCACGGAGATTCGGAGATCGATAATCGTCACGGCGTTCTCCGCAGAGCTGATAACCATATAATGGATCCATAAGAAGCCACCTGTTTACTGAGGCTTTCCGGCTTGTGGTAGGGCTGGCGGCCGATTCCCCATATTGGTGGCCGAACATCCGACTCGGCGGCAGTGGGCGGGTCGAAGGCTTACGACGCACGCCAGCCAGAAGAGATCAAACTTGCTGCAAATAGTCCATTCCAAGACAGCAGGGCCGCCCAGCAGGCCGAAATAGCCGGTCCTAAGGCTCAGCATCATATTACTCTTCCTCTCTCGGCACCTTTGCCGGGACGCCCAGCCTGTCATGGGAAAGCTCTACCTTGCAGAGGGCATCCCACTTACCAAAAAGGAGCCTTCGTTAGCGATTGTCGCGTGAGATGCGGCAAATATGCTCTTTCCCATTGGCACTAGTCTCCCGCTCGGCTCTGAGATTATTTCGTGGGTCTAGGATTACGACTACAGAAAAAAATTGCTTAAACGCCATATCCAATGGGATTCGACATGAATCAGACGATTGATATGATGGGCTACGGGCGGCATATATAAATACACCATGGGCGTGCAGGATCTTATCTGATTGATTGATCAAATTGATTAAACTGATAATCGGGGGAAGGCTCCCTCCATGATCAAGTCTTGACATTACTTGGTCTTGACTCTTTCCGCCTTACTGGGAAGCGTAAAAAGAACACAAAACATGGGAGTTAACGCACAAGACGTCACGGTCAACGAGCGTTCTGCTCAACCGGAAATCAACGCCGAGGGTAGGGATAGCACCGTATCCTCTATCGAGGAAGCGAAGCGCCCCTCTGGTGAGTTGTTGGCTCCTTGATTGACCTCTACCACTCATCTTCACACTTTAACAAATTTGGCTTTAATACAGAGGAGTCTGAAGATGCCGCTGCAGAAGTACTTCAGGCTGCTGGCGTTGGGTTCCGAAAGGACGACCCGAGTTTGCCATGCTTGACGGTGCGCATGTGGGTTCTCGCAATAATTGCATGCTTGATTGGAACCGGCGTCAATACACTTTTTACTTTCCGCCTTCCCTCCATTACTCTGTCGCAGTCTGCTATCCAATTTCTTGCGTATCCAGTTGGCAAGGTCTGGGAATATGTCGTTCCAGACTGGGGCGTTACACTATTCGGAAGGCGTCATAGCCTCAACCCAGGCCCGTTCAATTACAAGGTTAGCAAGATATTCTTCGATATTCCCCCCTGCTACAATCATCGATGCTAGTCACGAGGCCGATATCTGACATGGACAAAAGGAAAATATTCTGATCTACATCATGGCCAACCTGAGCTTTGCAACTCGATTGAGCGCCGATGTTTTAACGGAGCAGCGTGTGTTCTATGGCCTCAAGCTGGGATGGGGATTTGAACTGGTAGTAACATTCGTAACTATTTTATTTGGGTTTTCGATTGCCGGCCTCTCGCGTTCGATAATTACTGACCCAAAGACACTGACCTGGCCGGGTGTGCTCGGAAACACTGCTCTCAATGCTGCCCTGCATGCCACAAATGATAAGGATGATGAGACCACTGGGTAAGCCCATTTGTTTTTTGTCTAGTTGTGATAAGAGGCTAACGGTAATATCAAACTCCAGGAGCCAATGGAAAGCATCTAGATACAAGTTCTTCCTCATCGCTGCCGCTATTTCTTTCGGTTGGTACTGGTTTCCCGACTTCATCTTCCCAGCTCTAGGCTATTTCACATGGGTTTGTTGGATTGCGCCTAAAAATGCCGTTGTCAACCAAGTGTTTGGAATGAAGACTGGTATTGGATTGTTACCTTTCACATTTGACTGTAAGTGCTTCGCCCACCCCAAGTGTATTGGTTAGAGGAGCCTCTTACCTGGCAACTTTGTGTCTACTATAGGGGCACAGATTGCTTATACTGGATCACCACTGGTGGTGCCAACTTGGGCAATTCTGAATATCCTGGCCTCTCTTGTCTTTTGGATCTACATCATCTCTCCGGCCCTCTACTACTCAAACACCTGGTCTTTCGCACACTTTCCGATCCAGAGCACGGACATCTTTGACAACATGGGCAAAAGCTATAATGTGACCAAAGTTGTCAACAAGGCTGATGGCTTTACCTTGGACTATGAAAAATACAAAGCATACTCTGATGTAAGCAATTCCTAGTGCGCTCAAAGTTTTGGAACAGATTTCTAACTGGACAAGATCTACCTCCCAACAACATACGCGCTGACCAAGTTTGGTCTATCGTTTGCGTGCATCTCGTCGCTGTTCGTGTGGCTTTTATTGGAGAAACGAAAGGACGTCATGAAGGCGATCAAGTCTTCAGATATTCTTCTTCTGTTTAAGAAAGGGGACGTCAAGCGTGAATCGGCCCAACCTAGTTACAAGTCCGTGCCAACTTTGTGGTATCTGGTGACATTGGCAATTTCCGTTGGCCTTGGGATCTTCGTTGGCGAATATTACCCAGTTCAGCTTCGTTGGTACGGCGCTATACTGGCATTCGTTGTCTCAGCCGTCTTTTTTATCCCTGTGGGTGCAATGCTTGGGTTTGTTTTTACATGGTCGCTTTTGCTAACCAATCCGTACCTTTAGTTGGCATTGATCTGTGCTGCTACCGATCTACATGTCTCAATTGATGTTTTCTGTCGAATTATCGCCGGATATATTTGGGAAGGCAAGGTCCTAGCAAACATTTGGTTTTTTGACTTGGGTTACATCACTGGCATCAAGGGTTTGTGGTTTGCCCAAGACCTAAAACTCGGTCTTTACTGCAATGTAAGATTGCCCTTTCCCTAATGCAAATATGAAGTAAGTTAATTGACTAACTGCTACAAGATCCCTCCTCGAGATTTGTTTACAGTCCAGGCTGTTGGCATTGTCATCAGCACTTTGAGCCAAGTTTCAGTTGTTAACTGGGCGTTGCAGCACATACCAAATATTTGCACCAACAAGGCGGCCAACGGTTTCACCTGCCCATTTTCTAAAACTCACTTCAACACGAGTATGGTATGGGGCGCGCTTGGCCCTCGAAGATTCTTTGCACCAGGTTCTCTGTACCGCCCGCTTCTCTGGTTCTTCCTCGTCGGTGCACTTCTCCCAGCGGCCGTATACCTATGAAGAAAAAGTTTGGCAAGTCTCGTTGGATTCAGAAAATCCACGTTCCTGTCTTCCTGGGCGGCTTGAACTACATTCCTCCTGCTTCTGGAACAAACTACGGCAGCTGGGCCATCGTAGGTCTTATTTTCGGATGGTGGGTCAAGAGGCATGCCCGGAAGTGGTGGATGAAGTACAACTTCGTCCTCAGCTCGGCGCTCGACTGCTCCCTTGCAATTGCTGGCATCGTCATATTCTTCACCGTTTTCTACACGGGCGCCGCAGACAACTTCAATTGGTGGGGAACATCTGTTTACAAGGTAAGCAGATAACATCCAATTCCGCCCTCTGATTCCGTATTATACGGGCGCTAATGAGTCTAGAACACGTGTGATTGGAAAGGATGCCCATACAAGGCCGTAGAAACGGGTCATAAGATCGGGGAGCTTTAGAGTCGAAAGGTGAAGGATTTCAAGAACAGGTGTGTGAAAAACGCCCCTAGAAGATTCAGATATATGCATTATTATTGGAAGTTCTCACAATAGTTATTCAATGATTATCCAATAGATTGCACCTACATCCATGGATACGAGTTTATGGATTTTTAAACAGGTTTTTTAAGCTCTATTTCATCATTCTCGATAAGCTCAAGGCAGCTGGTTAATCTATCTATACTTTGTCTCGTGTCTACTCGAGGCACGAATACTTAATTTGAGATCTGCAAAGAATGATTCAATGAGCCTTTTGTAGAGTTGATAATCAATGTACATATTGTTTAGGTGCCTGGTTGCCTGGGTCTGGTCCTGACACTACTCCAGCCAAGGCAATGGAGGGACTGCTTTGATCATTTGTTGATGGCTTAGCGGATCTACAATACACGCCCGGTAACTAATTTACGTTTTAGATTCTGTTCCTAAATATCGACAGCACGAACAAAGCCTGAGAATAGTATATGGAACAGGCCGGGAATCAATTGCTGAAGAGCATAGCCACAAGCGGTGATGTCATATGCCCACCATCCCCAGTTATATACACCAACGTGGTGGAACTTAGGGAACGTCTTGCATCATAGCGACGATCACGGTTTAAACCGACATATAAATTACGAAGCACCCTGACCTTTAAGGCTTAGATGTGTCAAATTAACATCTCGCTCTCCAACTACTACATCACTGGCATTCATCCCACGAGGAACGATAATGAATTCAAACAAACCCTCCAAGACAGACAAGCCAACAGTCACCACGACAGAGACCGCTTCTCTCAGCTCGACACAAGCGGACGAGTACGATTGCTTGCCCAAAGACCACCCAGTCCATAAAATTCCTATGGAAGAGCGAGAAAAGATGAGGAAGAAGGGGGTGAACCCGATTCTGAAGGCTGAAATGGATGAAGCCCTTGGACGAAGCAAGGAGGGGAAATTCTGGGTCAAATTTGGGTTGAACTCTGGGCTTAGACTGTAGCTGAAGGAAGCGGCGGGAATTGCAATTACTTGTTGCAGGGCAATTTGTCAGGCTTTTTACTATCACGGAATCTCTCTTAGTTTCCGAATACGCGGATCGGACTGGGAACTTGACGCCGCATTGTCTGCTTGTACGCTCCAATAATCTAACCCTTTGTGCAACAGTTGGATATCAGACCAAAGGGCATAAGATAGTTGTTATGAAGGCGAAGGTAATTAGCACCGGCCAGTTATCTTGCGTGGAACAAAATAACCGACACCACTGGATATTTGGTAGAACAAGGCTGATCTAAAAGGTCGTCTCCAAGTTAATCGCTACATCTACTGGTTCTCACATAACCGAAATTCGGTACTAAGAATGCACAATTCTCTAAGCCTTTGTACTCGATATTATCAATCGGTGTCTTTCTGTATTCAAAAGCTGTACCGCCGAACCCGAAATTCGGGTAACTCGGATGTCGTCATAATTGAGACTTGACTCGGATCTTTGAAACTTTTTAGCCTAGACCTGAAAGTTAGTGAGATTAGGAGTCTTACTGAGTAAGCGAGCTGAAAGATCGCCGAGTCTTCAGGTGGAACAAGTTTCATCTTTATTGCTTTGCAAGTAGGGCTTCCGATCAACCAATTTAAGGTCTCCAAGCGCAAGTGCAACAGCAACAAACCGATACAAGAGTCTATTTAGTTGATTGATCTACATTTGATGGACCTAGGTTTTTCTTATGGAAATTCACTTCGCTAAGATACTGAGCGCAGGATGACACAGATCCACCTAGTTTCCACTATCGCAAGGCATGACGGCGAGGTCAGGTTCCTAATGAGTTCGTCACAACACAAGGCAGATGGGCCGGGTCCGTATGAATTGACATTCGGAGCCGACTTCTGACTATTAGGCCTACCTCACGGCGACCGCTTACCACGAGGGCTTCAACCCGTCTACTCCAAGGGCATCGCGATGTGGCTGCCTGGCTGCGAAGAAGCCTGATAACCACAACCCTGCATTTCTATTTTTGAACGTGTTTCTATATTTAGCGTTATCGGCTCGAACGGAACAAATCAATTCAGAAAGACTTCAATTCATTTTCTTTTTGCGATTGATTCAAATGATCGAAGTCCTGGTTGGGTGCACGAAGCCGTAATACTATATTTGTGGAATGCGCAACAAGCAAGAATATGAGTAATTGAGACATTGAAAGTCATACTCGTCAGTGGCTTTGACCTGCTCCACTGATAGCAAGGGAGAGCCAACTTGTCTGGGAAAAAAAGGAAATGAAAGGGCAATTTTTTGCGTTGCTGACGGACAGGGTAGGCAGTAATATATATACAAATAACTTTGATGCATCATCTCCCAATCCCGATTTACGCTTCTCCCTACGCCTTTTAGCCTATTTAGTATCAACCATGCGATCATTTGCATTTCTTCTCCTAGCCGCTAGCACGCTGGCCGGCCCTGCACCCGCATTCCCTATTGTAGGACTCCATGTAATGTTGCTTGGAATCCGCCCACTGACATGAATATAGGGAGTTGTCTATTCAGAAAACAACTACCAGGGGGACACACAGATCGTCTCAGTTGATAATTGCACTAAACTCAACGAACGCCTGTAGGTTACTTCAATTCTCGCGACCAAGCC
This sequence comes from Clonostachys solani, assembly GCA_902141235.2. NCBI lineage: Eukaryota > Fungi > Ascomycota > Sordariomycetes > Hypocreales > Bionectriaceae > Clonostachys > Clonostachys solani. The sequence continues at coordinate 25,551 of CABFOC020000031.1, read as the reverse complement.
GGCCGTTGATATTTCTATTGCGAATATGTGTGCCCTTGACTAATCAGCAACACTAGACGCGGGAAAGTCAACTCTGTCCTGCTGTCAGAAGGGGCATTCTGCCTGACATACACGTGAGTCTCAAGTCCATCAAACGCATCTAGTCACCTTGGCTTACCCATAACCAGCGATGAGGAGTGTGCAGCAGAAGATGTGGTAGGAGAATATCAGGAAAGCGTTGATTCTACGGAGCCACTTGCTGTAGTGGCTGTATCTTGCCATAACTGAAGGGATACAGAAGCACCCATAATTAGTGATCTGTCGGGTCCTTAAAGCGTTCAAGATTGCTAGTTATATGTAGGCCTGTGATATGTTCATTAAGCTATTAGAACCCCGCAAGTCATCCGGCGTTCTTCTTGTGGCTATGGACGAGAAGTTTGTCAACACTCTACATCAGAAATTCCCGCAATTACACCAGGTTCTTGCCGTTCACCCTAATTATCAAGTGCGGAGATGAACGTTGCTTGATCAGACACGATTCTACTCCAAATTGACGGCACACGCTTCTGGATAAAATTCCTTACCACCAACCTTTCCAGCCAACATCTGACCAAGAGCATATAGCCCTTCGAAGTCTGTCTCCTCAGTCAACCATACGTCATTGACATTCTCATGGGGAGCCTCGTTGTCCTCGTACCGAGGGTGGTCATTAAAGTAAGTCAGCTGGTACATCCTGCTGCATTCAAGATTCGGGTAGTTTTCTCTGACATGAACGAACAGATCCTCCCAGTTACCCCCCTCGGTATGCATCTTGACCTCGTGAAGGTTGATACGTCGAAGCGCAGGAGGGGCACTCGATGTCGAATGTGGTTGTAGGAGCGACTTGACCGAGGTAACACTGACCCAGACACGGTCCAGGGATAGGACCTGCAAGCCACGGGAACTGCGTGATTTTTTCCAATCCAATTTGTCCAAATCCAGGAACTGAGTTGCCACGATACAGAGAGACAAGAGATTGGGACAGGATGCGACAAAATCCCACATGGCATCCTGGCAGCCTTGGTTGGGGAACTGTCTTTGGACATTGCTGAAAGGAAATGTATTCGGCCGCTGAATGTCCCCATCACGCTCGTAAAAATCACCGATTTCACGTATCTGGAGATGGTCTCGGCAGCCGACGTCCCCAGTACAGTCCTTGATGCCAATCTTCAGGTGCAGCAGCCGTTCGAGGGCCTGCTGGTCCAGGCCCTTGGCGAACTCTCCCACGTGGTATGTGCACGGCAGATCCAGCGTCAGGTCCGCGAGGAACTGGAATGAAGGACTGGCCAGCGTGTTTTGGAAGAAGGCCACGCACGAATCGATCACCTCCATATCATAGTAGGCTGCTTTGCCCTCCGTGCCGTTGTCATAATCAGACCCGGCGTCGGGGAAACAGAGGCTCAGGGCTTCGATATTGCCCAGGCGGCTGAAAATTTGGTCAATAAGCTCCCTCTGCCCAGAGTTCTTGAGAGGGTTCTCCGAAAAAAAGGGTTTATGTTCAAATCGTCGGAATGGCATATCAGCCGTTCCAATTATTTCTTCTTCTGGTCCGCCCCATTCGAAAGTAAAGATCCGTTCAAAAGCCAGTGCATTCTCGATCGAAGGTATCCTGAGTCGCTTGACGAGACTACCGGCGAATGCATGGACATGCTCGGCGTTTGGGGAGCATGCGCTGGCCACTCTCTCCAGCTTCTCCCGAGACCCAACCTCCACGTCCCACCAGAGTTGCTTCTCCCAGGCAGCATTGACAGTCGTGAGCCAGTACCTAGAGACTAGTCGTAGGTTGCAAAGGGACTTGATATCGGGCTCTAGCTTGTAGAACGAGGTTCTAATCGTTGCGCCAAGCCAGTCAGACCAGGCATCCCTAGGAGGGCCAAGGAACTTCAGGGTGTCCCAGTCCACATCGGTGCGGGCAATAAGAAAGAAATCATCGAAAAGAGGATGCAGGAGATGGGACACCACCTCGGCTCCTATTTCGGCTGGTAGCATTGGATGGAAATCAGTCGAGTCACGAATTGCGCACGAGTGTAGGTTGGCGGTGAGCTTTATTGGAGGATTGAGGGGTTGGATTTTGCAATTATTAGTCATTGTAACCTTTTATGCCCTAGACCGAATTCTCGGTTCAGCTTCCTCCTTTGGTAAGAAGATGAAAACAATCGTCAGTCAGCTTCAAGGGGTCAACGGCCCAATCGTGAGAAATCCACCACTTTTACATTTGTAGTGTAATACCTACCCTAGGTAAACTATTGTGCACATCGTCGAATCTATAGGCAAAGAGAAAACAGTCTGGTAGGGTTCAATTAACACTATTTACGCTAACATATAGCTTCTCACTTCACGCAGCTGGAGCGGCTTAGAGCGGTACAGTGACAGTGTAATTTCCAACTATTTTTGTTATGCTTCTGTTGTGCTTCTCACTAGAATATTCTAGTCGTGGGCATACCGCTTCTCAAGTTCCTATATCCAACGGGTTAATGACGCATAAGACGGCGAGAACAAATTGCCTTACCCAATACTCTTCAAAGCCCACTGCCTTGTGCACTTCATCTGCCGGGAGGATCACTGGGGGTGCCCCAATTGTCATACTAGCCTTGAGATTCTCCAGCGCTTCGTGGATGGCCTTCAGCTTGGCGGCCACCAATGTGAAAGGGTAGCAGACGGCACTGAACCCAACGAGAGCCAGCTCTTGCGCGGGGATATTTTCAGTCAAACCTCCTTCGATAACTAGATTCCAGTCAATTGCAGAGTTACGATTGTGGGAGGAGGTAAAGAGCGAAACCTACGATTAGCCATCATGGGTATATCCACCGATTCTAAACATTTCTTCATGGCCTCTTTGTCGGGAAGAGCTTCCACAAAGACGGCATCAACGCCAAGCTCCTTGAATCGCTGCGCCCGGTACATGGCCTCTTCCCACCCGAGAATGAGCGCGTCGGTCCGTCCCAGAATAAAAATATCCTGGCCTTCATTCCTAGCATCACATGCGGCCTTGATTCGTGCAAATGCTTCTTCGCGAGAAACAACAGACTTGCCTCTGGTATGGCCACATCCTGAGAACATTCGGGTTAGCATTCTTAACAACTGAGTAGTTGATTTGTCTCTTCATACTTTTAGGCCAGGTTTGGTCTTCAATCATGATTCCCGCTGCTCCAGCATGGGAAAATGATTGGATAGTCCTTCTGACATTCAGAGGAGAACCATATCCAGTATCGCCGTCAGCCATTACCGGGATAGAAACCTGCCGGACGCACTCCTGGATCTTGTCACACATCTCTTGCATTGCAATATATCCCGTGTCTGGAATCCCATGTGTGCTCGCCACAGCGTACCCTGAAATGAATATCATTTGAAAGCCGGCTTGCTCGATCATTCGCGAGGATAAGCCATCGAATGCGCACGGTTGGGCCAAGATTTTGGATGGGTCGCCGTGGGCTTCGAGCCACATGGATCGGAGCCTGGATGTCGGCTCGAATGGAATCTTACCACGAACATTGGGTAGGGTCAACGTGACATTTTGGGTGATATTGGCCTGGTTGCCGATCTCTTGTTGCTTGCTTGCCGTCAAGGGAAAGGGATATGGGACGCCTCTAGAGGTTGGTAGCGACATGTCTAATCTCTTCGAAGTACGAAGGCCTAGCGACAGTGAATCTGGGAATAGAGGATTACTAGGGATCGATCGCAAAATGGTATGCTATGCTGTGTTGAGGGAAGTGGTTGTTGAGTGAGGGGCAGACCATCAGCCATCAGATGGTTGGATCATCGATTCGATCATAGCTCAGCGGTTCCGGTTCCGGAGGCCCCGCAAGCCCGCAGCTAATTCAAGAAATTCTAATGCGGCGGGCACAAGGAAAAAAGAAGCATACAACCTGCAGACCACTGTAAGTATGGGACTGGTGAATGGGCTGGCATGAGGTATAGCGTGGTGACCGGCGAGGATGTTGGGCGAACACCGCCAAATATTCTACCATGCTTAAATTACCACTTCATGCGAGTCATGGGGATCCCCGTCAAAACAGGACTGGCCCGGGACATTCATTATTGGTAACACGCGTGAGACCTGATGGAGGGTGGCCCAGTGCTGGTAGAGGGATGGCTTGAGCATGATAAAGGACCAAAGATGCTGTCGATATCAAATGACGAAACATTACTGATGACGGGCGCACTGAAGTAGCAGGTCAACCGGGTGCTGACCGTCTTAAGAGCTAAGAATAGTGGCATTGGCGATCACCAGGCGGACAATTGAGGAGCCTCGTGGAAGAGTCCCGATGAGACGGAAGACCCTCGATATCCTTCTAAATCGGGGAACAATTGTTCTTCTTCCCTTCTAATGCATGTAATGCATGGGTTGGTTAGTCTAATTAAGCCCCATCAGCCATCGCGGCCTCCGTTTAGCGACCACCATCGCACAGCCCCTCTTGGGAGGAACGAGGATCGCACGGCCACTCTGCCAAGCCAACAAGTGAAGTTGAAGCCATGTTCAGAGCTTAATATAAGATGGATCAACGTCTTCCCTCTAGTTGCCCGGTGGTAAACCACTCTGGTTGAACTTGATACCTTTTCCTTTTTGTCTTTCTGAGTCATTCCCATCACAATGTTTTCCAGTACCTTCTTCCTCCTGTCGATGGCAGGACTGTTGCCACCCACCCATGCAATGGCCATTGCCCTGCCAATCACCATTGCAACCAGAGACCCTGATTCCGACCATCGCGGATTCCCAAAGGGAGCCATTATTGGAATCGTCGTCTCTGTTGTCGCAATCGGCGTCATTCTCACCGTCTTCCGCTTCGGCGCCATCATGTCCATGCGCAGAAAGCAGGACCTCAAATACGTGCAGCAGGTCAGGAGCACCAACGGCAGCCCGAACTTCGAGTACGATCGGAACAAATACTCGTCTTCGCCTGCTGTGCCCTTACTGGCGAGTACTCAAGTGCCTGCTGCAAGCTCAATGGCACCGGCTGCTCCGTCCTGGACGGGACCACAGGAACCTCCCCCAGCATACACGCCAATGATCAACCACAATTCCTCAGCAACCGCGAACCCAGCTCCCTGAAGGCAAGGACCCATTTCCGACCAGCGCGGCCAGCTGACAGGACTGGTTGGTGGCTGGCGGTTTCATCATGCCCCTCCCTAAAAATAGTTGCAATCTTTTGCAACCCCCAAAATAACACCCTGGAAGCCCCGACACTAGCCAGGATCAGTTGTCTCCGAGCCTAGAGAGAGATCTAAGCCTTCTGGGAAGTGGCCGTTGGCCCATCTCCAGCAACCTTCCAAGCGCCGAGCAAAGCAATTTGCAGAAACCCCTGCACTGCGAGCACTCACTCCTCGCCAAGATTGAAGCGCGGATACTCGTCCTACCTTGGCAGTCGCCGGTGATTTCGTGACTTCACAGGCAGCATTTAGCGAGACGGATCTCGTAAGTGGATCGCCTTTGCATCTTATGCGTAGGCTGGAATTGCCAAAGGCAACACACACCAACGCGTCGCAGACATAAGTAGTTAGAAGAAGTTTAAGCGGGAATATTATTACAAGATTATGTCTTTTCAAAGCTGGTTGTACAGGTAGTTAGCAATACATATATTCGCACCCTGTCGATGATAGCTCTTTATCCAGACATGTTCAACCCCGGGTCGCTTAAATTAAGTGCTACGAGTGCTTTTATGATTCCAAGAGAAGCACGCATCCGATGAGTGGAAAGTTTCAAATGGGGCCAAGTACTTTCCAGCTTTAGCTATTGAATGTGAGATACCATAGCCAAGTGGAACACGAATGGGGAGATACCCATCTTCGGTGTGAACAGCTCGAGATCTATGATACTTGAATTGAGGTTTCACTATACTTCCCGACAACAGAGCACTGCTGTATTTTATGAATACATGCCTGCTTGCTGGGATCGACGGAAATACTATTTCGAATATTTCGAGAAGAATAGTTTGGCCGTCGCCCGCACACGCGCAAGACGCCGACCCCGGTTTCCAACGAGATCAGCCAGCCTCTCAAATCCCCTCCATCGGGCCAGATCCATTGCCGTCTGCCCGTCAGCATTCCTACATGTTACATCAATCCTGGGGTGCTCGAGGAGTTTCAGCACTATCGCTGTTCTACGACGGTCAACGGCGAGATGAAGAGCAGTCCAACCATCCTGGTTGACGGCGTTTGGGTCAAGCTCCACGCAGCCCATCAGCATATCCAAAAGCGCACCATGACCCCAATTTACCGCGACATGCAACGCCGTCCAGCCTTCAAAGTCGGAGGTGTTGATGTATTCACGACAGTGTTTTAGAAGTAGCGTGAACACTTCCATGTTCGCTCCCCACGCCGCCCACCAAAGCGCAGTCCGAGACCTATTGTCGCTTATTTTCAAGTTGACCCTTGCGTGTTGAATAAGCAGACTGACAACCTCGAGGTAGCCTTTTCTACAGGCGATAAACAAAGGCGTCGGGCCAGGCCCGTTTCCCAAAACTAGGGTTGGCGTGTATGACCAGGTTGTGCTTTCAGCCGTTCTAACGTGAACCTCATCATGGTACGGTTCGCACGTGCCTGTTTTATTTACGTCAATGTTTGGGTGCTCTAGAAGAATCCGAACCATGTCGATCCGTCTGCTTTGGACTGCCATAATCAGCGGAGTCTGGCCTCTGTGATGCTCATTGGGATTTATATTTTCCTGAGACAGTAGTTGTCGTAGTCCGTCGGCAGATCCGGCCAAAACAGCCTCTATGAGAGGAGCGAATGGCCGCCGTTCTAACACACGTCGTAGGGGCGGTTCTGATACCATGTATGCGTGTATTCCTGGTTGATTTGTATCGACATCTTTTCGTTGGAGGAGTTCCCTCACAACATGTGGCCAGTGACGGATAATAGCAAGTCTCAGGGGAGAGTGACCGGAGTTGGGGTGTCCAAGATTTGGATCTGTGTCAGGCCGCCCCAGAAGCATCCGAACGATTTTTTTCATGCCTAACCTTGCCGCCGCCCCTAGCGGTGTGAAGGAAGTTTCATGGAGATTCGGATTGAGATCGTGCCGCGTGAGAAGGAGTCTTACAATGGCTTCATGCCCCTTGTGCACAGCCATTTCTAATGGTCTCCAGCCCTTTGCTGGAATATTTGGGTCAATATCCGCTCGCCCCAACAGCAATCTAACGACCTCAATATGACCTCTGAGCACTGCTAATGATAATGGGGTCGTATACTTCTCCTGCTCTCGGAAGTCCGGATGAATGTCACTTCGTTGAAGAAGCATCCGGACAGCTGACGCACTTCCCAGGCCTGCCGCTGCACAAAGCAAGGTCATGTCTCGCTTAATGATGAAATTAGGCTCCAGTTGATAGCGATCCAAAAGAATGACGGCCATTGGTGCATTGTCCCGCTTAATGGCAAGCCAGAGTGGGCAGAACCTGCTTCTTCCAAAATGCTGTTGCACGTCATCTCGAGTCGTCAACATGCGAACTATCGCTTCATTCCCATTTGCAACGGCAGCTGCCAAGGGCGTTCCCTCTTTTTTGATTGAACAGTTTAGGTCAATTTGGGGCCGCGTCCCAATGGTTTTGAATCCGAAATGGCTGCCGAGCTCCCTCCAAGTTTGGTCCACTTCACTCATGCTATCGACCCATTGCAGTAGAACGCGGACCACCTCTTCATGACCATTCCTACAAGCAAGCAGCAAAGCTTTGCTAACAGAATTTTTCGACTCTCGTACGGGAATAGTGTCTAGAAGATATTGAAGGGTTTCAATATGGCCTTGCCGACAAGCGACTTCAATGAGAGTGCCGAACTGCCCACTTGTTTGGAGGCTGCCACCGTGCTTTGCCAGCAACTTGATAATATGAACATGATTGTTGTATGCCGCGGTATACAAGGGTTTGCCAAATATCGAATGGCACATATCGGGTTTTGCTCCACTAGAAAGAAGCACAGCAACTCCCTCTTCGTTGCCTCGGAATGAAGCAAGAGGCAATGCCACGATTGATTGAGCAGCTGTGATTGTCTCTCCACCGACTTGAAACTCTGCCGCTCCTGTAGTATTGAGGGCGCGGTGGAATTCCCAAGCCTCTGGCCCTGGAAACATACTTGAATCCCCAACTAGGAGGTTGAGCACCCACTCCGTGTCGTGAGAGGCGATAATGACCTCGCAAACGGTTTCCAACCACTCCCAGCGGCCCCGGGCACTCGAAGAAACCCAGAGTGTTTGAGAAGCCATAAAAGAGGCACATATGTAAAGATATTCAAAAGGGCTTCTCCGTGAGGAATATTCCATTCTCGCCTTGGTGAGCAGAAGCCAGCGAACAGTTTCAATCCTGTCTGGCCGACGACCAAGACTTAGCAAAGCAACTGCCCCCAGCTTTCGGAGCGCGCATCGCGATACCGCATGATCAAAGCTTCCTATGGTGAGATTTAGCATTTTCGTCAAGGATTGATGAGAAGATAGACTGACGGCAGACAGTGCGAAGCTTCAAAACACCGATTTTGGAGTCTGTGCTCAGACCATTCCAATTGGATGGGATAAGCGGCTGAATTATCTGTGTCAAGATCTCGAAGGGAAGACACTGCAGAGACATTGTGGCGGTCACAGCCGAGGCTGGGGTACTCGTAGCCTATGATTGATGGAAACTTGAGCCCAGCAGAGTATTAGCGAGTTTCTTCCTGGTAACTTTCTCGTAGTAATAAGCTCAATATGTGAAGAGTGATAATGCTCATATTATGTCAAGGCAACTATGACTCATGCGATATGACTGAAGGCTGACTCATGCGTCATCTTCAACGCATTCGCTGTGCCTTGGCAGTCAGCATGTGCGTTCGGAATGGCTATGAAAGGCAATCGTGCTGTTTAAAAACTCATTACTAGACTGGTATTAAACGAGCCCGCAAATTTTACGAGAAAGAAACATATGATGCTAACGCCCACAGTATCAGGGCCTTATTGCCATGGAGAAATCAAGCAAAGACGCTTCTGCCAGTTTGGCGACATATTCTGCACAGCCCGGGAAGCCTCTAGCCCTTGCGAAACGATGGGCTCTTGCTACCTCAGTCGCTGGGAATCCGCAGCCTCCCGTTGCGTCCCAGAGAACCTTGATGACATCCAAACGTCCGTTCTCTGCCGCATTCTCAAGGGCCGATCGCCCATTGGCAGCAGAAGTTGGGCCAAAAACATTAGCACCAATAGACAATAGATGCCGGACGATTTTTATACTGCCAGACAAGCAAGCAAGCTGCAGAGCAGTTCCTCCGTTTCGGAAAGACGGCGGGGCGTTAACATCTGCATCCCATCTAAGTAGCAGCTGAACAATCGGCAGGCTTCTTCTCTGGCAGGCACTTTGTAGTGGTGTTCGCGTTATACCTCGCCGGGCTTCCTTGTTCACGTCAGCACCATTTCTCAACAGGAGTTCCACCATGTCTTTATTTCCGGCTTCAATCGCTATGAGCAGTGCGGTCTTTGGCGGCAGCAAGGCATCAATGTAATAAAACCGATCCCTCAGTCTGTCCACTCGTGCGATGGCATTAGGATCAGCCCCAGATTCCAGCAGCCTGGCAGCAATTCCCAGATAGGCAGTGCCATGGCGTTCGACAGCGCTGCCAAGTGGCGTACACTCGTGCCTTCGTGACACATGGTTGACATTCATCTTAGCCTCAAGAAGCTCTTCGAAATACGGGCACCCCTCCTTTTCTATCGCTCTGATTAATGGGTCGGCCCCGAAATCCGAACGTCCAGTGGGATATGACTGTCGAAAGGCTCTAAGCAGCGTTCTGAATAAAGATGTCTTATCTAGTTCGATGGCGAGACTGAGGGCGGTGGCATCTGCTGGGTCTGCGCCTTTCTGAAGTAAATGACGTGCCATTCCCTCGTTTCCACTCTTAACTGCCGTGAACAGGGGTGATATGGATCGAACCAAATGGCTTTTCGAATCTTGATACCAGTAGGCAGCATCGGGACTAACACCAGCTGATAACAGCAGATCGACCAATACGACGTTTCCTGTTCTGATGGCAGCGCAGAGTCCTCGCGACCCTTGCTGCGGCATACTGTGGTGGGCTTTTGCAAAAATCAGCTCTTCAATTATCTGCGTATCCCCCCATTCAATCGCAAGCTCTAGTGCGCACCTGTAATCTTCGGAAGCGGAGGTGGCCCCCGGGTCCTCAGACCCGGAGTAAGAAAATGCGATGTCGCTGTCCAGAATCATTCGAACGAGTTCTCCATCTTTGGCCTTGAGAGCAAGTTCCAGTATCGTTTCATCGGGTCTGGCACCGTTATCTAGTAATAGCTGCACAATCGGGATGTGTTCTTTGTGAGTCGCAGCCTCCAGCGCGTTCCGAAAATTCGGGCTTGGATCACGGTCACGGACGACATCCATGGCAAATAACCGCTCCAGTACAGCCATATTCCCGACGCTAGTGGCGGCTTCTGCTACAGATTCCAGATACTTTTCGTCCGATACAAAGGTCCATGCCCCTTGCTGTTCCACCCATTGTAGCATAGACGGATCCTGCAGCCGAATGGCCTCCCCTAGCGGTGTAGCGAGTGGACCCCCAATGTATGATTCACTTGGTGCTTCCCCTTCTCTAGCAGCAACATCGCTCACACATGCTCCGTGTTGGATAAGAAGGCTGGCGATTCTACGATCCCCTTTCCCGATAGCCAGAGGGAGCGCAGAGGGCCCTGGAACGGTGTGATTGAGAATGAGCTGGCAAAGTTCCAAGTTTTGGTGAGTAATTGCTTCATTGAGTGACCTTTGAAGATGATGTTTAGAGACCGGAGAAATGTAACTGCTGCATTGACAGCCGTCTCCTTTCAAGAGTTGGAAAAGTGTCTGTGTCGCCTGTATGCCTAGATCGTTGTCGATTTTTTTAACCAAGTCTGGCAGATGTTGCAACAGCTTGTCATGTTGATCATCCGTGATCTTTTTGAGCATCAACGCCAGGATTCGAGAGTCGCGGCACCAATCCGCTGAACGTAAGAGGGAATACACGTTAACTTTGGCACCAGCCTCGACGAGCATTTGGACAAGCGCGAAGGATGGTTCGATTTCGCCTTCCAAAAAAACCCCGTTCACATTTTTGACATTCAGCGCCCAATCCAATGCGCCACGAATGGCAGACGTATCATTCTTTAAGCTCTTATTTGGGTCTGCGCCGAATTTTAGCAGGACTTGAAGCAGGTCAACGTTTCGAAGTTTCCCCGCAAGCTCTGCCGGGGTGAAAAACATTCCGTCGCACTCGCAGACGAGTTCATTTGTGTCGATCTTAATCCCTCTCTGCATCATGGTTCCAGCGATCACTCGAACAGCTTCCGCATCCGCAGCTTCCACGGATGCTTTTAGTAGATTTTCAGCGAAAGGCTTCGCAATGAGAGCCGAGGCATCTAGAAGAAGTTTGTGCATCGTCGCGTACACGTGCGGTTCACTTCTCAGCAGTTTTACCACCGAGGAAGCCGGAACCTCGGAGAGCCCAGTAAACCCATTGGCTATGGAGTACAGAATCGCATAGGGAAGACTGTTGGCACCAAAAGCTATTGCAAACAGGTCACTCTGCGATTCAATCTCTTGTACAAGCTCAACGAGGCGCTGTGAAACCAATTCAATGCTAGGCGGTTTCAATATCAAATCTATTTTTGCTGGAGTTTCGTTCCTGCGTTGTAAGACCGCTGAATATCCCAACAGTCTTGCAGAAAAACTTTGAGCTATTTGTTGGACCGACCTCGCGCCAATTCTTGTCGTATTCTCAAGCAGAGTCATCGCGGGCATTTCTAGAAGGAATTGAAAGAACGGTGGGAGCTCCCACAATATACATGGTATCTGATAATTGTTGGGAGGATGCGTAATTGGGTGGTTGTCACCAAACTGTGGCTTGATTATGTTGTCGAGGGGCGTTTCGCGGGCATTGAACCACGAATCCACCATGTGAACGGGAAATGCTCCGATAGTCTCCGAACCATTGAGGGTAGCTTGAATGAGCGTTCCGTTGTCAAATCCTAGGACATTCTCTTGTGGCGGCATGTCTTGCAACATGAGTTCAGCAGGTAAGAGATCCAAATCTGGATTCAAGCCAGGGCCTGGTACATCTCCTGTGTTGTCCAACGATGGGTACTGTGACCATTCTCTATTCGCTTCACGCGTCTCGATAGTTATATGGCGGTAGTTCGACATTGAAAGCCCTATGGTATGTTAGATCTCCGCATCGAAGTCTAAGAAAGACTCTTCTTACACCCGGTTGGTGGCGGAACGAGACCGTCATCGAATCTTATCTTGATGTATCGACGACCCCTCTCAAGCCTAGCCTTTTCCAGGGGTCTACCAGAGACTCTGACTCGAACATCCATCTGTTGTTCCTTCAACCAATGGTATAAAGGCAGAACCAGGTTCCACTCCGTTTTGCTCAAGTTTTTTACCCAGCCCCATTTCTTCAATTGGGCTTCGTACTGGCTATGGCTAATAAATGGATATCAGTATGTTCCCAAACGGCGTTTGATATATGCATGCACGTCTTAGACTTACGTGGCATCAAAATTGTGCTCATCTTTCATCACTTGGGTCAAATTTGGTCTGCCAATCTTGCTTTTCACAGGAAGACCCTGATCCATGTGCAAGCGCTTGATAATCGGCTTGTACTCTTCCCATTGCTCCTTACAGATCTTCTGGAGAACAATCGGCATGGTAGGTTGTGTAAAACTTGAAATTGTGGGAAATTGTTATGGCAGATCGTTGGGCCACTCGGCTATGGCTGCTGGAATAATGGTGAGGAAACAAGAGAGATGGAGAATCCGACTGATTTTTTTAGCAAGTAGAGAAATGATTCACTTTATATATTCATCTACCTACGTTGTGCCACCGGCGTCTGAGCTGGGATGTCATGCCTCCGCCTTCGAGCAGAAGATTCCGGTACCAGATTTTGTCGTACCCCTCCAGACCTCCCGATTTTGTCGGCTTCCGATTTTGCTAAGCCAAGCCTTATTTGCCTGATCCCGTATTCGTATGGCGCCTAATATGCACGCTGACAGATTTTGTCATTCTGGCCAGAGCCCAGACCATATCAGAAAACGCCTCGCCGATGCCTCACAGTCATCACTGCCCAATGGATCAGTGAGGCGGCCATCATCGAGTGAGGATGACCAACAACGCCAAGCCGAAAACGCACAGCTCTGCGTTACCATGGCCCAACATAATGCTCCGAATAAGTCGGTGTGTCAAATCGCCTTGGGCCTTCTCAGCCAACTCGGGGAACTTATGATAGTAGGACTCTAAAATATACACTTTTCAGAACTTTTTCTTTCCTATTATTCAACAGTAGATGAGTGTTACCATTAACCCCGTAGGTGTAGCGATGTCCCCTCCAGCGACGCGCATAATTGGCACAATCACTGCCCTTCGCACACTCAGGAGCCACTGCCTTTCCAAACTGACAGGCGATTTGTATGTCCGGCCGGCTGCACTTATTTTAAAGGCAATAAATGTCTTTCGGCGAAATCGGGAGTTGCGTAGCTACGAGCCCATTACTTGACGTCGAGATCTTAGGTTCAGCGTCCCCTCTTGTAATTCACGGCATCATTCGGAAGTAGTCATTCAATAACCACCCGCCATTCTTGGTTTGGAAATCCATCCTGGTCTTCGGTAATGTGGTAATTGCCATATGGCTGCCGTGTTCTCGTTGCGAAAATTCTTGATGAGAAAGTGCAAATCCGTGATATCGAGCGCTGATTTTAACACAAAGTCTTGACGTAAAAAGTGGCAATTCACTTAATTCTAAATAACATCTAACAAGAAAGAAGAAGGCGAAGACAAAAGCCAAGAGCAACCAGCAGAAGATCAGACGCCAGAGAAAGGAGAGAGGAAAAATCCACTGATCCAAACCGATACAAAATGCAGAAGAAAAAAAAGAAAAAGAAGCCGACACGACTTCCAGCCAAGTGTCACTAGAACTTCCCTCCCATTGTCACGACCCTCACCCTTAGTGGTCACGAATTCCCACGCGCGCTTAATTTCTCACCGTCTTGAGTGTCCCCCATGACGACGGCCTCCTCGGCGGCGGCGAGCTCGGGTCTCAAGATCTCGCGGCGTGCGAAGATAACCGGACTTGCGTCTGCGAACTGCAAGGTCCCGTGGCCTGTTGCCAGCCTTGTTATGCCAGTGCTTTCGGGGTAAAAAGATAGGAGATCGGGCCTCAAGCTCCAGCTCGTCGGTGTCACGCTCATCAATATCACGGAAGAGCAGGCCCAATGCCCTTAGCGACACCCTTGGCGGAGATCTTTCGCTCCTCCAAGTCACGCTCATCAAGTTCGTCTACAGCCCGGGGGCCATGTCGACGACCAGCACGGTGACCGCCGTGGAAGGCCTTGGGCTCACGAGTCTCGAGGTCAAGATCGCGCTCTTCAACATCCCGCGGTCTGTGACCACCGCGGCTCATCCGACCACCGAAGTTAGAGCGGTGACTTCCATGAGGGAGAATAGGCTGGCGAATCTCAAGCTCCTCTTCGTCTCGCTTTGAGTGGCGGTGGTGCTTGATCTTGGGCATGATCTGGTTTGGGGCGAGTGCTACCTTCATGTCTCTGGGGAGTTTGGGTAACTTCTGGCCTGGGGCAAGAGCAACTTTGAGATTACCGCTGGGGAGAGGGTCTCTCTGAACAAGGTTGAGGCCACTAGAGGTTTGGCCAATTTCTAGGGCAAATCCCTGGTTGGCAAGGCTGAGCCAGACCAGACCTGCCAGGCTGAGTTGCTTGGTGGGAATCATACTGAAATTGATCTAGAAAAGCGAGGATGATGGCTGAATGGTATAATGCGGAAAGTTTGACCAGGCAAGAAATTTAGAGAACTGAATTTGAGATCCGGAAAGTGGAAAGAAGCAATGGGAATCGTTCAATAAGGGAAAAGACCAAAAAGAAGAAACGCAAAGAAAATAGAAGGCCGGCTTCTAGGTGCTTGGTTTGGTGCTATTGTTGTGTGCTTTGATGATAAGTGATGATGAGAAGGTAATGCTATAACGAGAGAAACCTCCTCCTTATATACGTATTTCTATACAAAATCATCGAGATGGTTCTAGATAGTGAGGTTGGAGACTTTTCTAAAATTAGTGGCTGGCGCAATGGTGTCAAACAACATGAGAGTTGACACTTCCACACGTTTTGGTGTCAGTCGCAATGGTGAGAATGATACACACGGAGGATTCGTGAGCTGGGCCCACATACGAGGACGTCCCTATTTTTGTCAAGGAAAAGGTTGAATACTATGCATGGGAAAGGAAATTCTGACCTGAAAGGCGCCTGTCCTCCAAGCACCGGTAAGACGGGCATCGGTGTGACTCGTTGAAGAGCGATCAAGTCTATCCATCTGGTAGGATGAGGGGCTGTGGCTCAGCCTGTTGCACACGGGCACTACTGTTCGATGCCCTTGGATCCGAATCCTTGTGACAGTCGATCATGAACAGCCAAAACCGGATTGAGTCCCTAGACTTTCCAAATAAGGGGCCCCGACGAAACGCTCGGACTAATGCTTGTTCACCAACCATCATACCCGCAACATGACCTGTCTCAATTGAACCCAGTCACTCACGCATGATATTGGGTTACAAAGATCTACTAATTCCAACCCGTCCTGTCCTAGTAGGGCTGCTCTATCTATTAATACCGCAATGCGTGTCCCAACGTGAGTGATTTGCGGCCCACCGCTCGGGCCCCTGGAGAGTTTGATGCCAGCATTGTGCGATAATTGGCAGCTTGCTAAAAGAATCTTACTATTTGGCGTATCATGTTGCATTATTCTCTTGATTTATGAAACGGTTGTTAACAAGGCTGGTCTACCGCATCGTTCAGCGAACTTAATCCGTAAAGAATACTGAAATAGTTATTTGTTTAGTACTAACGTGCTATGATTTCCTAATGAAAACATATCAAGCTGCGCTACGTTGTCCAGAAATGTCGGGCTTGATCCAGACTTTCGCTGGTGTGCCTCGCCACGGATTTGGCGACCTTATAGCTAATAAAGAAGACAGGATTTATAAACAGAATGTTCCTATTATGTTTTTTATTCTAGGCATATAATAATCCATTCGGTCGCAATGCAACTTAAATCTGAGCGCCTAAAGGCTGCATCTTGCTTTTCAAGGAAAGACGGCCACTTACTAGGCGATATAGGTAGCTGACTACAAGATATAAGAGGGGTTCATCCGTCTCTGGGGCATTGTATAGGTCGGTCTTAGTGATCAATTGCTCATTACTTCTCATCACACCTATCTAGTCACGAGCTGATACCGGCCATTGCATGTCGCATGGGGTCATGCTTCTGCGCCTCTTCTCGGTGGACTTACCTTGAACTGACCCAAATCCTTCATGCGCCCTACCTTGTGGGCGAAATGTGGACTATCATGATCGTGAAACCGGGCTCTGGGGCTGACGCGACGCATGTAAATCCAAGCCCGCATTAGAAGGGCACGCATGGGCTTCGTTACAAGAGTGTGCCAACTCAACGCCTTGTCTTAAGACTCCAAAGAACTGTAGTAGTTTGAAATCCCATTTCTGTGTGTAGTATGAAACCTGGAGCCGAATTCGGCATGGATGACAACTCAGCAACACCCCTCAGCCCCAACCCCTAGAGCTTTACGTTGGACCCTATGAAACCGGGGGAGCATCAGCATACATTATTACTCATATGGCCATGACATGTTCCGCCTTGTGTCTAACTTCATATTCACTTTAGGAGCTCCGCGATCGTTGAGATGTTATTTTTATTTGAATCAACTCACACCGCAAAGTTCAGTCAATATTCCCCTAAACTGGTAAGGCCCCCTACATTGGCCTTGATCATCGTGCTATTCGCTGAAACGACTACACTCCGCGCGAGATTAATATCCCTTTTAAGAGGTTGAAATGATTGCCGGCTGCAAGTGTTCAAATAAGGCAACCGTTGGAGGCAGTTAACATGATCGTAAACATACCTTTCATTCTGCTAATGGAGTAGGATATCAGAGCTTGAGATTAGACAGTCATGCCAAGTGTAAGCAGGCATACTCTGACTCTGGGACCAAATCTCCTCCAAAGCCCGTAGCACCCTCGGTCGATGCTGAAGGGATGGGTTCGTCAATGGAGGGCTAGATAAGACTGATCGGAACAGGTCTCTATCCCCTTCATCCACGACGGAGCCACATATGTAGAACGGTAAGACGAGGGCAGGACGCAGTTCCGGCTTTACCCCGCGTCGGACATAGTTTGTTACTATGGCGATCGGGGCTCTGACATGCTGAAAGCCCTTGAACCCATGAAGGATCAGATGTAAATAAATCAGGGCAGTCTGCGCATACAGGTAGGTGATCAGGACCACTAGGTCGGGGCCGGGGCTGTCATTGTCAACCAGAGGGCCGCAGGGGCCCATCAGCTCCGGGGGACCTAAATTTGCAAGCCCTACTTGGATGTCGTTGTGAATGGCTTCCACAATCTTCATATATTCGTCGCACTTGTGCTCTGATGCCTGTGTCATTTGCTTATGGAACTCTGCGACGCGGCCGATCTGGATCATTACCCAGTTTTGGCAGCCCATGATGTCTTGTAGGTGGACCTGGCAAGCAGAGTCATTGGAAAAGAGAGGATCTGGCCATGAAGAAGGTGCTTCACCCGTGGTCACGGAGAAAATGATATCCAGCCAAACAATTGACCCAGCAATTGTTCTGAAACCCATCACTTCCTCTGTCACGCCCGGAGAGTGGTTTCGAAGCTCTTCTCGGCCCATCAGGATGGATCGCGACTGATCGGAGAGGCCAATGTTTATCAAGTCCCTTGTATAGACATGTTTGAACAACCTAACCAGAACGCGGAGGTGTGCTTGCCACCCGTTGCTGTTGTGATTGGTAAAGAGCTGTACATAATTAGCTCAAATTGCCAAAATCTCGATCAAACGTCGCGATGTTGTCACCAGGAGGCCTAATAACTTGGGGGGGTAACTCACTTCAAAGAAGAGCAGCTGGGTGATAGCTGCTGCAATGCCCACGCCGCTCCCATCTTTGGAACATGCGCCACTGGTAGACTCATGGACAAGATCTAAACAAAATGCAAGGTTTTCCTCTTGGAATTTCATGTCCTCCAACTGCCACTCGCACGATCCGTGAGGGGACATGACCGTGGACCGATGATACGCACCCAACGCAAGAACGGCATGGTAAAAAGCCTTCGTGCGAAACACCAAGGATAACAGCCACCCGCGCCCCCCAGCGGCAGCATCGGGCTTATAGAGAGGTAGTTGCAACGGCAAAACCGAATCAATAAAATTCATTATTAGGCCATAGTCACCAGCCTGAGGGTTGACTTTCAAGGTATGGGTGGCCCCATTATCGACATTCTGTGAGGGTGACTTTGCTTCGGGTGTCAGTGTATTCCATCATATTTACGAATTAAGAGGGATAAGAAGCGTACAGCTGAGCGCTCAGATTTTGGAGGCGTCCGAAGTGAACTCACCGCTGGCAGTGGTCCAGCATTCTTCGGCTTCGGGGCCAGCTGAGGCAAATGGGTGGGAGGCTCTCGGGCAGGTCGGGAGGCAGTCTTGCGGCTGGACGCCTGGCCCCTGGTCATCTCTGCCAAGTTGCTGGCCACTGCTCTCCTCTTCTCATTGCTGTCCATCCATTCAGGTCTGGGCCCGAAGCCGTAGCAGGTGATGGACAGAGACGCGCAGGTCTCACACTGAGGGCGGAGCTCATCGCACTTCTTCTTGCGCAGCCGACAAGTCCAGCAGCCATGTTTGCTTCGCAAAGAATTGCTCATGGTGTCGGATTCGGCCTTTAGAGCTTTTGATGAGATGAAATTAGAAGCTCACTCCATGACCGGACCCCTGCTTATGAAAAAGAGCCAATGTTGAGGTTACTAATTAATAAGAAATATATATATTTAGCTATTATATAGTATATAGTTTATTAATTAAATTAGTAATAGGTAATTAATTATTATTATTAATCTAAAAATTCTATATTAATAACTCTTATACTAAAATATACTAAATATAAATTAACCTTTAATAAACTTTTCCTTTAATTTTAACCTCTTTAATAATTAATAGACTTTCCTAAAAACTTCTTTAATATATTAACCTTAAACTAATATAAACTAATTATATTAATAAATTTTATATTTAATCTTTAAGAGCTATCTCTACTTAAGTTAATTTAATATAATATAGAATATATTAGAACTATATATTAAATCTTAAATTTTAATAAATATAAATAAATAAATTATTATTAATAAGGTTTAACTTTTTAAACTACCTCTTATTCTTAATAAGTATTTTTAGTATTTAAGCTCTAATTATTAAGAGGCTAGCTTTATAGTAAAATAATAAGCTTAATAAATATAATTACTAGATTTATTATAATATAAGTAGCTATTAGTATACTAAATACTAATATCTAGTAATTACTAGCTAAAAGTTAATAATAAAGTAATCTACTTAATTAGGATTACTCTAGAACTAGCTTTATAAGTAATTTACCTTTATAGCTAGGATAATAACTTAATTAACTACTTTATAACCTATTTACTCTATAGTATATACTTTAGAAAAGCCTTCTATTATTAATTAATAATTATATAGTAATTATAAATTAATAAAGAAGAAGAGATAGAATTTCTAAAGTACTTAGGAAAATACTACTTTAGCTAAGTATTAATTTTATATTATAAAGCTACTTATAATATATAATATAATAATATATTATCCTTTTATATATTATAAATAGCTACTTTAAAAATTACTTATTCCTTTAATAATATATTAATACTAAAAATACCTTTAAAGAGTATTATATTATATATATCTATTTATTAATATAAAAAGGAATAATTATTAAGATTAACTATCTCTATAACTACTTAATTATAAAAGTTTATTTTTAAAGAATACTCCTTTTTTCTTAAATTCTAGAGGGAGATTAAAAATCCTTTATAATTTCCTCTATATCTCTCTTATTATTACCTTACTTTTTATAGTTTATTAAAATCCTTTTAAAAAAGGAGAACTTAGTTCTAAGAATAAAAATAGAACTTTATATACCTTTATTACTAAATCTATTATATATTATAGAATTTATATCTTAAGTATATATAATAATATAATTAGCTTAAACCCTAAATATTATATTTAAATTTAACTATAATAAAGTAAAAGAAGTTTATAAAATAATTAAATTATTAAAATCCTTAATTAATAAGATAAACTAAATAATTAATTAATTAATTAAAGTAGCTTAAATAATTAATTTTAAGCTTATTAATATATATATAATATAATATATATAGAATTATAAGTATATAGAATTATATAATAATAACTTACTTAATAAATATATATATAATTTTAAGAACTAATTACTAAATAAATATATACTTTTAAATAAAGATATTATTAAAGAGCTAAAGTATATTTTATATTATAATAATATATATATAAGCCTTATAAATAATATACTTAAGATTATACTTAATAATATATAGAATTTAAAAGATTTACTAAAATAGCTAAAAAATTAATAATTTTTAATAAATATTTTTAATTTAAGTTTTTAGGTATTTTAACTATAGGGATAATATAGAAAGTCTTAAGAATATATATTACTAATACTATAATTACTTTAAGAAAGGGAGATAATATCTATAATTAAGGTTAATATAATAAAAATACCTTAATTAAAGGTAAACTTAATCCTATAAATACTATTACCTTCTTAAAACTTAATTCTAAATTAATAATTAAAAGGTTATATATATAAATTATATAATTTATACTATAACCTTTTATTAAAAAATAACTTTAAAATAAGTATTATACTTATATAAGAATTAATAGCTTTTTAAAAGCTATATAATATAAAAGAGTATTTATTTAAAGGAGAATTATATAATATACTTAATATAAAGATTAAGATAATACTAAATATATATAAATCTTATAATATATAGTTAAATAGATTTAAGATTATTCTCTTTTAGATCTTTAAGAGGAAGATATAAGACTTTTAGTTTTAATATATTAAGGAAGAATATATATTTAAGAAAGTATATCTTAAGCTAAAGTAATACTTTAATAATATTATTAATAAATAGTAATATTATTATAATTAAATTTAAATTAATATTACTTTAATATAAGTAAATAGAGAGAACTAAGACTTTATAATATATTAAATTCTATAAAAAGTCTTTATAACCTTTATAAAGGTATAAAAAGTACTTAAAGGTAAATAAAGAGAGGATAATAACTTTAAAAATATAATAATAAGAGTATATAAAAGCTTAAAAGAGTTAGAAATAGTACTTTAAAGAGAATATATAAATACTAAAACCTTTATATAAAGCTTTATATTAGCTTTAAAGATAAATTTATTAAAATAATTAAAGTAAAGCTTAATAACCTTAATAATATAAGGTAAGATAAAAGATATATATCTTATTAATTAGTAATATAAA
Source organism: Clonostachys solani (assembly GCA_902141235.2). NCBI lineage: Eukaryota > Fungi > Ascomycota > Sordariomycetes > Hypocreales > Bionectriaceae > Clonostachys > Clonostachys solani. Next base: position 4,115 of record CABFOC020000031.1, on the reverse strand, counting down.
TATATAGAGAAGCTATTAAATAAAATATAATAATAATCTTATTATCTTTTAAATATATAAAGAAAACTATTTAATAAAAGCTTTATTAATTAAGATTAAAAACTATAATAAAATAACTAAAGGAAATACTACTTTATTTATAATAAACTTAAATATTAATTAATAAACTATTTATAATAAAGATTTAATATATATTATTAATTTATAATTAAATTCCTTAAGGTAGAAGAGGAAGTAAAAGAAGATAATATATTAAAAGAATTTAAATAATAAGTTTAAGATTAAGAAGAAGTAAAAAATTAATATAAAATAGTAAATTATAAAGACCTTAGTAATTATAATAACCTATATAAGGAAGATTAATATATAAGTAATAATAAGTAATAATTAATATAATACTTATTAAATAAGGTATTTTAGTATTTACTCTTTAAGGAAGAGATTTAAAGAGAATTATAAGATTTATTATAGTTTATTATTAAAGAGAGATATATAATATAATTTTAAGGGATTATACTGTAATTAGTAATTAGTAATATATTTATAGCTAGATAAAACCCTATAGGGTAGTAATTAACTAGAGGTATTTCTTTTTCGCTAGCTAAGAAAAGCGGCCTACCCTATACCCTAGGATTACTATAAAACCCGCCCCCTACCTCGTATAAGTCCTCTAATTTTAACCTTAAAACGCTTAGTACAGGGTAAGCTAGCTACACTAGAGCACTTAGGGGGAACACACGCCGCCTACCGCTAAAAAATCCCTCCTGCCCAGCCGGGATTCAAACCCAGGACCTCGCGTGTGCGCTGCCTAATTAAGTGTGCCAAGTTCAATTAGGCAGCCGCGCGGCCTTCCAGTCCGAGCTTTTAGCTACTTGGCCACTGGGCCTAAGGGATTATACTAAATATAAGTACTTTATTAATTTTAACTATAAGTAAACTATAATTTAAAATACTTAAATAAATTAACTTAATAATTAAATTAAATATTATAATTAATATAAAGAATATTAAGTTTAAAAAAGAGCTTATAAAATTACTTAATATAATAAAGCTATAGACTTTATTTAAATTTATTATTTATTTCTTTTTACTATATATAAGGGTAATATCCTAAGATTAGGCCACACATATAACTATAAGCTACAGCTATTTAATATATATCTTAAAAAAACTAAGCTATAGTCTATACCTAAACCTTTTTAACACTATAAAAACTTTTAAGATTATATATAAAGCTTAAGTATAGGCACTAATATCTTAAAAAACTTTAATAAGGGCTAGCTAATATATAAGTTAGCTATAGCCCTAAAAGGGGATACTTATTACTACTAATTTCTCTTAATCTAATCTAATCTAAGTAAAGTAATAATATTAGTATCTAATACTATTATCCCTAGTAAATATCTAGTTATAGTAAATAACTAGGTCCTATAATATATAATAATAATTATAAGAGATAACTTAAAGAGGCTATTTTCTAAGTATATTAAATATTTAAGCCTTTAATTAATTATAGGCCTCCTTATAGTAATAAAGCTACTATTAATAATTTAAATCTAGTAGTTATAGCTACTAGGTCTATTAATCTATTATAAAGCTAGTAAGGTAATATTAATAAATTAAGCTAAGTATAAAGTACTTTTAGAGGATAAGAAAAGCCTAGATAAGCTAAATCTTACTAATAATTATTCCTTTATACCTACTAATTATAATAACTTAAAGTTTAACCTTTAGTTCTAGTATATTATATACTATATTAAGTTAATCTAGGTAGAGGTAGCCCTTAAAGATTAAACTTATTCTATTAGTATAGTTAATATTATATTATAGATTAGGTTAGGTAGCTTAGTAGTATTAAATAAGTTTTTTAGGAAAGTCTATTAATTATTAAAGAGGTTAAAATTAAAGGAAAAGTTTACTAGAGGTTAGTTTATATTTAGTATATTTTAGTATAAAAGTTACTAATATAGAATTTTTAGATTAGTAATAATAATTAATTACTTATTGCTAATTTAATTAATAAACTATATATTATATAATATTAAATTTATTATATTTTATATAATAAACTTAAAGACCTTTTTCTTAATATATCTTTATAATATAAATTACTTAAATATTAAGTTTAAGAATATAATTAATAAAGTAATTAGAACTATAAATAACCTTTTTACTTTAATTATAAGGAAATAGAGCTATATATAGTTCTTTCCTAAATATATATTAATAGCTAATATAGCTTATTTAATAGAATTAAAGCTAAAATAACTTTATTATTACTTTAGCTATTTATTAATAAAAAGGCTATATAGACTCTTAGAAAGAGTAAGCTATAATAATATAAATAAAGAAGTAATAAAGAAAATTAAATACTTTTATTATTAATATTAAGCTTATAATCTAGCTTTAAGAAGGTTTAAATTTAAATTATAAAATAACTTTAAATTTAATTATAAGATTATAGTTAATATTATATATTTATTAAGTAGAGAATCTATTTTATATATTATATATATAATAATAATATTCTAAAATATAATCTTTCTTAAAGATATTTTAGTAAATATTATATAAAAAGTACTTAAAAAGATTTAGCTAAATATATATTTAAGATTACTAAACTAAATTATATATAATATAAGAATATAATTTATAAATAATTATTTTTATATTAATATAAAGATTATTAGCTCTAAATATAAATAGATATTAATTAAGATTTATTAATTAATTAAAAAGATTAAAAAATATTATAAATTACTATAATATATATTTAATATTCTATATAAGGAACTTAAGAAGATAATATTAAAGAAAGCTATTTTATAAGTAATAATTAAAGTAGTTAATAATATAGTAAGGCTTAATAGCTTTATATTAATATTATTTATATTTAAAGTATATTTAAGAGTTATTACTTTCTCTCTCTTATTATAATTAATAATTTAAAGAGTATAAATAATTAACTTTATAATAAAAACTTTAAGGGAATTATATATTAAAGAAAGAATTATACTTATACTTACTATATATAATAGCTTTAATTTAATAAAACTTCTTAAGCTCTTACTCTTAAGTAAAATTATAATATAAAAAGAGAATAAAGGGTAATTTAAGCTATATAGATTATTATTAAATAATTTCTATAATATTAAAATTAAAATATATAATAGATTAAAGACCTTTTAGTTTATATATATAAAGCTATACTATAGAGATAAATAAATATAAAATCTAATTTAAAAGAGTATTAGTTTAAAAATATACTTAAAGAACCTCTTACTATTTATAATAAATAAAATACTATAAAGAAGAAGGTAATTAAAAAGCTTTAAGAATAAAACTAAAGTATATATATAATATATAGTATAACTTACTATATAATATATAACTATATAAATTACTAAATATTAAGAATTAATTAAGCTATATATTAATAATAAAGATTTTATTATAATAAATATTATACTATATTTATAAATATAATTAATTAATTTAACCTTATAGATTTAACTTTTTTAGTAAATATTATAAACCTTAAATATAATAACTTTTCTTAAAAGCTTTTCTATTATATTATATTAAGTAAGCTTAAATTTAAATTAATTTATTAAACTAAAACTTAAATAAGAGCTACCTCTACTTAGATTAATTTAATATAGTATATAATATACTAGAATTAATAGTTAAATACTAGGTTATAATAAGTATATATAATAAGGTAGTTATTAATAAGGTTAAGTATATTATATAGGTCTTTTATATTATTAAGAAGTACTTTATTAAATACTTTATTAAATACTTTATCTATCTAGCTATTATAATATAGAGATAAACCTAGTAAATATAGCTATTAAATTTACTTTATTATTAATAGCTTTATTACTATAAGAAGCCCTTTAATTAAATATAAGCTTAAGGATTTTATATATATTAAGTATAGCTCTTTTAAGTTATTTATAATTAAAAGTAGTATATCTTCTAGGAGCTTATTATTTACTTTAATAATTAAGCCTTTATTAATAAGGATATAAATATTAAATAATAATATCTTATTATTATTATTATTATTATTATTATTATTATATAGGAAAGTAATTATAATTAATAGTAAT